>CM059443.1:41635770-42247350 GCA_030390025.1 Squalus acanthias
CCAGAGAGAGAGAGCGTGAGACCCAGAGGGAGAGAGCGCGAGACCGAGGGAGAGAGCGCGAGACCCAGAGGGAGAGAGCGCGAGACCCAGAGGGAGAGAGCGCGAGACCCAGAGGGAGCGCGAGACCCAGAGAGAGAGCGCGAGACCCAGAGAGAGCGCGAGACCCAGAGAGAGAGAGAGCGCGAGACCCAGAGAGAGAGAGAGCGCGAGACCCAGAGAGAGAGAGAGCGCGAGACCCAGAGAGAGAGCGCGAGACCCAGAGAGAGAGAGCGCGAGACCCAGAGAGAGAGAGCGCGAGACCCAGAGAGAGAGAGCGCGAGACCCAGAGGGAGAGAGCGCGAGACCCAGAGGGAGAGAGCGCGAGACCCAGAGGGAGAGAGCGCGAGACCCAGAGGGAGAGAGCGCGAGACCCAGAGGGAGAGAGCGCGAGACCCAGAGGAGCGCGAGACCCAGAGAGAGAGCGCGAGACCCAGAGAGAGAGCGCGAGACCCAGAGAGAGAGCGCGAGACCCAGAGAGAGAGCGCGAGACCCAGAGAAGCGCGCGAGACCCAGAGAGCGCGCGAGACCCAGAGAGCGCGCGAGACCCAGAGAGAGCGCGAGACCCAGAGAGAGAGAGAGCGCGAGACCCAGAGAGAGAGAGCGCGAGACCCAGAGAGAGAGCGCGAGACCCAGAGAGAGAGAGCGCGAGACCCAGAGAGAGAGAGCGCGAGACCCAGAGAGAGAGAGCGAGACCCAGAGAGAGAGAGAGCGCGAGACCCAGAGAGAGCGCGAGACCCAGAGAGAGAGAGAGCGCGAGACCCAGAGTGAGAGCGCGAGACCCAGAGAGAGAGAGAGCGCGAGACCCAGAGAGAGAGACAGCGCGAGACCCAGAGAGAGAGACAGCGCGAGACCCAGAGAGAGAGCGCGAGACCCAGAGAGAGAGACAGCGCGAGACCCAGAGAGAGAGAGCGCGAGACCCAGAGAGAGAGTGCGCGAGACCCAGAGAGAGAGAGCGAGACCCAGAGAGAGAGAGCGCGAGACCCAGAGAGAGCGCGAGACCCAGAGAGAGAGAGCGCGAGACCCAGAGAGAGAGTGCGCGAGACCCAGAGAGAGAGAGCGAGACCCAGAGAGAGAGAGCGCGAGACCCAGAGAGAGCGCGAGACCCAGAGAGAGAGAGCGCGAGACCCAGAGAGAGAGAGCGCGAGACCCAGAGGGAGCGCGAGACCCAGAGAGAGCGCGAGACCCAGAGAGAGAGCGCGAGACCCAGAGAGAGAGCGCGGAGACCCAGAGAGAGCGCGAGACCCAGAGAGAGAGCGCGCGAGACCCAGAGAGAGAGAGCGCGAGACCCAGAGGGAGCGCGAGACCCAGAGAGAGAGAGCGCGAGACCCAGAGAGAGAGCGAGACCCAGAGAGAGAGCGCGAGACCAGAGAGAGAGCGAGACCCAGAGAGAGAGCGCGCGAGACCCAGAGAGAGAGAGAGCGCGCGAGACCCAGAGAGAGAGCGCGCGAGACCCAGAGAGAGAGAGAGCGCGAGACCCAGAGAGAGAGAGCGCGAGACCCAGAGAGAGAGAGCGCGAGACCCAGAGAGAGAGAGCGCGAGACCCAGAGAGAGAGAGCGCGAGACCCAGAGAGAGAGCGCGAGACCCAGAGAGAGAGAGCGCGAGACCCAGAGAGAGAGAGCGCGAGACCCAGAGAGAGAGAGCGCGAGACCCAGAGAGAGAGAACGCGAGACCCAGAGAGAGAGAGCGCGAGACCCAGAGAGAGAGCGCGAGACCCAGAGAGAGAGAGAGCGCGAGACCCAGAGAGAGAGCGAGACCCAGAGAGAGAGAGAGCGCGAGACCCAGAGAGAGAGCGAGACCCAGAGAGAGAGAACGCGAGACCCAGAGAGAGAGAGCGCGAGACCCAGAGAGAGAGAGCGCGAGAGAGAGAGAGAGAGATAGGGCGAGACCCAGAGAGAGAGCGCGAGACCCAGAGAGAGAGCGCGCGAGACCCAGAGCGAGAGAGAGAGACCCAGAGAGAGAGAGAGCGCAAGACCCAGAGAGAGAGAGAGCGCAAGACCCAGAGAGAGAGAGAGCGCGAGACCCAGAGAGAGCGCGAGACCCAGAGAGAGAGAGCGCGAGAGAGAGAGAGAGAGATAGGGCGAGACCCAGAGCGAGAGAGAGAGACCCAGAGAGAGAGAGCACGCGACCCAGAGAGAGAGAGAGCGTGAGACCCAGAGAGAGAGAGAGAGACGGAGAGAGCGCGAGACCCAGAGAGAGAGCGAGACCCAGAGAGAGAGCGCGAGACCCAGAGAGAGAGAGCGCGAGACCCAGAGAGAGAGAGCGCGAGACCCAGAGAGAGAGAGCGCGAGACCCAGAGAGAGAGCGAGACCCAGAGAGAGAGCGCGAGACCCAGAGAGAGAGAGCGCGAGACCCAGAGAGAGAGCGCGAGACCCAGAGAGAGAGCGCGAGACCCAGAGAGAGAGAGCGCGAGACCCAGAGAGAGAGAGCGCGAGACCCAGAGAGAGAGAGCGCGAGACCCAGAGAGAGAGAGCGCGAGACCCAGAGAGAGAGAGCGCGAGACCCAGAGAGAGAGAGCGCGAGACCCAGAGAGAGAGAGAGAGAGAGAGAGCGCGAGACACCCAGAGAGAGAGAGAGCGCGAGACCCAGAGAGAGAGAGCGCGAGACCCAGAGAGAGAGAGCGCGAGACCCAGAGAGAGAGAGCGCGAGACCCAGAGAGAGAGAGAGCGCAAGACCCAGAGAGAGAGAGAGCGCAAGACCCAGAGAGAGAGAGAGCGCAAGACCCAGAGAGAGAGAGAGCGCAAGACCCAGAGAGAGAGAGAGCGCGAGACCCAGAGAGAGCGCGAGACCCAGAGAGAGAGAGCGCGAGAGAGAGAGAGAGAGATAGGGCGAGACCCAGAGCGAGAGAGAGAGACCCAGAGAGAGAGAGCGCGAGACCCAGAGAGAGAGAGAGCGTGAGACCCAGAGAGAGAGAGAGAGACGGAGAGAGCGCGAGACCCAGAGAGAGAGCGAGACCCAGAGAGAGAGCGCGAGACCCAGAGAGAGAGAGCGCGAGACCCAGAGAGAGAGAGCGCGAGACCCAGAGAGAGAGAGCGCGAGACCCAGAGAGAGAGCGAGACCCAGAGAGAGAGCGCGAGACCCAGAGAGAGAGAGCGCGAGACCCAGAGAGAGAGCGCGAGACCCAGAGAGAGAGCGCGAGACCCAGAGAGAGAGAGCGCGAGACCCAGAGAGAGAGAGCGCGAGACCCAGAGAGAGAGAGCGCGAGACCCAGAGAGAGAGAGCGCGAGACCCAGAGAGAGAGAGCGCGAGACCCAGAGAGAGAGAGCGCGAGACCCAGAGAGAGAGAGAGAGAGAGAGAGCGCGAGACACCCAGAGAGAGAGAGAGCGCGAGACCCAGAGAGAGAGAGCGCGAGACCCAGAGAGAGAGCGCGAGACCCAGAGAGAGAGAGAGCGCGAGACCCAGAGAGAGAGAGAGCGCAAGACCCAGAGAGAGAGAGAGCGCAAGACCCAGAGAGAGAGAGAGCGCAAGACCCAGAGAGAGAGAGAGCGCGAGACCCAGAGAGAGAGAGAGCGCGAGACCCAGAGAGAGAGTGCGCGAGACCCAGAGAGAGAGAGAGCGCGAGACCCAGAGAGAGAGAGCGCGAGACCCAGAGAGAGAGAGAGAGAGAGAGAGAGAGCGAGACCCAGAGAGAGAGAGAGAGAGAGGGCGCGAGACCCAGTGAGAGAGAGCGCGAGACCCAGAGAGAGGGGGCGCGAGACACAGAGAGAGCACGAGAGAGAGAAAGAGAGGGCGCGAGAGAGAGAGAGAGAGAGAGAGGGCGCGAGACCCAGTGAGAGAGAGCGCGAGAGAGCGAGCGCGAGACCCAGAGAGAGAGAGAGCGCGAGAGAGAGAGAGATAGGGCGAGACCCAGAGAGAGAGCGCGAGACCCAGAGAGAGAGAGAGCGAGACCCAGAGAGAGAGAGAGAGAGAGAGAGAGAGAGGGCGCGAGACCCAGAGAGAGAGAGCGCGAGACCCAGAGAGAGAGAGCGCGCGAGACCCAGAGAGAGAGAGCGCGAGACCCAGAGAGAGCGACCCAGAGAGAGAGAGCGCGAGAGAGAGAGCGCGAGACCCAGAGAGAGAGAGCGCGCGAGACCCAGAGAGAGAGAGAGCGCGAGACCCAGAGAGAGAGCGCGAGACCCAGAGAGAGAGAGCGCGAGACCCAGAGAGAGAGAGCGCGAGTGAGAGAGAGCGCGAGACCCACAGAGAGAGAGAGAGCGAGACCCAGAGAGAGAGAGCGCGAGACCCAGAGAGAGAGCGCGAGACCCAGAGAGAGAGAGAGCGCGAGTGAGAGAGAGAGCACGAGACCCACAGAGAGAGAGAGAGCGAGACCCAGAGAGAGAGAGCGCGAGACCCAGAGAGAGAGCGCGAGACCCAGAGAGAGAGAGCGCGAGTGAGAGAGAGAGCACGAGACCCACAGAGAGAGAGAGAGCGAGACCCAGAGAGAGAGAGCGCGAGACCCAGAGAGAGAGCGCGAGACCCAGAGAGAGAGAGCGCGAGTGAGAGAGAGAGCACGAGACCCACAGAGAGAGAGAGCGCGAGACCCAGAGAGAGCGCGAGACCCAGAGAGAGAGAGACCCAGAGAGAGAGAGACCCAGAGAGAGAGAGCGCGAGACACCCAGAGAGAGAGAGAGAGAGAGAGAGAGCGCGAGACACCCAGAGAGAGAGAGAGCGCGAGACACCCAGAGAGAGAGCGCGAGACCCAGAGAGAGAGAGCGCGAGACCCAGAGAGAGAGAGCGCGAGACCCAGAGAGAGAGCGCGAGACCCAGAGAGAGAGAGCGCGAGACCCAGAGAGAGAGCGCGAGACCCAGAGAGAGAGAGCGCGAGACCCAGAGAGAGAGAGCGCGAGACCCAGAGAGAGAGAGAGCGCGAGACCCAGAGAGAGAGAGAGAGCGCGAGACCCAGAGAGAGAGCGCAAGACCCAGAGAGAGAGCGCGAGACCGAGAGAGAGCGCGAGAGAGAGAGCGCGAGACCCAGAGAGAGAGCGCGAGACCCAGAGAGAGAGAGCGCGAGACCCAGAGAGAGAGCGCGAGACCCAGAGAGAGCGCGAGACACCCAGAGAGAGAGAGAGCGCGAGACACCCAGAGAGAGAGAGCGCGAGACACCCAGAGAGAGAGAGAGAGAGAGCGCGAGACACCCAGAGAGAGAGCGAGAGAGAGAGAGAGAGAGAGAGAGAGAGAGAGAGGGCGCGAAACCCAGAGAGAGAGAGCGCGAGAGAGAGAGGGCGCGAGACCCAGAGAGAGAGAGAGAGAGAGAGGGCGCAAGACCCAGAGAGAGCGCGAGAGAGAGAGAGCGCGAGACCCAGAGAGAGAGCGCGAGACCCAGAGAGAGAGCGCGAGACCCAGAGAGAGCGCGAGACCCAGAGAGAGACGGAGAGAGAGCGCGAGACCCAGAGAGAGATGAAGAGAGAGCGCGAGACCCAGAGAGTGCGCGAGACCCAGAGAGAGCGTGAGACCCAGAGAGAGCGCGAGACCCAGAGAGAGAGAACGCGAGAGAGCGCGCGAGACCCAGAGAGAGAGAGCGCGAGACCCAGAGAGAGAGAGAGAGCGCGAGACCCAGAGAGAGAGAGAGCGCGAGACCCAGAGAGAGAGCGCGAGACCCAGAGAGAGAGAGAGAGCGCGAGACCCAGAGAGAGAGAGAGAGCGCGAGACCCAGAGAGAGAGAGAGCGCGAGACCCAGAGAGAGAGCGCGAGACCCAGAGAGAGCGCGAGACCCAGAGAGAGAGAGAGAGCGCGAGACCCAGAGAGAGAGAGAGAGCGCGAGACCCAGAGAGAGAGAGAGAGCGCGAGACCCAGAGAGAGAGAGCGCGAGTCCCAGAGAGAGAGAGAGAGAGAGAGAGAGAGAGAGAGAGCGCGCGAGACACCCAGGGAGACAGAGAGCGCGAGACCCTGGGAGGGAGAGCAAGTGTGTGTGGCAGAGTGTGGGAGGCTACCTGTGTCTGTTTGAGAGAGACAGTGTGTGAATGCGAGAGAATGAAAGTTTGTTATAGATACTGCAAGTGTGAGAGTATGAGAGAAAGATGGAGAGAGAGAACGCAAACTATTTGCTTAAACACTTTCCTGGGTTAGCGGACTGTATAGAGAACAACGGCGTGGGAGCTGGGGAAATTTGTAAAAGCAAAAAATTGCCTGGTCTCCAAGTTTGGGAGCCAGGGCAGTGATATCCTTGAATAAAGTAGTTGAAGCTCGCACAGTGGCAGAAGTTTAATATAAACATGTTGACATTTTTCAATCCATCCTGTCTTATATAAGGAAAAAGTCTGAAAATTTGTGTTATTTTGCCTGCTGGTTATATTAATACTTTGTTCCTATTTTTCTCCAACCAAACAATGGTAGGTAATTAATGTAAATTACTGTGGAAATATTTTATTCTACCACTAGCTTTTAAATCAGAGATAGCTCAAAGGATCGTTTGCATAATGTACAGAATTATGAATGAGTGGGAGTAATATGGTCAGAATTTAATTGAGGAGCTTAAGAAAATTTTATAAGCCACACAAGTGAAACTTGAGTGGTTTATGGTTATAACCTGAACCCCTGAATTAAACTACAGCCAAGCATTCACTCTCTCATCTCACTCTCCCCGCCATCTATGACATTGATGGCTACAAATCCATTAAAGACCAAGAGGCTATTGTGATGTTTTCACTGCAGAAGAATATTGGCTTTACAGGAGATATTAAAATCAGTTTGTCATTCTCGAGCAGTATTTTATTCGCAAGGTGATGCACACAGGCCCAGGATGTCACTTACAGGGCAGCACACACAGAACCGAGTGTGACAGGACAGCACACACAGAACTGAGTGTGTACACAAGGCACCCTGCACAGGCTCCAGTGTGTACACAAGGCACCCTGCACAGGCTCCAGTGTGCACACAAGGCACCCTGCACAGGCTCCAGTGTACACAAGGCACCCTGCACAGGCTCCAGTGTGTACACAAGGCACCCTGCACAGGCTCCAGTGTGTACACAAGGCACCCTGCACAGGCTCCAGTGTGTACACAAGGCACCCTGCACAGGCTCCAGTGTGTACACAAGGCACCCTGCACAGGCTCCAGTGTACACAAAGCACCCTGCACAGGCTCCAGTGTACACAAAGCACCCTGCACAGGCTCCAGTGTGTACACAAGGCACCCTGCACAGGCTCCAGTGTACACAAGGCACCCTGCACAGGCTCCAGTGTACACAAGGCACCCTGCACAGGCTCCAGTGTACACAAGGCACCCTGCACAGGCTCCAGTGTACACAAGGCACCCTGCACAGGCTCCAGTGTACACAAGGCACCCTGCACAGGCTCCAGTGTACACAAGGCACCCTGCACAGGCTCCAGTGTACACAAGGCACCCTGCACAGGCTCCAGTGTACACAAGGCACCCTGCACAGGCTCCAGTGTATGATTCCATTTGACCAATAAAGGAGGATATAATGGGGACTGAACTACGCCATTCTTGGAAAGTACATTTGTCACCAGCTGGTCTGCTAGTGGACGGTGGGGTTCATTGATTTTATTACATACAGAGAACTACAATATAACATCGAATAGTTTCTATGCCGGCTCAGCAGCTTTAGAGATCATACAGTTCCTGCTTTAATAAGCTTGAGATCCCCTATTCCAGCTCTAAAGTAATTAGGTCATTGACATAGATGAAGTCTAACACTACAAAGATTTTTAAACTAAACCTCTGCGCTCATTCAATTCTGGCCTCTTGCGCATCCCTGATTTTCCACCATTGGCAGCTGTACCTTCAGCTGTCTAGTCCCTAAGCTCTGGAGTTCCCTCCCTAAACTTCTCCGCCTCTCTTTCTCTCTCTCTCTAAGACGCTCCTTAAAACCTACCTCTTTGACCAAGCTTTTGGTCACCTGTGCTAATATCTGCTTGTGTGGCTCGGTGTCAAATAACACTTCTGTGAAGCGCCTTGGGACATTTTACTACGTTACTGGCGCTATATAAATGCAAGTTGTTATATTTTTTAAATCTACGAGATTTGATGCCAGTTATTGCCTAGTTTCAGTAGCAGATAATAAAATACATTTGATGAAACAAGACTATTTTTCTTGCACCACTAAAAATGGAAACACGAAAGTGCAACAGAAGCAAACGTGACTTGGAGTGAAGAGCCTCCTCTCTGCATTCACCGCTGTCAGTTGAACTACCTGGGCTACATTTACCAACGTTTTAAAAAACAGTTAGTTCTGGTATGACTGGGTAGTAACATGTGGTGAAGGATTTCAACTTAAAGCCCACATGCTTGTGTTACTACGGTAACTTTTAAACACTCAAGGACTGTGCTCGCTACTTCAGCAGATTTCCTCCAAAAACAGATTTAATTCATTTTCCTTCACTTCTCCCAAGCCACGCACCATAACCTGACCACCAGGATACCTGTCCCCAAGAATGTGCTGCCAAAGTTCTATGCCGGTTGCTGGAATGCCCATGTGAGTGGCCTATGTTCCTCACAATTCCACCAGGGAAATTTCCCATCTCCTTCGAAGTCATGTCCCCCTTCCCCAGAAGAGCCCAACCGAGGCAGAGAACTTGCTGTGTGGGAAATCACAGGCACACAGCTGTGAACTATCAATCCAAGGAGCGACTTGTTGGTACAACACTATGGGACAGCACCATGTTATCATCTCAGCTTAGCAAAGCTTTGGGCGAAATCATTATAGCTGGCCAGTGTCAATAACTTAGGTTGTTTTTTTGCTAACCTTTCCCTCAGTCCTCCTCTCAACCCTGCCCTTATTCCCCCATCTCTCTCTAATTTCTTCCAATCTCTCCACTCCTGCCCTCTTCAAGCTCATTAGTCAGACACCTATTTACTTACTCCCTTGACACCATTCCCTCGAAACTCCTGTTCATTCAACTCCCCTGCCTGGGCCCAAAGCTATCCGACATGACAAATGCCCCCCCTTTCATTGACATTGTCCACCTCCTTTCCCACCGCTAAAAAAAAATCCTCGACCCTTCTGTCCTCGCTAACTATCAAACCCATCTCCAACCTTCCTTTCCTGTCCAAGGATCTTGAACATGATGCAGCCTTCCAGCTCCATGTCCAGCTTGAATTGCTCCAATCTGGTTTGTATCCCTCCAATATGATCGGAATAGTTAACCACATATTTCTCCTGTTGCTAACTTGATGGAAATGCCCTCGCTTGGTTCCATCCTTAGTTCTCTGATTGTAGGCAGAACATCTCTATGGCTTCACTTCTCACCATGCACTGTCACATTCAGAGTCTCTAAAGTCCCACCCATGGTCCCCTTCTCTTCCCATTGGTGACATCATTTGCAGACACCAGGTCAACTTCCACATATAGGCCCAAGGCACCCAGCTCTACCTCCACCACTTCCCTTAATCCCTCCTTTGCCTCTTTTCTATCAATCAGATTGCTTCTCTGACATCTAGTCTTGGATAAACCTTAACTTCCTCCTGCAAAATATTGGGAAGACCAAAGCCATTATCTTTGGCTCCCGCCAGACTTTGCTCCCTCCCTATTAACTCTATCAACATTCCCGATCACTGTCTCAACCATCCGCTGCTGAAACCCTGGTTAATGCTGCTGACATCGACAGACTGACTAAAGCAACGATCTCCTGGCTGGCCTCCAGTCCTTCTCCCTCCACAAACTGCAGCTTGTACAAAACTCTGCTGCTCCAATCTAGTCCTGCACCAAATCCCACTTTCCCATTACCCCATCCTCAGTGATCTACAGTGGCTCCTGCTCCTTCAATGGCTCAATTTTTAAATTCTTGTTCTTATCTTTAAATCCCTCCACAGCCTTGGTCCTCCTGACCTCCTCTAGCCCTACAACCTCTCCTGAACTCTATGTTCCACTGATTCCAGCCTTGTGCATCTTCCCTCCCTTTATCCCGTCATTGGCGCCGTACCTTCAGTCACCTGGGTCCAACTCTTGAATTCCCTCCCCAAACCCATCCATCTCCCTTCTCCTCCATTAAGACCCTCCTTAAGAGTCCCTCCCTTTGCCCAAGCCTTTGGTCACCCCTCGTAATCCATCGCTGACTTGGCGCCTCTTTCTCACCAACACCAACACGTTAAGTGTGCTATATAAGTACAAGATGTTGTTGCAGCAGGTCAACTCATAATGGGTTGCATCGTTTCAGGATTCTCCTCTTCCCTACTCTATAATGTTGGGCATCACAACCTGAAATATCACAATAGCTTAGAGACTGGTGGGTTTAATTACTCTATATGCTATTATTGTACACACATTAACTCCTTCACAAACTATGCTATTTGAACATAGGTGTAAACCTACTTATTTTAAATGGGCTAACTCTTTAAAAAAAAGTGCAGACAGGAGTTTCTGCTGATATATTAAGATGCATGCTAAAAGCATTGCATAGAGGGAATTAAATCCTTTGCCGGTCAAAGACCAGTAGAAGGCTGAAACCCATAAATATTAACAGGACCAGTGGCAGGTTTCCTTCATTTCATAGACTGGCTCACATGTCACCTGAACAAAGACACCCCCCACCTTACTCAGCCCTCCCTGCCAAATCAGCTGTCAAACTGTGCGAATTAATCCCTAGGCCATTGAGTTTTGCACCCCAGGCTACTGTCAAATTCACAGTGCTATAGTAGATAACGAATATTTTCTCACAGGGTGGATTTCGTTTTCTTTGCAGATTTTGTTTTGCTGTGGTGGGTGTTGCTTCCTCTGAAAATAAAAGCAGCGTCAGAAAATGCAAGGCACTGCAGGTTGCATGTTTCAGCACGCAAGGCCTCGCAGATAGGGAACTCTCTGTTGTATTGAGCTCTTTTACACAGAAAATAGCAGAAACATTCACTGTGTGTATACGATGGAATCATACCGCTCACCAGCAGGTGGGTGAAAATTGTGTCTGGACATAAATAGAACAGAATGCAGAAAACCTAGGTTCATGTTCAGTATTAGACGATAAAACCTCAGCTCCTACCCAATACAAGACCCCAACGCCACTGATCAAACTTCAGCATCTACCCAATATCAGACCCCAAGGCCACTGATCAAACCACAGCACCTACCCAATATCAGACCCCAAGGCCACTGATCAAACCTCAGCACCAAATCAAACCTCAGCAATTACCCACCATCAGACCCCAAGGCCACTGATCAAACCTCAGCAATTACCCACCATCAGACCCCAAGGCCACTGATCAAACCTCAGCACCTACCCAATATCAGACCCCAACGCCACTGATCAAAGTACAAAGTGGGCTTCCTCCTCTTTGTTGATATGGATTCCTACAGTGTGCAGTGATCTGTGGAGCTTTTCAGTGCAGTTTAGCACTGACTGTATTCAGACAATAACACACAGAATGGGAGTGAGCAGGGAGGAGAAATGAAAACAGTCAGGTTTGTGATTGCTGGCGAGTGTCTGAGCTGAGTAAAGTGCGTGTGAAAGTGTTGATGAGGCATCCTTTTCAGCCACATTTACAAGAGAGACACTCCCTGCTAACAATCAGCTTATCAGCTGCAAAAATTGGTGCACATTTGACAGTGAAATTGCAAGTTACCAAGTCAGAGGTGAAGACACAGAGAGATACAGTATTACGGTAGGAGATTCTTTTACTGTTATTTCCTGAAACCAATTTTTCCCACAGATTGCAGCGCCCGCTGGTGTCAGTTCCTAACCTTGTGTGATCTGAGCAAAGGAAATAGCTAACTCTTAAATCTAGACATTTCTTATCAACTCATCAAAACAGACACGTCTTAGTCTACTGATGAGAGCTGCTTCCCAGCACACTACCTTACACCTCGATAGCCATTGTTGTTTTCATACCTGTGAGACTTGCAATTCACTGAGCTGTCTTTACCCATCAAACTCAGCCCATGTGCCTGAGTGAGTTTCTCCAGTGCACCAACCTGGGGCAGCACCACGGACCGAGCCATACACAAACCCACACAACACGGACCGAGCCATACACAAACCCACACAACACGGACCGAGCCATACACAAACCCACACAACACGGACCGAGCCATACACAAACCCACACAACACGGACCGAGCCATACACAAACCCACACAACACGGACCGAGCCATACACAAACCCACACAACACGGACCGAGCCATACACAAACCCAGACAACACGGACCAAGCCATACACAAACCCACACAACACGGACCGAGCCATACACAAACCCACACAACACGGACCGAGCCATACACAAACCCACACAACACGGACCGAGCCATACACAAACCCACACAACACGGACCAAGCCATACACAAACCCACACAACACGGACCGAGCCATACACGAACCCACACAACACGGACCGAGCCATACACAAACCCACACAACACGGACCGAGCCATACACAAACCCACACAACACGGACCGAGCCATACACGAACCCACACAACACGGACCAAGCCATACACAAACCCAGACAACACGGACCGAGCCATACACAAACCCACACAACACGGACCGAGCCATACACAAACCCACACAACACGGACCGAGCCATACACAAACCCACACAACACGGACCGAGCCATACACAAACCCAGACAACACGGACCGAGCCATACACAAACCCACACAACACGGACCAAGCCATACACAAACCCACACAACACGGACCAAGCCATACACAAACCCAGACAACACGGACCGAGCCATACACGAACCCACACAACACGGACCAAGCCATACACAAACCCAGACAACACGGACCAAGCCATACACAAACCCAGACAACATGGACCGAGCTATGAACTATACTGAGGGAGTGTACAGATCGAGCACAAACTGAGCTATGAACTACACTGAGGGAGTGTACAGATCGAGCACAGACTGAGCTATGAACTACACTGAGGGAGTGTACAGATCGAGCACAAACTGAGCTATGAACTACACTGAGGGAGTGTACAGATCGAGCACAGACTGAGCCATGAACTATACTGAGGGAGTGTACAGACTGAGCCATGCACTATACTGAGGGAGTGTACAGACTGAGCCATGCACTATGCTGAGGGAGTGTACAGACTGAGCACAGACTGAGCCATGCACTATACTGAGGGAGTGTACAGACTGAGCCATGCACTATACTGAGGGAGTGTACAGACTGAGCCATGCACTATGCTGAGGGAGTGTACAGACTGAGCACAGACTGAGCCATGCACTATACTGAGGGAGTGTACAGACTGAGCCATGCACTATACTGAGGGAGTGTACAGACTGAGCACAGACTGAGCCATGCACTATACTGAGGGAGTGTACAGACTGAGCACAGACTGAGCTATGAACTACACTGAGGGAGTGTACAGACTGAGCACAGACTGAGCCATGCACTACACTGAGGGAGTGTACAGACTGAGCACAGACTGAGCTATGAACTACACTGAGGGAGTGTACAGACTGAGCACAGACTGAGCCATGCACTACACTGAGGGAGTGTACAGACTGAGCACAGACTGAGCCATGAACTATACTGAGGGAGTGTACAGACTGAGCCATGAACTATACTGAGGGCGTGTACAGACTGAGCCATGAACTATACTGAGGGCGTGTACAGACTAAGCCATGAACTATACTGAGGGAGTGTACAGACTGAGCCATGAACTATACTGAGGGCGTGTACAGACTGAGCCATGAACTATACTGAGGGAGTGTACAGATCGAGCACAGACTGAGCCATGAACTATACTGAGGGCGTGTACAGACTGAGCCATGCACTATACTGAGGGAGTGTACAGACTGAGCACAGACTGAGCCATGTACTATACTGAGGGCGTGTACAGACTGAGCCATGAACTATACTGAGGGAGTGTACAGATCGAGCACAGACTGAGCCATGCACTATACTGAGGGAGTGTACAGACTGAGCCATGTACTATACTGAGGGCGTGTACAGACTGAGCCATGAACTATACTGAGGGAGTGTACAGATCGAGCACAGACTGAGCCATGAACTATACTGAGGGAGTGTACAGATCGAGCACAGACTGAGCCATGCACTATACTGAGGGAGTGTACAGACTGAGCCATGCACTATACTGAGGGAGTGTACAGATCGAGCACAGACTGAGCCATGAACTATACTGAGGGCGTGTACAGACTAAGCCATGAACTATACTGAGGGCGTGTACAGACTGAGCCATGAACTATACTGAGGGAGTGTACAGACTGAGCACAGACTGAGCCATGCACTATACTGAGGGCGTGTACAGACTGAGCCATGAACTATACTGAGGGAGTGTACAGACTGAGCCATGAACTATACTGAGGGAGTGTACAGACTGAGCCATGAACTATACTGAGGGAGTGTACAGACTGAGCCATGAACTATACTGAGGGAGTGTACAGACTGAGCCATGAACTATACTGAGGGAGTGTACAGACTGAGCACAGACTGAGCCATGCGAATAAAGCTAATTATTTACTAATGAACTCTATAGATTGACTGTGTAATATAAAAGAACGCGACTTTGTGGACTGACCAAGACCTTTTACAGCACAGAGCTGTAAAGCGAGGAACGAGTTCTAGGGACCGAACAGCACACTGCATAGCGTGGCGGCAGACGCAACTCCAGTTTGAATACAGCACTGTCAAATGGAGAAGAACTCTGGGGTTTTAAACCAGGTTGGGTCTGTACACCTGGTCCTTACTTTGGCAGAATGGGTGACTTTTCTTTTGTACCTGAATGAAGTGCTCAAACAGGCAAAGAAAATTTACAATGTTTTTAATGCAAACTTTTCAAAAAGTGAAGTGAAAATTAAACTGTCACAATCTGTAGAACATAATGGCGCAATAAGAAAATTGTCAAAAATAGAATTGGCTGGTGAACGATGTGAGCCGTTAACCTGTTCCTCAAATTGTATTTGCTATGAAATTATGATGGAGAGCCGCCATTTTAACCACACGCACGCAAGTGCGCACAACCATCTTCCTATTTTGGCGTGTGCGCCTGATGCTCAGTGTAGCACGGAGCCTCACGGAGCAGTAGGTCTCGGGTTCAATTCCAAGTCCATGTGGAGTTAGTTCATCTCCAGCTAGGGCAGTAACTGAGACACTACAATTGGCCTCGGCACCCCTGGGCTGGGTCAGGGGAAAGTCAAAATAAGTCAGGATGTTTTGTTCTAGATCATTATTGTGATGAGTGAGTGTGCGCAGGGGGGGGGGGGGGGGGGGGAGGGGGGGGAGAGAGGGGGAGCGGGTGAGGTGAGGAGTGAGCGAGAGAGTGAGTGAGTGAGTGAGTGAGTGATAAAGTGAGCGAGTGTGAGCGAGAGAATGAGTGTGAGGTGAGTGAGAATGAGAGAGAGCGAGCGAGTGAGTGAGTGAGTGAGGAGAGGGTGTGTGAGTGAGAGAGGGTGAGAGAGTGAGAGTGTGTGTGAGAGAGAGAGAGAAAGAAAGTGAGTGAGTGGGTGAGAGGGAGGGTGAGAGGGAGGGTGAGAGGGTGGGTGAGAGTGTGAGAGAGAGGGAGAGAGAGAGTGAGAATGAGTGAGAGGGTGAAAGAGAGAGAGAGTGTGAGTGAGAGTGAGAGTGTGAGAGGGTGAGTGAGAGTGAGAGAGTGAGTGAGTGAGAGTGAGAGAGTGAGTGAGTGTGAGTGAGTGAGTGAGTGAGTGAGAGTGAGTGAGAGTGAGTGAGTGTGAGTGAGTGTGAGTGAGTGTGAGTGAGTGTGAGTGAGTGAGAGTGAGAGTGAGAGTGAGTGAGAGTGAGTGAGTGTGAGTGAGTGAGAGAGTGAGTGAGAGTGAGTGAGAGTGAGTGAGTGAGTGTGAGTGAGTGTGAGTGAGTGTGAGTGAGTGAGAGTGAGAGTGAGAGTGAGTGAGAGTGAGTGAGAGAGAGTGAGAGTGAGTGAGAGAGAGAGGAGTGAGTGAGTGTGAGTGAGTGAGTGAGAGCGAGTGAGTGAGAGAGTGAGAGTGAGTGAGTGTGAGTGAGAGGGTGAATGAGAGAGAGAGAGTGAGAGTGAGTGAGTGTGAGTGAGAGTGAGAGGGTGAATGAGAGAGAGTGAGAGTGAGTGAGTGAGAGTGAGGAGTGAGTGAGAGTGAGTGAGACTGGAGAGGGCTAGTAGCATTGGAGCTGCAAGAATCAGCATCAGAGAGGAGAAACAAAAAAAAACTTTCAATTAAAATAGCAGTGCCTGTTGTGTGGCCCACGGGTACAGCTGAGAGAGACTGTTTTTTGAAGTAACGTCTAACCTCAGCTGAAACTGCTGAAACTCTCAACAACTCCTCTGACTCCCCAACAATTTTTTTTCACATTTATGTTGTCGATGGATGTTTTAACGGGGGGGGGGGGGGGGGGGGGGGGGGGGGGGGGCAAAAGGTCACTGCCACGGCTGGCAGTAAATACTCAGCAGTGCAAAGGTGAAAGGCTGGTCAGTAGTGCACACTTCCACCAAGTCAGCAGCAAGCGGCATACCGAAAGCCACAGGGAGGAAAGTTTGCTGGTACACACAGGAAGTGGATTAGGGTGGGGACTTGCAGATGGCTCCAACTTATCAAAGTACCATTGCACCCACTTCTCCTATCATCAATCACCAACACCTACGCTGAGAAAAAGAAAATCTGTTATTCAATATAACCGGACGTTTAGTAATAAACAGTTTACCCAGAAAAGCTGACAGAAAATGTTTACAGATTAAACGCATTTTGGTTACTTTTCATTCAACTGACTTTCCTTTGTACCTATTAAAACCGGTACTATTTTTCGGTAGGTGAAGGATGTTGCTGTTGAGGAATAGATTGTTTCCCCGCTTTCTGCGGCAACTCCAACCTCAGAAAACCACTCCCACGTAGGGCTGGGGCACAGGCTTCGCCCACTTTCTCTAATCTTAGCTCATAACACAACTGTAGAGTCTGATTGGTGCCAGTCACCACTGGGTAAACTGCCTCACATCTGCTTTAATATCCTACGAGGTCCGTGCTAGTGGCGTTGGCTCCTGACGCATGGCTGCAACCTAATAGCAGACTAGTTGGCACTCTCCAAGGCCGAGCAGATCCAGTAACAAGGGTCTCCACAGCCGCCTGCTCTAGCACATCTGGGCAAGTTTACTTTCAAGTTGCAGCTGGCTGCGAGAGACCAGCGTGTCGGGAGCGGTAGTATTCGCGCAGGACTCAGCGCAATATAAAAGCAGTTTTAAACTGCTTGATTTTTGTTCAATCTTTGAAGACCCCATTATTAGGTGCTTAGGAGGGGCCTCAGAGTATGTGAAACAGGGAGATATTTGAGAGATGTGTTGAGGTGCAACATACATGTGTGCTTCTTTTCAGAAATGGTTTGTTTAAACAGTATACACCTCAACGAGGAGATTTTTTTTTTTTTGCAAATCTAAAGTCTCCAACAGGTCTTGTTACATTATTAAGCTTTATACCATTGTTTCACTTGAGGGAACTGAAGCTAATTTTATTTATGATCCCGTGTGTATTTTGAGTGTTAGTATGAAGTGTTGAACTCCTCTGGGAGGATTATCAATATGAGCCTCCATGTACACAACTGAATGACAAAGGGTTTGGCCTGCAGTAAGGTAAAGTTCTGCTGGTATTAGGGGATCAAATTGTTTAATATATTTATCAGGGGGTTTGAAAAGGATTGGAGGTTATTGCATAAATTGTAATGTCCATTCTACTGGCAGCACTGTCATTATTTAGTGTCAAATGAATTCTTAGGTTTTTTTTTCAGATACAAGGCTAATTGGCATTTACCAACTTGTAACTGTCGGTTTTATTTTGTGTCTGTTGAGGTGAGTAATGTCAGTGCTTGGAATGGAAGATTACCCACAGGGTAAACCTTCCGCTACTCACTGCCTTCACCACTGCTTCAGAACAACCCCCGCCCCACCCTAGTGCGGGCTGACTAACACTCCCCTAACATGACAGGAAGCACATAGGGCCACCCATTTTGGCTATGTTGATAAATCCTGCTGTGGATATTAGCAAATGTGACAGAAGCAAAGATATCTCACCATTAAATGCTGTAGATTTAATAGCGAGCTTTCACTTTCACTATGGATGCTGGGATAGCCACACCCTCATGGCTGTCTCCTGGTTCCAGTGAGGGAAAACACTCAAGGGAAAGATCTCACCTGCGCACTAAGAATAGTGACATTGGAAGCGTGGTTAGCATTGTAATACACAGAGCACAGAGGAAATTTTCAAACACTTCAAAATTCACACAGGTTAGAAAAAGAGAAATACAGAAAAGGGGACAGGTGGAAAGTGTTAGAGAGGAAAGGAAGGAGATAATATATTAACACCCATGTGAGCAATGATTTTAACACTGGCAGGTCTGCCAGCATGACTTTTTTTTTTAATAGCCGAGTGAGGTAGTCAGTTTAGTAATAACCAGTTCTGCACTAATTGAGCTTTGTGCCTTAGACTCGTGCCCACTTGGAATTAAGTGAGACTGCCCAAACCAATCTCCCACAGAATGACACAGACCCAAAGAGGTGGGGGGGGCACGATAATCCCATACAATCTGATGTTA
Source organism: Squalus acanthias (assembly GCA_030390025.1). Classification (NCBI taxonomy): domain Eukaryota; kingdom Metazoa; phylum Chordata; class Chondrichthyes; order Squaliformes; family Squalidae; genus Squalus; species Squalus acanthias. The sequence goes on from CM059443.1 coordinate 41,654,225, forward strand.
CTGGATCACAATGCAGATATACTGTCAGCATACCCTGATCTGTGAAGCACGTGGACAATCGACCAGTTGTACCAAAGCGCTTTTATATTTGAGGTCTCCGTGGCCTGGGTTATGAGAAATTGGTCCACTGCACCCTGCCCACATTTATGATCAAGAGCTGGCGTCACTGACATCAGGAGGCCTGTTACTTGTGCGTGTGCGGCAGCTAACGTGTTACAGCCACTCGTGCCTGTGCAGATTCTCAGCATTTACTGGCAGTATCAGTTCTGTGCAGATAAATGCACCAGAATAGTATCGAGCCCCAGACTACAAGGGTTCAAGCTTAGTCCCAGGTCAATATCCTCAGTGCCGTCAGGTTAGGCATGGGGAAGGGGGCGACATGGATGACAGTCAGCTGGTGTTCCTACTCCTGAGTGAGTGTGTATACAAACATCCAATAAAGACACGACCAAGCTAAGCCGTCAAAAAGCCTTCTCAATATTCACCGCGGAGGGTCACAAATCAAAAAATGCTAATTTGACAGAGGAACCCTTACTCCAGAATAAGTCAGCGCTTTCAGAGCAGAAGAAAGAGAGAAATTGATGGGGTTAAAAAAAAACTGTTTAACGGCTTCTCGTGGGTTTGCAAAACCGAAATGATGATATTTTTGTAAACATCCTATATAAAGTTGAAAGAAAGGGAGTGACACAGCATTGCGTTTTCTCACACTTACCCAGATCTGGGTATTTCTGGATAAGTGCACATGAATAGGCCTGTGCTATGATGCAAAATCTGAAGAGATATTTTTTTTTATTGTTTAACTAGAATTAGACATTGCAGGGCAAATCCTCATGGAGCCTCACGTGTGCGGCAACGAAACTTGAGTGCTGCACAAACCCATTCCAAAGCCACATTCAGACTCAGCTGGTTCACCAACACAGTACGGCACACAGCGGCAGGATGTGGTTTTGTGTCCAGTTCCCCACAAAATCTCCTGAACTTAAGTCGAGCAGAAGAAAAGATATCAACGGCACGGGGTAAGGGGGGTGGAAAAAATAGCATTTGCAGAGTGGGTCAGCCCCACTATACTCACACACCTTCTACTGGCCGGTGGGGAAGTAGCAGAGAGAGACTTGGGAGCAGACTTGCCTGTTTCCTTGACCAAGGAATAGCGATGGGAGTGGGGGGGGGGGGGGAGGGAAATAATTTTTAAGAAGGTAACAAATAATGCAAACAGTAACGTAATCATTTAATTGGTCACAGCCGAAACACCATTGTCAGCAGCAAACTTTGGGATGGTACATGCTTGTTTATATTAACAAGGCAGTAGGTTCCATGGTAATTCAGAATTTCTGAATTTTAGGACAAACAAGCTAAGACTGTTTTCACTGCACACAGGAAGTGCCTGGTAGTGTCAGTAATTCTAGGGTGCAGTGAAAGAATAAGGGGGAATAAATTGAGTCGTGCCCCCTTTGGGGCACTAACTTCGCCGGGGCGTTACTTTTAGTGCCCCCCGCGGCCGAAATTGAGTGGTAGCGCCCCAAGAGGGAAGCAGGGCGCCACTGGAAGCACCCCGCCTCCCTCTTGGGGCGCTGCGAGGGAATAGCGCGGTGCTATTGACCAACAGCTGCAGGCCTTCCTCCCCTTCTTAAAGGGGAGGGGCCTAGCGCAGTGCGACCCGGGGCCCAGCTGGGCCACCGGGGATCGGAGTGCCGGCAAAAGAGCCCGGCACTCAAGAGAACTGCTGGGCACACGGGGCGCAGCCGGCACTCCTCGGGGGGGGGGGGGGGGGGGGGGTCAAGAGGCCAGGGATGGCAGCGGAGGCAGGTGCTGGCAGGCCGCCAGCAACAAAAATGGCCGCCCGGCACCTCGCCTTTAAATAGCGCTGCCCCGGCAGCAGGTAGACCACCCTGACCCCGTCGGACATAGCGTCCGGCGGTAAGTCAGGGGGGCGCTACCAAAGATCGCGGCCAGGGCGCTGCGCATGGCGATGACGTCATTACCAGCAGCGCAGCGCTGCGCTAACGGTTAGCGCCGCCGCTAACCTCCCGCTGAATTTCGCGGGAGGCAGTGGCGGCGCCACGCCCGGGCGCTAGTTGCTTTGCGCCCCGTTAGCACCCTCTTAGGGGGAAAAATTCGGTTGCTTTGCGCCTCCCTAACACTTTTTACAATGTGTGGTAAGGGAGCACAGTCTGGAGAGGCACTTAAACCTCAAAAGGAACTGATAAGAACTCCAGCACCACTCTTAACAGTCAAGCACGGGTTAGTAATACCAAACTCACTTGTGATAATCACATAGTGCAGGAATATATGAAAATCTAAACACCAAGGAACTGTTACTACCTACAGAGTGACAAACTATAAAGGGGGTCACTCCCATCCTTAATATTGCATTCAAAGGGACAGAGTGTTTGTTGTAGGATGATGTCTGGTATATAGTTCAACTCTTTACATTTTAAGAATATTTATTGGGTGTCCTATTTACACTGTGACCATAGAGTCATAACGGCACAGAAGGAGGCCATTCGGCCCATCAAGTCCGTGCCGGCTCTCTGTAGAGCAAACCAGTCAGTCCCATTCCCCCGCTCTATCCCCATAGCCCTGCAAGTTTATTTCCCTCAAGTGCTTATCCAGTCTCCCCTTGAAAACATTGAGTGTCTTCGCTTCCACCACTTCCGTCGGCAGCGAGTTCCAGGTCCTCACCACTCACTGCGCAAAAAGGTTTTTCCTCACGTCCCCCCTGTATCTCTTGCCCAAAACCTTAAATCTGTGTCCCCCTAGTCCTTGTACCATCAACTAGTGTGAACAGCCTTTCCCCGTCTAGCCTATCCAAACCCGTCATAATCTTGTACACCTCTATCAAATCACCCCTCCTTTGCTCTAATGAAAACAAATCCAGCTTCTCTAACATGTCCTTGTAGCTAAGATCCTTCATCCCCGGAACCATTCTGGTAAATCTCCTCTGCACCCTCTCAAGTGCCTTCACATCCTTCCTAAAGTGTGGTGACCAGAACTGGACGCAATACTCCAGTTGTGGCCTAACCAGCGCTTTATAAAGGTTCAGCATAACTTCTCTACTTTTGTACTCAATACCTCTATTTATGAAGCCCAAGATCCCATATGCTTTGCTAACCACTCTCTCAATATGTCCTGCCACCTTCAGGGACCTAAGCACATTAACTCCCAGGTCCCTCTGTCCCTGTACACTCTTTAAAACTGTGCCATTAAGTGTATATTGCCTCTCCCTGTTCCTTCTGCCAAAATGCATCACCTCACACTTCTCTGTATTAAATTCCATCTGCCACTTGTCTGCCCATTCTGCTAGCCTTTCAATGTCCTGTTGCAGTCGATTGGTATCATCCTCACTGTTTGCCACACCCCCAAGTTTGGTGTCATCGGCAAATTTAGAAATTCTACTCTATATTCCAATATCCAAGTCATTTATATATATCAAATAAAGCAGTGGCCCCAGCACTGACCCTTGGGGAACACCACTGTCTACCATCCTCCAAAACAGGTCGACAGGGTCTTGGTTTAATATCTCAGGGCTTTGGTTTAACATCTCATCCGAACGACATGACGTCTAATATGCAGTACTAAAATGTCAGCCAATGGATAGCCCCTTTTTCTTCTTCCTCATTGGTTGTTTTACTCCCCCCTTTCACCCTGGTAATTTTCTTAAATCATTATTCACCAAATCAGATTACATAAAACTTTCCTCCTCAAATTCAATTTTCTGCCAATCACATTCTAACAATAACAAACAAATTTTACTCAATCATACTGCAGAAAAAAAAGAATATTCTCCAAGATGTAGATGCCATGACATTCTCCACACAGCTCCTGGCTGAGGGGAAGCTTGCCATAACAGCATTGCTTTAAATGTTGGAAACTCTATGGTAAGTAGATTATCATATGCTCTGAAGAATAAAGTCCTGGCAAACTTGCAACTCCAGTTACAGTAGATTGATGTACATATGTCTGGGCTTCCACAAGCCTTGGACACGATTAAATACACACCTACACCAGCTCCATCTGTATTCCATTAATTTTTTTTGAAGTACCCACTTTCTCAACATCCAGCCCTGCTACTTGCACACCCCAAATCTCAACCCAACACCCATCTTCACCCTAAACCTCAGGGCTGCCCTTCACTCCCCCATCTGGACCCACCTCTCCCACACGGTGCTCTACAACAAACAAAACTCAACCTCCTCCTCAGCCCCACGCAACACCACACAAAATCTGCTAATATATCGAAGTTTATATTTCTTGCCCCATACATTGTTAAATGCAGTGCACAACATTTAGATTCTGTTAACTCTGTTTTTCTACTATTACTCCCTTACTCTGCTGCAACTCCTTTCCTTGTGTCTTATGTTTTTCTTTTCTACGAGTTTTCTTCACTTTGAACTGTTTCCATTCTCTCTTCTCACACAGACTTTACAGCTGAATCACGTTAGCCTTCCCTCTTGCCGCTGTATGAAAATTCATTTAACATTTTCTTATTATTTTCTGTTCTGTCTCCTCAACCAAAATGGCTGCAACAAATTCAGATCTTTCGTCTTGCCTCAAATAGAGAACATTTATATGACTTTAGATAGACAGTGTACGTTTGCATTTAAAATTGGCTTCAGATACCTGGAGAATGGCTTCTTTCATGTCTGCGACCATGGGGGTACCCAATACACAAAACTGTCTCAATTCATCCAGTTTCAATAAGAGTTGGCTGGCTTCCTTTGTTGGCGACACTGTTTATTCAGAAACTAACTGATCAAGTTGCTTGATGGCTGGACCAATATTTCGGAATGTATGCAGATTTGTTTACATTCCCAATGCTGGGAGGTGTACACAGATCCATTATCTGTAATGGATATCATGATAGGAAGATAGTTGATGTCTCAAGATTGAAATAAAGGCAAGCAGCTATGGCAGTTCTTTTTGCCAAAAGATGGATTTCATTGTAATCCAATGCATGCACTGAATTTGAAACCATCACCTGTGGCAATGTCATGTCTCACAGCTGTTCTGAGTCTCCAACTGTGCCCCAACCTCCCCCTCAGACCAGCTTCTTCTCCTGAAGAGCCAGTGACAGTGCAGCCCAGCAGGTCACAGAGGGACGATGCAAGGGAAGTCAAATGTTGTAGATGTAATAAAGTGAGTCACAAAGAAAACAATTGCAAAAGGTAGTCAAGAAATCATGAGACTGCCAGGAGATATACAGCGGCACCACAGTCACAGAATCCGGCATATCACGTGTGTCCAATCACAGTAGTCAACCCCAGACACGAATGGCAAAGGTCAAAGCTATTCATTTTTAGTTGGCTAAATCCACCAATTTAGTGTCACATTACAAAAAAAAACAAATCAGCCTTTACAACTATCTGAAAATGCTCTACGATACACATTCTAGTAGAACAGAAAACCAATTCTACAAGTAATTTCAGATATTAAAACAGTTGTACCAATCACAATCCTTTTAAAAAAAAAAAAAATCTTTGGTTGAAATTTTACACTCATGGGGCAATGAATGCCAGAGTGGTACTATTTTGATTTAAGGTCCTCATAGTGAATATCAAGCACCCTCAAGTCAGGAGTAAAGTTCCTTCCATTCTGCCCTAACAATGTGCACCAAGCACGCTTGACCATGACAATTTAGTGCTAACTATTGCTAAATTAGGCCTAGCTTTGTGGACACTAGGAAGCTTTTGAGTAAGCAGTACCGAGAGGATGCTTTCACGCTACTCTGTATTAAACTCTCACCCAGGTCCCGGAGGTGCATCCAATCCATTGCGTATCTTGAAATCCTGCTTTATGACAGGAGTGTTTGGGACCCTTTCATTTTTGACTGATACCTCAATTTGACATCCCACAAAACAAGCTTAGGGTTGGGCACAGTATGATATTCTAATTGGTCATAAAACCTTAACTGTTTTTACACCATTAAGATATAACCATTTTCCCCCCATTTTCTTCAGCATTTTGTAAATTGGTTTAAAGAGCAGCACACTTGCACCAGGAGGAGGAGGAGGCCTTCAATCCACCTGGGCACCTCAAAGGTAGGTTGGTGCAGTATGTTTGAAGCAGCACGAGAAAAAGGCCAGCTACCACTTTTTGGTCTTGACTGGCTATATTATAACACCAGGGAAGCTAATGGTTCAATGCATCAATGTGGTGGGCTATGGTAAGTTCTCCCAGTCAGCAAGCTCCCCATCTCAACTGGACCACCTGGGAACGTGCCAGGGAAGGTGGGGGGTGGGGGGTGGGGAGCAGAAGAGAAAATTAGAGGATGAGTCAACCATCACCAAACTTACAATCCCCTCCCAGTTCAAGAAGGTGTAAATAAAGACATGGGAAGGGGTCACTTGCCTGCCCTGTTTGGGAACCTAATCGGCAAGAGGAAAAACAGTTTGTGTCTTCTGCCCCAATAATTAGTAAAATGTAATACTGCTGCTAGAACACAAGAAAAGCCTGCAGCAACAAAAGATAATTTTGACTCACCATACCTGCCGCAACTGGTGTTCTTGTATGATGGTTCGCTCGCAGACTTAAGAACATAAAAACATAAGAAATAGGAGCAGGAGTAGGCCATTCGGCCCCTCGAGCCTGCTCCGCCATTCGATGAGATCATGGCTGATCTACTAACTCATCTCCACTTTCCTGCACTATCCCCATATCCCTTGATTCCCTTAATATTCAAAAATCTACGATCTCTGTCTTGAATATACTCAACGACTGAACTTCCACAGCCCTCGGGTAGAGAATTCCAAAGATTCATCACCCTCTGAGTGAAGAAATTTCTCATCTCAGTCCTAAATAGCCGACCCCTTATTCTGAGACTGTGACCCCTGGTTCTAGACTCCCCAGCCAGGGGAAACATCCTCCCTGCATCTACCCTGTCAAGCCCTGTAAGAATTTTGTATGTTTCAATGAGATCACCTCTCATTCTTCTAAACTCTAGAGAATATAGGCCTAGTCTACTCAATCTCCTCATAGGACAATCCCCCCATCCCAGGAACCAGTCTGGTGAACCTTCGTTGCACTCCCTCTATGGCAAGTATATCCTTCCTTAGGTAAGGAGACCAAAACTCTACACAATACTCCAGCTGTGGTCTCACCAGGGCCCTATATAATTGCAGTAAGTCATCTTTACTCTTATACTCAAATCCTCTTGTAATAAAGGCCAACATACCATTTGCTTTCCTAATTGCTTGCTGTACCTGCATGTTAACTTTCAGTGATTCGTGTACAAGGACACCCAGGTCCCTCTCAACACCAACATTTCCCAATCTCTCACCATTTAAAAAATACTCTGCTTTTCTATTTTTCCTACCAAAGTGAATAACTTCACATTTCTCCACATTATATTCCATTTGCCATGTTCTTGCCCACTCACTTAGCCTGTTTATATCCCCTTGAAGCCTCCTTGTATCCTCCTCACAACTTACATTCCCACCCAGCTTTGTATCATAGAAACATAGAAGATAGGAGCAGGAGTAGGCCATTCGGCCCCTCGAGCCTGCTCCGCCATTCGATGAGATCATGGCTGATCATCTAAACTCAGTACCCTTTACCTGCCTTCTCCCCATATCCCATGATACCTTTAGCTTTAAGAAATATATCTAACTCAACCTTGAATATATTTAATGACTTCGCCTCAACTACCTTCTGTGGTAGAGAATTCCACAGGTTCACCACTCTCTGGGTGAAGAAATTCTTCCTCATTTCTGTCCTAAATGGTTTACCCGTTATCCGTAGATTATGACCCCTGGTTCTGGACTCTCCGACCATCGGGAACATTCTTCCTGCATCTAGTTTGTCCAGACCTGTCAGAATTTTATATGTTTCGATGAGATCCCCTCTCATTCTTCTATACTCCAGTGAGTATAAGCCCAATCGACCCAATCTCTCCTCATATGTCATTCCTGCCATCCCAGGTATCAGCCTCGTGAATCTTCGCTGAACTCCTTCCATGGCAAGAACATCCTTCCTCAGATAAGGTGACCAAAACTGCACACAATACTCAAGGTGTGGTCTCACCAAGGCCCTGTACAACTGCAGCAAGACATCCCTGTTCCTATACTCAAACCCTTTCCCTATGAAGGCCAACATACCATTTGCCTTCTTCACCGCCTGCTGCACCTGCATGCTTACTTTCAGCGACTGGTGCACAAGGACACCCAGGTTTCGTTGCACTTCCCCTTCTCCCAATCTATTGCCATTCAGATAATAGTCTGCCTTTCTGTTTTTGACACCAAAGTGGATAACCTCGCACTTATCCACGTTATATTGCATCTGCCACGCTTCTGCCCACTCACCCAACCTGTCCAGATCATCCTGGAGTTTCTCGGTATCCTCCTCGCAGCACACACTCCCACCCAGCTTTGTGTCATCTGCAAACTTGGAGATATTACATTTAATTCCCTTATCTAGATCATTAATGTATATTGTGAATAGCTGGGGTCCAAGGGCCGATCCCTGCGGTACCCCACTAGTCACTGCCTGCCACTCGGAAAAAGACCCATTAATTCCTACTCTCTGCTTTCTGTCCGCCAACCAGTTCTCTATCCAAGTCAATACCTTGCCCCCAATCCCATGTGCCTTAACTTTACCCGCTAATCTCTTATGCAGGACCTTATCGAAAGCCTTTTGAAAGTCCAAATACACCACATCTACTGGCTCTCCCTTATCTATTTTCCCAGTTACATCCTCAAAAAATTCCAGTAGATTAGTCAAGCACGATTTACTTTTTGCAAATCCATGTTGACTTTGTCCGATCCTGTCACTGTTTTTCAAATGCTCAGCTATTACATCTTTTATAATGGACTCTAGCATTTTCCCCACTACCGATGTCAGGCTTACCGGTCTGTAATTCCCCGCTTTCTCTCTACCACTCTTTTTGAATAGTGGGGTAACATTAGCTACTCTCCAATCCATGGGTACAGTTCCAGATTCCATCGAATGTTGGAAGATGATCAGCAATGCATCTACTATTTCTAGGGCCACTTCCTTAAGTACCCTAGGATGTAGATTATCAGGCCCTGGGGATTTATCGGCCTTCAATACCGTCAATTTCCCTAACACCATTTCCCTGCAAATACTGATTTCTTTCAGTTCCTCCCTTTCATCAGACCGTATGTTCTCCAACATCTCTGGGAGCTTATTTGTGTCCTCCTTTGTGAAGACAGAACCAAAATATGCATTTAATTGGGCTGCCATTTCTTTGTTCCCCATTATAACTTCCCCCGCTTCTGACTGCAAGGGACCTACACTTGATTTCACTAATCTTTTTCTCTTCACATATCTATAAAAGCTCTTACAGTCAGTTTTTATGTTCCCAGCAAGCTTACTTTCATATTCTATTTTCCCCTTCTTAATTAATCCCTTTGTCCTCCTTTGTTGAATCCTAAACTGCTCCCAATCCTCAGGGCTACCGCTTTTTCTGGCCAATTTATATGCCCTCTCCTTGGATCTTATGCTATCCCTAATTTCCCTTGTTAGCCACGGTTGAGTCACCCTTTTTGTTTTATTCTTATGCCACACTGGGATGTACAAATTCTGTAGTTCATCCATGCAGTCTTTGATTGTTTGCCATTGCCTATTCACAGTCAACCCCTTGAGTGACATTCCCCAATCAATCCTACCCAATTCGCGCCTCATACCATCGTAGTTTCCTTTATTTAAATTCAGGACCCTAGTCTCTGATTCAACTACTTCACTCTCCATCCTAATGAAGAATTCTATCATATTATGATCACTCTGACCCAAGGGGCCTCGTACAACAAGATTGCTAATTAATCCTTTCTCGTTACATAATACCCAGTCTAAGATGGCCTGATCTCTGGTTGGTTCCTCGACATATTGTTCCAGAAAACCATCTCGTAAACATTCTAGGAATTCCTCCTCCACAGTATTGTTACTAATTTGGTTAGCCCAATCTATATGTAAATTAAAGTCACCCATGATGACTGCTGTGCCCTTACTGCATGCTTCTCTAATTTCCCTTTTAATGTCGTCCCCAACCTCCGTATTACTGTTTGGCGGTCTATATACCACTCCCACTAACGTTTTCTGCCCCTTATTATTTCTCAGTTCTACCCATACAGATTCCGCATCATCAGAGCTAATATCCTTCCTTTCAATTGTGTTAATCCCCTCTTTAACCAGCAATGCTACCCCACCTCCCTTTCTTTTTTGCCTATCTTTCCTAAATATTGAATAACCCTGGATGTTGAGTTCCCAGCCTTGGCCACCCTAGAGCCATGTTTCTGTAATCCCAATCAAATCGTATTCATTTACCTCTATTTGCGCAGCTAATTCATCCACCTTGTTCCGAATGCTCCTTGCATTAAGACACAAAGCCTTCAGGCTTGTTTTTTTTAACGCTTTCAGACCTATAGGAATTATTATTTACTATGACCATGTTTGATTTAAACCGTTGAGTTCTTTGCCTTCTACTTTTGTTTTTCTCCTTCCTGTCTTTAGCTTTTATCCTTATTTCCCTTTCCTCTGTCTCCCTGCTCAGGTTCCCAACCCCCCTGCCACTTTAGTTTAAACCCTCCCCAACAGCACTAGCAAACACTCCGCCTAGGACATCGGTCCCGGCCCAAACACTACCCCCGATCCAATAGCAAAATACTGCGGATGCTGGAAATCTGAAATAACAGAAAATGCTGGAAACACTCAGCAGGCCAGGCAGCATCCGTGGAAAGAGAAACAGAGTTAACGTTTCAGGTCGATGACCCTTCGCCACTACCCACTGATCTCCTACTTTAAGGAACACCAAGTTCCCTCACCTCCCTTTTCTTAAAAATAATTAAGTAGTGCTGTTAATATCCCTACAACCTTCAATCCCTCTTCTCAACAGATAAAGGGCAGAGAGGGGGAAGAATTTTTGAAGTGTGTTCAGGAGAACTTTCTTAATCAGTACGTTTCCGGCCCAACGAGGAAGGAGGCATTGCTGGATCTGGTTCTGGGGAATGAGGTGGGTCAAGTGGAGCACGAGTCAGTAGGGGAACAGTGATCGCAGTATCATAAGGTTTAGATTAGCTATGGAAAAGGACAGCGAGCAATCTAGAGTAAAAATACTTAATTGGAGGAAGGCCAATTTCAGTGGGTTAAGAATGGATTTGGCCCGGGTAAATTGGAATCAAAGATTGGCAGGCAAAACTATAATCGAACAATGTACATTCCCACGAAGGAGAAAGGTAGGGCAACCAAAGTCAGAGCTCCCTGGCTGATGAAAGAGATTAGAGAGCAAGATGAAGCAGAAAAAGGGGGTGTATGACAGATGTCAGGTTGAGAAAACAAGTGAGAATCAGACTGAATATAGAAAGTTCAGAGGGGAAGTGAAAAATGAAATAAGAGGGGCAAAGAGAGAGTATGAGAATAGATTGGCAACTAACATAAAAAGGAATCCAAAAGTCTTCTATAGGTATATAAATAGTAAACGGGTAGTAAGGGGAGGGGTGGGGCCGATTAGGGACCAAAAAGGAGATCTACGCATGGAGGCAGAGGGCATGGCTGAGGTACTAAATGAGTACTTTGCATCTGTCTTTACCAAGGAAGAAGATGCTGCCAAAGTCATAGTCAAAGAGGAGGCAGTTGAGATACTGGATGGGATAAAAATTGATAGAGGAAGTACTAAAAAGGCTGGCTGTACTTAAAGTAGATAAGTCACCAGGACCGGATGGAATGCATCCTAGGATGCTGAGGGAAATAAAGGTGGAAATTGCGGAGGTACTGGCCATAATCTTCCAATCCTTTTTAGATATGGGTGTGGTGCCAGAGGAGTGGAGAATTGCAAATATTACACCCTTGTTCAAAAAACGGTGCAAGGATAAACCTAGCAACTATAGGCCAGTCAGTTTAACCTCGGTAGTAGGGAAGCTTTTAGAAACGATAATCCGGGACAAAATTAACAGTCACTTGGACAAGTGTGGATTAATTAAGGAAAGCCAGCATGGATTTGTTAAAGGGAAATCGTGTTTAACTAACTTGATTGAGTTTTTTGATGAGGTAACAGAGAAGGTTGATAAGGGCAATGCGGTTGATGTGGTGTACCTGGACTTCCAAAAGGCGTTTGATAAAGTGCCACATAATAGGCTTGCCAGCAAAGTTGAAGTCCATGGAATAAAAGGGACAGTGGCAGCATAGATACGAAATTGGCTAAGTGACAGGAAACAGAAAGTAGTGGTGAGCGGTTGTTTTTCGGACTGGAGGAAGGTACACAGTGGTGTTCCCCAGGGGTCGGTACTAGGGCATTACTTTTCCTGATATATATTAATGACTTGGATGTAGAGGACACAATATCAGAATTTGCAGATGACACAAAACTTGGAAGTATAGTGAACAGTGAGGAGGATAGTGACAGACTTCAAGAGGACACAGACAGGCTGGTGGAATAGTCGGACACGTGGCAGATGAAATTTAATGCAAAAATGTGCGAAGTGATACATTTTGGTAGGAAGAACGAGGAGAGGCAATATAAACTAAAGGGTACAATTCTAAAGGGGGTGCATGAACAGAGGGACCTGTATATGTGCACAAATCGTTGAAGGTGGCAGGGCAGGTTGAGAAAGCGGTTAAAAAAGCATACGGGATCCTGGGCTTCATAAATAGAGGTCATGATGTGGAGATGCCGGCGTTGGACTGGGGTGGACAAAAATGAGAAGTCGCACAACACCAGGTTATAGTCCAACAGATTTATTTAATTTTACAAGCTTTCGAAGCAGTTCGCTCCTTCGTCAGGTAAGTTAGCAATGAGAGAATCTCCCAGAATTCACAATTTAAACCCAGACAAAATCTATTCACATTATTCCCTACAACAAAGAGCACAGCCAAGACAATGAGATGTGTCCCAGTGGACCCCCTGGGACACATCTCATTGTCTTGGCTGTGCTCTTTGTTGTAGGGAATAATGTGAATAGATTTTGTCTGGGTTTAAATTGTGAATTCTGGGAGATTCTCTCATTGCTAACTTACCTGACGAAGGAGCGAACTGCTTCGAAAGCTTGTAAAATTAAATAAATCTGTTGGACTATAACCTGGTGTTGTGCGACTTCTCATTTTCATAAATAGAGGCATAGAGTACAAAAGCAAGGAAGTTATGATGAATCTTTATAAAACACCAGCCTCAACTGGAGTAGTGTGTCCAATTCTGGGCACCGCACTTTAGGAAGGATGTGAAGGCCTTCGAGAGTGTGTAGAAAAGATTTACGAGAATGGTTCCAGGGATGAGGGACTTCAGTTATGTGGATAGACTAGAGAAGCTGGGGTTGTTCTCCTTAGAGCAGAGAAGGTTGAGAGAGTTGATAGAGGTGGTCAAAATCATGAGGGGTCTAGACAGAGTAGATAGAGAAACTATTCCCATTGGCAGAAGGGTCGAGAACCAGAGGACACAGATTTAAGGTGATTGGCAGAAGAACCAAAAGCAACATGAGGAAAATCTTTTTTACGCAGCGAGTGGTTATGATCTGGAACGCACTGCCTGAGAGGGTGGTGGAGGCAGACTCAATCGTGGCTTTCAAAAGGGAATTGGATAAGTACCAGAAGGAAAAAAATTTGCAGGGCTACAGGGAAAGGGGGGGGGGGGGGGGCAGTGGGACTAGCTGAAGTGCTCTTGCAGAGAGCCAGCACGGGCTTGACGGGCCAAATGGCCTCCTTCTGTGCTGTAACCATTCTATGATTCTATATGAAGGGTTTCAGAGTAGCAGCACAGTATAAACAGCCAACCAGCCTTATACCAAAAGTAGTCCCACACCGAGTGCAGCTTGTCCTCACTGACCTACATTGGCTCCGTTACCCAACATCTCAAACTTAAAATTCTCATTCTTGTGTTTAAATCACTTCATTGTCTGTCTCTCCCTCCGTATCTATCTATGTAATATCCGCCCCCTGCCGAACCCCCGCAAAATTAATTTCTCTGACTCCAGCCTCCTGCATATGCCCCCTCTCCCTTCACCCCATTGGCAGTCGTGCCTTCAGCCACCTAGGTACAACTCACTTAAATTCACAGAATCCCCACAGTGCAGATAGAGGCCATTTCGGCCCATCGAGCCTGCACCGACACATATCCCACCCTATCCCCGTAACCCCACGTATTTAATCCCCCTAACACTAAGGGTCAATTTATCATAGCCAAATCAACCTAACCCGCACATCTTTGGACTGTGGGAGGAAACCGGAGCACCCGGAGGAAACCCACGCAGACACGGGGAGAATGTGCAAACTCCACATAGACAGTCACCCGTGGCCGGATTCGAACCCGGGTCCCTGGCGCTGTGAGGTAACAGTGCTAACCACTATGCCACCGTGTTGCCCCTTCCTTCCCTAAACCTCTTCAACCTCCCTTCTCTTCTTTTAAGACCTTGCTTAAAACCCAAATCTTTGACCAAGTTTCCAGTCGCCCTTCCTGATCTTCTCCTTTGACTCAGTGTTGCGTTTTTCCTCATGCAACTGTGAAGCGTATCGGGACGTTAAAGGTGAATGCAAGCTGTTGTTGTTTGATCTGTCCTGTTTATCTCCAGCACAGCGGCTTGGGGTTACCACATCAATACCCCCGCGCAATAAAATCAGATGGTCTGAGCTATTCAGCAATGTGACTGCTGCAGGCTCTCAACTGGTACCCACAGTGAGGTGCCAGAGTTACTCGAAATGCCAACATAAATGTAGCTGTAGTCGGTGCACTTTATGCTCAGAGAGCTGGATCCAGCTCCAGCACAAATCAAGAGGCAGTTGTGTAGTTTGTTACAAGGGGCCTGAAATTCATTCTGAAGCATCTCTTGGGACATGTAACTGGTTTCTCGTGTTTGTTGAAATTTGTCAAATTTCTAAGAAATTCACCTGATGTTTTTACAGCTCTGCCTTGGCCAGCATATGGTGCCTGTGATTACCTTTATTGTTGCTGGCACGTTTGCCCGTGCAGATGGTATTTCCTGTGGCACTGGGATGCAAAGTGACCACGGAATATTACAGTGGTTATTTTGCCTGTGTACAAATGGGATTCTTCAAGGTTTTTGACTCGGTAGCCACTTTACCACTACCTGGATAAATCATAATGTAAAAATCAAGACTTTACTACCCCACTGGCTAAAGCTGAGCAGGTTGTTAAAATGTGGTTACCAACTCTGAAACCTTGAAGATCACCTTTATGCACGACCAAAGCCACAGAGATTTCGACCTCTCAGTTGCTCCAGGAAATACTATTTGCATGGGCCAGGTGCCAAGAACAATAAAGGTAATTACAGGCACCATAATGTGATGGACAGAACTGCAAAAACATCAAATGAAGTGTAGAGGCCAAACCTACTTTTACGCTGGCACCCAAAGCAACTGTGGCAGCCTCACCGTAGGCATGGGTCAGAATCCTGCAGCATTCGTACCACTGTGTATATCAAGCCTGTCAAATTGCAGTTACAGGAGCAGAAATTTCGCTCGTGACCTCACACTATCACAATGGCATTCTACATTGTCACTGCTTGGAGACAAAGTACATTCGAGAACTCCTTTTGGCCTGAGACTGGACATCGGTTTATACTGTGCCGTTACTCGTGTGAAACAGTCAGCCAACCTGCCTCACTTACAAAATCTGAAGGGGTAGACCGGTCACTGGGATTCTTCCCACTTGGCTCCAGATAACCTTGCAGGCTGAACGTCCTTACGGGTTGGGCGTTCAAAGTGGGACAGGTAGTGGAAAGCTTTCTGGTGGTCTATGCTGGTAGGCTGTGCGGCTTTAGTCAGTAAAACCCTGGGCATACTTTGGGGTCTCTAAATCCTGGCTCTGCTAACCTACACCTCAGCTCAGTGGACTTGGGCAGATGGCATGTGTCGCTACAGGGACAATGTGCCCACTCCATATCAGCAACCAGAAACGCCACCTATGTGGATTTCTCAGGAGCTTGGTTTGGAATTTCTTGATGGGTTGCCAAGCATGTCAGACACACAGCTGCCACCACTTTAGGGCATTAATGACCAGGAGATAGTTAACCGGTTATTTCCCCCCTCTGCGAATTTTGGTTAAGTTTCCCCTTTTTGTATTTTTATAAAATATCTTTCCTCATCCACTTGGTCCAAGTCTGCAGACTGCACTCTGTAGCTGCGAGCCAATAGCACCTGGGATGTTCCAGGCACCACGGTCCCTTCCATTTTCCTTCACCCCACCGCCCCCGCCCTTCATTCTGTGACACCGTCCTCCACCTTGCGGCACCGCAGCACTGCCCTTCGTTCAGTGGCACTCCCCTAAACCACCCACAAATTTATTTTCAAATCAGTATCAAGCCTTTAAGATTAGTGCTTTGGAATTTCCTGTATTATTAAAAATTGAGGGGGAAAATTTAATAAGAGTGATAATTAAGTTGTTGATTAATCGTGGCAATCAATCGCTATCAATTAGTCTACAGCAGACCCAGATATGATGCGAAGAAACTCCCAGTGGTGGAGATCTTTGGGAACTGTAGGTCTAAAGTCACCTGTCCCTCCCAAGCATGCTTCACTTGCCACACGTCATCTCAAATCACTCATATACTGGATCCCAAAATATATTTTTCTGAAAGAAATCTAATAATGAAATAGGTTTAAAATCAGTCGAGCATTTTGGATTTTATAACTCATACATGCAGGCTTTCAGTTTTGTGTTAAGTGACTAAAAAGAAAATCAGCTGTTGCTTGAACCACTGGGACAGAAACTTGAAACGGAGTGAATCTGGTAATGACTTGGTAACACACTGCACTTAGAACTTCCTGCAATGACCGATTGCATTTTATTTGATGCATTTGGTTGCATTCTCCAAAGTATCTCGTCTTTACTTCAGGTTTTCTTTCGCATAGGAGTGAATTAAAAAAAAAATCTTAAATTCTTTTGAGTTTGATTGCACTTTCCCAGTGGGGTTGCACTCTAAGTGTATATGATACTGTCTATCAGCAGAATCTAGTCCTCTGTAATTTCATACGTAGAATTTGAGAACTCTGATACACAATGAAAGGACTGAAGGTAAAGTCGACATTGCCATGCTCGTTTCAGATAGTAAAAACAAAATACTAAATGATTCTAAAGATCACATGTGCACAGGGGTAGAGGAGACCATGTTGATAAGAAGGATGCACAACTCTGCACTTTCACTCAAATTAAGTTTGTAAAGTTTAGATGGTACTTTCCCAAACAGATATCAAAGGGACGGAGTAGTGCCGTGGGTTCAGCACACACTTCTTTCACCTGTGGACCAGGGCTTGAATGCATCACTGACAGAAAAGATGAATACAGTGAAACCTATAAATTAGGGACACCTAAGGGACTTGCATCAGGCGTCTTTATTTTCAAAATGGTCATTGTATGTACAGTAAACCGGTTGAGCCAAATAGCCCGGGATTGGCTGCATCTCCTGCAACGTTCCTTCTTTTATTCGCCCTCGCCTAGGATTGTGCCTAATTCTGGAGCCCTGCCAGCAGGAGGTGATTTCAGTTAATTTTTTTTTGTTGGGTTTCCTAGTTCATTGTCATCCCGGGGTGGTCTTCCATTGAGGAAGGATGTCCTGATCCTGGGATCTGCTACGTTGGCAGCCTGCACAGGGTGAGGTGACTGCTGTAGGGCCGGAATGCCTGGGAGATCTCAGCCAAATTGGGGGAGGATTAATCTCCTGCAGACCCCTGTCCGGGACCCCCCTCCCTCCGTGTGCTGCAGCTGCTCATGTTTGAAGTGGTGGGGGGTGGGTAGGGGGCTGTTAGCAGCTCATCAGTACCTGGCATACTGGTGGAGTAGGGTTGCCAATTCTGGTTCAAAGCAATCCTGGAGAACTGATCATGTAGCATTCTGCCCACATGATGTCAGCTCACATGACTTCTACAAATGTTACTGGATTCTCCTTATAAAGGTTGGGTCCCCTGTAGTTGAGAATCTTTGTGTTTTCATGCCAGCAGCTGTTGTGGGAGAAGTTCCCAGAACCAGGAGGCCACCCGAGAGCAGGTGAAGAGGGGGAAAAAGGGGGAAACCAATCTCTGCCCCCAAAACCCCCAGTCTCCATCTCTGCCCCCAGCCCTCATCTCCCCTAACTCGAGCACCCCCCGCGATTTCAGCACCCTCTCACACCTTCCCCTCCCCGCGAGTTCAGGGCCCCCGATTCCTGACTCCTTTCCACCCTACTGGCAGTTTCCTGCTTTTGTGTAATGGAGATCTTTTTACCCAGCATCCACAGCCAACAGAGAAACCCCTCTTTCCCTGTGATAGAGCTGTGCAAACATTCAATCCCAGCGATAGAGCGGTTTCTCTACTGCTATGCATGCTGGATAAAGAGATATCCATTACACAAAAGCCATTTTCTCACCTGCGTGCTGGTGGTTTAAGTTGTAAATGGACTTGGTGCATTGAAGGCTGCCCATGGTTCATAATTTGCAAGTGTCGGTGGTTTCAAGGGGCAGTTTGCATCTATTACAATATAAATTATTTGGGACTGTCAGTGAGTACAGGTTTCCTCACTCTGCTGGCTACAAAGGACATTAAGTAAAACAAGCTGTGCCGGTCCAAAACCATGTCTAAAACCACGGGACTTGTTCCAACTCTGCACTAATCAGTATCAAATAGTGAATTGTATCTGACCTGGAGTTTTTAGTGGCAGCATTGAGTGCCAAAACTAGAAACATGTCCCATTCCCAACACCAGCACCCTTCACTTCCATGAAAACAAACATTAATTTAAAGAATGAATGACAGTCACTTGGCTTCAAAATGACATTTCTACAACCAGTGTTTTGAGGCTTAACCACAGATCTCTTAAATGACCTGTTTCAAATGGGTGGTCTCAATGAAAACTGAAAAAAACCGTGCTCCCAAATGACAAGTCAAACTGCCCCCTTTTGGCACAACGCAGATTGAGAGGTCTGCTCATCAGTTTCAAAATTTCTCAGACTCAAAAGGTTCTACAAGAGGGTGTTGAACACGACATGGAAAAGAATAAAAGTACACAACACTCATTTCATGTAGGAAAGTGTTTAGAAGCAGTTACGCAAAGCATTTGTGACCGTGTTGCATTTCTCTTTGAGAAGCACGTTCTCGTTCACACACAAACACAAAGGTTTCCCCTTTCACATCCCTTTTCCAATTTCGTTTTAGCAATGCCATTCTGTGCCCATTTCCGTTCTCATCCCCAAACACCACTTGAAAAAGGAACACGATTTCTAACAATAGCGGGGTTTAAGATCATTGCAAAATACGGAGCACATTGGAGACAAATGACCAGAATGTAGCAGGTAACAAAGCTTTTTCGTTGTTGTAACAGCATAGCAGTGTGTGGAAATGGGCAGAAAGCGATATGGACCAATTCATATTGCTGACCTCAGCCACACTTGCTGGCAACCCACTGAAAGAAGCCAATGACCTCCTCACACCGGGAAAGAAAAACCACCGGCTGCCCTTGCCCCATCTCTTAATGGCTATCTCAGAGCAGCATTACCAGGAGCCTTGGCGTGGTGGGAGACCAGGGCTAAATAAAGGGATTCGTACCATCACAAAATAAGGAATAGGTCTCAGACTCAACGTTCAACTCCATCATGTCCCAGACTGCCAACTGAACCACTGGAGAATAGATTAAGTTTTCTTTTTTCGATATATTAGATTGGAGGGTGGGATATAGAAAGTCTGTTGCTTATTTTTATTTTCTGAAATAAGAACATGGAGTTATGTTTCCTTGTGATTATGCATCTCCAAATTGAAGCGTTCATAATACAGTACCATATGACATCAGTGCTCACAGATTTCACTGCTCATGATCTTCCTCGTGTGGCAGCTAATTTATCAAGGGCAAGGCTTTAAAAAAGCATGACTTTTGTGAGTCTATGTGCAGCATACATCCAATAATAATAACGCACCAGCAGGATGGGATGCAGATGTAAAGAGGTCAGTGCTTTGCCATAGGGTGGGAGGGAGGAGGGGGTAAATATCATCACAGGGAAGCTCCTAAAAATCCACCCATGATTAATAATTAGCGGGTTGTTGTGATCTGGAACGCGCTGCCTGAAAGGGCGGTGGAAGCAGATTCAATAGGAACTTTCAAAAGGGATTTGGATAAATACTTGAAGGGAAAAAGTTTACAGGGCTAAGGGGAACAAGCAGGGGAGTGGGACTAATGGAATAGCCCTACCAGAGCCGGCACAGGCACAATGGGCTGAAGGGCCTCCTTCTGTGCTGTATCATTCTATGATTCTATAATGCCAACAAGCTGGCTCAGGAGTGGCATCAGCAAGTACCCAGGAACAGGTTGTCTGACTGCCCGCTCAGACACGGTCTGCTGAAATTTGAAAATGACGAGACAAACTGGAGGGTAGCATTCAGTGATTTCTGGAAGATTTGTGCCTGAGTTCCAGCAACTTCCTCCCTTATTGCCTCAAGGATCCTCAGATGCATCTCATCTGGCCCGAGATTTATTTAGCTCAAGGCTGCACAGCTGTTCAGCAACCATGCTGGCAGTAATGTGAATAGTGTTACAACTTACCTCTACAACACCCTCTAATTTCCTTTCCAGATCAAATAAGTTCCCTGTCTCCTCCTTGGTAAAGACTGAGGCAAAAAACTTATGAGCACATTTGTAGCATCAGTTGACATGCCCACATCCGATCCCACTTTCAATGGTCCCACTCCAGCCCTCGTTTTTCTTTTCCGCTTACTATAACTAAAAAACTTCTGATACTTCACTTCTTTTGCCATATTCAATTCAAAATTTTTCTTTGCCATTTTGATGCTTTTTTTTTTTACAATCCTGACATGCCTTTTGGTATTGAATCCATCTTATTTCTGTGTCATTTTCCTTCATAGCCGTACATGCTTTTTAGTCTTGATGAGTTGCTTGGTATTACAGTTGAACCAGGCGGGAGTGCCTTTACTCTTAGTACCTTTGGTTTTCATTGGTTCATTGCAGTCAGAATCACCTCTTTGAAGGTTAGTTCCACCACTCTCCGAACCATTTCAAACCTTCGAGGCCCACACTGATAAGACGTCTCAAGCACATAAAGTTGGTCCTCTTGAAATTTGGCAATCTTGTTTAGGTTTTAGTAACCTCTCCAATTCTTGTAATGTCAAACGTGATCGCATTCTGATCACTGGTACTTAAAGCCTCATCCACCTTTGTGTTGGAGATCTGAGCAATCAAATCCAGGATGTTTTATTCCCTTCTTGGCTCTTTTACAAACTGAGTTATAAAACAGTCTTCCATTAACTCTAGAAATCCCTTCCCTGCCTTACCAGTAGCGACATCATTGTCCCAAACAGTTTCTAGTAAGTTAAAATCTCCAAATACTATAGTTAGTCCCTTACTAGTCGCCTTCCTTATCTCATCCCACAGTTCCAGATCCAGGCTTTCGCCCTGGCCTGGAGGCCTGTAGAATACCTCCAGTAATAGTTTACCTCTGTCACCATCTATTAATTCTATCCAAAGTAGAATAAAAGGAGTTGACAGGGTAGATAGAGAGAAAGTATTTCCTCTGGTGGAGGATTCCAGAACAAGGGGACATAACCTGAAAATTAGAGCCAGGCTATTCAGGATATCAGGAAATACTTCTTCACACAAAGGGTAGTGGAAATCTGGAATTCTCTCTCCATCCCCCCACCACCCCCGCCGCCCACAGAAATGCTGCTGAGGCTGGGGATCAATTGAAAATTTCAAAACTGAGATTAATAGATTTTTGTTCGGCAAGGGTATTAAGGGATATGGAATCAAGGCGGGTAGGTGGAGTTAAGATACAATTCAGCCATGATCTAACTGAATGGCGGCACAGGCTCGAGGGGCTGAATGCCCTACTGCTGTTCCTATACAGTGATTCAGTGTCTGCCCTTTCCTTTTCTCACTTGTGCCTCAATACTGGAGTTTATATATAGTGCACTTCACTTATTGCATTGCATGATTTAGTTAGATTGCCTGGTACACGTCAACCTTTTATTGCTGGAAGATACTTCATAGAATTGAATGATACAGCACAGGAGGAGGCCATTCGGCTCTTTGAAAGAGCTATCCAATTAGTCCCATTCCCCTGCCCTTCATCCATAGCCCTGCAAATTTTTCCCTTTCAAGTATTTATCAAATTTTCTTTTGAAAGTTATTATTGAATCTGCTTCCACCGCCCCTTCAGGCAGTGCATTCCAGATCACAACAATTTGCTGTGTAAAAAAAAATCTTCTCATCTCGCCTCTGGTTCTTTTGCTAATTACCTTAAATCTGGGTCCTCTGGTTACCGATCCTACTGCCACTGGAAACAGTTTCTCCTTATTTACCCATCATGATTTTCAACACCTCTATTAAATCTCCCTTCAACCTTCTCTGTTCTAACGGGAACCACCCCAATTTCGCTAGTCTCTCCATGTAACTGAAGTTCCGCATTGCTGTTACCATTTTAGTAAATCTCCTCTGCACCCTCTCTCTGAGGCCTTGACATCCTTCCGAAAGTGTGATGCCCAGACTGGACACAATACTCCAGCTGCGGCCTAACCAGTGATTAATAAAGGTTCAGCATAATGTCCTTGCTTTTGTACTCTATGCCTCAAGGATCCCATATGCTTTTTTTTTTTTTAAACAGCCTTCTCAACTTGTCCTGCCACCTTGAAAGATTGGTGCACATACACCCCCAGGTCTCTCTATTATTGCACCCCCTTTAAAATTGTACCATTTAGCACATTCTCAAGAGTCAACTGGGCTCAATTGGCAGAAGATTGGGGGTTCAAGCCCCACTCTAGAATTTGAGCACAATCTAGGCGGACATTTCAGTGTGGTACTGAGGGAGGGGCTCATTGGCAGAGGTTCCGTCCTTTAGACGAGACGGCAAACCGAGGCTCCGTCTACCAGTTTCAGTGGCTCAGTCGGACGTCTAAAATCCCATGGAACTATGCAAAATGGAGCAGGAAGTTCTCCTACTCCAACTCATTGATGCTTATGGTACAGTTGCGCACAAAATAGCACAATTTATTTCATTGCACGTGAATCAACTTGGAACATTTCTGATATGTGATGAGGTGCTATATAAACGCAAGTTCTTTCTTGGGACAAAGGGTTCACCAAGGTGACACTTTCAACTGTTTTCCTTCCTTTCTGTGGGGAAGTGTCTAGGCTCCACTCAGCACATCCCACTTGATGAGATGAGAGTCAACCTAGGAGAAATCACAGAGGCCAACCTGCATCCTACTTTGCCCCACTCAGATTTAGTGCTTATGTCAACAAAGCACTCATAAGAAACTGGTTACTAGAAGCAGAAGCATAAACAAATGTAATTGAACAGAAAAGGAATGACTGCTCTTGCCATTTCTGCTTTTTGTTGATTGTATGGTATCCTATATTTATTTTAAAAAGGAAGCACATTGAACAGCCAAACAAACATAGCACATGGTAAAAAGTTAGGCCAATAATGTTAATACTAGGGAATTATTCAAATACATACTCACCAATGAGACAATTCAACTTACCACTAGGGGGCGCTTTAGGCCGTGGGGGTACACTTTTCTTTGGGGGCAGTGCTGGTGTATCCTGTTTACTTTGAAAAGGGTCATCGGTGAATCCTTGCCCACCAAACTGTCCCGAGCCAGAAGCAGCAAAAGGATCTGAATTTGAGGGCTGTAGATACAATGCAGAGAACACACAGTCACTCCTATTGCACCTTACAGGGTCTGGTTTATTAAAAAAAATTATACACTTGACGCTGGATTCCCCTAACAGAAAAAATGGGACAGTGAGCAGTGGAATTCAGCTTATTCAGCCACTCCACTCCCAGCTGTCAGGGAGTGATACATCATGTTAGCTGTGCCACTATGCCCCTGTGGTGCAACACACTGCCAACACAAGGTATCCCATTAAACAGGGTTCAATTATCATTAAAAGGTATACAGGTCAATTAACTTACTGTTACTATTGCAGCACTTACCTTTTGGAGATACATAAAGGTTCAGGGAACTGCTCCCAGTTGCCTCAGAGTCGAGGTGAGTACTGAGCCATACAGATAAGCAAAGTCAAACTCTGCTCTATGCTGAACTAGCTGAGGCCAGCTAGGACAATGGTAGTTCACTACAAAAGTCTCAACATGCTCAGGCAACAATCTGCAGGTCTCCACTATGCAAAGAGCACGAGTGTGGATGTTGGGTCGAGGCCAAGACTGGGCTCGGCTGTGTTATCACCCAAGATTGAACAGGTCATCAGGCCCACATATGGAGAACTTGAGCCAGGCACAAGACTGTTTGTGACTATGCAACCGTACTCAGAATGCCCCAGTGGCACTCTCTGTCTTCAGGAGAGAAAGGGAGGCAAGTGGAAGAAAAAGTTCTGAGAGAAGAGGGTGGGAGAGGGGAAAGGCAGGAGCGGGGAAGGGCAAGGAAGGAAAAGGAAAGAAGGAAAGGAGGGAAGAAGGAAAGGAAAGAAGAGACAGAAAGACAGAAAGAAAAAGAAAAATGCGTAGAAGCCACAGAAAGGTATATACCGTTTAACGCACCACATACACAATGAAGCATGTACAAGTTTCTCTGATGGAAAAGCAATTTAAAGTTTAGGAAATGGAGACTGAAGAAAGCCCTCCTCCCCTCTCCAAAGTGCTGAGCCATAATATTTTAAAACTCTGGCTGACACCTGTAGTGGGAACAACACTCAAGAGCGTTATACAGGAAACTCTTCCGTATCCGGCACCGACGGGACCGGTTGATTAAAAATTCCGGATAACGGAGAGTTATATCTACCGAGGCTATTTTTAACAAACAAAAATAAAAAAATCAAGAAATGTGCAGTATAATTGGGTACTCACCTACAGAATGTTGTGTTAAAAGGACTCGGACTCGGCAACATTTCCGGTTATTGAGGTGTTCGGATCGGAAGAGACTTCCGACAGCACCAAGAAGCCGAGTAGTGGCAGTTTGGAGAACTACCCCCGCTGACTAACTCGGCCATCGCGGGAGACTCGGACTCGGACACATTTCCGGTTATTGAGGTGTTGTTTTCGGAGTATGAATTTTGCCGGTTATTAGAGAATTCCGGATATCTAGGTGCAGTTTAAACGAGAGTTTCCTGTATTGGATGCGAGTAATGCTTATCTGAAGAGCAGACTGCACTGTTTAGTCAGTGTGGATTTAGAAGCAATAGGTCAGTAATATGTTGGAGGTAACTAAACTCGTGGATGAGGGCTACCCAGTGAGCATCATTTAAACTCATGGGATGAACAATAAATTAGCTAGTTGGATTAATATAGAACATACAGTAACCAGCAGGATTCTTCAATGGTGTTCTCTGTGATACCCATCATTCAAACTACTCACTACTGAGGTATAAATGCTTCCTGTAATGTTATATGATTTACTGATGGTAACAAGCTATTATGGGTAGGTGACAAGTATTAGAAAGACGTGGGCCAATTAAACTGATGGAACGGCAGGTGGCTGTTAATATAGAAATATAATTGTAATGTATACTGGAACAGCAAGCATTTGTACAATTAGAATAAGTTCTTTAGCCAAGGTGGAGAGGATCTGAGTGTCATTATTGATCATTCACTGAAGGCTGCAGTCAATGAACAGCTGTTCTTAATAAAGGTAATCAAAATAGGATACATGTCAAGGGCAGGCCAAGATCAGATTGTGAGGCCACATTTGGATTACTACTGGCAATATTGGGCACCCTACCTTCAAATAAGACACGGGTGCATTGGAAACTCCTGTAGTATCAGTCTTGCAAAGCTTGTGGTTATATCAAAATCAGCCAAGCAGATTTTTCCAAACAGAGACAAGGAACCCTCGTCTTTTACTCGGTCCCTCTGGGGCTAGTAAACGTGCTGCTACGACACTTATTCTCTCTGTGTGACATTGTGATTCAATGTCAGTACGTCACTGGAGCACCAATTTGTTACAGCCAGTTAGCATAAACGTGGAATGTCGGACCCCACAATGCAGCTGATGTGCAGTACGGCCTGTAGCCCATTAGAGGTAAATGTGGGAGAGTGGTATAGTTAGCTTGCTCTACAGAGACCTGACAGCAATGTAAGAGCAGCATAACAGACTTATCTCTGGGGTTTTTTTTTAGGGGGGGGGGGGGGGGGGGTGGTGGGAGAAAAGTGGAAAGGAGCTTAGGCAGTAGTATCACAGCAGGTTTCGTTAAAGGAGAAGGAAACTGTTGGGAAAAGAAGCCAGTGTGAACTCTTACCAGAAGGCTCCGCTCACCTCACACTTTCAAACAGAAATTTGTATCATATTTACTAGTTACTAAATACTCTCAATACTACCCATTATTTTAGGTAGAGACCAACAATCCACATGCTCAGACCTATCGTGAGCAATACCACACGAGATCCACTTATATATTCGAAATCCTGCGTATGTGAGCACTTCCTGTCCACATCCCTGTTGTTGCAATTTTTCGGTAATTTACAATTAAGACAGCGTATGCAAATATTTAGAATGGAATTTTCCTATGTAAATAGTAGTTGTCACCATTAGGCAGCACTGTGGCACAAGTCCCATCTCTTTCCCCTAACTCCATCAGCCATTTTGTTTTTACCCATTTTGTCCTCTATGCAGTTAAGTTTTATTTTTTTCATTTTATCAATTTCTTAATGTGTTTCAAATCTATTGTTAATCCTTTCTGCCTCTTACTTCCCTTATCCTGGTTTCAATAGTCAGTCTTTAGAGCTTCGCTGCCCATTTCCTCACTCCAATCATGGGCCTCTCTTCTTCTTAGGCAGTCCCTCGGAACCAAGGATGACTTGCTTCCACATTAAAAATGAGTTCTCAGGTGACTGATGAGTCCAATGCGGGACCTACAGTCTCTATCACAGGTGGGGCAGACGGTGGTTGAAGGCGCGGGTGGGTGGGGTGCTTGGGTTGACATGCGCTGCCTGCACTTGGCTTCCGCTTGCTCCCGGCGAAGAGACTCGAGGTGTTCAGCGCCTTCTCGGATGCTTCTTCTCCACTTTGTGCGGTCTTGGGCCAGGGATTCCCAGGTGTCAGTGGGGATGTTGCACTTTTTGAAGGAAGCTTTGAAGGTGTCCTTGAAGCGTTTCCTCTGCCCACCTGGGGCTCTCTAGCCGTGTTGGAGCTCCGAGTAGAGCGCTTGTTTTGGGAGTCTCGTATCGGGCATGCAGACGATGTGACCTGTCCATCGGAGCTGATCGAGTGTGGTCAAAGCTTCGATGCTGGCCTGAGCGAGAACACTCATGTTGGTGCGCCTATCCTGCCAATGAATTTGCAGGATCTTGCAGAGGCAGCATTGGTGGTACCTCTCCAGTGCTTTGAGGTGCCTGCTGTACATGGTCCATGTCTCTGAGGCATACAGCAGGGCGGGTATCACTGTTGCTCTGTAGACCATGAGCTTGGTGCTGGGTTTGAGGTCCTGGTCTTCAAACACTCTCTTCCTCAGGCGACCGAAGGCTGCACTGGCACACTGAAGGCGGTGTTGGACAATATAAACTAAATGGTACAGTTTACAGGGGGTGCAGGAACAGAGAGACCTGGGGGCGTACGTACACAAGTCTTTGAAGGTGGCAGAACAAGTTGAAAAGGCTGTTAAAAAGGCATACGGGACCCTTGGCTTTATAAATAGAGGAATAGAGTACAAAACCAAGAAAGTTATGCTAAACCTTTATAAAACACCGGTTAGACACCATCTGGAATATTGTGGCAAATTCTGGGCACAATTTCGGACGAATGTCAAGGCCTTAGAGATGGTACAGAGGAGATTTACTAGAATGATAATAGAGATGAAGGACTTCAGTTATGTGGAGAGACTGGAGAAACTGGGGTTGTTCTCCTTACAACAGAGAAGGTTAAGGGGAGATTTGATAGAGGTGTTTAAAATCATGAAGGGTTTTGATAGAGTAAATAAGGAGAAACTGCTTCCAGTGGCAGAAGTGTTAGTGACCAGAGGGCACAGATTTAAGGTAACTGGCAAAAGAACCAGAGGCGAGAGGAGGAGAATTTTTTATTTTTTTTTACACAGCGAGTTATGATGATCTGGAATGCACTGTCAATAAGGGTGGTGGATAAAGATTAATTAGTAATTTTCAAAAGGGAACTGAATAAATACTTGAAGGGGAAACATTTACAGGGATATACAGAAAGAGCAGGGGAGTGGGACTAAATGGATAGCTCTTTCAAAGAGCCGGTACAGGCACGATGGGCCAAATGGTCTCCTTCTGTGTTGTATCATTCTATGATTTTTATCCAGTGCTCAAACAGACCAAGATACACTACAGGACATAGCCACTGCTCAGACAACGAAACCAACAGACAGAAGTAAAAATTTCAACACACAAATCCCATAAAATAGACTACAAAAAAATCGTCAGACATAGGCAAACTGCAAGGACATACTGCTTCAACTACAGACAGAAATCAATGCAACAGATATTCAACACAGCTCAAGAGTGAAAGACTTCCATGCACAGGGTGGAGATATCAAGATGCGGAGATGCCGGTGTTGGACTGGGGTGGACAAAATTGAGAGGTCGCACAACACCAGGTTATAGTCCAACAGTTTTATTTGAAATCACAAGCTTTCGGAACTATCGCTCCTTCCTCAGGTGAAGTAAATTGGATACAGAATCGTCAGAGCATATATAGATGGAAAAAAAAGCATGTGTACTTTACAATTGCAGACCAATAAATTAAATCATCCTGACTAGTCAGGATGATTTAATTTATTGGTCTGCAATTGTAAAGTACACATGCTTTTTTTTCCATCTATATATGCTCTGACGATTCTGTATCCAATTTACTTCACCTGAGGAAGGAGCGATAGTTCCGAAAGCTTGTGATTTCAAATAAAACTGTTGGACTATAACCTGGTGTTGTGCGACCTCTCAATTTTGGAGATATCAACACATTCTAATCACCGAGATACTAATGTACAAGAGATACACATTACCACATAACACCAAGGCCAATAAACAACATACCAAAACTTCACACGAATACATCGAGCAACAAAAACAAATATTACCATCAAATAGAATCATATAAGATAGGAGCAGGAGTAGGCCATTCGGCCCCTCTAGCCTACTCCGCCATTCAATGCGATCATGGCTGATCATCCAAATTCAGTACCCTGTCCCTGCTTTCTCCTCATATCCCTTGATCCCTTTAGCCTTAAGAAATATATCCAACTCCTTCTTGAATCTATTTAATGAATTGGCCTCTACTGCCTTCTGTGGCAGAGAATTCCACAGGTTCACCATTCTCTGGGTGAAGAAATTCCTCCTAATTTCTGTCCTAAATGGCTTACCCCTTATCCTTAGACTGTGACCCCTGGTTCTGGACTCCCCGACCATCGGGAACATCCTTCCGGCATCTAGTTTGTCCTGTCCTGTCCTGTCAGAATTTTATAAGTTTCAATGAGATCCCCTCTCATTCTTCTAAACTCCAGCGAGTATAAGCCCAATCGACCCAATCTCTCTTCATATGTCATTCCTGCCATCCCAGGCATCAGTCTGGTGAATCTTCGCTGAACTCCTTCCATGGCAAGAACATCCTTCCTCAGATAAGGCGACCAAAACTGCACACAGTACTCAAGGTGTGGTCTCACCAAGGCCCTGTACAACTGCAGCAAGACATCCTTGTTCCTGTACTCGAATCCTCTCGCTATGAAGGCCAACATACCATTTACCTTCTTAACCGCCTGCTGCACCTGCATGCTTACCTTCAGCGACTGGTGCACAAGGACACCCAGGTCTCGTTGCACTTCCTCTTCTCCCAATCTATTGCCATTCAGATAATAATCTGCCTTTCTGTTTTTGACACCGAAGTGGATAACCTCGCATTTATCCACGTTATATTGCATCTGCCACACTTCTGCCCAATCACCCAACCTGTCCAAATCATCCTGGAGTTTCTCGGCATCCTCCTCGCAGCACACACGCCCACCCAGTTTTGTGTCGTCTGCAAACTTGGAGATATTACATCTAGTTCCCTTGTCAAGATCATTAATATATATTGTGAATAGCTGGGGTCCAAGGACCGATCCCTGCGGTACCCCACTAGTCGCTGCCTGCCACTCGGAAAAAGACCCGTTTATTGCAACTCTTTGCTTTCTGTCTGCCAACCAGTTCGCTATCCAAGTCAATACCTTGCCCCCAATCCCATGTGCCTTGACTTTACACGCTAATCTCTTATGCGGGACCTTATCAAAAGCCTTTTGAAAGTCCAAATACACCACATCCACTGGTTCTCCCTTATCTATTTTACCAGTTACATCCTCAAAATAAATGCACAGACACATGGAGCACACAGAGACGACCTCAGACAAAATAACGCAAAGCATCAGTAGTTTAACTGGGCCAGCCATATCAACACAGTGGCTTCAAGAGCACGGCAGAGGGTGAGTACATCTCGACGACTGGCTCACCTCATGACTCCTCAAAGCCACTTTACCAGCTACACGGCTCAAGTTAGGACTGTGATGGAATATTCACCACATGCTTGGATAGGTGCAGCTGCAACAACCCTCGGGAAGCTCGACCCCATCTGCGACAGAGTTGTTCACTGGACTGGCACTAGGGTCAATCTCCACCCCCTCCATCACCGGTGCACTGTGGCTGCAGGATTCACTGCAGCAACTCAGCAATGTTGCTGCGTCAGCACCTCCCTTCTCTGTGACCTTCACCAGCAAGAAGGACAAGAGCAGAAAGGTCGCGGGAATGCCAACACCTTCAAGTCACACACCATCCCGACTTGGACATACATTGCCGTCTCTTCAGTCTCTGGGTCAATATCCTGGAATACTGCACGCTCAGATGTTAAACTGCAGCAGCCGTTGAGATGGTGCTATGGCACAGTGCAGTGGGACACCAATGTCCAGTGCTGTGGCGGTGGAGCCACAAGCTTCAAACCCCATGACACCTAGTGGCCAATCTCAGCTGCGCTGCTGTGGAGAGGCATGTACCCAGAACATGAGGGACGGTTATGCCTGGGGTGCTGCTGCACACCTCCTCCTAGCAATTGGTTTAGAATCCTAGAAGCAGAACTCCTGTGTCTCAGGATGGGAGGAAGAGAAAAAACAACAGACCCAACCGTAAGTTTAAATTTTCGGCAGCCAAATTTCATGTGTAATTCACGTCACATGCAAACAAAAAAAAAAATCACCTGTACGCCCACAGCAAGGTTTGGAAAATAAGTGGAGTCGGTGATGGGTAATTCTGTGTTAAATTTAGATATGAGAAAGACATGGGCCCAAAAATTCGGCCGAATACGGGAGAGTACCCGCTGCGTACTCACCCGTATTCGGTCCCGAAGTGCCAGTTTCCTGCATGCACTGCGCATGCGCGGGAAACCGGCACTTCCGGTATGGCGAAGGGGGCGGTTCCTAGGTGAACCACGTGCGCGGTAGAGGCTGTGCGCACGCAGCGCACTTAGGTTTTTTTTCAGGTTTCAACGCGAGGGTAAGTATGGAAGATTTTACACAAGAAAAAAGGAGGCGTAAGACCCCTTTTGAACAAGGTAAGTAGTTAATTAAGTATAATTTTTAATTTTTTTCAACAGGTTTATCTTTTTTTTTTTAGAGACTTTAAAGAAAGGTAAGTTTATTTTTATAACTTTAAAAAAAATGTAATTTTTTCAAAAATTAAAATTTTTGTTTAAAGTGGTTAATTTATTTAACTATAGTTATTTTATTAATGTGATGGTTTTAAAAAAAAAATTATTTGAGGTTTAGCTGTTCTTTTGGGTTCTCTTTCAATTCACAGATTTGACAGGTCTCCTGTCAAATCTATGAATGAAAGATGGTCTGCTGCCATTGGCTCTCCATGGCCCACGTGATCCCAGAGGTCGCATCGCACTAACTGCGCCCCTGGAACACGCAAGCACTGCGCGCCGGCACTAGGGAGAGGCCCAGGACCCGAAGTTCCTGTGGGCCCAAAACACAACAGCCGGCGCAGAGTGTGATATCGCGCGCGATCCTTACCCCCGCGGCAAGCCTCCGAGTCAAATTTCTGGGCCATGGTTACTTACAATATGTGAAAACCCCCAAAGTTTCTAGAAATCTGTAGTTTGTGGCTTTTATTGGCTCGTGCTGCATTTTGTTGTTAAGACTTGTGGTTTTACATTTAACATAAAAGGAGCATTTGGGCCTAAATAAAAGATGAACATGACGGTTCTTTGTTGGTCATTATATTTACTGACTTATCGAGGGTCAAAATAATGCACATTTTAGGACTTTTTGCAAACACATTTATCAACTGTGAAATCAGGGTTCCATCGTCTCTACCATACAGATTGATTGTGATAAACTATCCTGCCACAGCACACTGCTTGGCCGAGTCTCTCTCTATTTGTTCACACGCTTGCTGATGGTCTCTAATTTGGCTGCAGCCTCTGCTTTTGGAGACCCTCATTCACAAAATGTTCTTGGCAGCCTGTCACCTCTCTGGAATACTCAGGAGGGAACGTGTGTCGAATACCTAGCAGTGCAAATGTCGAAAATCACTGTGCCGTCTGTGCACCAAAGATATTTTAAGCGCCGTTTCCATCCATCAATTATTGTAACGTTCTCGGTCTTCCCAAGTTTCTGAAGGTGCTCCTGCTTCCGATTTCACTGTTAAGACAGCAATCTGCACGCCCGTGGAGCTAATGTCACTGGAGTTCCTTCCGACCTTTCAAATCAGATGGGTACAGTAATCTAGTGGTTATGGTACTAGAGGTCGCAAGTTCAAATCCCACTGTGGCAAGTTGTGAAATTGTATTCAATAAATCTGGCAATTTGTGGGCCATTGAAAACTGCAAGATTATTGTAAAAACCCAACTGGTTCACTAATGCCCTTCAGGGAAGGGAACCTGCTATCCCTACATGTGATTCCAGTCCTACATATGTGGTTGACTCTTAATGCCCTCTGGGCAACTAGGGAGCTCTGCAATAAATACTTTCTTACCAGTGTTGCCTACATCCCAAAGACAAATAAAGCAGACCTTTTTTTTTTATAAACAGTTTCTGTTTCTCGACACTTCCAGCAATAGAAACCTTCTAACTATATGATCTTGTTCTTGAACTTGGTGTCAGTGTAGTCCCCCACCATGACTGGCAATAGAGCGACCAACTACCTGTGGAATTCTTGCTTTTTACATCCAACTCTTCCATAATTTTATATGACCATTGGCTATGAGCAAAGGGCGAGGGACAATGAGCAAGGAAAAAAGAGAGCAAGCAGACAAACCTATACCCAGGCCTCTGCTAAAAACTGGGTGTTAAAGAGAGCATCCGGTCACTGCATTAGTTCCAATTTTATCTGTAGACAGACACTTATCACTGTTGGAACATTCCCACATAGTGTGGCTGAATACAGAACTCAAAGGGTGTGAAGATTAAACCCGTGTAGCGCATTGGGTTGCTGCAATGTACACCACAGTTCTGCAACCCCTGCTGGGACTTTTCTTCTACACTTGTCACTGCTATTTCTTTCCACTGCAGTAAAAGTAAAATGGCCGCCTCAAGTTTATCTGCACGAGGCTCAGGAACCAAAGACTCGTGCTGCCTTTTGCTTGAAGGTGTCAGCCCTCGTTACATCAGAATTTTTATATGACATTTACCTGACCCAGCTTTATTAACATGGTGTGACAATCTCATCATTAAGCTGCTGAATTCAAAGTGGCCTTAAATCTATCCAGACTTTCTAGCTCACTCTTATTTCAATAACCATTCTGTCAAATGGCGGAGCCATTTTTGAATCCATGTATATCACTCACTTTAGTGATATAGATTGTATCAAACCGAATGAAGTGCCTTTGGTGCAAATGGCCAAGTAGGTAAAAGGCATCAAGAGGAACCACAGGATCTTGGGTTACTCATAGAAAGTTACAGCATGGAAGGAGGCCATTTCGGCCCATCGTGTCCGCGCCGGCCAACAAAGAGCTATCCAGCCTAATCCCACTTCCCAGCTCTTGGTCCGTAGCCCTGCAGGTTACAGCATCCCAAGTGCACATCCAAGTACTTTTTAAATGTGGTTAGGGTTCCTGCCTCTACCACCCTTTCAGGCAGTGCGTTCCAGACCCCCACAACCCTCTGGGTGAAGAAATATCCCCACAAATCCCCTCTGAACCTTCCACCAATTACTTTAAATCTGTGCCACCTGGTTTTTGACCCCTCTGCTAAGGGAAATAGATGCTTTCTATCCACTTTATCTCGGCCCCTCATAATTTTATACACCTCAATAAGGTCTCCCCTCAGCCTCCTCTGTTCCAAGGAAAACAGACCCAGCCTATCCAGTCTTTCCTCATAGCTAAGATTCTCTACTCCCGGCAACATCCTTGTAAATCTCCTCTGTACCCTCTCTAGTGCAATCACATCTTTCCTGTAATGTGGTGACCAGAACTGCACGCAGTACTCCAGCTGAGGTCTAACTAGTGTTTTATACAGTTGAAGCATAACCCCCTGCTCTTGTATTCTATGCCACGGCTAATAAAGGCAAGCCTTCCGTATGCCTTCTTAACCACCTTATCTACCTGGCCTGCTACCTTCAGGGATCTGTGGACATGTACTCCAAGGTCCCTTTGTTCCTCTACACTAATCAGTGTCCTACCATTTAATGTGTATTCCCTTTCCTTTTTAGCCCTCCCCAAATGCATTACCTCACACTTCTCCGGATTGAATTCCATTTGCCACTGTTCTGCCCACCTGACCAATTTATTGATATCTGCCTGCAGTCTACAGCTTCCTTCTTCAGTATTAACCACACAGCTGATTTTAGTATCATCTGCAAACTTCTTAATCATACCCCCTATATTCAAGTCTAGATCATTGATATATACCACAAAAAGCAAGGGACCTAGTACTGAGCCCTGCGGAACCCCACTGGAAACAGCCTTCCAGTCACAAAAACACCCATCAACCATTACCCTCTGCTTCCTGTCTCCGAGCCAGTTTTGAATCCAACTTGACACTTTGCCCTGGATCCCATGGGCTTTTAACTTCGTGACCAGTCTGCCATGTGGAACCTTAACAAAAGCCTTGCTCAAGTCCAGATACACTACATCAAACACACTACCCTCATCTACCCTCCTTGTTACCTCCTCAAAAAATTCAATCAAGTTTGTCAGACATGACCTTCCCGTAACAAATCCGTGCTGACTATCCTTGATTAATCCGTGTCTTTCTAAATGAAAATGAGAAGTCGCACAACACCAGGTTATAGTCCAACAGATTTATTTAATTTTACAAGCTTTCGAAGCAGTTCGCTCCTTCGTCAGGTAAGTTAGCAATGAGAGAATCTCCCAGAATTCACAATTTAAACCCAGACAAAATCTATTCACATTATTCCCTACAACAAAGAGCACAGCCAAGACAATGAGATGTGTCCCAGGGGGCCCAACGTGTCAAACCACCTGCTGGCTGCATATCCTGTCAATTTGTGTTCTTGTGTTAGCCTTTTTTTAAAAAAAAAACACCTGGGAAGACCGGCCATGATGTCAAGTCACGTTCTGTATCGTGACATGAACCCGATATCGCGATTGAGGCCATCCTCATGAGTGCGGAACTTGGCTATCAGTTTCTGCTCTATGATTTTGCGCTGTCGTGTATCCCGAAGGCCGCCTTGGAGAACGCTTACCCGCAGATCCGAGGCTGAATGCCCCTGGCTGCTGAAGTGTTCCCCGACTGGGAGGCAACCCTCCTGCCTGGCGATTGTTGCGCGGTGTCCGTTCATACGTTGTCTCCTATCCTGTCCTTCAGAATTCTTTCCAATAATTTTCCCACCACCGAGGTTAGGCTGACTGGCCTGTAATTACTCGGTCTATCCTTTTCTCCCTTTTTAAACAAGGGTACCACATTAGCAGTCCTCCAGTCCTCCGGCACCACACCTGAAGCCAGAGAGGATTGGAAAATGATGGTCAGGGCCTCTGCTATTTCCTCTTTTGCTTCGCTTAACAGCCTGGGATACATTTCATCCGGGCCTGGGGATTTATCCACTTTTAAAGCTGCTAAACCCCTTAATACTTCCTCTCTCACTATGTTTATTTCAGCTAATATTTCACATTCCTCCCCCGATAGCAATGTCTGCTTCGCCCCTCTCCTTTGTGAAAACAGATGCAAAGTATTCATTAAGAACCCTACCGACGTCTCCCGCCTCCACACACAGATTACCCTCATGATCTCGAACAGGCCCTACCCTTTCTTTAGTTATCCTCTTACTTTTAATATATTTATAAAACATCTTTGGGTTTTCCTCAAATCGTCTTTAGTAGACCTCACCAAGACAGCACATGGGAGGAGCGGGGTTGGGGTGGGGGGTTCAATTGGCTTCAGTACCCTGAGCTATTGGGGGTGTGGGGGGGGGGGGGGAGGAAATCAGCCAGGCTTCCCAACCCTGACCGTTATTGAATAACCCCTGCTGAAAAATGGGCATGTTGATGTTGGGTCTGCTCTGATGCCTTACCAAATTAAGTATCTTGCCAGTTCTCATCATCTATGTTTACACATGAAAAAAGTCATTTGGGTAAGTTAACTGATGGCTGCTGGTGCACATGGAATCGTACTCCAGCAAGAGTCACCCCCTTGGGCTTTATAGAGAGTTGAGAGAGGGGAAAAGAAGTATTGGAATGAAAGATAAAACACAGCGTCTCGGATGCATTTTTAACGATGGAGTTCCATCAGAGGAAATGATGCCAGCAAAGCCCAGGGATGAAGGACTAATGGTGGAGCCAAAGTAAAATGGTTTTAGCTGTTGAACTCAAGAGCATTTAAAAAATAAATTTGCCTCACTGAAAGGCATTGATAAACATAGAAACATAGAAGATAGGAGCAGGAGTAGGCCATTCGGCCTCTCGAGCCTGCTCCGCCATTCAATGCGATCATGGCTGATCATCCAAATTCAGTACCCTGTCCCTGCTTTCTCCCCATATCCCTTGATCCCCTTAGCCTTAAGAAATATATCTAACTCCTTCTTGAATATATTTAATGAATTGGCCTCAACTGCCTTCTGTGGTAGAGAATTCCACAGGTTCACCACTCTCTGGGTGAAGAAATTCCTCCTCATCTCAGTCCTAAATGGCTTACCCCTTATCCTTAGACTGTGATCCCTGGTTCTGGACTCCCCTGCCATCGGGAACAGCCTTCCTGCATCTCGTCTGTCTAGTCCTTTTAGAATTTTATAAGTTTCAATGAGATCCCCTCTCATTCTTCTAAACTCTAGCGAATATAAGCCTAATCGACCCAATCTCTCTTCATACGTCATTCCTGCCATCCCAGGTATCAGTCTGGTGAATCTTTGCTGCACTCCCTCCATGGCAAGAACATCCTTCCTCAGATAAGGCGACCAAAACTGCACACAATACTCAAGGTGTGGTCTCACCAAGGTCCTGTACAACTGCAGCAAGACATCCTTTCTCCTGTACTCGAATCCTCTCGCTATGAAGGCCAACATACCATTTGCCTTCTTAACCGCCTGCTGCACCTGCATACTTACCTTCAGCGACTGGTGCACAAGGACACCCAGGTCTCGTTGCACTTCCCCTTTTCCCAATCTATTGCCGTTCAGATAATAATCTGCCTTCCTGTTTTTGCCACCAAAGTGGATAACTTCGCATTTATCCACATTATACTGCATCTGCCATGCATCTGCCCAATCATCCAACCTGTCCAAATCATACTGGAGTTTCTCTGCATCCTCCTCACAGCACACATCAATGTTTAGTGATTCAACCATTTCACTGCAGGAAGAAGGGTGTGCTCACTCAGCGCAAACATTTTAAACTGAAAAAATGTTGATATGCTGGATAGTGAGGGAAGATAATTAATTTGAAAAACAGAGGGAGAGAACAGAGCCCTGGAAAACCCTTAATTGAAATTGAAAAAGAGTCAAAGGAAAATCCATCAATGACTGCAGATAGAGTGACTTGAGATAAAACTGGATAGCCAGGAACATTGCTTTGGTGAGAGAATATATGATGGTAACTTGCTTAGAAGTGCATAGCACCAGACTTGACAAAGACTTTGGAAATGTCCATGGTCATAGCGTCATAGAGTCATAAAGGCACAGGAGGCCATTCGGCCCATCGAGTCCGTGCCGGCTCTCTGTAGAGCAATCCAGTCAGTCCCATTCCCCCGCTCTATCCCCGTAGCCCTGCAAGTTTATTTCCTTCAAGTGCCTATTCAGTCTCCCCTTGAAAACATTGAGTGTGTCCACTTCTACCATTTCCATCGGCAGCGAGTTCCAGGTCCTCACCACTCGCTGCGGATAAAAGTTTTCCCTCATATCCCCCCTGCATCTCTTGCCCAAAACCTTGAATCTGTGTCCCCTAATCCTTGTACCATCAACTGGTAGGAACAGCCTTTCCCATCTAGCCTATCCAAACACGTCATAATCTTGTACACCTCTATCAAATCACCACTCAACCTCCTTTGCTCTAATGAAAACAAATCCAGCTTCTCCAACCTGTCCTCGTAGCTAAGATCCCCCATCTCCGGAACCATTCTGGTAAATCTCCTCTGCACTGTCAAGGGCCTTCACATCCTTCCTAAAGTGTGGTGACCAGAACTAGACGCAATACACCAGTTGTGGCCTAACCAGCGCTGTATAAAGATTCAGCATAACTTCTCTACTTTTGTACTCAATACCTCTATTTATGAAACCCAAGATCCCATATGCCTTGTTAACCACTCTCTCAATATGTCCTGCCACCTTCAGGGACCTATGCACATTTACTCCCAGGTCCCTCTGTCCCTGCACACTCTTTAAAACTCTGCCATTAAGTGTATATTGCCTCTCCCTGCTCCTTCTGCCAAAATGCATCACCTCACACTTCTCT
The DNA here is from genome assembly GCA_030390025.1 of Squalus acanthias. Classification (NCBI taxonomy): domain Eukaryota; kingdom Metazoa; phylum Chordata; class Chondrichthyes; order Squaliformes; family Squalidae; genus Squalus; species Squalus acanthias. Next base: position 41,692,925 of record CM059443.1, read on the forward strand.
GTATTAAATTCCATCTGCCACTTGTCTGCCCATTCTGCTAGCCTTTCTATCCTCACTGTTTGCCACACCCCCAAGTTTGGCGTCATCAGCAAATTTAGAAATTCTACTTTTTATTCCAATATCCAGGTCATTTATATATATCAAAAAAAGCAGTGGCCCCAGCACTGACCCTTGGGGAACACCACTGTCTACCATACTCCAGTCTGAAAAACAGCCATTTACCACCATGGTCTTGACAGTCAAAATGTTCGAGGGTACAGTTCCAGAAGTGCACAACATCAGCCAGATGATTAATGGTGCAAACTAAACTGGTGATCGCGGATTACACCAGAACCTGCAAAGTGATGGTGGATTGAGAGCTAATGGCAACCTCCATTAACTTTAAAAAGTACAGATTTAAGGGCAATATGGTGGTAGCTGAAAGGGTAGGAGAGATCAACAACAACGTGCATTTATATAGTGCCTTTACCGTAGTAAAACAGAAAGTTTCCAAGGAGAAGAAAAGGTGAACTTGGAGAAAGAAACTGAAAGGAGACAGTATATAATGGGAGCTGGAATACAAAGGGGTGGAAGTTATGCTACAGTATTATAACGCTCTGGTTAGATCGCATCCGGGCACCGCTCCTCGAGAAGGATATATTGGCTTTGGAGGGAGTGCAGTGCAGATTCACCAGAAACCGGGGCTAAAAGGGTTAAATTATGAGGACAGGTTGCATAGACTAGGCTTGTACTCTATTAATTATAGAAGATTAAGGGTGATCTGATTGAGGTGTTTAAGATGATTAAAGGATTTGATAGGGTAGACAGAGAGAAACTACTTCCTCTGGTGGAGGAGTCCAGGACAAGGGGCCATAATCTTAAAAATTATAGCTAGGCCATGCAGAAGTGGTGTCAGAAAGCACTTCTTCACACAAAGGGGATTGGAAATCTGGAACTCTCTCCCTAAATTGCTATTGCGGTTAGGAGAATTGAAACTTCCAAAACTGAGATTGATAGATTTTTGTTAGGTAAGGGTATTAAGGGATATGGAACCAAGGCGGGTAAATGGAGTTAAGATACAGATCAGCCGTGATCTAACTGAAAGGCGGTACAGGCTCGAGTGGCTGATTGGCCTACTCATTCTCCTACGTAACAGATGGATGGGACAAGGGTCACAGATCTTGGGTATGACAAGAGGGATAGTATCAGGAGCATGAGTAGGCCTATACTGGAGTCTAGAAAGCAGTGGATCTAACAGACATGGTTAAAAAAAACCTGGTGGTAGTGACAGGAAAGAATGGAGCACTGGAAGGGAGGTTCTTTACCAATAGCAGAGATTAGATTTTGTGGGAGAGGATGGAGCCAAAAAGGACACTTGCTTTTTAGGATAACTGGACCTTCAAGACTAAAGGAAGATTCCCACCTGTCACAAGAGACAGCTTTGGCAATGCTTTTTGTCAACATAATCGATAGTGGTTCCTCACTCAACAACTTACATTCATGTACAAAAAGACATCTCAAAGTGCATTACAAGGCAGAAGAAAACAAGTGGACAGCTCACTGCTCATTCTCCCCATCACAATCTATTTGCCTCTCTATTTAATCAACATTACTACTCTGAACTTTCATTTTGTTACCCTTGCAAGTGGCGAATCCTAGAAGCTCTTCTTCCTCTTTGCATCCTCACTGTGCTGAAATTGAGACGCACTACACTGCAACTCGCACTCATTTTTTCCCAGCACCTCAAAGCTGTGGAACTCTTGACTTCCCTTCGTCTTCCTTTCCTTCTACTTCCTGATTGACCGTCTTTTTTTTTTTTACCCTTTTCAACTTTAGTGGTGCCCTGCATATTGGACCTTACTGAAAAAATTATGGGCGTATTCCATGATAATGTGCACAATGCAAATGTCCAAGAAAACCCGTAACTTCACAGCAGATCAAGATCTCACGGATTCAAAAAGAATTAAAATGCAGATATGAAAAATATGACTATAATATAACAGCAATATATCTATAATCCTGGTGATCCACTGTGGTAATCATTTCATAATATTGCCATGACTACCTCGCTAACCTGCCATTTCCCTAATACAGTAAACTCTTGTTTAAACGTCACTTAATCATCCGTAATTCTTTAATAACCGGCAAAATAGATAACCGGTAATCTTGCCGAATCCACCCAGCACTCGTTTTGCCGAGTCTGAGTCTCCCGCGGAGGCCGAGTTAGTCCGTGGTTTTTATTTCTGTTTGTGTTAAAAATTGCCATGGTAGGTATACCTCTCTGTTATCCAGAATGTTTCATCAACCGACACCATCCTGGTCTCATAGGTGCCAGATAAGAAAGAGTTTACTGTAGCTCAATAAGTTTATCCAGTAAATGGCTTAGCTTTACAGCCAGGAATTTCTTAACTGCACTACAAAGAATGAAACTGAATTTACACCATACAATGTAAACAGGTATTTATCCTCCATGAGCAGTGGTCCTAAACCCACATGCCCGCCCTGTTCTCATATCCCTTTCGCCCCCTTTTCTTCTGCCACCCATCTAATCTATTCTTGAATGTTGAGATGGTCTCTGCTTCAAGCATTAACTCTCGTAGTGCACGCCACAGGCTCTCAACCCTCCGTGTAAAAAAAAGTCTGCCCTTCTCTCTATCCTAAATCTCTTACAACAACTTGTATTTATATAGCGCCTTCAACGTAATAAAACATCCCAAGGCGCTTCACAGGAGTGTAATAAAACAAAATTTGACCCTGAGCCACATAAGGAGATATTAAGGCAGGTGACCAAAAGCTTGGTCAAAGAGGTAGGTTTTAAGAAGTGTCTTAAAGGAAAGAGAGGTAGAGAGGCGGAGAGGTTTAGGAAGGGAATTCCAGAACTTAGGGCCTAGGGCAGCTGAAGGCACGGCCACTAATAGTGGAGTGGTGAAAATCAGGGATGCCCAAGAGGCCAGAATTGGAGGAGTGCAGAAATCTCGGCGGGCTGTAGGAGGTTACAGAGATAGGGAGGGGTGAGGCCACAGAGGGATTTGAAAACAAAGATGAGAATTTTAAAATGGAGGCTTTGCTGGACCAGGAGCCAATGTAGGTCAGCGAGCACAGGGGTGATGGGTGTGAGTTAGGATATTGGCAGCAGAGTTTTGGATGAGCTCAAGTTTACGGAGGGTGCAAGGTGGGAGGCCAGCCATAACATTTAATGTTATATCTATGCCCTCTTGTTTGAGACCCCTCAATCTGTTTCTATCCACTCTGTCCCATTCCCTCTACCAAATTACCCTGTATCCTGTCTGTTCTCATGAAAACAGCTGATCTTAGCTAGGGCAACAGCAGGCTGCTAAAATTGGCCTCAGGGTTTCAGAAAGGGTAGCAGGGGGAAGAGAAGCAAAATATCAGCTGATATTCAGATCCTGCTGCAAATTCACCTGTGGAGATGGTGGGAGGACAGGACCAAGCTTGGATGTGATGTTTCCCACGATAGAAAGGACCATCAGCATTCATCGTCAAGGCTCACACAAACATTGGCTACACGGGCAAGGTACAGGAGAACAACCAATGTCTTTGGAACTGTACCACCTGTCCCAGCCCCAGGGGGGCAGAAACATTGCCAGGTGAGCCACCATTGCAGATGTGATTACTGGCCAACGTATTTTTTATTTGTTCTCGGATGTGGGTGACACTGGCAAAGCTATCTTCATTGACTGGGCAACTTTAGAGGGCATTAATAGTCTGCCATTGATGGCTTATAGGTTTGCTTTCCTGAATTATACTAGTGAGCCAGTGGTTTGTTTTTCTTACAACAATGGTCTTTGTTTTCTGGAGCCAGGCCACAAATTACTCGGTCTATTGAATTTGTTTTCACAATGTTCTAAGGTGGGATTTACGCACTCAACCTCTGGGTTGCTAGTCCTGTACCATTACCACCATGCACCCAATCCTGACCATATATAGAATAAAATAGCTCCCACAATCGCCACTTGTGTATATTGCCCAGACACACATCAAACAATAAAATGGATATAACAAACTGTTACTTGAGTTTCAGATTTCTAAACACTTAAACGTGTGCTCCAGTAGTTCATAGCATTGCAAACCCTTTAATGACATTACGGTCTTGTGGCTACACCCTAGAATCTTCTGTTAATTTCATAATGTATGAATTTTCATCTTTGCTAATACTCCAAATTTCAAATGCCAAGTTTCTAAACCACTGTTTAAATTAATGAGAGCAATAGAACACGTCTAAATCCTGCAATTCTCATCCAACTGGTGAATTTATCTTGTACATACATATTACACTAACTCATCTTTCGGGCAAGATGTTAAACTGAAACCTGCTCAAGTGAACATAAAAGATCCAATGAAACTGAAGAGAAGCAGGGAATTCTCCTGGTTTCCTGGCCAGTATTCCACCCTCAACCAACACCATCAAAAGCAGATTATCTGATCTTTCATTCATCTCCATTTGTGGGACCTTGTGGTGTGCAAATGAGCTTCCACATGTGCCAGTGGCTGCAACTTCCAAAGTAATCCATTGTACATGAAGTGTTTTGAGATGTCCTGAGGATATAATAATGTAATATTTTGGTGGATGGTCAGGCGAAACACAAGAAACTGGCAATCCACAGGAGGACAATAAAGCCCCTCTATATAACTGTCAGCTGCGGGGCTGTACGGTAAATGCAGCAGTGCATGAATAGAACTGATGATAGATTGGCTGCACTGCAGCATAGTATGAATATCATAGATAGTACAATAGAGTGGGAGAGATGTGCTAAAACCACTAGGAAATCCTGCTGTATGCTATCTGCTTGCCATTTTGGCGATGTGACAATCTCATCTAATTTTAAGCGTTCATTAGTGCTGGGAACTTGTACCACCCAACACTCACACACATGACTATTAATATCAGGACTCGTATTTAACTTTCCAATTACCAACTTCAAAATTAAAAACACGACTTGCAGGGCTCCACCTACCCCTGCTTAGTTGGAAACATGTCACACTTTTCATACTTGTAAGAACTGTTTCGCAAAGGTTATTTTTTATACACTGCAGAGTGCAGTAAATCATTAGATGTGACATATACCCGTAAAAGTTATTTTAAGAGACGAGCTTCAATCGGCTTACTTCAGGCAGGATTGGGCCAGGTTAATGTGGACGGACCACCACAGGGACAGAACCTCTGAAATGTAAAGAGGTCAGTAGCATATTTAAATATATAAATACATAGTGGATACAACTGCAAGAAACAATGGTGTCTATGGCAAGGTCATGGCAATATGGGACGGCATGAAAGATGAGCGAGAAGCCAGGAAATGATAGACTTGTTAGTCTAACATTTGTTGTGGGGAAGTTATTGGAATCTATAACTAAGGACAGAGTGACTGAGCACTTGAGAAATGTGAGCTGATTAGAGAGAGCCAACAGATTTTTAAAGGGTAGATCATGTCTAACGACCTAATTGAATTTTTTGAGGAAGTAACTAAAGTAGTAGATAGGGGAATGTCTATGGATGTAGTTTATATGGACTTCCAGAAGGCATTCGATAAAGTTCCACATAAGAGACTGTTAGCTAAAATTAAAGCTCATTGTAATTGAAGGCAAATTATTGACCTGGTTATGAGATTGGTTAGAAGATAGAGTAGGGATAATGGATATGTACTTGAATTATAAGGAAGTGACTATGGTGTCCCAAAAGGATCTGTTCTGGGGCCTCAACTATTCACTACATTTATTAATGACTTAGATAACGCAATAGAAAGCTATATATCCAGGTTTGCCGATGACACAAAGATTGGTGGTATAATAAGCAGTGTAGACAGGAGCATAAAATTACATGAGACATTGATAAATTAAGTGAGTGGGCAAACTGTGGCAGATGGATTTCAATGCAGGTAATTGTGAGGTTATCTATATTAGACCAAAAAAGGACAGATCAGAGTATTTTTTAAATAGTGAAAAGCTAGGAACAGTGGAGGTCCAAAGAGATTTAGGGCTCCATTACACAGATCACTAAAATGTAGTAGTCAGGTACAAAAAATAATCAAAAAGGCTAATAGAACGTTAGCCTTTATAACTAGAGGGCTAGAATATAAAGGGGACAAAGTTTTGCTACACCTATACAAAGTCCTGGTTAGACAACATCTTGATCACCGTGTAGTCTGGGCACCGCACCTTAGAAAGGATATATTGGCCTTGGAAGGAGTGCAGCGCCGATTCACCAGAATATTAGCAGGGCTCCAAGGGTTAAATTATGAGGAGAGATTACGTAAACTCGGGCTTGTATTCCCTGGAATATAGATGGTTAAGAGGTGATTTGATTGAGGTTTTTAAAGATTTTGAAAGGAATTGATAGGGTAGAGAGAGAGGCACTTTTTTCCATGGGTGGCAGAGTCTAGGACAAGGGGACATAACCTTAAAGTCAGAGCCAGGCCATTCAGGAAAGAAGTTAGGAAGCACTTCTTCACAGTTGAACACGAGGATGGGAATTTTAAAATCATGTGTGAAGAACAGGCATTTGGGCAATGCAGCAGAGGCAGGCACCTGAACAACCAGATCCCAGCACCAATAACTGCCTTCAAGAGAAGGAAACTGCAGTTAACTTGTTGCAACATTAAGTTTCCACTGACCAGCATCAGTTCACCCTTAATGTCTTTGTTTGAATATGTCATCTACATGTACAGCACAAAGAGCTGCTGGAGATCTGGTGTACTTCACCAATGCTGAGGTTTGCATTTTACCCAAACACGCACACTTGAATGAAAACTGGAAAATCCCATGTTTCCTGCTTATCAACACATTTTGAATGATTACTGCACTGTTACTCTGTGGCGAGTACGGTGAGCCTCACCAGTTTATTTAAAACAGCAGTGGCCATATTTTATATCTTCCCTGTGGACAGTGCAGAGATAAAACTGCAAAAACTTTGAGATAGAAATCTTCACACAAGTGACTTTGAAAATACTCGCTGTACAGTTATGGACAATCAGAAGAGTACGAACATGTGCTCTTAACCAATCTACCCAGATTCCTGATTAAAGGCACGCTTATAGTGCGGTGTGCCTCACAGGGAAAAACCATCTGCAGATGGGTCACCTTGTGACATTTACCAGCTCCTCCCTGATGGCCTGGTGCTGCTGGCAATCGTGGCCGTCTCCCACAGGAAGTGCCGTGCAGTAAGGGCGTCGTAATTGATAATTACCTCGGCCCAGAGGGTTATCAATCTTCACAGCGCAAATGCAAATATTCACGGAGCTAAACTGAATTGGTAATGGGGCACTTTCCTCGAAGACAGACTATGTAAGCTCCGCCCCAACTACATAAAACCATTTACAGGCACCACCATTTTAAAATAAAGATTTCTCGAGCACAACTTCACAAATATTTAAAGTGTGCGTGTATTCTAATTATATATCCAGAAAAATATTTTCTATAAACTTCTAATTACAGCTTGCACAGGAGCACTGGAAAACAGATGGTTTCACAGCGCTACTCCTTGACTTTTAACAAATAGACCATACAGTTCTTTTATATATAAAATGGCGCATAAATGATACTGGAACAGTTAAAGTGACAAGCTGTAAAGAAGGTGCTCAGGGGAGTGGCGTCATGCGATGTTTCAATCACTAAATATATACAATGGCTAAACAAAACAGAATTCTGACTTGAGGATTGGGTCATTACAAATAAAATGCCTTTTAAAAATTCAAAATGAGCCTTGAATTTTAATATTCAAGTAGGTCCTTCAGAAAGAAATATACCTCCAAATTAAGAAATGGAAAATAAGAATCACCACCGTATCTGCTCCGAGGACTCCACCTTCAGCACGAGCTTCTGAAATGTCTGCTACCACATGTGATCAATGGACTCCTTGATTACATCTTTCCGCCCTTCTCCCCACTCTCACTGCCTCTCCATCCTCCCCCTTCTCCCCCCCCTCACTGCCTCTCCATCCTCCCCCTTCTCCCCCCCTCACTGCCTCTCCATCCTCCCCCTTCTCCCCACCCTCACTGCCTCTCCATCCCCCCTTCTCCCCACTCACTGCCTCTCCTTCCCCCCTTCTCTCCACCCTCACTGCCTCTCCATCCTCCCCCTTCTCCCCACTCTCACTGCCTCTCCATCCTCCCCCTTCTCCCCCCCTCACTGCCTCTCCATCCTCCCCCTTCTCCCCACCCTCACTGCCTCTCCATCCCCCGCTTCTCCCCACTCACTGCCTCTCCATCCTCCCCCTTCTCCCCACTCACTGCCTCTCCTTCCCCCCTTCTCTCCACCCTCACTGCCTCTCCATCCTCCCCCTTCTCCCCACTCACTGCCTCTCCATCCTCCCCCTTCTCCCCACTCACTGCCTCTCCATCCTCCCCCTTCTCCCCACTCTCACTGCCTCTCCATCCTCCCCCTTCTCCCCACTCTCACTGCCTCTCCATCCTCCCCCTTCTCCCCCCCTCACTGCCTCTCCATCCTCCCCCTTCTCCCCACCCTCACTGCCTCTCCATCCCCGCTTCTCCCCACTCACTGCCTCTCCATCCTCCCCCTTCTCCCCACTCACTGCCTCTCCTTCCCCCCTTCTCTCCACCCTCACTGCCTCTCCATCCTCCCCCTTCTCCCCACTCACTGCCTCTCCATCCTCCCCCTTCTCCCCACTCACTGCCTCTCCATCCTCCCCCTTCTCCCCACTCTCACTGCCTCTCCATCCTCCCCCTTCTCCCCACTCTCACTGCCTCTCCATCCTCCCCCTTCTCCCCACTCTCACTGCCTCTCCATCCTCCCCATTCTCCACACCGACACTGCCTCTCCATCCTCCCCCTTCTCCCCACTCTCACTGCCTCTCCATCCTCCCCATTCTCCACACCGACACTGCCTCTCCTTCCCCCATTCTCCCCACCCTCACTGCCTCTCCATTCTCCCCCTTCTCCCCACTCTCACTGCCTCTCCATCCTCCCCATTCTCCCCACTCACTGCCTCTCCATCCTCCCCATTCTCCACACCGACACTGCCTCTCCATCCTCCCCCCTTCTCCCCACCCTCACTGCCTCTCCATCCTCCCCCCTTCTCCCCACCCTCACTGCCTCTCCATCCTCCCCCCTTCTCCCCACCCTCACTGCCTCTCCATCCTCCCCATTCTCCACACTGCCTCTCCATTCTCCACATCCGAACTCTTACTGGCTCTTCTCCCATTCTCCACACCCTCACTCTCAATGCCTATTCCACCCTGTTATTTTCCAACATTCTCATTGAAGCACCCTCCTTCCACAACAGTATTGTTCCTTCTTGCCCTCACCTCTCATCCCACTACACTTCATACTGCCACATTACATTCTTGCATTACCATGATCCCACCACCAACCACATATTCCTCTGCTTTCTGGAGGGCTTTCCTTCCATGATACCCTTCTTCATTATTCCATCACCCTCATTTCCTGTTGTTCTTCCCCTGGCACGTTCCATACAAATGGAGCAAACGCAACATTTTGCTGGTTTCCACACCATTGCCCAGAGCCCCCAACACTCCGTATAAGACAATGATTTGCATGTACTTCTAGCGCACTATATTCAATACCCATGGTCCAGTCTCCTCTACATTGGGAAGATCAAATAGCAGATTACCTGATTGTTGATGTTCAGCAGGACATTCTGTTTCTCAAGACAGATCCTGACCTTGTTGTTCACCACTTCAACATCACCCAATATTCTCATTCCAACCTTGCTGTCTAGGATCTCCTACACTATTCCAAACAATCCAAACGCCAGGAACAGTACCTCATATCTCTCCTCGGCATTTTGCAGCCATCGAGTCCTAACTTCAGCAACTTCAGACCTTAGCTGTTTTCTACATTTATCTGCCTGTTTCTCCCATCCACCTTCCATTTAATGCTCCTCAATCTTGGAGCAATTTCCCTGCCTCTTCATCTTGCCAAGGCTTTCTCACTGACTGACTGAGATGATCTTTAGATTTCACCCCATCGGCTTTTCACCTTTTTACAGATTTTTAAAAAGCCTATTCACAGACTATTAAACCCGTGACCTGCTCCATTACGATGGGAGCCTACACATCTGACTCTTGATTATTCTTTAACCTGTTTCTCTCCCCTTTTCTTTGTTCAGTGCTAAGGGCTCGCTGACCTTTCGGTTTCCATGTCTGGCAATGGGTCTACACTCGAGACGTTGGCCTATCTTTTCGCTTTTTAGAAGCTGACTGTGAAGTTTCCTGATTTTATGCTGAACGTTCAATGTCCCCCTAGAACTACACACGATGATTCACTTAACACAGGAGGAAAGCAGAAGGGACAACCCACACAGTAGAAATAAAATTGCACAGGTAGAATATCTCTTCATTCCCCCCTCCCCCAATGCTGTGACAAGGCACCGAGTAGATGCCAAGTACTTTGTCATAAAGAAGGTTGGAAAACTTCAGCCGACTGAGCTGCTCTCGCACATCTGCTGGCAACTGCTTCACAGGCAGCCTGGGAAAGGTTGTCCGTCTCTCGGTCAAGGGAGGAGTGTGACCTATCTATAATATATGCTGTGTATATTACGCACACGTATTTAGGCATCGCCATTCTGCCATAAGAAATAGGAGCAGGAATAGGCCACTTGGCCCCTCGAGGTGGCACCATGCCTCTAGGTGGCACCTCGACAGAAATTTCCAATTCTAAAGCTACCCATCACAGTCACACCTGCATCTGCACACTTCCCCCACTAGACGGAACTTGATCAGCTCCAGAAGCTGCCGATCCCCAAACCTGTACCTACAGCATTCCCTGCTGCACTCTGAGGGTAATTTCCTTCGTCCTGACTTTCTGTGGCCAACGCTAGGGGAGTTCCACGACAAAGGAGTTAATTCGGTAAATAATCGTACTGTGAGACCCAAATTATATATTACCTTGGACATCTGGGTGAAGTCTGCAAAACCTCCACTCCCAAAGGCACTGCTTCCAAAGGGGTCCAACGTCCCAAATGGATCTGTAAGCATTTACAACAAACCGGTTACAAATTCTGTCAGCAATACTAAATATCTTCATTATACTCCCCAAAGTGTGACCCTCTCTCCAATTAGAGGGCTTTAAAAAAAATTAGCTTTAAATTAAAGCTTGTATTTTCTAAACAATGTTTCACTCGTTGAAAGCAGGGCTGTAATGCTGAATATTACACATTTGTACCGTGCTCCATAAAAATTTATCAACAGCCTAGCAGAAAGTGTATTAAATGTTACCGTTGAGTAAAACAAAACCCACTATAAATTCAAGGCGCTGGGGATAAAATCTCAACTGTTGGGAGTTTAATGGTTTGTCCCACTGCTCAATGTGACTTTTTGAAAGAGTGGGCACCATTACTTTCAGTGATAGCAAGAGCCTCCCACAAATGACCTCACTGTGACCCTGAATGCAAAACCTCATTTCTACTGGGAATAAAAATCTACTCCCCAACACAGAACCACCACCCCCCTCCCCCCGTCCCCAAAAAAAACATTAAATATTAAATGCGGCTCAGAGAAAACCCTTCGTGCTTTTACACTGCTGGAAAATTCGGTTTTCAAAACTCAACTTCTCATTCAGGCTCTGCAATTGCAGTTGCAAAACATGACCCATGTAGTGAACGTTCGCTCCGGTTCGCCCGCCAGTGCCATACGCGTTGGCGAATCGCACAAGCACGCGATCAACTGCCGACAACAGGAGCATGAAAAATGTTTCACAGCTTTTTAAATGAATTTTTTTTTATTTATTTTTTTTACAAGTTTTCACTTTTTAATCAGACAGTACGAGAGAAATAAACTAAATCACGGGGAAGGGATGATCTGTGACAGTAAAACCACGTCTTACGAGTCCAGCCTTCAACTCGGTGATTAGTGCCGTCACTCAACAACAACTACTTGCATTTATATAGCGCCTTACTTTCATTAGTGTACTATCATGCAAAGTTCTGGAGCAAAAACACAGTTTTACAATTTTTTGATTCTACTCCAAAACTCAGAGGGTTAAATCGATTTGTTCTCAAGAAACCGCTTTAAAAACTTAACAGAAAGGCACCAGAATGGTACTAACCTATAATTAGGTTAGCATTACTCCCATTCCTTTATTGTATAATTAATCTCACAGCTGCTCAACATTCTATAAATGACACCATATGTAAATAGAGGTAGCTGAATAAATAGAATCCACTTTTTTTAAATAAAGTGCAGTGCTTTTCCTGTTATTGTCACTTTCTGCTCATCACTGCTTTCAGTTTCTCAGCCAAAAGAATGCAGAGTGTGAACAATAATGAGGCTTCGCTCTGCCGTACAGCAATCTGCCAACTTCCACTCAGAACAAACCACTTTACAATTACACTGCTAGAAAAGTCACCGGCTGCTTTTTTATTTCCTCGATAATCCTACTGCAGTTTTGTGGCGATTATAAATCGGCTATTCTTTCATGTCGAGAGGTACGAACACACTATTTGTAGTCTAGGCATAGGATGATGAAATGGAACATGACAGGAGTGGACAGTACAAGTTCTGAAAGCACCAAATTATATTTAAAAAGACCAATTTCATGAAAACTGATTTAATCTGGACCAAAAGGTGATTAGATGACAATTTGTATCGCTATTTAAACTGGATAGGGTGCTGATCAAGCGGACTGCTTTGACCTGGATAGTGTCGAGCTTCTCGAGTGTCGTTGCAGCCGCACCCATCCAGACAAGTGGAGAGTATTCCATTACACTCCTAACTTGTGCCTTGTAGGTGTGGAGAGGCTTTGGGGAATTAGGTGGTGAGCCACTTGCCACAGAATACCCAGCCTCTGACCTGCTCTAGTAGCCTTGGCATTTTATGTGGCTGTCCTGGTGGGTTTCTGGTCAATGCTGACCCACAGGATGTTGATGGCGGAGGCACACCATACTTAACAAGAGCAGCCTATACAAGAAGGGGTGAGATGCACTAGATTAGTATGTACGGGAAGGAATCAATATGGCCAAACATGCTTTCCTCACCAAGCTTAAGTGCCATCTTTTGGATATGTTTTTTGCGGTAACCTATCCTAGAGCAAGGACCCAAGTGCACCTGCCACCAAATGCACCTGCCAGTGCATCATCCAAGTAGGCTTTCCTTGTGTGTAAGCTTAGACAGTGAGCACCAGACCGCATGGGCATCAAAGCTGAACCGGACACCCAGATAGATGCACTTTCTAGAATGGTGAACAGGAGAAGGAAACCCTGGCTTATTTTCTCTTTCCTAGCCAAAGAAAACAGGAGCCATAGTGGCTCTGTTTTCTTAATTTATTTTGGGGATGTGGGGGACACTGGTAAGGCAGCATTTAATGCCCATCCCTAGTTGCATTGAGGGCATTACGAGTCAACCACACAGTGTGGACTGAAGTCACATGTAAGCAGATTGGCTAACCTTGCCAGGTTCCCTTCCCTGAGGACATTACAGGTTCCCTTCCCTGAGGACATTAGTGAACTACTTGGAGATTTTATTTTTTTAACACTTTCACGATCATTTTGTTCTGGTGCCAGCCAACAAAATGACCAGATTTACTGAATCCCAGCTGGAGTATTGTGCTCAATTCTGAGTACCACACTTTAGGAAGGATGTCAAGGCCTTAGAGATGGTGCAGAGGAGATTTATCAGAATGGTACCAGGGTTGAAAGACTTCAGTTACATGGAGAGACTAGAGAAACTGGGGCTGTTCTCAGAACAGAGTAGGTTATGAGATTTGATAGAGGTGTTCAAAATCATGCAGAGTTTTGATAGAGTAAATAAAGAGAAATGGTTTCCAGTGGCAGAAGGGTCAGTAACCAGAGGACACAGATTTAAGGTGATTGGCAAAAGAACCAAAGGCCACGAGGGGGGAAAAAAAATTACACAGCGAGTTATGATGATCTGGAATGCACTGCCCGAAAGGTGGTGGAAGCAGATTTAATAATAACTTTCAAAAAGGAATTGGATAAATACTTGAAGGGAAAAAATACAGGGCTCTGGGGAAAGAGCAGGAGAGTGGGACTAATTGGAGAGCTCTTTCAGAGAGCCAGCACAGGCACGATGGATCAAATAGCCTCCTTCTGTGCTGTATCATTCTATGATTCCATGATTCAATTTTGCAGCTTGTCAAATTGTGATGTTAAACTTAGACCTCTGGGTTGCTTGTCCAGTACCATAACTGCACTACCGTACTTAGTTGAAATAAGCTGCATACAAACATATGAAAAGATGGACAAGGAAAGACATCTAGTCCATCGAGCCTGTCCCATCCAGTTGATGGTGAAAGCTCATGCTCCATAGACCCAACCCCACACAACGCTATCTCAGTAGCGACAAAAAAGACGGAGGAAAATGCCTGCAGCCAATTCAGAAAGAACTGGAAAATTCCTCTCCAATTCCTCTGAAGCAATCAAGGAGACTGCAGTGGCCTGTGACTCATCACAAACACGGCTAACAAGAAAGAAGCAAGACTTGCATTTATACAGTGACTTTCACAAGCTCAGGACGTCGCAAAGCGCTTTACAGCCAATGTAGTACTTTTGAAATGTAGTCGCTGTTGTAATGTAGAAGCTTACTTCCTATCGCTGGAAAAGTCCTCTACTCTCAAAAACCTGGCTAGTTCCCATTTGAAGAACTGCAGCAACCCTATATTCACTACGTGTCAGCAGTCAACTCAGCACAGACCAGGGTGGAACTGGGACCTTCCTGGGCTGGAGAGCTATGGGCAATATTTTAAAGCTGTGTTCTTCTCCCCTCTGAACCGACCAGAAATTGTATAAAATTACAGGATTCACCCCAAGAAGTCCATCTAGAAATCAAATTTGTCTCAACAAATTAGAAATAAAATCTGAAAAATGCAGAATCATCAAAAGTGGCCTGTTTGTGCTGTACATTCTATATATGTTTTAAAAAATCATCCAATTCAACAGATTATGAAAATTTCAAGAAAGGCAACCATAAAAGTTTATGTAAACCATTCTTAATTTATCTTTGTGAATTGAGACAAAGTTCTTCTTACAAAAGTCATCTTCTTTGGGAGAATGTGCAACTCTATTCAGAAAGCTACACACAGGATTAAAAGGAGGCAACGGGAAGTTACCCTACCCACTGCAGAGCACAAATTGGACCGTGTGCTCTCGAATCAACTTTCAAACACGCTGTTGTACAGATCTACAACACACAGGAATCCAGCAGCACATAAAACTGCCACAGGATTACTGTTCTTTTTGAGGCAGGTTCCAAGAATGGTGTGAACTCGAGGCTTGCTGGTTTTGTGAATTTCCTGCAGTGCTACTTTCCAATTGTCAACACCAAGTGACAAGAGCGACTGCGAGAGAAAGGAAGAATCACGAGTAATCGACCGTATGCTCAGTGAACAGAAACCCCAAACCTAAACCCACACTCCTGGCAACTGAACTTTTAGCTGCAAGTTTCCAGTTACACTTCCCCTCTTCCCACCTCCCCAGATTATATATTTTGGCATGTTTAGTGTGCAGGCACTATTAATTATTCTGTGAAAGTTACACAAATAGAGCAAACCATTTTACATTTTAGAAAAGATTCTATGACGGAGCTATGGAATAAATTGTGCAAAAAGTTTCAGTGATAGTTTTCTGTCAATTCATGAATAAAATGGGTTTGTCACAGAAAAGGAACCCCACTCCTGAAACTCACTGACAAGCAGCATTTTACAAGATTACAAGGAACATGCCGGTTTTGAAAGCTGAACAGCCATACCACGTAGGGTTAACTTTTGGTTTCTTTGGTGAAGCGCTCTGTCCACTACCATATGTTTTGCTAATTTGATTCCATGTAACAGTCAGCATTAAAATACGTAACCTAATGAGTGGAACAAAACTTCCATCAAGATATCAAAATATCAAATATAATTGAAACCTATAATCCCACAGTAAATTTCATAAATTCTCTCCTTATATAAACAGAGCCTTAAACAGAACAGTGTGCATAGTGTGCTCATTGTTATTAAATGTTTGTGTAGGATCTTAAAGTTATGTTCCCCTGATAGCTCAGTGATTGAACACGGCCCAGAGCTTTGTCGATCAGGAAGATCCTGGGATTTATCTTTTTTTCTGTGCGTGTTTTGGCAGGTTTCTCCCTTCCTTACCCGACGTCATTGCCTCTTTGCTGGGCTACGATTCCACAGTTAGTGGTCAACCTTTCTGTACCATGTCCACGTGTGAGCCTCAGCAGTGCTGGCAAACAGTCTGAAGGCAGGGGCATCACAATTGAGCTTGATCTTGTCCTCACTCAACATCTTAGGATTGTAGAGGACTGGAAAAGACCATTTCGGCCTATTAGGCCAGCAATCAAGAGCCAGGACATTGAAACATTTTTTTCCTTGCCTAACCCAGGGCATTGAAACTAACTAGAAATAAAATTAGTAATGGTTCCCACTGCTATCCAATGATCCCTGCTGGCAACGTGCCCATCAGTAAATGTCAGGTGTACACCTGAAGAATGGCCATGGTGTGAAGCACCAGAAAGGAGCTGGTGTCTGTGGAGCTGTACCCCAGCCTTTGGGGAGGAAATTTACAGGACAAAAGTTACATTCAAGAAAATATAACTTTGAAATCATTCATTTCTAATACTAATGCTTTGTTCTGCTTATCCCAAATTCACCAAACATGGCCCATTTTATATCCTTCCAACTGACCACAAATAGAACACTGAATGTGCAAGGAACAAATATCGAAAGACAGCTGAGTTAACCCTTTATCATGTAAACCTAAACAAAACAGAAAGTTCCCTTGCACAGCAACAACCTGCAATTATATACCTTCCTTAACGTCCCCAATGAGATTCACCGAGGAGAAACATACACAAAGAAGCAGTGGAAGATTAGGCAGGTGAGCAAAGCAAGAGCAAAGGATAAGACTCAAGGAGATTTTTGAATACGGGAAAAGAAGCAGCAAGGTGGAGAGGTTTAAGAAGAAAGCTCCTGAGTGAAGGGCTGACACAGTTGAAGGCCCTACCATGATTGTGAAGTGGAGCGATGGATGGGAGAATGAGAGTGAAGGAGAGGACAGAAGCTCGCACCAAACAGAATTATGCACAAGTTGCCATATTCTGAAATTGGATTTTAAAATAAACATTCAAACAAGCAAGTTACGCTGGTATATTCCATTGTGATCAGAACCACATCACTTACCTTATGCTTACACAACCTGCATTAAACTGGTTTCTACTTTTTCTTTATAACAAACCCTTCCCCCACCAAAAAAAACAGAACCCCCAAACAAATTGCTGTGTAAGTTCTGACTTTTGTGACAAAAATATATATATATATATACATTGATTAATGAATGATAATGCAACACTGATAACACCTCATGAATCGTGAAAACTTGACTCCGTTAGCATAAACCGCAGCTTTGATACTATAAGTCATCTCCCATATACCACGGCTGCAAACTTGGCTTTCATCATTCTGCTGCATACTAGAAAGTGTGAACACGCTGAACCACAAGAGTTGGTAACAATTGCTGGCCATTTCTGGGAGTATTACATTCAGTTAGCCGAAAAAAAGGCCAGTGTGAATGAGGTTTACTCTCTATCCAACCCAAGTTCCACGCGACCTCAAAATGCTTGATACTGACCCTGGGGCAAAACGTAGAGAGCATTCTAGTTCCTAGCATCAACATCCCTCATATTAATTAGCACCAAAAAATGACCAGAAAAAAAATGAGTATTAAAAATTGAGGAAGTACAAAGATAAATTTAGAAAACAGTCAAGAGAAAGCGTTGCTGAAAGATGGTGATATGTGAAATTCATGGTATTCTCAAATCTTGAGAACCAAATCAGTTCTTAATTCATTATATGGACAAAATACTTTTACTGTGGTGTTGGGATCCCTCCCCTAGGACTCGGCTATTTAGCATTCATTGTGGATTATGTTTATATAACAGCACAAACAGAGAGTATGGCTAATACATCTTCAGAAACCATCTCCTTATATTTAATATTGAAACATTTCAATATTTACCTACCACGTTAGTGTTTTCCTTAGTGAGCTGAGAATTATCATAAAAATAGCAACATGTTAAGCGTGCCAGGGTCAGTTAAGGCAGAATGAGAGCTATACCGAGGTTCATGCCTGGGGTCCTGCAACCTCCTCTCAATAACTATTCCAGTGCTTTCTTGCTTACTAGACACTGGGACTCTGCCAGAGAGTCCAGTAAAATGCTGTTAACGTTACCTTGGAACAGGACTCCCACCACTCCCAGTAACAAGTCCAGTATTCGGGCAAGTCCACTAAGCCCCCGCAGCTGGTACCTCACACAGCTCTGCCACCAGTGGAATCCCCGACTTTGATGCAGCGCTCTAAAGCAGATGCGGCAGCACCGCTGTCTGGAGCGGCACGGAGGAGGCTGGCGACACCACCAAAAGGAGAGGCTGCCATCACTTCTGGCTGCATTGATGGCTCAGTACATCCACATGGGCAAACAATACAATTCTTCTCCACCCCACTCCCATAGTCATTAAAGAAAGACTTGCATTTATATAGCACCTTTCATGACCTCAGGATGCCGCTAAGCACTTTACAACCAATTAAATACTTTTGAGATGTAGACACTGATGTAGGTAGCAGCTAATTTGCACACTGCAAGGTCCCACAAACCGCAATGAGATACCGACCAGATCATCTATTTTAGCGATGTTGGTTGGGGGACAAATGTTGGCCAGGACACCGAGGAGAACTCCCTTGCTCTTCTTTGAATAGTGCCGTGGGATCTTTTATGCCCACCTGTGAAGGCAGACGGGGCCTTGGTTTCACGTCTCATCTGAAAGACGGCACCTCCAACAGTGCAGCACTCCTTCAGTACGGCAGTGGGAGTGTCAGCCTGGATTTTGTGCTCCAGTCTCTGGAGTGGGACTTGAACCCATGATCTTTTGACTCAGAGGCAAGAGTGCTACCACTGACACCGGCTGACACATTCAGGAAGGTCTGGCAAACATAAAATCAAGACATAAACCACAATTTTAAAACTGTGTATATGTCACAATATAAATGGGGCATATTCCGATGGGACCTTCAGCCAGAAAGAAAGTGATCTGTAATATGAATGCGACACACAGTAACGAATCCAGTTTTCTATCACCAGGGTGCTACCTGCACTTCATTCAACAAGGAAGGATGCGAAACATCTGCCGTGTAAGTGAAACCCCTCACAGCACTCCAAACATGCACTGTTAATAATATCTTTCTATTTAAACTATATTTGCTGGCATAGATGTCAACAGGGAGGTAACATTAGTCAGATTTCAATAGCTTCGAAATGTGTCTGCAAAAAGGCAGGAAACATTTTTCACATTTTTGCATAACCAGATGAGAGCAGAAAATCGTTGCGGAAAATTATTGCTCAATAATCCATTTGAGAAAACACAGTACATATTGTACTGCAAGGAACCAGAGCACAGCCTGACAGAGAATTCAACACCACCCTGCCCCTCGTTTTAAAAAGCATGCACTAAAACATTTTGTAGCAAAAATTTTTTTTTAATTCGTGCATGGGATGTGGGTGTCGCTGGCAAGGCCAGCATTTCTGCTCACCAAGGCTTCTTCAGCAGCACCTCCCAAACCCGCAACCTCTACCACCTGGAAGGACAAGGGCGGAAGGACAAGGGCAGCAGGCGCATGGGAACACCATCACTTCCAATTTCCCCTCCAAGTCACACGCCATCCTGACTTAGAAATGTATCACCGTTCCTTCATCGTCGCTGGGTCAAAATCCAGGAACTCCCTCCCTAACAGCACTGTGGGAGTACCTTCACCAGATGGACTGCAGCGGTTCAAGGCGGCGGCTCACCGCCACCTTCTCAAGGGCAATTAGAGATGGGCAATAAATGCTGGCCTTGCCAGCGACGCCCACATCCAATGAACAAATAAAAAAAATGTTTTAATGCAAGTTGTAAAAATATTATAGCTCCATAAATTTTCACAGTGCATCCACACAAGCAACTACAAGGCAAGGGAACAGGCTTGAGGGGCTGAATGGCCTACTCCTGTTCCTAATGTTCCGAAACAATGGCCCAAAACTTCGGCTGAATACGGGAGAGTACGCACTGTGTACTCTCGCGTATTCGGTCCCGAAGTGCCAGTTTCCTGCATGCACTGCGCATGCGCGGGAAACTGGCACTTCCGATATTGCGAAGGGGGCGGTTCCTAGGTGAACCGCGTGCACACTACAGGCTGTGCGCACGCAGCGCACTTAGGTTTTTTTTTTCAGGTTTCAACGCGAGGGTAAGTATTGAAGATTTTACACATGAAGAAAGGAGGCGTAAGACCCCCTTTTAACAAGGTAAGTAGTTAATTAAGTATTATTTAAAAAAAATTTCAACAGGTTTATCTTTTTTAGAGACTTTAAAGAAAGGTAAGTTTATTTTTATAACTTTTAAAAAGAATTTAAATTTTTTCAAAAATTTTAATTTTTGTTTAAAGTGGTTAATTTATTTAACTATAGTTATTTTATTAATGTGATGGTTTTTTTTTTAATTTATTTGAGGTTTAGCTGTTCTTTTGGGGGCAATTTGTATTCATAGTTTTGACAGCTCTTCCTGTCAAATCTATGAATGAAAGATGGTGTGCTGCCATTGGCTCTCCATGGCCCACCTGATCCCAGAGGTCGCACCGAACTAACTGCACCTCTGGGACACGCACACACTGCGCGCCGGCACCAGGGAGAGGCCCGGGACCCGAAGTTCGTGTGGGCCCGAAACATAAAGGCAGGCGCGGTAGGTAAGATCGCGCCGGATCCTTACCCCCGCGGCAACCATCGAAGTCTAATTTCTGGGCCAATATGTATTCTGAAAAGATAGGCATTTAGTATATGTCGATCTGAATTTTTGTCACAACACTTGGTGTTTTTGCAAGCAATTTTAAATGATTTGCAGATTTGTTCGGCATCTAAAAATCACATTTTTCACTTAAACAATCTACTCCTGATAATAGTCCATTTTCGCATGAAAACATTTGAATTTTACGTCAATTTGAATTAAGCAACTAAAATGAAACGGTAATGGGAGTGTTTTTTCCAGTGCAGTTCAAACTATCCAGGAGTTTAAATTAAGCGACTTTCGGGAGTAAAATCTACACGTTAAATTCTTATAAACTGGTTGAGACACATTAAATTCTTACACGTCTTAAATGGATTAAGTTTTCAAAACCGTTTTGCTTTACCACCAGTAAAGGAGGAAGCAGGGAACTGAATGACATTTTTTTCCAGACTGTCAGATATTAAGTGCTTCACATGGAGAAAAAATGTTTCAAATTTCCCCCACTCGCTGTGCTGTGTTTAAGGAAATTCAACATGTTCATATATTCTGGCATCGCTAACTTTACTATGTTTGTGTTAGTGTGATTATTTGTAAGCTGACTGTTTTGGTCAAAAGCATTCAATTGCTTCATCAAAAAATGGGCATAACATTCTATTTTGCCAATAAAAATATTCTGATATTTACAAATATTCTATCACTGCAAAATCACACTCAGTTTTTATTCTAATTCAAAAACGCCACTGTACCAAAGTACCTTCTGCCTGGAATTTTATATTGGACGTCTGTGCGCAATTAAAACCACAATAGACCAATAACTCGAAAGCAGAGGTTGCTTAGAAGCTGCATTTCCACAGCACCAACAGTCCTGGACTTGAATGCGTGCCCTGGACAACCCAAACCCACTTTGTTCATTCCTGCTTTCCCTGTTAGCTGCACAGCAGGCCAGGAAATTCGCAGAAATATCACTTCACAGCCTTGGTGTAAACGGCTCTCCCAAGTTTCCTTTATACAACGCAACGAAATGTACACACTGGCATGTACCATTTTTAAACTGAGTTACAGGGTTAAGCAGCATCTGTGAGCGCACAACTATCATCACAAAATCTGGCGACTGGGGAAAATGGATCTTTCAAGAACATTGTCACGATTTAACATTCTGCTAGGACCCTCCCATCCTCCCTCTGTGGATTAATATCTATATTGTGTGTCACTTCCAATAAATCACTTGCATGTGGTTTTTAAAAAAAAAGTATTTTCAGTAAATCAAAATATTTAACAGAAACCAATGCAGGGAGTCAACAACCTTTTCAACTTCTCAGAGCTAATCAAAGCGTAAACCATCTCATTATATCACCAGAACCCCAAACTGAAGTGGTGCCCTAAACTCATCGCTTGTGTATTATAATGTGCACATTCCATTGTGCAGATCAAGTGTGTTCTGCTAAAAAGAATTATATACAACTTGAAAGTATATAGCTCCTTTCATCTGTAGCATGTATCTCTGCATATTTTATATGATCTACTTTATCTATAACATTAAAAATCTTACATCTGTTCACACTTCCTGTCTGCAAAACCCTACTTCCGGTGTCACGTTTGTCACGTGTACTTTTCCCCATTATAAATTCCTGTCTGTATTTAAAATGGAAATTACCTATGTAAACTTGTCACACTGCAGTTGCACCCCCTCACCAGTGATGTCACTGTAGTGTCAATGGCCCCAGCATTGCTCTGAGCAAGTTCTGTAGATCGGGAGACTCCCAGGTTCAACCCATCAACTCTGCTCAGCTAGATGATGTCAGCTGGGCTCAGCAACCCTGAGCTTGAGTGACCAGAGTTCCCAGTCTTGATCATTATCCAGCGACAACTGCTGGAACATGTGCTAGCTGGGTGAGGACAGAATTGGGTTTGACTGTGATGCCTTTACAGACAAACAGCCTGCACTATCTGCATGAAGAACGGCCACTGAGGTAAAGTAATGCCTGCAGTCATGGAATTCTACTTCCCTACCCCAAGGCACGAGTCAGTACCATCAAGAAAGAGTTGCATTTACCTTTCACAACCTCGAGATGTCCCAAAGCCCTATACAGTCAATTAAATACTTTTGAAGTGTAGTCAGTGCTGTAGTGGAGAGAAAATGCAGCAGCCAAATTGCACACAGCAAGGTCCCACAAACAGGAATGGGATAATGGCCAGATAATGTGTTTTTAGAGATGTTGGTTGAGTGATCAATTTTGGCCAGGACACCAGGGAGAACTCCCTTGCTCTTCTTCGAAATAGTGCCATGGGATCTTTTCTGTCCACCCGAGAAGGCATCTAGGGCCTCGACAGGGCAGCACTCTCTCAGTATTCCACTGAAGTGTCAGCCTAGATTTTATGCTGAAGTCTCTGGAGTGGGACTTGAACCCACGATCTTCTGACTCAGAGGAGAGAGTGCTACCACTGAGCCACGGCTGACACACTCAAGAAGAGTAGGGCAGTAAAAATAATAAAATTGGAAACAAAGAGGTTGCGTACAGGAATAGTGATCATACAGGACACGGACACACCCCAATACACTGTGTGAAAATAGGTTCATAAATAGTGAACTCTTAACTGTCCTCTGAAGTGGCCTAGCAAGCCACTCAGTTGTATCAAACCACTACAAAGAATTTACAGCATTTAAGAAAGCAGCTTACCACCACCATCTCAAGGCAAGTAGGGATAAGCAATAAATGCCGGCCTTGCCAGCGACACCCACATCCAAGAATGTTTTTTTTTAAATGTGGTCTCTTTTTTTCCACGTGTAAACACAAAAAACAGTTTTCCACATACTGTATATGCTTTATTTTATTTTTCTTCTCATTTTCTCTTCCTCAATTTAATTTGACAAGTTACCTTTACCAATAAAGTGTGTAGCCTGATATAATCTGTCTATTTTATTTCAGTCCCGAGAGAGAGAGCGCGAGAGAGTCTCTACTGGAACCTGTGCAGTCACGTGTCACTATAAAATGTGCAAGGAGCTGCTCATTAGATCGTCAGCTGGTCAGAAAAACCACAGCAGTGGCTACAAATCACGCAAAGTAAGGCATTTATGAAACTCCTAGTTAACCTTGCTTGCTCAAGAATCCCCTCCAATCATCAACAGTTCCCAGCACACCCAGTTTTTGAAAGGAGCCCAGTTGTCTAAGAGGAAGTCGCATGAAGCTTGTTTAAAATCCAATGAAGTATTTTTAGTGCATTGAGGCGACATATAGCGCGCACACACACACACACACACACACACCAACTATCCTTAGTCACAGAGATACTGACCATTTCCTTAACAAATCACAGACCTTATAGGAAGCCTTTTAGAGGAGGATACTGTAAACCTAATACTTTATTAAACGGACAATAGATTATAAATAATTCAAATCTATCTGCTTTCTGGATCAGCCAGGACTGTTGTGCTATAAATATGCTTGAAATACCGCCACTCCCACCACACACAACATCCCCCCCCTCCCCCACCATCTCAGCTGAAGGATGCGAGTACCAGAGAGGAGGTGTGGAACCAAACCCCAGCAGGGGTGATGTCTTCAGGAGAAAATTTGCCAAAAAACAGGAAGTGATTAGGAAGATAGGAACAGGAGTAGACCATTCAGTCCCTGCTCCACCATTCAATTAGATCACGGCTGATCTGCATCTCAACTCCAGTTACCCACCCTGGTTCCATATCCCTTAATACCCTTACTCAACAAAAATCTATCAATCTCAGTCTTGAAAGTTTCAATTGTCCTAGTATCAACAGCTTTTTGGTTGGGGGGGGGGGGGGGGGGGGAAAGAGAGAAAGAGTTCCAGATTTCCACTACCCTTTGTGTGAAGACATGATCTGAATGGCCTAGTTCTGATTTTAAGGTTATTTCACCTTGTTCCTGACTCCCACACAAGCAGAAAATGTTTCTCTCTATCTACCCTATCAATTCCTTTCAAAATCCTTAAAAACCTCAATCAAATTACCCCTTAACCATCTATATTCCAGGGAATACAAGCCTAGTTTTGTAATCTCTCCTCATAATTTAACCCTTTTAGCCATGGTATCATTCTGGTGAATCTGTGCTGCGCCCCCTCCAAGGTCAATATATCCTTCCTGAGGTCTAACCAGAGCTTTATATAACTGTAATATAACTTCCACCCCTTTGCATTCCAGCCCCCTTGAGATGAATGCACATTATTTTTTTTGTGGCTGCCTGTCCACGTTTTTAGTGATTTCTGTACTTCGACCCCTAAATCTGTCTGTTCCTTCACAGCTCTTAGTTTCACACCCTTTAGAAAATACTCTGATCTATCTTTCTTTAGGTCCAAAGTGGATGACCTCACACTTCCCCATGATGAACTCTATCTGCCACAGTCCTGCCCACTCATTTAATCTGCCAACGTCCCTGTGAAATTTTTTGCTCCCACCTACACTATTTACTGTGTGTCACCTAACTTAGTGTCGTCAGCAAACATTGGATATATGGCTCTCTATTCCTTCATCCAAGTCATTTATAAATATAGTGAAAAGAATACTAGATAATTCAGGAAGTGGCCAATAAACATGAAACCACAATCTGAGTAATTTATTTGCCTAAATAAATAACTGTATAAAGTTTGCATATCGATGTAGAAGCTAGATATTTTAACATTTATGTAGCAGTTACAACTATTCAAGTTAAATTACTAAAGTATTAATCGAGTTGTCTGTATGAAATGACTCAACATACTACATCTGCCGTCAGTTATTAATTTAATAGAACAGGTCGTTGGGAACCAGTCAGTCCTATACAGATGACTCAATGTCCGGGGAGAGGGGATGGGGAGGGGCAGCAGTCTGCATCCACCGGCCCACTTTGCAACTTCACTTTAGGGTTGAGAATATTTCTGTATCGAAGTGAAAAGGGATTTCACCTGGTGCTAACAAGCTGACTCAGTTACTGTTGTGGGTAACCAGCAGCTTGGGAACGTTATTAGGTTCTTTTAGGTTAGTTTCAGAATGAATATTTAACCCGCTTAAAGGCTTCTGGGGTTTATTAAAAAGCTTTTATTACAGAATCGTGTTCCTCCTTCTTTCAGCTTGTACTTAAATGTGTCTTTACTTATTTACATAATTTAATAAACCTGTATATACATGTGTCAAATGTGAAGCCTGGATGGAAAATTTGTTTTAAGTTACCCTCCACTCTCAGAATGTCACCCTGCTGTGAAAGGTTGCTTACTGTGTGAAATGAAGAAACCACCATAAGGTGATCAGATATTAAGACAGTGATTGGAGGCTAACTCAAGGAATAAAATGGATGGTGTATATATTTGGGGGGAAAGATGACTAATTAATAAGGGTCATCTTGGCTCAGTAGTAACACTTTCACCTCTGTGTGAGAAGGTTGAAGATTCAAGTCCCACTCCAGGATTAAAGCATGTACTCCAGGCTGATACTCTGCTGCATTACTGAGGGAGCGCTGTACTGTTGGAGGTGCTGCCTTTTGGATGAGATGTTAAACGAAGCCCCATCTGCCCTCAGGTGCGAGGAAAAGATCCACCGGCACTACTGGAAGGGTTCTCCTGGCATCCTGGCCAATATTCATCCCTCAAGCATTACCACCCCGAAAACAGATTACGTGGTCATTTGTCACATTGCTGTTTGTGGCACCTCACTGTGAGTAAATTGGCTGTGTTTGCTTACATTACAACAGTGACTACTTCATTGGCTGTGAAACACTTTGGGACGTCCCGAAGACCTGAGGTGCAGTATTAATGCAAATTCGTTCTAACGGACATCAGCTACCATCATCCCATGATATTTTTTTTTTAAATGTATGTCAGCGAGCACAGGGGTGATGGGCAATGTTCCTGCTAAGGTGCGCGTGACCGTGCAGTAATCTCAAAGGTCCCGCGCGGGCCGCTCACCGGCTTTTACATTGTAAATACCCCGCATGCGCAGAAATTTAAAGGGACCGTGCATTAAAAGAAACAGGCCGCGCAGAACAAAGCGCAGCTCACAGGGAGCACTGGTGATGGGTGAATGGGACTTGCGTCCGGTGGGTGTGGGTGGCCGCTAACCCATCCCACCATCGTCTGAGTTGTGAGAGCTCTTAAAATCCTCACGCCGTATAGGGCCACCCACCCTATCGGCTAGTATAAAGGAGGTTGCAGCCATGGAAGGAGCGTTCACGTCTCGGCCTATCAGACTGCTAATCAGCCTGTGAATCCTTCTATTACTTCACACTAATTTCGTCAAGAGAAGAGTGCGAAGATACGAAAATAACAGCCCGGCAACCCAATGTCAACGTAAGTAAGGTGGTCTTAGCTGGACAAGCACCTCTGGTAAGCTGAACGGTTTTAGCTGGTTAAACTCCAGCAGTACCCCTGCACACACTTGGGAGTGTCTTAGCCTTGGGGGCTCTAGTAAGCTGAGCTTCAGTTCTCTTTCGTTCAGGCACCCTACAGCCCTCTGGACTCAACATCGAGTTCAACAATTTCAGATCATAACCTTGGCCCCTATCACACATATATATTTTTTTATTTTATTTTTTCATCCACCCTTTTGTTTGGCCCTTTTTTTTTCCCTCCCAGAAGCTGGCAGCTGTCCTTCATTCTGCCAGTGCATTTCACACTTCATCTAGCCTCAACCTGTTACATTACCACCTCCTCTTGCCTTGAATATCTCTTAATGTCTCTTAATCTCTCCTGCTTTCTATCCCACCACTGACCTTGCCTTTTGTTCTTTCATCCCCTCCCCCTTTTCCCAGCTTTATACTTGCTTCAAATCTATTTCATTTCCTGCTTTTTTCCAGTTCTGACGAAAGGTCTTTGACCTGAAACGTTAACTCTGTTTCTCTCTCCACGGATGCTGCCTGGCCTGCTGAGTTTTTCCAGCGTTTTCTGTTGTTATTTCAGTTCTCTAGACTTGGGTAAGCGAGATGTGTCCCTACAGGAGAAAATGTGTATTCCACATCGGGCAAACAGAAACTCTGATTCTGCGGTAGCTTGATTTGGAAGCTGTAAACATGGTGATGGGTTTCTGCTCATATTAGACATCTAGCTGACCAAAAAAAAATGCGTATGATATTACACAGAAACAGTAAGACACAGGGAGAAAATGAAACTACAAAACATAAAATAATAAAAATTGAATCATAGCATCATAGAATAGTACAGCACAGAAGGAGTCCATTCGGCCCAGAGTCTACGCCGGCTCCTCCAAAGAGCAACCCAGTTAGTCCCACTCCCCCGCTCTTTCCCCATATCCCTGCAATTTTTCTCCAAGTATTTATCCAATTCCCCTTTGACGGCTACTACTGAATCTGTATCCACCACCCCATCAGGCAGCGCATTCCAAATTCTAACCAAATCAGTTCGCAAGGAATTTAAATATCCTTTTCAGAATATATCTTGCACAGTTCATTATGCAATTTTTTTTTTCCCGGATGAAACAGTTTCTCGTAGGCCCTTACAATACATGGGTGATGCAAAATTCCTGTCCACCTTGTGGAATCCGGATATCGATTCAGAACTGAACTGAAGTTAAATAGCTAGGACCGTGGTTCCTATCAACGACAAGTCTTCTATGTTATAGCTCATTCTCTGAAGGACAGCAACCTCAGAGTTCAAAAGGATCCACATTTTGAGAGAGAAGGTGTTAAGATATTAACTGTCTTCCTCAAAACATTTGTCTTGATGGTTCGGTCATCTCGGATAACTAATCCGTCTATTCCCCGGTCTGAGAGTTCATGTAAGTGAACATTTCAAAGACAGACTGCCCATGTCACCAAGCAACCTTAGACCCAATTAATCTCTGAATACAGGCCAGCTGACTCTCATTGCAGGTGTGAATAGATCTGATCAGTTCCATGTATTGGCCGCTCAGCCGTCACCGAGACAGAGATTCCTTTCAAGATACTGCTGGTTGAAAACAACTAAATTAATTTATCCTTTCTAAAGTAATATAACAGATACTTCTCTTCTCATCACACTAAGTTCAAATCCAGACAAGCTGATGCGCTCTGTCCCAAACTCATTTTGCATACATCTAACAGTCTCAATCCTGTTCCGAATGCACACGAGGACAAGACCACACCTAATCTGGCACAAATTGGCAATCTTAGAGAAGGCACAAGGATGGTTAATATAGGAAATGGAAATGTCACAGCGGTCCCATTAGAGGAGTTCTTCAGAGGTTGGGGTTAAAGCACATTGTTAGGGCAAAGTGGAAAGTTTAATTCTACAACTAACCTGGGAGAGGTTATGCTTCATTGGGTGCTGTTTACTCGCATCAACATCCTTTATCTTGAAAACACGCAAGTAAATAATTTGATAAATCGTTCAGCACCAGTATTCTCAACGAGTATACCCAAGGGCTTCATAATGATGTTTGTCAAACAAAGCCCCCCTGACTATATACTCTACCAGCCCCACCTTGCTCATTTTTGGATAGCAGCACAACATACACTGTCTGACATTCTTCAGCAGCTTCCTGCATCTGGTTAAAATGCTATAACAAGAGCAACTATCTGTTTTATTCTGCTGCCGGCATACATACTATAAATCTGTAGATTCACATCTTAGCTAGATATTTAAAAAAAGGCCAAGACAAATATTACTCTGCTCTGCAATTCAGCATCTTCCAAAGTAAGCATTAAGACTTACTGCGATGTTACTTTCATAAGAAACATGAAAAATTGCATGCCCCTCCCTCAATGCTTCGATGGATAAAAACACTGAGCCATCCAAACTAAAAAGGTCCTGCATTCAATCCACCCCTGAACTCTGCAGAGTTAACCGATCTACAGTGGGTGGGACAACTCATCAGGATTCACATTCCTGTATATTATCCAATGACTCTGGTATAAGTGGGCCTGCGGATGGGGAGCGATTACAGCATCAGATGTAACTGTGATGGCCACCACAGTCCAGTGGGCCCAGTGACACAGACAAAGATAGCCTCTTGGGTGAACTACTGAAGGACAATTGGTCCTTACTGAACCGTATCATAGAAACATAGAAGATAGGAGCAGGAGTAGGCCATTCGGCCCCTCGAGCCTGCTCCGCCATTCGATGAGATCATGGCTGATCATCCAAACTCAGTACCCTGTCCCTGCCTTCTCCCCATATCCCTTGATATCACAGTAAAAGCTGCTGCCTTCAAGAAAGGAGGGAAAGCTGGAGAAAATAAAACACAACCCTCTTATGTAGACACGTAAATCTCTTCCACCCCCCTCTCAACATGCAGAAAAGATTACCTGGGGGCAGAGTTTCCGCTTTGGGTGCAATCGGGAAATTGCGCCCAAAGTTGCGCTGCTTAGGTTACAGTTCAAGTTTCCGCTAAAAATCATTTGCATAATCACAAACATAAAATCTTCCATGAACCAGTGCAACTGAGCAACGTAATACGACGTAATCATTTATTTTTTTCCATTAAAAAGGACAGTGAAACCTGTATAAACGGACACTCCCATAAATTGGACACCTGCAAAGAGACATGTATTATAAGCCCCAAATAACTTGCAACGTCATCGATACAAGCTGCACCTTGAAACCACAGACACTCGCAATTTAGGAACTACGGACAGCCTTCAATACACCAAGTCCATTTAGAACTTGAAACACAGGACACGCTGGTTAAGCAGCAGCAAGGGTATGTAATGGAGATCTCTTTAACCAGCATCCATAGCGGTAGAGAAACCGCTCTATCTCTGAGACAGAATGCTTGCACGACTATCCCAGGGATAGAGTGGTTTCTCAGCCTCTATAGATGCAGAATTTAGGGAGCTAGGAGCTAAATTAAAAAGTAGGACCTCTAAGGTAGTAATCTCTGGATTGCTACCAGGGCCACGTGCTAATCAGAATAGAGAGAACAGGATAGTGAGATTGAATACGTGGCTTGAGCAGTGGTGCAGGAGGGAAGGATTCAAATTCCTGAGGCATTGGAACTAGTTCTGGGGGAAGTGGGACCTGTACAAAAGGGACGGTCTGCACTTGGGCAGGACTGGAACCGATGTCCTCGGGGTAATATTTGCTAAAGCAGTTCGGGAGGATTTAAACTAATATGGCAGGGGAAGGGGAACCTATGTAGTGAAACAGGGGGAAGTAATATGCAGTCAGAAACAAATGTTAGAAGGGTGAGAAACAACAGGGGAAGGCCGAGTAAACAAAGGCAAGAAACACAAAGGGCCATACTAAATCATAAGTCTAAAAGGACAAAGGATGTTAATAAAATAAGCCTAAAGGCTCTGTGTCTTAATGCAAGGAGTATCCGTAATAAGGTGGATGAATTGACTGTGCAAATAGATGTTAACAGATACGATGTGATTGGGATTACAGAGACGTGGCTCCAGAACAATCAAGGCTGGGAACTGAACATCCAGGGGTATTCAACATTCAGAAAGGATAGAATAAAAGGAAAAGGGGGTGGGGTAGCATTGCTGGTTAAAGAGGAGATTAATGCAATAGCTAGGAAGGACATCAGCTTGGAGGATGTGGAATCAATATGGGTTGAGCTGCAGAACACCAAAGGGCAGAAAACGTTAGTGGGAGTTGTGTACAGACCTCCAAACAGCAGTAGTGAGGTGGGGGCGGGTATGAAACAGGAAATCAGAGGTGCGTGCAAAAAAGGCACGGCAGTTATCATGGGTGACTTTAATATGCATATAGATTGGGCTACTCAAACTGGAAGCAATACGGTGGAGGAGGATTTCCTGGAGTGTTTAAGGGATGGTTTCCTAAACCAATATGTTGAGGAACCAACTCGAGGGGAGGCCATCCTGGACTGGGTGTTGTGTAATGAGGAAGGACTAATCAGCAATCTTGTGGTACGAGGCCCCCTGGGGAAGAGTGACCATAGTATGGTGGAGTTCTACATTAGGATGGAGAAGGAAACAGTTAAGTCAGAGACCATGGTCCAGAACTTAAATAAGGGCAACTTTGAGGGTATGAGGCGTGAATTGGCGAGGTTAAATTGGCAAGCGATATTTAAGGGGCTATCAGTGGAAGGGCAATGGCAGACATTTAGAGATCGCATGGATGAACTACAACAATTGTACATCCCGGTCTGGCGTAAAAATAAAAAAGGGAAGGTGGCTCAACCATGGCTAACAAGGGAAATCAGGGATAGTATTAAAACCAAGGAAGTTGCATACAAATTGGCCAGAAGTAGCAGCAAACCTGGGGACTGGGAGAACTTCAAAACTCAGCAGAGGAGGACGAAGGGTTTGATTAGGGCAGGGAAAATAAAATATGAAAGGAAGCTTGCAGAGAACATTAAAATGGACTGCAAAAGCTTCTATAAATATGTAAAAAGAGGTTAGTAAAAACAAACGTAGGTCCCCTGCAGTCGGAAACAGGGGAAGTCGTAATGGGGAACAAGGAAATGGCAGATCAATTGAACAAGTACTTTGGTTCGGTGTTTACTGTGGAGGACACACACAACCTGCCGGAAATAAAAGGGGTCAGAGGATCTGGTAAGAGGGAGGAGCTGAGGGAAATCCTTATTAGTCGGGAAAAGGTATTGGGGAAATTGATGGGACTGAAGGCTGAAGAATCCCCGGGGCCTGATGGTCTGCATCCCAGAGTACTTAAGGAGGTGGCCTTGGAAATAGTGGATGCATTGACGATCATTTTCCAACATTCCTTAGACTCTGGATCAGTTCCGATGGAGTGGAGGGTGGCCAATGTAACCCCTCTTTTTAAAAAAGGAGGGAGGGAGAAAGCAGGGAATTATAGACCGGTCAGCCTGACATTGGTCGTGGGTAAAATGATGGAAGCAATTATTAAAGATGTCATAACAGACCATTTGGAAAGTGGCGACATGATAGGTCCAAGTCAGCATGGATTTGTGAAAGGGAAATCATGCTTGACAAATCTTCTGGAATTTTTTGAGGATGTTTCCAATAGGGTGGACAGGGGGGAACCAGTAGATGTGGTGTATTTGGACTTTCAGAAGGCCTTCGACAAGGTCCCACACAAGAGATTGGTGAGCAAAGTTAAAGCACATGGGATTGGGGGTAATGTGTTGACGTGGATTGAGAACTGGTTGGCACACAGGAAACAAAGAGTAGGAGTAAATGGGTACTTTTCAGAATGGCAGGCAGTGACCAGCGGGGTACCGCAGGGTTCGGTGCTGGGACCCCAGCTGTTTACATTATATATTAATGATTTGGACGAAGGGATTAAATGTAATATCTCCAAATTTGCGGATGACACTAAATTGGGAGGCAGTGTGAACAATGAGGAGGATGCTAGGAGGCTACAGAGTGACTTGGACAGGTTGGGTGAATGGGCAAATGTATGGCAGATGAAGTACAATGTGGATAAATGTGAGGTTATCCACTTTGGTGGTAAAAATAGAGAGGCGGACTATTACCTGAATGGTGGCAGATTAGGGAAAGGGGAGGTGCAACGAGACCTGGGCGTCATGGTATATCAGTCACTGAAGGTGGGAATGCAAGTGCAGCAGGCAGTCAAGAAAGCAAACGGAATGATGGCCTTCATAGTAAGGGGATTTGAGTACAGGAGTAGGGAGGTGATGCTGCAGTTGTACAGGGCCTTGGTGAGGCCACACCTGGAGTATTGTGCGCAGTTTTGGTCTCCTAACTTAAGGAAGGACATTCTTGCTATTGAGGGAGTGCAGCGAAGGTTCACTAGATTGATTCCTGGGATGGCCGGACTGACATATCAAGAAAGATTGGGTCAACTGAACTTGTATCCTCTGGAGTTCAGAAGAATGAGGGGGGATCTTATAGAGACATTTAAAATCCTGACTGGTTTAGACAAATTAGATGCGGGCAGAATGTTCCCAATGTTAGGGAAAACTAGAACCAGGGGTCACAGTCTAAGGATTAAGGGGAAGCCATTTAAGACTGAGCTGAGGAGGAACTTCTTCACCCAGAGAGTGGTGAATCTATGGAATTCTCTTCCACAGAAGGTTGTTGAGGCCAGTTCGCTAAATATATTCAAAAGGGAGTTAGATATAACACTCACAACTAGGGGGATCAAGGGGTATGGCGAGAAAGCAGGAATGGGGTACTGAGGTAGCATGTTCAGCCATGAACGCATTGAATGGCGGTGCAGGCTCGAAGGACCGAATGGTCTACTCCTGTACCTATTTTCTATGTTTCTATGAAGAACCCCCCCATTTCACCTCACCTTCAATTTACATTCAAGTGCCTGTTGCACTGGGCTCCACTGTGTAATTTCCTGCCTCCTGCCCGGTGACGTCACCCCCACTGCGGCAGAGAGCCAGGACCGGCTGTTTGGGACTCTGGGGAATAATGAGCTACACGAGCACAGGTGTCGGGAACAAATCGAGGGTCGGGAGTCAGGGGGGAGCTCGGCAATCGGGGGGGGGGGCCTCAGAAGTCAGGATTCAGGGAGAGATAGAGAGAGTGGAGACATGGGGAGAGATGGAAGAGACTGGGAAATGGGAGCGTGGGGATAGATGGAAGAGACTGGGGTATGGGGGCGTGGGGAGAGATGGAGAGACTGGGGTATGGGAGCGTGGGGAGAGATGGAGAGACTGGGGTATGGGGGCGTGGGGAGAGATGGAGAGACTGGGGTACGGGGGCGTGGGGAGAGATGGAGAGACTGGGGTATGGGGGCGTGGGGAGAGATGGAGAGACTGGGGTATGGGAGCACGAGATCAGAACATCACGTGATCAAACCTCCAGAAATGCCTCCAACCAGAGTTGGAAACCCTAGACATCTCACTCCACCAGTACGTCAGGTATTGATAAGCTGCTAACAGCCCCCTACCCACTCCCCAGTACTTCAAACATGAGCAGCTGCAGCACACGGAGGGAGGGGGGTCCCAGACAAGGGTCTGCAGGACATTAAATCCCCACCCCCCCCCCAATCCCCCTCCAGCTGGCATCTCGCAGGCACTCTGGCCCTACAGCAGCCACCTTGCCCTGTGCAGGCTGCCAACGTAGCAGATCCCAGGATCAAGACATCCTTCCTCATTGGAAGAGGATCCTGGGATGACAATGAACTGGGAAACCCAACAAACAGAAAATGAACTGAAATCACATCCTGTTGGCAGGCCTCCAGAATTAGGCACGATCCCAGGTGAAAGCAAAACAAGGAACGCACACTGCACAAGATCAGCCAATTTGGGAATATTTGGCTTATCCCGTTTACTGTACATACAATGACCATTTTGAAATAAAGGACACCTCATGCAAGTCCCTTAGGTGTCCCTAAATTACAGGTTTCACTGTAGTCCTTGATGTATTTAAGAGTGGTAAAAACTGTCCAGTCCACCAGCTGTGAGCAACCTTAATTAAGATCACAGAAAATGCCTATACTGAACCATTTACTACTTTCATTGGTGTACACTAGTCGGTTTCTTAGTAAATTAAATATTTTTTGATATGAAAATACTTTAAAAACAAGCCTACTGGTGTCTGTGCGCCTCAGAGAATGAGCGCAATTTGCAGAGCCTTGCCTAACCAGACAATCGGCGGAAACTCGCAACGTTGACCTGGGGGGCGTGACCAGTTTTGTGGGCGGGGCCTGATCCGGGCAAATTGAATCTTGAACCTGTGTAAAATATGGAGGAAATTCCTGTGGTTTTGGGCGTAACTCACTCATGTTTTAAATTCCTCGATCTTTTGCGCTGGTTCGGCCAAGTCCGCCCGGATTGCGCTGATACAACCAACGTAAACGAGCGGAAACTCTACCCCACTGGTGTTTATAAGTTTTAACATCTCTAAACACAGGCTGGAATTTATCACTCAGATGTTACAGTACATAAAAAAATATTATCTGATGCACTTTTGAATGTACTAAGGGTTCATAATCTCATGATCTCCTTTGGACAATAAGAAATTAGTTCAGCAAGACAGCAATCGGTACATGGTAGAGTAACAAGAAGTTAATTTGAGCTATTGTGATTCACAAGAATTGACCCAGGACAATATTTCCTCGGCATTAAATTGAAAATTAGTAGGATAGTTAGGACTTGATGCCCAAGCTCTTGTACAACATATATTTGGAGAATGAACCATTCACTGTGAACTTAGCTCTCCTGCTATCAACAGTATCAAACCAATCAGGCTATGAGATAAAATCCATTTGACGGTTATTGAACACTCAATTATCGTCACCAGATGCTGCCAGTATCCTGTACACACACACACCAGTGACGCCGACAGCTAGGAACCATGTATTCCAAAAGTTCTTAAACTTGTTTTTCTGCTGATTGCTGCACTGGGACCAGTGGAATGTTTATCGTCGTTTAGCGACCGACATTCACTTTACAACATAAAATGGGCATCGACTCACCTGGGCCCTTGGATGTAGCCATTGCGAAAGGATCACTACTTCCAAAGGGGTCGGCCTAAAATTAAAAAAAAAGTTAATTAAAATATTGCAAGACTCCAATATCTTCACGATCTTGACCCAACTGTCGACGCTACTACATTAATCTTCACATGGCGTTGATAATCTCAAGTTATCTGGGTATATTAAGCAGTGCACAGGTTAAAGTAACAATCACTAGAAAGCCAAAGCTAAAATACATTAGTGTTTGCCCGAGTCTGAAATCCTCTCAGCATCTACAGAGCTGCATGAGGCTCCGATATCGTGACAGGGTTGGGTTAGGATGAAGCAAAGATGTGCAACAAACTCTCAGGAACTTCTGGGATACTGAGAGAATGATGATCATTCTCCTAATGAGGTTTAATTCTGTGTACAGTGGTTCATCCACACAGTGGTGTCAGCCGTGGCAGCACACTCGCCTCTGAGTCACAATATTGTGAGTTCAAATCCCACTCCAGAGACATAATCTAAGCTGATATTTCAGTGCAGTACTGAGGGAGTGCTGCGCTGTCGGAGGTGCCGTCTTTCGGGTGAAACGTTAAACTGAGGCCGTCTGTCCTCTCAGTTGGGCGTAAAAGATCCCATGCAACTATTTGAAGAAGAGCAGGGGCGTTCTCCCTGGTGTCCTGGTCAATATTTATCTCTCAACCAACATCACAAACAGATAACGATAGCAAAATACTGCGGATGCTGGAAATCCGAAATAACAACAGAAAACGCTGGAAAAACTCAGCAGGCCAGGCAGCATCCGTGGAGAGAGAAAGAGAGTTAACGTTTCAGGTCGATGACCTTTCATCAGAACTGGGAAGAGCCGGAAATCAAATAGATTTAAGGCCAGGGTAAAGCTGGGAAAAGGGGGAGGGGATAAAGGAACAAAGGGGGAGATGAAGAGACATTAAGAGACATTAAGAGATATGCAAGGCTAGAGGTGGTGTTAATGTGACAGATTAAGGCTGAATGAAGTGTGAAATCCACTGGCAGAATGAAGGACAGCTGCCAGCTTCTAGGAGGAAAAAAAAGGTGGGGGGGGACAAATAAAAGGGTGGATAAAATAAAATATAAATGTGATTGGAGCTGAGGTTATGATCTAAAATTGTTGAACTCGATATTGAGTCCAGAGGGCTGTAGCGGCTCGAGGAACAGCACCTCATCTTTCGTTTAGGCACGCTACAGCCCTCTGGACTCAATATCGAGTTCAACAATTTTAGATCATAACCTCAGCTCCAATCACATTTATATTTTATTTTATCCACCCTTTTATTTGTCCCCCCCCACCTTTTTTTTCCTCCTAGAAGCTGGCAGCTGTCCTTCATTCTGCCAGTGGATTTCACACTTCATTCAGCCTTAATCTGTCACATTAACACCACCTCTAGCCTTGCATATCTCTTAATGTCTCTTCATCTCCCCCTTTGTTCCTTTATCCCCTCCCCCTTTTCCCAGCTTTACCCTGGCCTTAAATCTATTTGATTTCCGGCTCTTCCCAGTTCTGATGAAAGGTCATCGACCTGAAACGTTAACTCTCTTTCTCTCTCCACGGATGCTGCCTGGCCTGCTGAGTTTTTCCAGCGTTTTCTGTTGTTATTTCACAAACAGATAATCTGGTCATTATCTCATTTTTGTTTGTGGGACCTGCTGTGCGCAAATTAGCTGCTGTATTTCCTACTTTACAACAGTGATTATACTTAAAAAGTACTTAATTGGCTGTAAAGCGCTTTGAGACATCCTGAGGTTGTGAAAGGCACGATAGAAATCTTTTTGTTCTTTCTAGAAAGCATGACATTTCCAGCAGCCTACATATTTTCACTGTGTGTGTGTGGCTCTATGCACCAAGACACACCAAAGGACAGTAAAACAAGAATTCTCTTTATAATAGATATCTTTCTCAATCTCAAATTTTCCCCGATTAGTTACCATCATATACCGGAGGACCAGCTCCCCCCCAGTCAATGACTACATTTCTAGTACCTCATAGTTATTAACTTCAATTTCAGTTGTGCCAAATTTGTCCCATCTACTGGGCACAAGCATAGTTAGCGCTTTCATCTGTCTGAACATAGGCCTTCACTAGATGTTGGAAAAACTATACAGGCCTAAAAATGTATGGCCGCCATGTCAGCCAGACCCCAAAATGCGGATCCAACCCACGTCCCACATGATTTATATTTGCCTCCACCGACATTTAATTGGAGGGGGAAGTGAAAACCCTGTTCTAGGAGGTTGTCAGTGCCTCTAATGACAAGGGCATTGGCTTGTTTAGACTTCAGAATATCAGGTGTGCAATGCTTCAGCTTCACACTTTGGTCATGTTGACTTGAAAGACAATAGATCACTGGCCATGGGAT
Source organism: Squalus acanthias (assembly GCA_030390025.1). Lineage (NCBI taxonomy): Eukaryota > Metazoa > Chordata > Chondrichthyes > Squaliformes > Squalidae > Squalus > Squalus acanthias. The sequence continues at coordinate 41,731,311 of CM059443.1, forward strand.
TAGGACTACTGCTCATATGTAGGATAAACACCAAAATGGAGAGATTAAGCCAAACAGCAATGTTTCCATCTTGCAATTTCTATGTAATTCCTCAGAAAATCCACCCTTGCGTCATCTCCAACCTCCCTTTTCTCTCCAATATCCTTTTTCAGATGACACGAAACTTGGAAGTGTAGCAAACAGTGAGGAGGATAGTAATAGACTTCAAGAGGACATAGACAGGCTGCTGGAATGGGCAGACACATGGCTGATGAAATTCAACGCAGAAAAGTGTGAGGTGATACATTTTGGTAGGAAGAATGAGGAGAGACAATATATGCTAAATGGTACAATTATAAAGGGGGCACAAGAACAGAGAGACCTGGGAGCGTTTGTGCACAAATCTTTAAAGGTGGCAGGACAGGTTAACAAAGCAGTTAATAAAGCACATAGGACACTGGGCTTTATAAATAGAGGCATAGAGTAAAAAAACCAAGAGGTTATGTTAAACACTAATTCGGTCCCAGCTGGGGTATTGTGTCCAATGCTGGGCTTTGGAGAGGGTACAGAAGAGATTTACCAGAATGGTTCCAGGGATGAGGGATTACAGTTATGTGGATAGGCTGGAGAAGCTGGGGTTGTTCTCCTTAGAGCAGAGAAGGCCGAGAGGAGATTTGATAGAGGTGTTTAAAATCATGAAGGGTTTAGATAGAGTAAATGGAGAAACTGTTTCCAGTGGCAGTAGGGTCGATAACCAGAGGGCACAGATTGAAGGTAATTGGCAAAAGAACCAGAGGTGACAGGAGGGAAAACTCTTTTACACAACGAGTGGTGAGGATTTGGAATGCGCTGCCTGATAGGGCGGTGGATACAGATTCAACAGTAGCCTTCAAAAGGGAACTGGACAAATTCTTGGAGGAAAAAATTGCAGGGATATGGGGAAAGAGCCGGGGAGAGTGGGACTAACTGGAATATTCTTCAAAAGAGCTGGCGCAGACTCGATGGGCCGAATGGCCTCCTTCTGTGCTGTACAGAATCAATGATGCTATGTTGTCAGCTCCCAAATCTGTGCATGTCTTTACCTCAACACCCTGTTCGAAACTCTCCAAAGAGGTTTATCCCCTCGTCCTCTTTGACCTCGCTGGAGTCTTTGCACGGTTAACCATACCATCCTGCCCTAACACCTCATCTTCATGGTCAACCCCAATGGAACTTTTACCTATCTGATCGTAGCCAGAGTGATGGCTTCTCTTCTCACCCTGTTTACACCACCCCCAAGGATCTATCCTCAGCCTCCTACACTCAGTTTTACCTGTCCACCATCTCTCCCAACCCCTCTACTGCCTCTGTTCGCACACGGCTTGTCCAATACCCAGCCTTGGATGAGCTGCAATTTCCTCCAAGTAAACCTCAAGAAGACCAAAGCCATTGTCTTTAGCCCCCACCATAAACTCCGTACCCTTGCCACTGACTGCATTGCCTTCCACGGTCACTGTCTCAGGGTGAAGACTGTTCACAAACCCGGCCTCCTATTCGATCCAGCTTGACTTCGTATCCTCTCCACCTCCAAAACATCGCCAGCATCTGTCCCATCTCAGTTACTGTAACACTCATCCAGGCCTTTGTCACCTCCAGACTCAACTATTCCAATGCTCTCTTGACTAGCTTCCCATCCTCCACCCTCTGTAAACTGCTGATCCAAAACTATGTGGTCGGTATCCTCTCCTGCATCAAGTCCTGTTCACCCATCACCCCTATCCTCGCTGACCTACATTGGCTTCTGATCCAGCATCTCAAATTTAAAATTCCCATCATTGTATTTAGATCCCTCCATGGCTCCATGCCTTCCTACCTCTGCAACTTTCTCCAGCCCTACAACCCCCCAGCCCAAATTCAGCCTCTGGTTCAACCTGCTCCCCTCACCCCACCAGTGAAGGCCATTCTGTCAGCTAATTGGACCCCATGCTCTAGCATTCCTCTCTAAACCAGTCAGTCTCTTCACCTCCCTCTCCTCCTTTAATTTAAGACCCCCCTGAAAAACAACCTCTTTGACCATGTTTTTTGGTCGCTTGCCCTACTATCTCCTTCTTTGGCTCTGTTTCTGTTTTACTTCCCCTCTGTGAAGCTCTAGAGGACCTTTTTCTAAATTAAAGGCAAGTTATTGCTGTTGTACTTAGTCCTCAACAACCTACCTGTCACAGACACATCTGCCCACAATAGCATTCGTAGCAGTGACCACCGCACGCTTCTGGTGAAGACAAGGTCTCATCTCACAGTGAAAACATCTTGTGTCATGTAGTGTGGCACTACTGCCAAGGTAAGTGGAACAGAGAACAGATCTTGCAGCCCAAAACTCAGCATCCACTAAGCACTATTGAGTCAAAATCCTGGTATTCCCTACCACTGTGGGAGCACCATCAACACAAGGACTGCAGCTGTTCAAGAAGGTCCAGCAGCATCTTCTCAGGGTATCTCGGGAAAGGCAATAAATGTTGCTTTGCCCACAACACCCAAATCCTGAGTTGAGAAAGAAAAATAAAGTTCCTGCTCCCGATAGTTATCTAATGTCCCAAGAGCTTGTGATTTTTACTACCTTAAAGGCGCTATATAAATGCAAGTTGTTGACCCCTGTTGCCAAGTGCCACATTCGGAAATGTAGCGAGGATAGACTTTCACTTGGTTCAGATGCCCACCCAGAAATAACCTGCTGATGCTCATTGTCTAGGGTCTCAGATAAAATAAAGAATAGCTAGTTAAGTGAGATACTGGAGGGCTGAGTGGAAATGTATCCCCTCGGCGTCAGCTTGGCTCAGTGGTCACTGAGTCAAGTGGTCATGGGTTCAAGTCCCACTCCAGGTACTTGAGCACAAAATCTCGGCCGACTTTCCCGAGGGAGTGCTGCACTGGCGGAGATGCCATCTTTCAGATGAGACGAGGCCCCGTCTGTCTGTTCAAGTGGATGCAAAAGATCTGAAGAAGAGCAGAGGAGTTCGCCTGGTGTCCTGGCCAACATTCATCCCACAACCAACGCCCCAAAAAACAGATTAACTGGTTATTTATCTCAGTGCTATTAGTGGAACCTTGCTGTGTGCAATTTGGCTGCCGTGTGTCCCAACAGGGCAATGACTGCACTTTAAAAATAATTAATTGGCTGTGACACCCTCGGGATATTCGGACATGAAAGACACTATATTGATGCAAATTCTTCTCTCCTTTTTTCCGGAGGGGGAAGAAAGAGAAAAAGCTCGGTTGGATTAAAGCGACTTTCACTGGAGAAACAGCAGTGCTCTAACCCACAGCACCACCCAGTCCCTCAAAAGGTTCTCTTTTTGAATAATCAAAAAACGCTTCTGCATTTTTTAACTGTGGTTCAGGCAGCACGTGGTGTTTATTGGAGATAATGCAACTAACAGATTAAGGCAGATCTGCCCTTCACAGACAGTTTTAGCTATAATTCCATTAAGCACAAGCACATGCAAAAGAGATAGTACTATCAGGGCAATCTGAATGATCCCTTGTGGCTTGATACTGATCATACTGATTGCTCTAATACGATAGCAAAATACTGCGGATGCTGGAAATCCGAAATAACAACAGAAAACGCTGGAAAAACTCAGCAGGCCAGGCAGCATCCGTGGAGAGAGAAACAGAGTTAACGTTTCAGGTCGATGACCTTTCATCAGATGAAAGGTCATCGACCTGAAACGTTAACTCTCTTTCTCTCTCCACGGATGCTGCCTGGCCTGCTGAGTTTTTCCAGCGTTTTCTGTTGTTATACTGATTGCTCTGTTACCTGTAAAATGAGAAGTCGCACAACACCAGGTTATAGTCCAACAGATTTATTTAATTTTACAAGCTTTCAGAGCTGTTCGCTCCTTCTTCAGGTAAGGTAGCTGTGAGAGAATCTCCCAGAATTCACAATATAAACACAGAAAAAATCTATTCAAATCTTTCCCTACATCAAAGACACACTAAGAGCACAGCCAAGACAATGAGATGTGTCCCAGGGGGTCCAATGTGTCAAAACACCTGCTGGCTGCATATCCTCTCCATTTGTTGTGTTAGTCTTTTTAAAACAAAACCTGGAAAGACCGGCCATGATGTCAAGTCACGTTCTGTATCGTGACATGAACCCGATATCGCGATTGAGGCCATCCTCATGAGTGCGGAACTTGGCTATCAGTTTCTGCTCTATGATTTTGCGCTGTCGTGTATCCCGAAGGCCTCCACATCATGACCTGTAAAATGAACTGTGCTGACTTTTCATTTGAACAAGCTTGCCAAGTTTACAACGCAGAGAATCAAGGGTATTCTCACCAATTTATGGGTCCAAATTTTGGAATGGCTAGCCCAGAACAATGCCACAGTTATGCATGCTTCACCCCTTCAGTGGTAATCACTACGTAGTCAGATATAACAAAAACAGAAAATGCCGTGAGAGACAAAAAGCAGGGACAGTCTTTTCACAGATACAGACGGACCCGCTGTACGTTTACAGCCTTTTCTGACTTTGTTTCAGATTTCCGTAAATGCGCTATTTTGTCTTTCGTATGCAGTATGTCTCTCAACCTGGAGGGGCTGTTTACCATGAGTATTTCAGAATATTTATTTTTAACTTGTAGTTTTCAGCACACTTAGCATTGCTTGCATGGACCAGCCCTATATATCTGCAGAAGTGGCCATCCGGAGCCAAGCATAGCAACTCAGTATTAAAGTGAGGTTGGGATCAGTTTTAATTTTTTTTTTTAAAGAGATCTATTTGCTTTCAAATCCTCCACAGCCTCAACCTACCCAACCTTAGGGCTCTCCCCCAAACCTTTCACCTCTGTCCTACCCTCCACTCCTCTAACACCAGAGCAACCCCTTATCTCCTGCTCCAGCACTGGCGGCCACTTTAGTGCCTATATTCTTAGCGTCTCAAACTCTCTGCTTTGTTTCCTGTGCCGCGTCACCTCTCTCCCCATTTTCAAAAGCCTCCTCAAAACCCTCCTCTTTGATATTGGCTTTTTCCCACCCCCCAGCCCTCTCCATTCCTCCTTTTTCCCTCCTGCTCGGTATCAAGTGTTTCACCCCGCCCCTCGATGTAAGGGAGGGTTGTCACCAATGTTCCCGGCAAGCTGCGCGGCGTGCAGCCGGCTCACCGGCTTTTAAATGGAGAAACTGCGCATGTGCGGAAATTTAAAGGGGCCGCGTGGCCCCCAAAAATTAGAGTGAACATTGGTCGTCACCCTCCCCCCAGCCCCCCAGGAATTAAAGAATCATCTCCTGGACACTGCTGCGAGCAACCCAGGAGAAAAATCATAGCGGCATTAAAAAAAAACTGCTTCTTACATTTTCATTTAACACCTTTGTTTATTAGTTATAAAAATATTGGAGACTCGGAGCAGCAAAGCTTTTAAAAAATATTAGTGATCCTGCATTGCAGAACTGGGAGGAGAAAGGACGGGGGTCGGGCCCGGAGCTTTCATTTTTTTTAAATTTATTTTAGGGGTGGCACTGCAGAGCTATGAAGAGCAGGGATCGGGGCTGGATCGAGCCAGGAGGAGAGGGCTGATAGTAGTGCCGGAGGTGGAAGGGCAGGGACAGGGCTGGATCGAGCCAGGAGGAGAGGGCTGATAGTAGTGCCGGAGGTGGAAGGGCAGGGATCGGGGCTGGATCGAGCCAGGAGGAGAGGGCTGATAGTAGTGCCGGAGGTGGAAGGGCAGGGATCGGGGCTGGATCGAAACAGGAGGAGAGGGCTGATAGTAGTGCTGGAGGTGAAAGGGCAGGGATCGGGGCTGGATCGAGCCAGGAGGAGAGGGCTGATAGTAGTGCCGGAGGTGGAAGAGCAGGGATCGGGGCTGGATCGAGCCAGGAGGAGAGGGCTGATAGTAGTGCCGGAGGTGGAAGGGCAGGGATCGGGGCTGGATCGAGCAGGATGGGGAGGGCTGATAGTAGTGCCGGAGGTGGAAGGGCAGGGATCGGGGCTGGATCGAGCCAGGAGGAGAGGGCTGATAGTAGTGCCGGAGGTGGAAGGGCAGGGATCGGGGCTTAATCGAGCAGGATGGGGAGGGCTGATAGTAGTGCTGGACGTGGAAGGGCAGGGATCGGGGCTGGATCGAGCAGGATGGAGAGGGCTGATAGTAGTGCTGGAGGTAGAAGGGCAGGGATCGGGGCTGGATCGAGCAGGATGGAGAGGGCTGATAGTAGTGCCGGAGGTGGAAGGGCAGGGATCGGGGCTGGATCGAGCAGGATGGAGAGGGCTGATAGTAGTGCCGGAGGTGGAAGGGCAGGGATCGGGGCTGGATCGAGCCACACTCCAGAGAGAGGAGGGGTGGGCTGGTAGTAGTGCCGAGAAGAGCAGGAAGGCTACATAATTCAATTTCTTGGAGGTCAGCTGGACTGTGGGGAGGTTATCCAAACCATGGAGCATCTTGTGAAGCACTGATCAGTAGGTTACTTCCCTGATGGAATGGCTTCTATTCACACTGCATCAGCAGAGGTCTTGGAGTTGTTGACAAACATTCAATGTCGTCTCTCAGGCTGTCAAACAAATGAAGAAGCCAGGCAAAGAGTTTTTAAATCGTTGAGAGAACGGACAGAGATTGAAGGGTGACCTGACGGGGCACAGGGCCACATTTAACATCTTTTATCCCAGAGGCGTCGACCATGGTCTTGATGGGGCCACAGGCACGAATATTTTAGTTTTTGAGGGCAAGCGAAGCTGGAAGCCCGAAGTGTTACATTTGTCAGGCAGTAGGGATCAGGGCCATAGGCTCAAAGTTAATTTTGTTTATATATAAGTTAAGTAAAACAAATTGTAAAATAAGCCAGCCTGTGGGGACTGGGGCCAGTGACCCAAAGTATATATATAGTTTTTTTAAACCAGCCAGTCCTTAGTATTAAACATATTCCCAAGTTTGACCAAAGTATCAGCACCCTCTAGAACACTGAGTGTGGTGTGACAGGAAAATGTGACGTTTCAACTCAATATTTAACATTGAACTTCCTATCCCAGTGCCACCTTCTGGCATCACGTAACACTAAGAATGAAAATCTTAACACGACTCTCACTACAAGAAAAGTTAACGAGAACTTCTGAGTGGGAAACACGACAATATATAATATATTGGGCCAGAAATTCGGCACTTGCCGGGTGAGTACGCGCTGTGTACTCACCCGTAAGGCCTCCTGAAGTGCCGGTTTCCTGCATGCGCGGGAAACCGGAACTTCCGGTCTCGTGAAGGGAGGGGTTCAGAGGTGAACCGCGTGCGCGGTAGAGGCTGCGCGTACGCAGCGAACTTCGTGGTTTTTTTTAGGTTTCTCCGGGAGGGTAAGTATTGAAGAAGCTGCGCTTTTAAAAAGGAGACACAAGGCCTGCTTTTAACAAGGTACGTCGTTAATTAATTACAATTTAAAAAAAATTTCAACAGGTTTATCTTTTTTAGATACTTTAAAGAAAGGTAAGTTTATTTTTAGCACTGTTAAAAAGTATTTTTGTTTAAAGTAGTTAATTTATTTAACTTATAGTTATTTTTAAAATGTGATGTTTTTTTTTAATTTATTTGAAGTTTAGGTGTTGTTTTGGGGCCAATTTCAGGCGCGGTAGGTAGGTGCGCGCACGATCCTTGCACCCGCGGGAAGCCAGGGAGCCTAATTTCTGGGCCATTATATATAGACATTAGAGAACTACTGCTGTCTTTATCGTTCTCCTCTCACTCACTGTCACGAAGGATCCAATGGTCAGGATCCGAATGAATGCCTAATACAATACGAGCCTTAGAAAGCCGTCCCAGAATAAACTAGAGCCATAGAGTTATACAGCACAGAAAGAGGCCCTTCGGCCCATCGTGTCTGCGCCGGCCATCAAGCCCTGTCTATTCTAATCCCATTTTCCAGCACTTGGTCCGTAGCCTTGTATGCTATGGCGTTTCAAGTGCTCATCTAAATGCTTCTTGAATGTTGTGAGGGTTCCTGCCTCCACCACCCTTTCAGGCAGTGAGTTCCAGATTCCAACCACCCTCTGGGTGAAAAAGTTTTTCCTCAAATCCCCTCTAAACCTCCTGCCCCTTACCTTGAAACTATGCCCCCTGGTTATTGACCCCTCTACTAAGGGGAAAAGTTCCTTTCTATCTACCCTATCTATGCCCCTCATAATTTTGTACACCTCAATCAGGTCCCCCCTCAGCCTTCTCTGCTCTAAGGAAAACAACCCCAGCCTGTCCAGTCTCTCTTCATAGCTGAAACGCTCCAGCCCAGGTAACATCCTGGTGAATCTCCTCTGCACCCTCTCTAATGCAATCACATCCTTCCTATAGTGTGGCAACCAGAACTGCACACAGTATTCCAGCTGTGGCCTAACTAGCGTTTTGTACAGCTCCATCATAACCTCCCTGCTCTTATATTCTATGCCTCGGCTAATGAAGGCAAGTATCCCATATGCCTTCTTAACCACCTTATCTACCTGTCCTGCTGCCTTCAGGGACCTATGTACATGCACACCAAGGTCCCTCTGATCCTCTGTCCTTCCTAGGGTCCTACCATTCATTGTGTATTCCCTTGCCTTGTTAGTCCTCCCAAAATGCATCACCTCACGCTTTTCAGGGTTAAATTCCATTTGCCACTGTTCTGCCCATCTGACCAACCCGTCTATATCGTCCTGTAGCCTGAGGCTTCCCTCCTCGCTATTTACCACTCCACCAATTTTCGTGTCATCTGCGAACTTACTGATCATACCTCCTACATTCATATCTAAATCATTAATGTACACTACAAACAGCAAGGGACCCAGCACCGATCCCTGCGGTACACCACTGGACACAGGCTTCCAGTCACAAAAACAACCTTTGACCATCACCCTCTGCCTCCTGCCACTAAGCCAATTTTGGATCCAATGTGCCAAATTGCCCTGGATCCCATGGGCTCTTACCTTCTTGACCAGTCTCCCATGCGGGACTTTGTCAAAAGCCTTACTGAAGTCCATGTAGACTACATCAACTGCACTACCCTCATCCACACCCCTCGAAAAATTCAATCAAATTGATCAGACATGATCTCCCCCTGACAAAGCCATGCTGACTATCCTTGATTAATCCTTGCCTCTCCAAGTGGAGACTAATTCTGTCCCTCAGAATTTTTTCCAATAATTTCCCTACCACTGATGTTAGGCTCACTGGCCTGTAATTCCCTGGTTTATCCCTACTACCCTTCTTGAATAATGGTACTATGTTAGCTGTCCTCCAGTCCTCTGGCACCTCCCCTGTGGCCAGAGAGGTTCTGAAAATTTGTGTCAGAGCCCCTGCAATCTCCTCCCTTGCCTCACACAGCAGCCTGGGATACATCTCGTCTGGGCCTAGGGATTTATCCATTTTTAAGCCTGCTAAAACTGCTAGTACCTCCTCCCTCTCAATGCTAATTTGTTCAAGTATATCACAATCCCCCTGCCTGATTTCTATGCCTACATCGTCCTTCTCCATAGTGAACACAGATGTAAAATATTCATTTAAAACCTCACCTACATCTTCAGGCTCTACACACAGATTGCCACTTTCGTCCCTAATGGGCCCTACTCTTTCCCTGGTTATCCTCTTGCCCTTAATATACTTATAAAACACCTTGGGATTTTCCTTTATTTTGCCCGCCAGTGTTTTTTCATGCCCCCTCTTCGCTCTCCTAATTTCTTTTTTAAGTACCCCCCCTGCACTTTCTAGACTCCTCTAGGGCTTCCACTGTTTTTAGTCCTTTGTATCTGCCAAAAGCCTCCCTTTTTTTCCTAATCCATTCTTGTATATCCCTTGACATCCAGGGTTCCCTGGACTGGACTTGTTGGTCCAACTGAAACCATTGCTTTCAACACCACTAGTGTATGCTATTAAAGTCTTCAAGTCAGCCCACTTCATCAATGTACCCATCAGTTCTATGATTCTCTTCCTGATTAAATAGCAAACATCAGTAATTATTCATGCAGCAGCTCTTTAGAAAAGGCAACCCATCCAAAAGCTGAGCGCAGGCTGCTCCATTGAAAATCAGAGTCACTTGACAGACTGCTCTGGATCACAGAAGTGAAAATGCAGAAGTCAAAAGGTCAGTTTAGTTTCAAAGCAAATGTTGAGGTTTCAACCACTTTTACACTGGTGTGTGTTTTGGTCAGATTATGAGAAACCAGCTTCTGTAATCCAGAAGAATATATTGGCCTTGGAAGGGGAGCAGCGCAGATTCACCAGAATGATAACATAATTTAACCCTTTTAGCCATGGTAACAGGTTATATAGACTAGGCTTGTATTCCCTTGAGTATAGAAGATTAAGGGGTGATCTAATTGAGGTGTTAAAGATGATTAAAGGAATTGACAGGGTAGATAGAGAGAAACTATTTCCTCCGGTGGGGGGGAGGGGGGGGGAGTCCAGAACAAGGGGCCATAACTTTAAATTTAGAGCGAGGCCATTCAGGAGTGATGTCAGCAAGCACTTCTCCACACAAAGGGTAGTGGAAATTTGGAACTCTCTCCCCCAGAAAGCTGTTGAGGCTGGGGGTCAACTGAAACTTTCCAAAATCAGATTGATAGATTTTTGTTCGGCAAGGGTATTAAGGGATATGGAACCAAGGTGGGTAGATGGAGTTGAGATACAGATCAGCCCTGATCTAATTGAATAGCGGCACAGGCTCCAGGGGCTGAATGGCCTCCTCCTGTTCCTAATCTGGTTCCTTGTGTTTACACTTAAATCCAGCTCTCATACCCCAGCAACAGAATCATAGGCTCAAAAGCAATACGAAATTCAGATTTAATAATATAAATACGGGGAGCCAGCTAATGGACATACATCTCTGGGATCCAAACTAAACAAGTACCAACAATTAAAGCAGTTTTTCCGTTGCCTCCTGCTCTGGACAGGATCCAACCAGGACTCGGAAAGCACACTTACTTTAGGTGGCACAGCAGGCTCCCTGCTGAAAGGATCGGAGGATGATGGTGTGAAAGGATCACTCTTTGGAGGCTTCTTGAAGAACTCGTCAGATGATGCGCTATGGAACGGATCACTTTCTTTAAATGGATCGGCACCAAATGGATCTGTAGAGAAAACCAGGGTGAAAAGGAGCCAGACTTAGCACATGACAGCAGGATGTGAAGTAAAGGGAAGATGAAAGATTGAGAATTTATAATGGGAAAACATACAGAACATTAGGAATTATTGACTAAAAAAAGCAAAATACTCCGGATGCTGGAAATCTGAAATAAAAACAGAAAGTGCGGAAACATTCAGCAGGTCTGTGGAGCGAGAAACAGCGTTAACGTTTCAAGTCGATGACCTTTCATCAGAAGAGTCCTGATAAAAGGTCATCGACCTGAAACGTTAACTCTGTTTCTCGCTCTACAGATGCTGGCTGACCTGTTGAGTGTTTCCAGCATTTTCTGTTTTTATATTAGGAGTTATTGACCAAGTTAAATCCACTTCGACTGATTGGTTAAGTTATCCTGAAGCGCTGATGTCTACATCAACATCTGGAAAACGACTGTACAAAAATCACATTATATCCCATTCAAAGGCTGAAAGACTTTGCGCTCCAAGGCTGCCTTTCCCTCAATCACACTTGCCTCACCAGGGGCCTATTCCACGGTATTTGGCTTCTCCATACGATGGATGTTGTGTAGAACCAGGAGGTTCCAGCCGAGGGGTTCAGGAAAAACTCACGCTGACCCGGTGCCAATTGCAGCACCTCTGGGATTGAGGCATCGGAGGATGCACTCCAGGATGTCGTGGTGTCTTCAGGGTGAGAAGTAAAGAAAGGGGAGAAAAGTGCGCAGCAAGAAGAAAACACACAAGAGAAGTCAGCAGATATGTCTGTGCCAAATAAGCAGAGGCGTCTTCGAGTGTATGAGGCTCGACGGTGAGTTCTGGCAGACTGTTCCAACGCTAGGGGCATTGCAGCCGAGACGTATCCTGCCCCATACAATGTAGGCGAACACACACACACACACACACACTCACTCACACACACGCACGTAGGAATCATTCGATAACAATCAGGAGCAGGAAGTTCGACTGATCTTCAGCTCCTTAACCTAAGGGCTCTGAAGCACATCCGAACATCCCCAACTGACACACCAGCTAAGCCATCAGAGTAGGTTTGAGAAATTAAGCTCATCACTATCTAATGGGAGCGTAGATGCTGGTGCAGGAGGGTAAAAGGGTATAGTCACCCACCCACAGAAAACCAACCTGCACCAGACAAAACAGCTCTGTCTTTGGTAATTGATCCACATTCACCTCCAAAGTAGTTCGACACCGCAATCAACTGGAATAAGGTACAAGCGGTGCTATCGCCCAGCGCACTGCATCATCAAGAATAGGTGGGATGTAGGCTCCAGTCTCCGAGTTACCAGTCTCACTGTGAGGTGAGTCGCACCAAGCGGAGTCCGAACATTTAAGATGCGGAAGAAGCTAAGTCGTCACCCCAGGCCGCGCTCACACACTGTCTAGCATTGGTGGAGGCTTGAAAGGAGGTCACCCACTTGGTTGACTGCAGATGGTGTACGGGGCAGGGAAAACATGTTTGGGGAAGAAACAGAAAAGGGGAGTTTCTCGCTCTTCAGAAGTCAGGAGTGAAACTTGAAATGTGCATGGCAACAAAACGACATGCTGGAGGAGGCTGAAGATCAAAACCCCTTTCTCCCAGGGAATGGGCGAATGACAGACATTGTGAAACAGGGAGCTGAATTCCAAGCGTCATACCTGTTGCAGTGGCTGCCTGCTGATGGGCAAAAGGGTCATTTTGGAATGGGTCACCTGTTCAGGAAACAAACAAGAGCACAAAAAAAACTTAGATAAATTGATTCATTAATTAAAGTACACAGCTGGTTAGAAAAATACCTGCCAGCAAATCTTCAGTTTCAAAGTACGAGCTACTCACTGTCTTTGAAGGGATCAGCTCCTTTGAATGGATCTGTCTTGAAGGGATCTTCAGACTGGAATGGGTCTGTGTGCAGCTCTTGAACATTATTATTGAACGGTGATGCTTTGCCCCTGAAGGGGTCATCCTGAACACAAAATAAACTTCAATCTATTTCCAGTGTGCATAAGCTCACTGATGATCACTATATAAATACATTGCATTCTCTACTCTATACATGAAGGCTGGGTTCCATGTTGAATTTAAGAAATTCCTTTTGTCTAAATCAAATGGTTTAGAAAATTCAGTCCTCTAGAATACCTTCCTCCATCGACTAGACTCGTTCCCTGCTTACTGTTGCCCCTGCCTAACCGTATCTGATCTGCTTCTACTCGCCTCTCCCCAAGGAGGCTGATATTCTTACTCCTACCAAGAGACACCAATTCTAATCGACTGGAACGATGCAAACAGTCGAATCCCCCCACATGACACAAAAATAGGTAATGTGGCTATCTGCGGAGAGGACTGCAAATGACTGCAGGAGCGTAGGGACAGGTTAGTGGACTGGAGACAGGGATGTCAATGTCATATGGATGAAAATGAATATGGAGAAATGTGAGATGATGCATTTTAAGAGGAAAAATGAGAGGACATGTGTACTAATAACAAACCTTTAAAAGGATTAGAGGAGCAGGCAGACTTAGGAATACCATCTTTAAAAGCGAGAACACAAGTTGAGAAAGTTTTTTAAAAAAATAACCCCTATGGAATCCTAAGTTTTAAACACGGAGGTATATAGTACAAAAGCAAAGAGGTAATACTAAAGGTATAAAAAGTCTGGTATTAGGGCGTAGTTAGAATAGAGTCCAGATTTGGGCATCTTACTTTAGGAAGATTGTCAAGGCCATACATAGAGAGGGTGCAGTAGAGATTCCCTGAGATGGCCCCAGGGATGAGGGGCTTTAGCTTAGAGGAGAAATTGGGACTTTCTTCACTGGGACAAACAAGAGGAGATCGCGAAGAGGGACTCAAATTCTGAAGGGTGCTGATTGGGTAAATCGGGAAAAACTATTTCTACTGGACAATGAGGTAACGAAGGGCACAAATTTAATATCAGCACCAATAGAACAAAGGGATAGGTTGGGAGACATGGCAAGTGTTGTTTGGACATGGAATGTCCCATGAGAAACAGCGGAGAAGCAGAATCCATAATTTATACATCTTATTAAAAGTCTTAGGTCTATACGCACTTCCTGTCTACAAAACCTTACTTCCAGTTGTCATGTTCTTGTCACACTTTTATGTCATTCCTATGTCGACACTTATAATGGAATCAGCCTATGTTGATTCGTCACGCTGTGATTACACCCTGCCAGCAGTGGTGGCGCTCTATCACCGCAGTGTGGCACTCCCAGCTCAGAAAAATTCTTATGCACCAAGTTGACTTTTCTGCTTCCAATTTGCCACAAGTTTTCCTATTTGACTAAATAATATCAGAGTAATATAAGGACAGAATGTATGACTTTAAGATGGGGACTAAACATGTGTATAATACACATCTATCTGTATCTTATTAAAAATCTTACACCTACGCATCTGGGTCCAATTATCTTTCATCTTCCAACCTTACTTCACCTCAAGACTTGACTTCCTGTGTGCAATTGTAGAAGAGATCGACTAGTAGTTTTCAAAAGGGATAATTATTTGACAAAGAATTAGAAGGCTTTAGGAAAAGGCAGGTGAATGGGCCCAAATGAATCGCTCTCTCTCTCTCTCAGAGAGACTGCACAGATATGATGGACCGAATGGCCTCCATCCATGCTGTAAAATTTTATGATTGCTCCCAGTTGGTTTCAGAGCAGTACTAAGAGAGGTCTGGAAAGCAGGTCCCCTGCTGGCTGGAGTGGGAATGGTGCTAAACGCAGGCCAAAACGTAAATACTTCAAACGAACATATTGGAGTTCTTCGGATCAAAACAACAGCATCAATCTGCTTTAGCTGGCCTGCTGCTTGACGGGAAGTTTCTTTAGGTGGTGAGGGGGCGGGAAGGAAGGGGCGAGTAAGGGGTGAATGAGTCTGCTGCAGTGCCTCCCTACCCACCATTGTTGTGAAGCCGCTGTCTCTCTCTGCGATGCCATCACTCATGTCTGCCAGGTTAGTCATGCTTCCGCCATGATCGGCTAGCGAGCCATTCAGTGCATTGCTGTACTGGTCAATGTTTTTACTAACTTCTTGCTGCGAGTCTTGCAATTGGGAAAGTTTACTTCTTGCCTAGAGTTATGAAAGCAGAAGTGATCACGTTAGTGACTTTGCATAAGCTGTTCAACTCAAATAAAAAAAGATTTGCATTTCTATAGCACCTTTCACAACCACAGAATGTCCAAAAGCGCTTTACAGCCAATGATGTACTTTTGAAGTGTAGTCACTGTTGTAATGTAGGAAACTCGGCAGCCAATTTGCGCACAGCAAGCTCCCACAAACAGCAATGTGATAATGACCAGATAACCCGTTTTAGTGATGTTGGTTGAGGGATAAATATTGGCCAGGACACCGGGGATAACTCCCCTGTTCCTCTTCGAAATAGTGCCATGGGATCTTTTATGTCCACCTGAGAGGGCAGACGGGGCCTCGGTTTAACGTCTCATCTGAAAGACGGCACCTCCGACAGTGCAGCACTCCCTCAGTACTGTACCGAAGTGTCAGCCTAGATTATTGTGCTCCAGTCTCTGGAGTGGGACATCAACCCACAATCTTCTGACTCGGAGGCGAGAGTGCTACCCACTGAGCCACAGCTGGCACACTTTAAGCTTAAGTAGACACACAGATCGGCCAGAACCCCATAGCTGTCCTCTGGTACTTGGCAAGAGGAGGTCAGCAGGTACCAGGCAATGGCAACTGATCTATCCTATTATAGTCCATAAAGATCACAAAAGGCTACACATGCATTACATCACCCATAAGAAACACATAGAGGTCTTCAATTTGTAGCATTGGAGAACAGGTACCAATCCACCAGAACAGCATTACAGTCGCACACCCTACCGCGATCCCACCCCTCCTTCACATGGAAAAGACTAAGAATTTGAGATAAAGTAATGTCATGTAACATTACAAAAGCAGGTTATGATATGCCATTTAGTGAAACCATTCTGCCTCCCAGTGGTCAGTTTGCATTACTACATGCTTGAAGACAATGCCAGTTATCCAGCTGAGGAGGCTCTAAACAGCACCAAACACTCCCAGGCTCGTGCTGTGATAATAAAAATCCCAGGGAAATGAAGTTATTATTGCAAACGAGATCACAATAGATTCATAGACACCTCACTGTTGAACAGAACAGCACATAAAACCTCAGAAACAAAACAAAAAATCACCACATAGAAAAATAAAAGGCCTCAAAAACTTGGAATTGTATTACTATTCATTCTGTCTCAATCTCTGCCTTCGAGGCCGCTTCTGAGTCTTTCACCTCATTCCTTCCTTTCTCCCTGTTGTGTTTTTACCTCTGCATTCCTTTCTACCACACACCAGCTTTACTATACATCTTCCTTCTCATCCTTGCTTCTCATCCGCACTGCTCTCAATTCCCCGAGCTGCCAGACACTCATCTGCATCCCACGCACCACAGCAACTGCACCATTCGACCTCACTGGTCTGTTTGTTTGCCATTATGGAATAAATCAGCCCACAAAAACATTATCTCCACAACTCAAACACTTCACAGAAAATAAAACCATTGTCTCAAGCAAACAGCACGAGAGCTCCAATTGCACAACTTGTCCAGCTGTTTGCACTCTCCCTTTTGCTAACTGTGCGTTAAAGCTGATGACTTATTTATTGTATCACATTGGAACAACATTTATATAGTGCCTTTGACACAGAAAATGCTTCAAGCATTTCACGGGGAGGGGGAGGGGGGGGGGGAAGAGAGGGGAGGGGGACAAAATAAAAGAAAGTCGGGAATAAAAGTACATCGAGGCACAAGTAAGACCAAAAGCCTGGGTTTGGAGAATGCACTAAAAGGAGGGGGGAGGTGGAGGGAGTCGGTAGAGGGAGTTCTAGGTAGGAGAGTGGAGGGAATTGTAGGAGGGTATAACGAGTCAATGTAGGTCAGCAAGGACGGGGTGACTTGCGAACAGGGCCTAGGCTGAGGCAATATGGGGGGTATGGGTTTTGGAAAGTGAGGGTGGGAGGCCGGCATAGAGGACAGTGGAGAAAGTGACTCTAGACTAAAACATGGACAAGGGTTTCAGCACCTGAGGGAGTGAAAAAGCCAATCAATGTTGCAGAATCAGTGTTGCAGCCTCTCTGGAATTACCAGCCAGTCACTCCAGAACACAAGAATCACTTGACCTACATAAAATCACTGGAGTGTATCTTTTTTTATAGATCACATTGACTGCATATTACAACTTCTGCCACATAATGCACAAAGGTTACGACATCACACACTAAATATGACCTGCAGTGCCCCATATTATTCTATTATTAAAAATATCTGCACACTTAATATCTACAGTGACGAATGAGCTCCAAGACCCAGAAGCAGATTTAGAGACAGATTGTTTCGATAGGTAATGTGGACAGAAATGTTTGGAGAACGTGCCCGGATTGACATGGCGTTCTGCTCTACTAAAGCCATAAATAAGCATGTTAGGCTACGGACAGCACCCGCCATTTATGAGATCACTAGCACAGAATCAAAGGACGAGAGCCGAGAGCTGGACTAGCTACACACCCTCAGCACAGCCAAAATCACCAGGCAACAATCTTGGGGGGAGAGAGAGAAAGAGAGAAACGAAGCATGAACCAGAGTGTGAAAACCAGGAATTAAAACATAATTGTTTTATTAGTGCTCATGGGCACCTTGAAGAAGAGCCGAATTCAAAGTGTTAAATGAATATGTTCCATAATTAATCTCTGCCTCATCAGATGACTATCGGGCAGGTTTTCCATAATTTTAGAATTTGTTGTATGTTTTCAAAAAGGGATCCTATTGGTGATCTTGTCTGCAATAACAACATTTTCACACATATTGTTTTATCTAAAAGTGTAAGGTGTTCAGTGATGAGACAACAGAGGCCCAGGGGAATGGCCCTGTGCCCAAGTGACATTGTCAAGCTCCTTACTATCAGCCCCTCAAGTCACTCAAAAATCCATCAGCTGATGTGCGCACATCAAGACTTCAAAAGCTGATGAAACCGAGTGACAGCGAGATGCAGACACGAGTCAGCAAACTGGAGCCGGAAAATTGCGAGCTGGATCCCACTCTTCCTCTGGGGTGAGTTCACCCCGAGAACCAACCTCCCGGTCAAATCATTTAATCTTGTGATAAAGTTATTATTGATACAGTCCTGGCCATCAGCATAAAGCAGAGGCGGTAATGTCTTTGAGGCTGGTGAAGGGTTTTCTGCTCGTCAGTGTTGTGGGAGTTGAAGCCTCTGAATTAAACTTTCAGGTGTCAAACAAAATCTTTTAGGATAAAAGTCAATTTGTTCATTTCTATACAAAGCGAAGCCATGGGGGGGGTGAGGGGGAGAGAAAGCTGGTTCTCCTTGCCACCACCAATTTAGGAGTCCAAATGTGAAATCAATGGTACTTTCAAATATACATTTCTTCTCTAAATTTGTGGAGGCTTCTCGATATCTTGTCCTTCCTTAAAAAAAATTACTGGAGGCAGAGGAGACACAGACAGGTACAGAGAACAGCAACAGATATCTACAGTTCTCACCTGATTAATTTCATCCTGTGTAGATTTCAGTGATTTAATGATAGTCTCCAGCTGGACCTTGCCAGCCTCGATACTCTGTTCTAACTGTGATTCCTCCTGCTGCAGTTTATTCAGCTCGGTCTTGGCTTTGTTCAGCTCCTCTTCCTGGGATTGCATGTCTGACTCCTGATTCGCGATCTGCATCTTCAGCGATGAAATCTGTCCCACACAAATTCAATATGATTAAATCACACAACGCCAGCAATGTGGCAATTGCCAACAGATCCTGAGAAAATACAGTACACAATGCCTCGTTCAAACATAGCATTCAAAGATCTCATTGTGTCTGAGGCTTAGTCACATCACATGTAAATTCAATTGGTTTCAAAACATACAGTGCACTATTTTCTGGACAATAGAAGCTGCAGTTACAGTACATCAAGTGGAGCTTATATAATGATACACCCCCGCGCGTTAGTCACTAAAAACACCTTGAACTCAGCATCAGCTAAGACAGGCTTACTTGATTAAAACACAAGGTGACAGCTTGGTACAGCTCTATGCAAAAGATGCTGACAGGTGTCCAAAGGATACAAAATAGTCAACACTTTTAATTATTTGTCACACACACACACACACACACACACACACACACACACACACATATCTCCTGTGGCATTGCTCCTGGTGATTCAGATAATGGCCCGGAGTTTGCGGTGTAATGACGGCAAAACTGTCAGCGTTCACCGTCATTACCCCTCTGAAACTGAGCGTAACTTCAGGATTTAGCACATGAGCAGATAAACGCGGAAATCTTGAAGTTGTGGTCATTCACTCCCCACGGCCAGCAATTAGTGAAATCAGTTGAACTAACGAAAACTTAAGCTTTTCCACTCTAATATCGCTGTTAAACACCCCATAAAAAGTTACGCCTTGTTAGAATAGGTGTAACTGGGGTTTTAATGGTGTACTGACTGCTGAACACCCATCTGGCCCTGAAAAACTAATTTTATATTTGTGGAATGTCAAATTTCTCCATTATGATACAAATTACTAGATTTTAAAATAATAAACATTTAAAAATATTTTTTTTTAAATGATATTTCAGCTTCTACCTCCACCCCATGTGTATGTCCAAATCTTTATTTCACTCTGTAAAAATTTTAAAAAGTGAATTGATAATTAGTGCTTTTTATGTCCTGGTTTGCTGTCTGTGAGAATTCTTCAATGTGATTGGCTACTTCGACAGCTTGATGACTGCTGCTCTACGCTTGGGATCCCCTTTTGGCAGAACTACAATCAAATTAACGTCGAGATAGCTAAAGTTTTCGTCACAGAGATCGCAAGATCTTTGTGGGCAGCTTTCTTCGAGGCCGTTGCTTCGCCGCTGACCGCAAATTCCGGGTCAATATGGCTGTTTTGTATTCCGCATACAACATATTATTAGGGCCACTGATCTGTGACGACTAAATAAGTCAAATTTGCTTTTATTTAATGGAAAGCAAATTTGTGTTGATGCTTTAGGGATCAAATTCGACAGTTCTGCCATTCCTCTGCATAAACCATAAATCAGTGACCAACCATTTAATCAGTCTCTCCCCCTTGGCCTTAGTCAGTCTGTCTCAGCCTTTCCTGAGGATAAAATAAACATTTTTGCTGTTAAACCATACCTCAAAAAAGGTTCTAAAGTCCATGCTCCAACTCGTTTTGAAATTATTTGAAACAACAAACTCAATTATTGTTACAGCTTGAGGAACGACATGGTTAGAGTTGCGACAGAGATTGCTCGAGAGCATCATAAGGATCTGTGCCAGGAGATTCTCCATGATGCACATGCTCAAACTGTGGCACGCTGCAAATTGGATGCACAGGTGTAGTTGCTAACTCTCTTCAACTGAGCATCATAGCTCTTTGAACATTTTTTGAAACGATTTGATTGTGGTTTTCCACATTGGTAAGTATTGAGTTCGGATTTGTTGCGGCCAGAAGGATTTAAGCTTATTTTTTTGAATCGATAGATTTTCATCACTGCTCAATCAGAAATCTGATTGCTAAAATTTTATGAATATGAAATTTGAGTCAATCACAGTGTAATGCCAGAAGTGAGAGACAGTCTCTTAGTCTTAGGCAGTCCCTCGGAACCGAGGATGACTTGCTTCCACATTAAAAATGAGTTCTCAGGTGACTGATGAGTCCAATGCGGGACCTACAGTCTCTGTCACAGGTGGGGCAGACGGTGGTTGAAGGGGCGGGTGGGTGGGGTGCTTGGGTTGACATGCGCTCCTTGCGCTTGGCTTCCGCTTGCTCCCGGCGAAGAGACTCGAGGTGTTCGGCGCCTTCTCGGATGCTTCTTCTCCACTTTGTGCAGTCTTGGGCCAGAGATTCCCAGGTGTCGGTGGGGATGTTGCACTTTTTCCAAGGAGGCTTTGAGGGTGTCCTTGAAGCGTTTCCTCTGCCCACCTGGGGCTCTCTTGCCGTGTCGGAGCTCCGAGCAGAGCGCTTGTTTTGGGAGTCTCGTATCGGGCAAGCGGACGATGTGACCCGTCCATCGGAGCTGATCGAGCGTGGTCAAAGCTTCGATGCTGGGGATGTTGGCCTGAGCGAGAACACTGACGTTGGTGCGCCTATCCTGCCAATGGATTTGCAGGATCTTGCGGAGGTAGCGTTGGTGGTACCTCTCCAGTGCTTTGAGGTGCCTGCTGTACATGGTCCATGTCTCTGAGGCATACAGAAGGGCGGGTATCACTGCTGCTCTGTAGACCATGAGCTTAGTGCCGGGTTTGAGGTCCTGGTCTTCAAACACTCTCTTCCTCAGGCGACCGAAGGCTACACTGGCACACTGAAGGCGGTGTTGGACTTCGTCATCGACGTCTGCCCTTGTTGACAGTAGGCTCCCGAGGTATGAAAAGTGGTCCACGTTGTCCAAGGCCTTGTCGTGGATTTTGATAATTGGGGGGGGCAGTACTGTGTGGCAGGGGCAGGTTGGTAGAGGACGTTTGTCTTATGGATGTTTAGTGTAAGGCCCATGCTCTCGTACGCTTCGGTGAAGGTGTTGACGATGGTTTGGAGTTCGACCTCCGAGTGAGTACTGACGCAAGCGTCGTCTGCGTACTGTAATTCGACGACAGAGGATGGGACGACCTTGGATCTGGACTGGAGGCGACGGAGGTTGAACAGTTTCCCGTTTGTTCTGTAGATTAGCTCCACTCCAGCGGGGAGCTTATTGAGGGTGAGATGGAACATTGCAGCAAGGAAGACCGAGAAGAGCGTTGGTGTGATGACACAGCCTTGCTTGACCCCGGTCCGTACGTGAATTGGGTCTGTGGTGGAACCGTTGGTCAGGATCACGGCTTGCATGTCATCGTGAAGCAGGCGGAGGATGGTGACAAACTTTTGAGGGCAGCCGAATTTGAGGAGGACACTGCATAATCTCTCACGGTTGACAGTGTCGAAGGCCTTTGTGAGATCAAAAAAGGCCATGTACAGCAGTTGGCGCTGTTCCCTGCATTTCTCTTGTAATTGACGTGCAGTGAAGATCATATCCATTGTGCCCCTTAGTGGGCGAAATCCGCATTGCGACTCTGGGAGGAGCTCTTCGGCCACTGGGAGAAGACGATTGAGGAGGATTCTTGCGATGACTTTCCCTGTGGCAGACAGCAGAGAAACTCCTCTGTAATTACCGCAATCGGACTTGTCACCTTTCTTGAAGATGGTCACAATTACGGCGTCTCTGAGATCCCCTGGCATGCTCTCCTCCTTCCAGATAAGAGAAATGAGTTCATGAATTTGTGCCAGTAGTGCTTCTCCGCCATGCTTTAGTGCCTCAGCAGGGATTCCATCTGCTCCTGAGGCCTTGTTGCTCTACAGTTGTCGGATGGCCTTTTCAACCTCATGCTGGGCTGGGGTTGTGCTGAGATGGTGGCGGGTAGCATGCTGCGGGATGGAGTTGAGGACACTCGCGTCGAAGACAGAGTCTCGGTTAAGGAGATCTTCGAAGTGCTCCTTCCAGCGGGCATTGACTGCCTCTCTGTCCTTGATGAGTACCTCTCCATTCTTGGCCCGCAGTGAGGTAGGACCTTGGGTGCTTGGGCCGTAGATGGTCTTGACTGCGCTAAAGAATCCACGCATGTCCTGGTTGTCGGCTAGCTGCTGGATTTCCTGCGCTTTCTTCACCCACTATCTGTTCTTCAGGTCGCGAGTTTTTTGTTGGACCTCGGCCTTCAGGCGTCTGTAGAGCTGCTTTCTTGCTCTCGAGTTGTGTTGCTGTTTCCAGATCAGGATGCCTTGCGCTTGTGGCTTATTAGCTCCTGGATCTCCTGGTCGTTCTCGTCGAACCAGCTCCTGGATCTCCTGGTCGAGTGACTGAGCGTCTCTTCACAGGTGTTGATTATGGAGGCCTTGAGTGCAGACCAGGCGCTGTGGACACAGAGGGCCAGAAATTCGGCTGTTGTCGGGTGAGTACGTGCTGTGTACTCACCCGTAAGGCCACCTGAAGTGCCGGTTTCCTGCATGCACGGGAAACCGGAACTTCCGTTCCCCTGAAGGGAGGGGTTCAGAAGTCGAACGCGTGCGCGGGAGAGGCTGCGCGCACGCCGCGAACTTCAGGATTTTTCAGGTTTCTCCGGGAAGGTAAGTATGAAGAAGCTGCACTTTTAAAAAGGAGGCGCAAGGCCTGTTTTTAACAAGGTAAGTGGTTAATTAATTACAATTTAAACATTTTTTCAACAGGTTTATCTTTTTTAGATACTTTAAAGAAAGGTAAGTTTATTTTTAGCACCGTTAAAAAGTATAATTAATTTTTTCAAAAATTAAAATTTTTGTTTAAAGTAGTTAATTTATGTAACTTATAGTTATTTTAAAAATGTGATGTTTTTAAAAAAAAATTATTTGAAATTTAAGTGTGGTTTTGGGGCCGATCTCTATTCATAGATTTGACAGGTCTTCCTGTCAAATCTATGAATGAAAATGCCCTGCTAGGATTGGCTCTCCATGGCCCACGTGATCCCAGGGGACGCTTCGAACTAACTGCGCCCCTGGGATACACAAGCACTGCGCGCCGGCAGCTGGAGGAGGCCCAGGACCCGAAGTCCTCGTGGGCCCAAAGCACAACTGCAGGCGCAGTAGGCAAGTACGCGCGCGATGCTTGCACCCGCAGGAAGCTGGAAAGCCGAATTTCTGGCCCTCTGTGTCTCTGAATCACTGGGAGTCGTCAGGTTGGTTGAGGCGCGCAGGCTGAATAGGGCTTTCTTAGTGGGGTCTTTGAGTGCTCCAGCGTTGATTTTCCTGCGGCATTGCTTCCGTTGCCGCCGCTGTTTTGGGGCTACGTTGATGGAGATGACAGAGCGGATTAGGCGGTGGTCTGTCCAGCAGTCGTCAGCTCCTGTCATGGCGCGGGTGATGCGGACGTCCTTGCGGTCGCTCGCTCGGACGATGACGTAGTCCAGCAGATGCCAGTGCTTGGAGCGAGGGTGCTGCCATGAAGACAGTAAATGCACCTTATACATGAACGAGTGCATCATCTGTGGTGCTGCTCATGGAAAGGTAGATCTGCTGTTTATAAAGAGAGGGCTAGGTATTTAGGACAGGTGAGCTGATGGAGATACGAAGCAATGAAGGGATTTCTTTGGCCGAGTGAGGGAGCAGGGCAGCAGCACTGTGGAGCAGTCAAGGACAGGTGCATTTTTTTTTAATGAGTGGATATTGTGTGGGCTGGTAAAGAACAGTAGCAGCAGGGAATTAGTAAACAGTTGCAGCTGCAGTCGGGTTTGTGATATGGGAGGAGTGAGGAGAGTCTTTGGTCTGGCAGTGTATTGTGGTAGTGGTGGGGTGGAGAATAAAGTGGTAGAATGGGAGGGCGAGTTACTGGGGGCACGGTGTTGGAGGATTTGGGGCAGCTAGAATGTGAGAAGTCTTGGACGGTTCGGGTACGAGATGGTTTGGGGGTTGAGTCTTGCAGTAGTCAGGCATCTAAGAGCAGTGGTGGGGAAGGGGGGAAATGGGGTTTTAGATGGTTTTGTAATGTACTGGCAATTGCGTTGCACTACATGAAAGATTCGAGAGGGAAAGGATAGTGAAGAGAGATGGGGAACCAGAGAGTACAACAGTGGGCAGGAGTTGACAGAGTCGGAAGCATTATATGCTAGTGGGTCTCCCATGGTGTGATTCACATTAAGTCAGACGAATGCGGTTTATAAGGACAGGAGCATTATTAAATGTAATACGCAACACATAATTCTGCTCCCAAGGTCAATCTGTGTCATTTCAAGGTCATATAACAGCATAAGAATTAGGAGCAGGAGTAGGCCATACGGCCCATCGAGCCTGCTCCGCCATTCAATGAGATCATGGCTGAACTTCTACATCAATTCCACTTTCCTGCACTATCCCCATATCCCTTGATTTCCTTAGTGCCCAAAAATCTATCAGTCTTGAATATACTCATCGACTGAGCATCCACAGCCCTCTGGGGTAGAGAATTCCAAAGATTCACAACCCTCCGAGTGAGGAAATTTCTCCTCATCTCAGTCTTAAATGACCGACCCCTTATCCTGAGACTGTGACCCCTAGTTCTAGACTCTCCAGCCAGGAGAAACAACCTCTCAGCATCTACCCTGTCAATCCCCTTCAGAATCTTATGCTTCAATGAGATCACCTTTGATTCTTCGAAACTCCAGAGAGTATAGGCCCAATCTACTCAATCTCTCCTCATAGGACAGCCCTCTCATCCCAGGAATCAATCTAGTGAACCTTCGTTGCACCCCCTCTAAGGCAAGTATACCTTCCTTAGGTACGGAGACCAAAACTGTACACAGTACTCCAGGTGCGGTCTCACCAAAGCCCTATATAATTGCAGCAAGACTTCCTTACTCTTGTACTCCAACCCCCTTGCAATAAAGGCCAACATGCCATTTGCCTCCCTAATTGCTTGCTGTACCTGCATGTCACAAAGTATAACCGTTAATTAAACACTGAGTTTATTCAGAATTGAATTGCTAATCAGCTGTGGGTCAGAACTCTAGTTTTATCTGCTGTTTACGTGTGATTGGTAAGATCAATTAAGAGGCTGTAGATATTCTGACTCTGATATTTTCTGTTCCTGGACAATTTGAGTGCGACACCTTTAGTGTGACACAGAGGACAGAAGTGTAAAGATTCAATGAAGTGTCTGGATACAGGGAGCAAACTGCAGGTGGTACTCGCCGTGACAAGCAGACAGCGCATGATGCCTTCAGTGAGGGGCATTCACGAGGAGAGTATGGACAGTACTTTCACAGAGACTTGTATTGTTCAGCTGAGCAAGTCCTGCAGTGGACTGGGGCACAAATAGGTAACTAACTGTATCACAAGACAATATTGGACAACAGCAATAACTATTACACACTACTGTGCTTACCACCTAGTACTCACAACTCAGCGGGTTTACACTAGAACAAGGGGAAGGAAGTTGATTAATGTACAAAATGAGAGCCAACAGTCAAGATCAATCAGAAGGGGAAATCAGCCATCTGTCCCTACCGCATATGCTGAATAACAGCCGGGTGTGCTGGGTTTTAAAAAAAATAAGAAAGTCTATTTCAATTCTTATCCTCCTCCTATCAATAAATTGAAAAGGACAATATATTAAATGTTAAAAACTAGGTAAAACAATCCGTTAGAACCCCATTTTTTCATCTCTGGGACCTCGGCTTAAATCAAGCTTAAAATTGCAGAGGTGAAAGGAACTGAACAGAATTGAGTTTGGAGCAGATTCAATTGGGCACGAGTACAGAACAGGCAACTGCACCATTACCTGGCCGCTAAGTCGGCCAATCTCTCACAGTGCCCGTGGCTGCTGTGGAAGAAGGGAAGCGTCCTTCAAAGGGCACTCTTCTCGGGTTGGTTGTTAAGGCAGGGAGTTAGACAACAGTGAGCTTCACCCTCCGTCTCACTCTGTCTGAGAGCGGTCGGCACCGATACTAAATAGCAAAATTTGAAAATATTCCATTCCTCAGTCCTGACATTCTTTAACTCAATAAGAACAAAATTTACAATCAGAAGAAAAATAGATGAGTAAGGATTCTGCACACAGTCTGGGTCAGTCCATAACATTCCAATCCAACCAGAAACTTTGATTATATTCCACCATCTTGCAATGGTTAATATAAAGGGAATGTACAACACTACAGGGAGAATTCTTCAAACAAGCTGAAATATGTGCACATATTTTTTGGAATCGTGTAAAAAAAAAATGCAATACTCCAAAGGTTTATCTGGGAACACGGCCACAGCACTGAG
Organism: Squalus acanthias; assembly: GCA_030390025.1. NCBI lineage: Eukaryota > Metazoa > Chordata > Chondrichthyes > Squaliformes > Squalidae > Squalus > Squalus acanthias. The sequence goes on from CM059443.1 coordinate 41,758,141, forward strand.
AGTTAATGGCTGACATTTAGAAAAACATTTGTGCGAGGGAGTGGTCTGCCTCGTGGGGAAAGGCAAACTGGCTGACGGGCAGTCGCTGAGCAGCACTGATGGTGGCCATGTAGAAAGCGGTGACCTGGACCACCCTACCCCATCCTCCAGCTCACACAAGCTGCCTATTAAGTCAGAGGCCACGTGGGAGCGATACTTTGAAACTAAATTACAAACCCGTTGATTTATTGGAACATTATTCCTGGCATGCTCGGTGATAACGTGCAGCCGAACTGAGCTGGAAGGAAGGATGCAGGGCAAGTTGTTTTCTGCAGAGTGTATGGTAATTCTATACAGCCGAACAGCTGGCTGGAGGAATTACTTTGCTGCAACACTCTCAAGGGATTCAGACAATAACATAAACCACACAACTGGACCTTCAGCGGCTTACACAGTCATTGGAACCAGACTCGTGATGCAATGCCGATAACTCCCAAACAACTTTTTCTTTCCGATCTTATTTTCTCTCCTCCCGTCTTAAAAATCATTTGGCCTGTGCCGAGATACAATTCTATGGTCATTGGCCACGCTACAGAACCTCACCAAGGTGGTCAATTCTTCATTAGTGAACCTGAACAACATGGGTCAATGGGTTATTTGACCAAACTTGGGGGGAGGGGTGGTGGAGGAGATTACAACTGAACCTGATCCTGTCCTCCCCGCCCAATTTGTGCAGATACACACACTTTCAAGCAGTAGGCCCTGCAGTGATTGGGAGCAGGAACCCTGGCTGACTTTTCCCTGTCTTAGCCCAAGGGTATTACGGTCAACCGCAGGGCAGCAAATTCCGTCCCAGCTGAGATCAGCAAACTCAGCAGAGAGTGGGAATTGGGCCTGCAACGCTCCTGGGCTATGTGGCTGAGTTTTCCCAAACTGGAGAGTGCGGTGACCAACTAGCTGTCGGGCCAGCACCACCTTTAGACTTATTTCCCAGCTGCGCCATTCAAATTTGTATCTTTAGTTACCAATTTATCTGCATTTTTGAGTTTGCTAAGCCGCTCTACATCACATGACAGCAAAAGAAGGCTTTTTCACATCCAGAGCTTTAGATTAGATTTGTATTAGCTCAATCACAAGGATTTTATAAGAAAAAAAGTTTTACTAAGTTTATAATAACCCTTTAATAATGTGCAAACTAAAAAAAATTAACATGGCAAATCACCGAGAAGAGTGCCGGCAACAGGGAAAACTTTGTATGGAAGAGATGGCAAAATTCAAAAGGGTTACATATTCAAGGTTGCAACTCACACTTGGAGGCCAAGCGACTATACAAAAGACTTTGATCCATTCAACACATTCCCAGCCATCTATTATTCTGTTTATAAAGATAAAACAAATCATTGATTTTCTGAACCATCACGTCTATTACAGCCACAGTATATCCTTGCAGCAGCTCCGATTGAAACTGATAATTTGGCACCCTCTGTGCTGAACTATGGACGGTTTTGCACCATGGAAGATTGACCGAGTCAACCCAAACTGATGCACAATCCTTCTCACTTTTTTGTGCCTCTAATTTGTCCATACTACAGCCTCTGAACAGTCCTGTCTTATTCCTCCTAACCTGCAAATACCCCAACCCTACATGCTCGTCCACCTCCATGCATCTTCACTGTGTTGAAATCAAATCCCATCACACTGTCTCTCACACCAATTCTTTCTTTCCCAGGACTTCAACTCAACCCTTTGACACAATTGGGCAAAGTCTTTAGAAAATGCTTCATAAAGCGCTGGTCAGGCCACAACTGGAGTATTGCGTCCAGTTCTGGTCACCACACTTTAGGAAGGATGTGAAGGCCCTCGAGAGGGCGCAGAGGAGATTTATCTGAATGGTTCCGGAGATGGGGATCTTAGCTACAAGGACAGGTTGGAGAAGCTGGATTTGTTTTCATTAGAGCAAAGGAGGTTGAGGGGTGATTTGATAGAGGTGTACAAGATTATGACGGGTTTGGATAGGCTAGACGGGGAAAGGCTGTTCCCACTAGTAGATGGTACAAGGACTAGGGACACAGATTTAAGGTTTTGAGCAAGAGATACAGGGTGGACGTGAGGAAAAACTTTTTACGCAGCGAGTGGTGAGGACCTGGAATTCGCTGCCGACGGAAGTGATGGAAGCGGAGACACTCAATGTTTTCAAGAGGAGACTGGATAGGCACTTGAGGGAAATAAACTTGCAGGGCTACGGGGATAGAGCGGGGGAATGGGACTGACTGGATTGCTCGACAGAGAGCCGGCACTGACTCGATGGGCAGAATGGCCTCCTTCTGTGCCGTTATGACTCTATGACTCTTTAGAAAATGCTTGTGATGCTTCAGAAAATCAATGATGATTTTAAATTTTATAAACTGAATAGGTGGCTGGGAACGTGGTGAATAGATGCAAGTCGTTGTTATAGTCGCCTGATCCTCAAGCATGAGTTACAATCTTGAATTTGTGATCACATTTTACTTTCGTTAACCCTTTTGAATTCTGTTCCATTTTCCTTCTTACAGTTGAATATGCGAAGTTATTATCTGATCACCACTTCCCAATATAATGCACCTATTATTCTTTCTCAGCCTTGGTGCTATTATAGATCTTTGCCTCTTATTCTCGGCATCACATAATTGTAGAAAAAAATGACACAAAATCCTTACAGTTTGCAGACGATGGAGAGTTTCAACCCATCAATACGACTGATTCAAGCACAGGTCCCAAAGTGAAAGGACAATGTGCTAAATCCACCACACCACCCAAAACGTTAAACCATCCTTAAAAAGAATTTCAGAGATGCAGTATGTGTACCCCCACTGCATGTGTTAGAAGTGAAGGTTCAGTGTTGTCATGGGAATACAAAAAAGTGTCCAGGAATGTCCAACAGGGCTCCTGGATACTTTGGGCCAATGTTGCCATTTTATTTCACATTCCAGATAGGGCGCACTGCTTAAAAACATCATTTGACAACTTAGTTGTGAAGGAATCTGGTATTAAAAAATCTCACCCACTTCAGTTGTTTACAGTCTCCGGGCCCCAAGTTTCCCCTGTTCTTACCGTCTGGTTCTCCTCCTGACACTTCTGCCGGATGTCACTGAGCATGTCCTCGAGCTTAGCCTTCTGCTGGTCCATCTCATCCAGCCGGTCTTGGGCTGCCTGTTTCTGAGACTCTAGCTCCTGCAGGTTATTGTTTTCTCTGTCCAGGTCATTCTGCAGTTCCTGCCAACAGAGAATCAACCTTTGGTAACACAATCATCGCCGACAACAGAACACTCCTCCCCGGACTGAAACAACGACTGGTTTAGTAATGAGAGTCATACTTTCATTTAACGCCACGGTATATCCCTGGTACAAATAGAGTATCCCGAATAATTAAATCACATTCCATTAATAATTTATACCTAGCATTTCATGGAATATTCCAGGTGAAGGCCTCAGTGGCTTTATTTGTATTTGATTTAAAATCACAGACCCACCACAAGAAAGCACTCCAAATACTTCAAGAGTGAACTTCTAATGTAATTTCTACTGGTTATCAATCAGAGTTGCCAAATTCCCCACTTGAGACAGGCCCGAGCGAAGCTGCAATACATGGCCAAGGTTTCCCAGCCTGACCGGCATGTCTTCCAGATACGGAAGATGAGGTTGAGATTTATTTCCCTTCTGTCACCACCCACTCAGATATCCCCCGTGGTGCAACCGCCAATAAAATAACTCCCAGGGTACAAGTAGAATCGTCTGGGATGATCCGCACATTACACGCTTTGAGCACACAACCGAATCTAATAGCACATCTGGTGCTTCAACCTTCTGCACTCGGACCACCCCCTCTGCTCGTTCCAGCTTTCTATTGGTCCACCATCCTAACCATTAACTTTAGAAAAAAAATTCCCAGCTTCAGCTGACCTTTAACTAGAAATCAAGTTTAAAACTAACTGACCAGATGATGTGTTTCTGGTTGTGTTGATACTGGCCAGGCCACCGGGGAAACTCCCTGCTTTTCGTATGTCATCAGATCTTCGATGTCCACCTGAAAAGCTCGCAAGCCAAGAAGGAAAGAACTGTAGTCCAGGGGAACAGGAGCTCGGGCTCAGGGGAAAGGGGGCCACAGTTGGCCCTCATTTTGGACGACCTCCGATTATTAGAGATACCTTTATCATTTTATTTGCCTGTAACAAGTCACAGGATTTGTAGACAGCTTGACTTGGTTGATAGCACAGTCACATCTGTGTCAGAAGGTTGTGAATTCAAGCATCACCACAAACTTTAGCACGTAATCTAAGCTAATACTTTAGTACTGAGGGAGTACTGAATTCTGTTGTCCTTCAAATGAGATGTGAAATCAAGGCCCCGCCTGCCAGCTTAAGTAGATTTAAAATACCTCATGGCACTATTCGAAGAGGAAGGAGCTCCCCCGATGTCAGAGCCAACATTTATACCTCAACCAACATCATTAAAAACAGACTAACTAGTCAATCATTCATTTCTTGTTTGTGGGACTTTGCTGCATGCCATTTGGCTGCCACATTTGTCTATGAAACATCAGTGACTGCACTTCAGAAGTAAATCGATTAGATATTACATAGAATTTGCAGAACAGAAACAGGCCATTCGGCCCAACAGGTCCGTGCCGGTGTTTATGCTCCACACGAGCCTCCTCCCACCCCTCTTCATCTCACCCCATCAGCATTTCTTTCTATTTCTTTCTCACTCATGTATTTATCCAGCTTCCCCTTAAATGCATCTCTGCTATTCGCCTCAACCACTCCTTGCGGTAGCGAGTTCCACATTCTAACCACACTCTGAATAAAGAAATTTCTCCTGAATTCCTTATTGGATTTATTAGTAACTATCTTATATTTATAGCCCCTAGTTTTGGACTCCCCTACAACTGGAAACATCTTCTCTAAGTCTACCCTATCAAATCCTTTCATAATCTTAAAGATCTCGATCAGGTCACCCCTCAGTCTTCTCTTTTCTAGAGAACAGAGCCCCAGCCTGTTCAGTCTTTCCTGATAGTTATAACCTCTCAGTTCTGGTATCATCTTCGTAAATTTTTTCTGCACCTTTTCCAGTGCCTCTATATTCTTTATATAATATGGAGACCAGAACTGTCCACAGTACTGTGTGGTCTAACCAAGGTTCTATATAAGTTTAACATAACTTCTCTGCTTTTCAATTCTATTTCTCAAGATTTTTTATGGCTTTATTAATCTGCGTTGCTATTTTTAATAATTTGTGAATCTGTACTCCGAGATCCCTTTGCTCCTCTACCCCAATTAGACTCTTAATTAGGCACAATCCCAGGTGAGGGCGAAAAAAAGGAACACTGCAGGAGGTACAGCCAATCCTAGAACACCGCCTTCAGTGTGCCAGTGCAGCCTTCAGTCGCCTGAGGAAGAGAGTGTTTGAAGACCAGGACCTCAAACTCGGCACTAAGCTCATGGTCTACAGAGCAGCAGTGATACCCGCCCTCTTGTATGCTTCAGAGACATGAACCATGTACAGCAGGCACCTCAAAGCACTGGAGAGGTACCACCAACGCTGCCTCCGCAAGATCCTACAAATCCATTAGCAGGATAGGCGCACCAACGTCAGTGTTCTCGCTCAGGCCAACATCCCCAGCATCGAAGCTTTGACCACGCTCGATCAGCTCCGATGGACGGGTCACATCGTCTGCATGCCCGATACGAGACTCCCAAAACAAGCGCTCTACTCGGAGCTCCGACATGGCAAGAAAGCCCCAGGTGGGCAGAGGAAATGCTTCAAGTACACCCTCAAAGCCTCCTTGAAAAAGTGACACATCCCCACCGACACCTGGGAATCCCAGGCCCAAGAGCGCACAAAGTGGAGGAGAAGCATCCGGGAAGGCGCCGAATACCTCGAGTCTCTTCGCCGGGAGCAAGCGGAAGCCAAGTGCAAGGAGCGCACGTCAACCCAAGCACCCCACCCACTCGCCCCTTCAACCACCATCTGCCCCACCTGTGACAGAGACTGTAGGTCCCGCATTGGACTCATCAGTCACCTGAGAACTCATTTTTAATGTGGAAGTAAGTCATCCTCGGTTCCGAGGGACTGCCGAAGAGATGAGATTTGGCTCATCCGGTTTACTGTACATACAATGACCATTTTGAAAATAAGGACACCTGCAAATAAAGGACACCTGATGCAAGTCCCTTAGGTGTCCCTAATCTACAGGTTGCACTGTATATTGAAATTAATTTTCACTTTTGTCGCAGTCTTCTTCAGTATTAACTATACTCCCCAATTTGGTGTCGTCCGCAAATTTTGATATTGTACTTCCGATTCCAGAGCCCAAATAGTTGATGTAAATAGTGGTCCCAGCACCGATCCTTAGTCATGAGTCATGAAATATGAAAGCTTGAGGATGTGAAAAGTACATTCTTTCTTTCTAGACAGCAGAATTCAAACTTCCAATTTGTGAAGATTTTGGTTTGTGAAGTGAAGCTCTCATCTCTGTGGATTTTGGAGCAAAATCTCCAAGAGTTTTGTTTTAAATTTCTGCAGATTTCTGATGGCAATGATCATGTCCCTTAACAGGTTAACGTCAATAGCACAATTTCCATTCATTTGCATGAAGCCCTCTCCGAGCGATATGTTGAGCCCCCAGTTATCAGCAGACTGAGTCGGTACTTGTGGATGATGCGACATAACTCAAAAGACTCAAATGATCAAGTTATCACATTTGTTGATAGGCCAGCCTGTTACTGGACACAGTGATTGACCAAGCTGAGAAACCTGGGTGAAAGTGAAGTGCCAAAGGGCAGAGTGCAGGATTAGAGAAAGAGCTTGCATTTATAGAGCACCTTTCAAGTCCTCAGGATTGTCTAAAGTGCTTCACAGCTAATGGATTAATTTGGAAGTGTAGGCAATTATGGTATGTAGGCAAACGCAGCAGCCAATTTGCATTCAGCAAAGTCCCACACACAGCAAGTTAGATAAATGATCAGTTAATGTGTATTTTCTTGGTGGTGTTGATTGAAGGATAAATATTGGCCAAAACACTGGGAGAACTCCCCTGCTGTTTTTCCAACAGCGCCATGGGATCTTTTACATCCATCTGAACAGAGACAACGTTTTGGTTTAACATCTCATCTGAAAGACGGTACCTCTGACAACACAGCACTCCATCGATACTGGACTGAAGTGTCGGCCTAGATAATGTGCTCAAATGCTGGGAGTGGGGCTTGAACCCATGACCTTCTGACTCAGGCAAGTGTACTACCACTGAGGCAAACTGACACGAGATTAAAAAGAGAAGCGAGAAATACCATGGGGCAGAAAACGTTAGTGGGAGTTGTATACAGACCCCCAAACAGTAATGCTGAGGTTGGGGATGGCATTAAATGGGAAATTAGAGACGCGTGCAATAAGGGCACAGCAGTCATCATGGGTGACTTCAATCTACATATAGATTGGGCTAACCAAATTAGTAACAATACGGTGGAGGAGGAATTCCTAGACTGTATACGGGATGGTTTCCTGGACCAATATGTCGAGGAACCAACTAGAGATCAGGCCATCTTAGACTGGGTATTATGTAATGAGAAAGGATTAATTAGCAATCTTGTTGTGCGAGGCCCCTTGGGGAGGAGCGATCATAATATGATAGAATTCTTCATTAAGATGGAGAGTGAAGTAGTTGACTCAGAGACTGCAGGTCCTGAATTTAAATAAAGGGAACTACGATGGTATGAGGCGCGAGTTGGCTAGGATGGATTAGGGAACGTTACTTAAAGGGTTGACGGTGGATAGGCAATGGCAAACATTTAAAGATCGCATGGATGAACTACAGAATTTGTTCATCCCGGTTTGGCATAAAAATAAAACAAAAAAGGTGACTCAACCGTGGCTAACAAGGGAAATTAGGGATAGCATAAGATCCAAGGAGAGGCCATATAAATTGGCCAGAAAAAGCAGCAAACCTGAGGATTGGGAGCAGTTTAGGATTCAGCAAAGGAGGACAAAGGGATTAATTAAGAGGGGGGAAATAGAGTATGAGAGTAAGCTTGCAGGGAACATAAAAACTGACTGTAAAAGCTTCTATAGATATGTGAAGAGAAAAAGATTGGTGAAGTCAAGCGTAGGTCCCTTGCAGTCACAATCAGGGGAATATTTAATGAGGAACAAAGAAATGGCAGACCAATTAAATACATACTTTGGTTCTGTCTTCACAAAGGAGAACACAAATAACCTCCCAGAGATGTCGGGGAACATAGGGTCTAATGAGAGGGAGGAATTGAATGAAATCAGTATTTGTAGGGAAATGGTGTTAGGGAAATTGACGGGATTGAAGGCCGATAAATCCCCAGGGCCTGATAATCTACATCCTAGGGTACTTAAGGAAGTGGCCCTAGAAATAGTAGATGCATTGCTGGTCATCTTCCAAAATTCTATAGACTCTGGAACAGTTCCCATGGATTGGAGGGTAGCTAATGTAACCCCACTATTTAAAAAAGGTGGTAGAGAGAAAACGGGGAATTATAGACCGGTAAGCCTGACATCGATAGTGGGGAAAATGCTAGAGTCCATTATAAAAGATGTAATAGCAGAGCACTTGGAAAACAGTGACAGGATCGGACAAAGTCAACATGGATTTACAAAAGGTAAATCATGCTTGACTAATCTACTGGAATTTTTTGAGGATGGAACTGGTAGAATAGATAAGGGAGAACCAGTGGATGTGGTGTATTTGGACTTTCAGAATGCTTTTGATAAGGTCCCGCATAAGAGATTGGCGTGCAAAGTTAAAGCACATGGGATTGGGGGTAAGGTACTAACTTGGATAGAGAACTGGTTGGCAGACAGGAAGCAAAGAGTTGGAATAAACGGGTCTTTTTACGAGTGGCAGGCAGTGACTAGTGGGGTACCGCAGGGATCGGTGCTAGGACCCCAGCTACTCACAATATATATTAATGATCTAGACGAGGGAACTAGATGTAATATCTCCAAGTTTGCAGATGACACAAAGCTGGGTGGGCATGTGTGCTGTGAGGAGGATGCAGAGAAACTCCAGTATGATTTGGACAGGTTGGGTGATTGGGCAGATGCATAGCAGATGCAGTATAATGTGGATAAATGCGAGGTTATCCACTTTGGTGGCAAAAACAAGACGACAGATTATCTGAACGGCAATAGATTGGGAAAAGGGGAAGTGCAACGAGACCTGGGTGTCCTTATGCACCAGTCGCTGAAGGTAAGTATGCAGGTGCAGCAGGCGGTTAAGAAGGCAAATGGTATGTTGGCCTTCATAGCGAGAGGATTCGAGTACAGGAGCAAGGATGTCTTGCTGCAGTTGTACAGGGCCTTGGTGAGACCACACCTTGAGTATTGTGTGCAGTTTTGGTCGCCTTATCTGAGAAAGGATGTTCTTGCCATGGAGGGAGTGCAGCGAAGATTCACCAGACTGATACCTGGGATGGCAGGAATGACGTATGAAGAGAGATTGGGTCGATTAGGCTTATATTCGCTGGAGTTTAGAAGAATGAGAGGGGATCTCATTGAAACTTATAAAATTCTAACAGGGCTGGACAGACTAGATGCAGGAAGGATGTTCCCGATGGCGGGGGAGTCCAGAACCAGAGGTCACAGTCTAAGGATAAGGGGTAAGCCATTTAGGACTGAGATGAGGAGGAATTTCTTCACCCAGAGAGTGATGAACCTGTGGAATTCTCTACCACAGAAGGCAGTTGAGGCCAATTCATTGGCCCAAAAATTAGTGCCGCTATGCGAGAGTACGCACTGCGTACTCTCGCGTATTCTGTCTCCAATTGCCGGTTTTCTGCATGCACTGCGCATGCGCTGAAAACCGGCACTTGGTGAATGGAAAAGGGGGCGGTTCCTAGCTGAACCGCGTGCGCGCTACAGGCTGCGCGCACGCTGTGCACTTAGTGGTTTCAACGCGCAGGTAAGTACGGAAGATTTTACACATAAAAAAAGGAGGAGTAAGACCCACTTTTAACAAGGTAAGTAGTGAATTAAGTATTATTTTGAATTTTTTTTAACAGGTATATCTTTTTTAGAGACTTTAAAGACAGGTAAGTTTATTTTTATAGCTTTTTAAAAGATTTTAAATTTTTTCAAAAATTTAATTTTTTATTTAAAATGGTTAATTTATTTAACTATACTTATTTTATTAATGTGATGGCTTTTTTTAAATTTAATTGAGGTTTAGCTGTTCTTTTGGGGGGTATAGATTCATAGCTTTCACAGCACTTATGTGAAAGTTATGAATGGAAGATGGTGTGCTGCCATTGGCTCTAACTGAGTCACGTGATCCCACAGCTCGCACGAATTAACTACGCCTGTGGGATACGCAAGCCCAGCACAGCAGCTGTCCAGAACATCAAGTTCGTGCGAGCTGGAACTGAAAAAGCCAACGCGCAGTGAGAGATCGCGGGGAAGCCTTACCCTCGCACGAAGGCTTCCTCACGAATTTTGGGCCATTAAATATATTCAAGAAGGAGTTAGATATATTTCTTAAGGCTAAAGAAACCAAGGGATACGGGGAGACAGCAGGGATAGGCTACTGAATTTGGATGATCAGCCATGATCGCATTGAATGGCGGAGCAGGCTCGAGGGGCCGAATGGCCTACTCCTGCTCCTATCTTCTATGTTTCTATAAACCAAGAAGCAATGATTAGACAATACACTGAAAGGAAGAAAACTGCGAGGGAGATAATGAGTTCTGCTGTTTTGAGGTCCTAGGAAAGAATGAATTACAAGTAGAAGACTGTATTGAATACAGAGGGAAGGATAGAACGGTGTATCTACAGTTCATGAGGAACAAGAGGGGAAAGTTCAGAGCAGCATGGAGAGACAGTAAAAAAAAAAGGCAGCAACAGAGAAAGATTGAAGGCTAGAAATGAGACGGGGATCACCCAGACAAGCTTATATGTACCCAGCACAAGAGTCTCCTCAGATATGGGTGCAGTATTCAAGTCTTGGATGGACTTCAGCTTTAAGAAAAATAAATTATCAAAACAAATCCTGTGCACATTAGACTAGCCAAAGCTTTGCTGGTACGTCTTGCTGTCAGTTGTCTTGCTAATTATTATTCTTTCCCCCCATGGGTTTTCTCCATGCCTCGTATTGCCCACAGAAGGGGGCACCATTGTCAACCAAGTGGGCCTCTCTCAATCTCACTCAGTGGCCCACAGCTAATAGCTGGCACACCAGAAACAATGTTTGGCCACTACTCAGCAGGTGCCCTTGACTTGGCTGGGATAGAGCGGTCACTGCGCAGGGTACTCTTGGCTTAAAACAATGTCCTATCAGTCCACGACCACAACAAGAACACCAACACACTGAAGGTATTAAGATTCGTACAGGCAACACACATACCTGTACCTCATTAGTTTTCTGCCTGATGGCCTCCTCTTTCTCTCGGATGTCCTGTTCTAGTACATACTTCTCCCTGTAACAAACATACCGTCAGCATGCTACCTAGCCATAAACACATTTTTAAAAACTAACAGTGGAGCAACAAGATACACAAGTTAACTGATAGTCACGGAAGATTCAATAACTCTCAAATAATACATTCCAACAGTTCAAGTTGTGAAACAGAATTCAATAAATCTAGTAATTTCTGAACTGGCAACAGAAAATAATCGTGAAAGCATTGCTGTAAAAACTCAACTGGTTCAGAAAATCACAATATGATAAGGCAGAGTCAACGTGGTTTTATGAAAGGGAAATCGTGTTTGACAAATCTATTTAAGATTTTTGAAGGTGTAACTAGCAGGGTAGATGAGGGGGAGCCAGTGGATGTGGTGTATTTGGATTTTCAGAAGGCATTTGATAAGGTGCCACACAAGAGGATGTTAACACAAGATTAATTAGAGTAATTACTTCCAATTTGGTCCATGGTCAGGGACAGGAGGGTGTGACTACAAGCGAGGCAGGTATTGGGATCCAGGAGGTAGGAGGAGCCTTTGCCCTTGGCCTTGTCCAACAGGTACGAGATTCTTGCTCCCTGTGTGGACGAGGGCAGGGACTGCAGGGAGGATGAGCAATCTGACCACAGCACCGTGGTACAGGGAGCCATTCAAGTGGGGGGAGTAAAAAGAAATGTTGTAGTGATAGGGGACAGTATAGTTAGGGGGAATAGATACTGTTCTCTGCAGCCGAGAGCGTGAGTCCCGAAGGCTGTGTTGCCTGCCCGGTGCCAGGATTAAGGACATCTCCTCTGGGCTGGAGAGGAACTTGGAGTGGGAGGGGGAAGATCCAGATGTCATGGTCCACGTAGGTACCAATGACATAGGTAGGACAAAGAAAGAGGTTCTGCTGAGGGAGTATGAGCAGCTAGGGGCTAAATTAAAAAGCAGAACCACAAAGGTAATAATCTCTAGATTACTACCTGAGCCACGAGCGAATTTGCATAGGGTAAATAAGATCAGAGAAATGAACGAGTGGCTCAAAGACTGGTGTGGGAGAAATGGGTTTCGATTTGTGGGGCACTGGCACCAGTACTGGGATAAGAGGGAGCTGTTCCATTTGGACGGGCTTCACTTGAACCATGCTGGGGCTAGAGTCCTGGCGAATCGAATAGCTAGGGCTGTAGCGAGGGCTTTAAACTAAATAGTGGGGGGGAGGGTCCAGGTGAGCGGGAATTTAAAAAGTCAATGAGAAATGAGAAAACAATAGACCAGGATAGAGATGGGGGAAATAATAACCAGAGTGTGACAGGAAGGGACAGAATGTTTAAAAATAAGAGTGCAACAGAAAATGAGGCCAAAACAAGGAGAAATGGTAAAAAGACAAAGTTAAAAGCTCTATATCTGAATGCACACAGCATTCGTAACAAGATAGATGAGCTGATGGCACAAATAGGTAAAAATGGGTATGATCTGATCGCCATTACGGAGACGTGGTTACAAGGTGACCAGGGCTGGGAACTGAATATTCCAGGGTATTTGACAATTCGGAAGGATAGACAGAAAGGAAAGGGAGGTGGGGTGGCTTTGTTGGTAAAGGATGGGATCAGTGCAGTGGTGAGAAGTGATATTGGCTCAGAAGATCAAGATGTAGAATCGGTTTGGGTGGAGATAAAAAATAATAGTGGAAAAAGTCTCTGGTGGGCGTAGTCTACAGGCCCCCGAACAGTAGCAATACTGTTAGACAGAGTATAAATCAACAAATAATGGAGGCCTGTAAAAAATGTACGGTAATAATCATGGGTGATTTTAATCTCCATATTGATTGGACAAATCAAATTGGCCATGGTAACCTTGAGGAGGAGTTCATAGAGTGTATCCGGGATGGTTTCCTAGAACAGTATGTAATGGAACCAACCAGGGAGAGCAGGCTATCTTGGATCTGGTACTGTGTAATGAGACAGAATTAATAAATTATCTCATAGTGAAGGATCCTCTGGGAAAGAGTGATCATAACATGGTTGAATTTCAAATTCAGTTGGCGGGTGAGAAAGTTGTATCTCAAACCAGTGTCCTGATCTTAAACAAAGGCAATTACAATGGCATGAGGGCAGAACTGGCTAAAGTGGACTGGAAAAATAAATTAAAGGGTAAGACAGTTGAAATGCAGTGGCGGACATTTAAGGAGATATTTTATAACTCTCAACAAAAATATATTCCAGTGAGAAAGATTTTAAGAGAAGGGAGCACCATTCGTGGCTAACTAAGGAAGTAAAGGATGGTATCAAATTGAAAACAAAGGCATACAATGTTGCCAAGATTGGATGGAGGCCAGAGGATTGGGAAATTTTTAAAACCAGCAAAGGATGACTAAAAAAATAATAGAGAAGATGAATTATGAGAGTAAACTGGCAAGAAATATTAGAACAGATAGTAAGAGCTTCTACAGGTATATAAAAAGGAAGAGAGTAGCTAAAGTAAACGTTGGTCCCTTAGAGGATGAGAATGGGGAATTAATAATGGGGAACAGGGAAATGGCAGAGACTCTGAACAAATATTTTGTATCTGTCTTCACGGTAGAAGACACTAACAACATCCCAATAATGGATAATCAAGGGGCCACAGGGAAGGGGGAACTGAAGACAATCACTATCACTCAGGAAAAAGTACTTGGTAAAATAATGGGACTAAAAGACGACAAGTCCTCTGGACCAGATGGCCTGCAGCCCAGGTTATCCACTTTGGCAGGAAAAATAAAAAAGCAAATTATTTAAATGGAGAGAGATTACAAAATGCTATAGTTCAGAGGGACCTGGGGGTCCTTGTGCATGAAACACAAAAAGTTATCATGCAGGTAGAGCAAGTAATCAAAAAGGCAAATGGAATGTTGGCCTTTATTGCAAGGGGGTTGGAGTATAAAAGCAGGGAAGTCCTGCTACAACTGTACAGGGTATTGGTGAGACCACACCTTGAGTACTGCGTACAGTTTTGGTCTTATTTAAGGAAGGATATACTTGCATTGTAGGCAGTTCAGAGACAATTCACACGGTTGATTCCTGAGATGAGGGGGTTGACTTATGAAGAAAGGTTGAGCAGGTTGGGCCTATACTCATTGGAATTTAGGAAATGAGAGGTGATCTTATTGAAACATATAAGATACTGAGGGGGCTCGACAAGGTAGATGCAGTGAGGATGTTTCCCCTCGTGGGGAAATCTCGAACGCGGGGGCACAGTTTCAGAATAAAGGGTCGCCCTTTTAGAACTGAGATGAGGAGGAATTTCTTCTCTGAGGGTCGTAAATCTGTGTAATTCTCTGCCCCAGAGAGCCTGTGGAGGCTGGGTCATTAAATACATTTAAGGTGGAGATAGACAGATTTTTGCAAGATAAGGGAGTGAAGGGTTATGTGGCGCGGGCAGGGAAGTGGCTTTGAGGCCAAGATCAGCCATGATCTTATTGAATGGCAGAGCAGGCGTGAGGGGCCAAGTGGCCTATTCCTGCTCCTATTTCTTATGTTTATGTAAGATTGGGGCTCATGGGATTGGGGGTAATATATTAGCTTGGATTGAGGATTGGTTAATGGACAGAAAACAGAGAGTAGGAATAAACGGGTCATTTTCGGGTTGGCAGGCTGTAACTAGTGTGGTGCCACAAATCAGTGCTTGGGCCTCAGCTATTTACAATCTATATCAATGATTTGGATGAGGAGATCGAGTGTAATATGTCCAAGTTTGCTGACGATACAAAGCTAGGTGGGAAATTAAGCTGCGAGGAGGACGCAAAGCATCTGTAAGGGTATATAGACTGGTTAAGTGATTGGGCAAGAAGGTGGCAGCTGGAATATAATGTGGGGAAGTGTGAAATTATCCACTTTGGTAGGAAGAATGGAAAAGCAGAATTTGTTTTAAAAAGGTGAGAGACTGGTAAATATTCATATTCAGAGGGATTTGGGTACCCTTGTACACGAATCACAGAAAGTTAACATGCAGGCAATTAGGCAGGAAAATGGTCTGCTGGCTTTTATTGCAAGGTGGTTGGAGTACAAGAGTGAGGAAGACTTGCTGCAATTATATAGGGCTTTGGCGAGACTGCACCTGAAGTACTGTGTCCAGTTTTGCTCTCCTTACCTAAGGAAAGATATACTTGTAACAAAGGTTCACTAGATTGATTCAAGAGATGAGAGGGCTGTCCTATGAGGAGAGATTGAGTAGAATGGGCCTACACTCTCTAGAGTTTAGATGAGAGCTGATCTCACTGAAACGTATAAAATTCTTACAGGGTAGATGCTGATAGGCTGTTTCCCCTGGCTGGAGAGCCTAGAACTAGGGGCCATAATCTCAGGATAAGGGGTCGGCCTTTGCATTTTTGTCTATCACTACTGGTTAACATTTATCAAGAACTTATTGTGGTTCCTACTATAATTGCTTTCCTGAGACATAGTTTTTTTAAAAATTTTGATTACATTTTTTGCAGGATCGACTTTTAATGAGACCTGCCTGAGATGAGAGAAATTTCTTCACTCAGAATTCTCTATCCCAGAGGGCTGTGGGTGCTCAGTCGATGAGTATATTCAAGACTGAGATCGACAGATTTTAGGGCACTAAGGGAATCAAGGTATATGGGGATCGGGCGGAAAAGTGGAGTTAATGTAGAAGTTCGGCCATCATCTTATTGAATGGCAGAGCAGGCTCGATGGGCCGTATGGTCGTATGTTTCTTATGCAATGTACTTCAAGGAAAGGAACCTGCTATCCCTATCTGATCTGGCCAACATATAACTCCAGTTCCTCACTATGTCATTAATGCTGAATGCCTTCACATTACCTAGGAATGGACAATAAAAACAGCCTCGTCAGTGTCGTCCACATCCCAAGATTAAATAATTTTTTTTTAATCCATAGTCACTGGTGATTATACCCATCGGAAGCATTGCACAATAACCAGTGCCAACATCATCCCATAAAATTCATCCCAGTAGATGGCACACAGTCCAACATGAATAATCAAAAATTAATGACAGTGCCAACAAACAAAATTCAAACTCCTGTAAAAATCATCCACTATGAAGCATTATGCTACCATCAACATGGCCTCCATACAGAGCTGCTGAAGCTGTGCATCTCCAACTGGTGGAACCACCCTTCAATGTCCATGCCATGGCCAGAAGGATGGTGGCAAAGGGCACACATGGTGAGCTGTGCTGCTCTGGGGTCAAGTTGGCTACAAGATGACACGTCTAGCAATGGGAGATTGGAACAGAGTCAACCCACTGTGGGATGCTCAGCAATCTGATAGCCGAGCCACAAAGGTCCTTGGTACTACTGACAAATCAATTTGACCCATTGATGGGATCTGGAGGGAAAGACCTGTCATTGGGGGCTAAGATTCTTCCACTCAGCTGCAGATAACTCTGCCAGCCAATGCCCTAATGGAGAGAGTGATCCCAGATGAACAAGCAGCAAGAAGTTTACAGGTGCAATGAACTGGTGAACTAGAGTTTAGAAGAATGAGAGGGGATCTCATTGAAACGTATAAAATTCTGACAGGGCTAGACAGACTGGATGCAGGGAGGATGTTTCCCCTGGCTGGGGGGTCTGGAACGAGGGGTCACAGTCTCAGGATACGGGGTAGGACACTTAGGACTGAGATGAGGAGAAATTTCTTCACTCAGAGGGTGGTGAACCTGTGGAATTCTCTACCACAGAGGGCTGTGGAGGCCAAGTCACTGAATATATTTAAGAAAACATAGAAACATAGAATCTAGGAGCAGGAGTAGGCCATTCGGCCCGTCGAGCCTGTTCCACCATTCAATACGATCATGGCTGATCATCCAAATCCAGTACCCTGTCCCTGCTTTAATCCCCACAGTACACATATCCCACCCTACCCCCGTAACCCCACGTATTTAATTCCCCCTAACATATCCCATCCTATCCCCATAAGCCCACATATTTAATCCCCCCCTAACACTAAGGGTCAATTTATCATAGCCAAATCAACCTAACCCGCACATTTTTGGACGGAGATAGATAGATTTCTAGACGCAAAAGGCGTCAAGGGGAGAGAGCGGGAATATGGTATTGAGATATAGAGGATCAGCCATGATCATACTGAATGGCGGAGCAGGCTCAAAGGGCCAAATGGCCTACTCCTGCTCCTATTTTTCTATGTTTTCTATGTTTGTATGAACTGCAGTTTTAGCTGGTTAAACTCCTGCAGCACCCCTATGTACAGTAGGGCTGCCTTATGTCTTTGGACCTAGGTAAGTGGGATGCGTTATCAGGCAAATGTGAACTCTAGACATATGGGCCCAGATATTCCGATCGCAGGCCTCCCGCGGGCGGAGGGCTGCGATCTGGAAAAATCTGCGCCCTTACCTGAGGGCTCCCGGGACGCGCACAATTCCGATGCTGGGCCTCTCCAAACTGCTGGTGCGCAGGGCCCACGGATCCCAGAGGCGCAGGTAGTTCGCAGCGTCCCTGGGATCACGTGGGCCATGGGGAGCCAATCAAAGAAGGGAATCTCCCTTCACACATTTGACAGGAAGACCTGTCAAATATATGAATGGAGATCACCCCAAAACATAGTAAAACTTTAAATAAATTTTTTAAAAATCACATTTTTAAAATGATGTGAAAGTCCAATAAATTAACTATTTTAAACAAAACTTTAAATTTTTGAAAAAAATAATTAAAAGTTTTTTACGGGGCTAAAAATAAACTTACCTTTTTTGAAGTATTTTTAAATGATCTATCGGTGAAAAAAAAAAATTTTTTTTTTTTTTTTCCTTTTTTTCAACTCTTATCCTGGTAAAAGCAGGCCTTACGCCTGCTTTTACCAGGCGCAAGAATTGTAAGTGTTTTCTGCGGGCGGGGCGTCTCCAAAAACCGGAACTCTCCACCCGCAGAAGCCCTGCTGCAGGGCTGGCGGAGGATCTGTCAAGAGCTTTCTTGACAGATCGGAAATGCCGGTTTCCAGCGCATGCGCAGTGCATGCCTAAAACCGGCATTTCCGATGTCCCTACGGGTGGGTACACAGTGCGTACCCACCCGTTAGGGATCGGAATATCCGGCCCATGGATTTCTCATTAGTTTAGTTTGGGGTCTCTTAAACACAAGTTTTCAAGCTGGTCAGATACCTAACTGATTAAAAAAATACACCACCTATTTAAGACCTGCGGGCTTATCACATCCTTATTCTCTCTTCCCTTCCGAAGAACTGATTCCCAGATAGCAGGTGACTGTATAGGAAATGAACAATTTCTAAGGAAAGCAATTTAAACCTTGGAAAACTTCCCAAAAAAAGGGCACTAGGGCAAACTTTCTCTAAATATTTCTCTAAACTTTCGCAGGTCTACGAATAAACCTGGGACCTTACTGGTGTATGTGGCTCAGTGCAGCACCGAGTGCTGCATTCACCCAGTCACCAGGGCAGCTACATGTTTGACATTTATCTGCACTTTCATCATTGCGCTCTAGAATGCGAACTATCGGGCAGGTAGCATTTCAAAACAGAGTCCGATGAAAAACATGTTTGTTTCCAAAGTGCAAACAAGACAACTCACTGCGGGTCATGTGGCTCACACCACACTGGAACACAAGAGCAGCTCAGTTCGCTGTGGTTACTGTGGTTCTTGAGCTCACAGCACTCGTTTACAAGAAGCTCTGCACGAACCATATATAACTACCAATCACCAGAATCCAGTCACCGTCTTAGGTTTGTTTTTAAAATTTAAAACGTTTCTTGACCAAAATGAATGCCCTGCTGGCTGCAGTTCCACCGGTCAGGGTCAGGTGGGATTTTCGGAGTTTGCCTGGGGTGAGGTACGTGCAGCGAAGGATTCGAGCTGGCTATCTCAGCTGGCTATGCTGCAGGTGGTGGCCGTGACTGTCAGCCTCCTTCCAATCGTCCCTCCAGTGTTTTGCAGCTTGCCTGGCGCTGCGGAAGGTAATGAGCTTGCACTGGAGCTGACTGGCCTCACTGTTCCCACGAACCCAACCTCCAGACTTGCACCAATTCCACTCCTGGCAGCAAGATGCTGCTATCCCGTGCTGCATCACAACCCTACAAACATGGAAATCACACGAGACACTTGCCTATCACAGCACATAATGCATGAGCATATATGGAGCTATGAAAATGTCGTTCCCCCTTCACGAGGTCCCACTCTCGGCTCCCATGTAACATCCCAATCTCAGCTCCTGTAATTAATTGCCGCTACCTAACACCAGTGCTTAATGAAAACTTTCACCCTTGCTGGTGCAGTATTAGCCACTGACCAGGATCGACTCTGTCCTCATCATTGAGTATTCCCCCTCAAATATGTGGAACTGCATAATACCCCCACCCAACGTATGTATCTGCAAGTACTGTGCAATTTAATGCAACATGTATTCCAGGTTGTACCAGGACCTGAGAAAGTAACTTTTGTAGCACACAGTAATTTATTTAATACAGGGACGCTGATGCCCCTATTGTTGCTGCTAATACACAACGTTCCACCTTTTACACACACAGAATGATCACTTGGGTAACATGCCAGGGGACTAACAACATCTGTGAAACTGCAAAACGAGCGCCTTTAGCAAAGGATGTGGAGAAGATAAGCCGTACAGACTGGTCTTGCCTGCACTCTGGCAAAGAAGGGAAGAGATAGCAGAGGCATTACTACGCATATTTAATAATTCGTTAGAAAAAGGTATAGTGCCAGACAACTGGCGGATAGCTAATGTAATGCCAATATTTAAGAAGGGGGTAGAATATGTCCAGGGAATTATAGACCAGTCAGCTTAACATTGGTGGTAGGAAAAATAATGGAATCCCTACTAAAGGAGAAAATAGAAGAACATCTAGAAACCAAAAATATAATAATGAATAGTCAACATGGATTTCAAAAGGGAAAATCTTGCTTGACTAACCTTATTGAATTTTTTGAAGAGTAACAGAGAGAGTAGACAATGGTAATGCAGTAGATGTAATTTATCTGGATTTTCAAAAGGCCTTCGATAAGGTACCCCATAATAGGCTGATGAACAAGGTCAGAAAATGTGGAGTCAGAGGACAAGTAGCAGAATGGATTGCTGGCTGGCTTCAGGACAGAAAGCAGAGAGTAGGAGTAAAGGGTAGCTATTCACAGTGGCAGAAGGTGGGTAGTGGTGTTCCACAAGGATCAGTGCTGGGACCACTGCTGTTCACAATTTACATTAACAATTTAGACTTTGGAATCAAAAACACAATTTCTAAATTTGCAGATGACACCAAATTGGGGGGGATAGTCAATACTGAGGAGGACTGCAACAAGTTACAGGAGGACAATAATAAACTTGCAGAATGGGCATATAATTGGCAAATGAAATTCAACAGATAAATGTGAGGTATTACATTTTGGTAGAAAGAATAGGGAGGTCACTTATATAGGGAGGGTGCGAGTCTAGGTGGGGTAGAGGAACAAAGGGATCTCGGAGTACAAATACACAAATCACTAAAAGTTGCGACGCAGGTTAGCAAGGCCTTAAAAAGGCAAACCAAGCACTAGGGTTTATTTCTAGAGCAATAGAATTGCAAAGTAGGGAAGTTATGCTAAACCTGTATCAAACCTTGGTTAGACCACACTTAGAGTACTGTGTACAGTTCTGGTCGCCATATTATAAAAAGGATATAGAGGCACTGGAGAGGGTGCAGTGAAGATTTACAAGGATGATACCAGAAATGCGAGGGTATACATATCAGGAAAGGATGAACAGGCTGGGTCTCTTTTCTCGTGAAAAAAGGCTGAGGGGTGACCTAATAGAGGTCTTTAAAATTATGAAAATTTTTGATCGAGTGGATAGACAGAGAATGTTTCCACTTGTGGGGAAGAGCATCACTAGAGGCCATCAATATAAGATAGTCACCAAGAAATCCAATAGGGAATTCAGGAGAAACTTCTTTACCCAAAGAGTGGTGAGAATTTGGAACTCACTACCACAGGCAATGGTTGAAGCGAATAGTATAGATGCATTTAAGGGGAGGCTGGACAAGCATATGAGGGAAAAGGGAATAGAGGGTTACGCTGATAGATTTAGATGAGGAAAGACAGGAGGAGTCTCGAGAAAAAATTTCACCTCAACTCCACTCTAATCCTTCTGCCAATTACTTTAAAGCTATGCCCCCTGGTTATTGACTCCTCTGCTAAGGGAAATTGGTGCTTCCTATCCACTCTATCTAGGCCCCTCATAATTTTATACACCTCAATCAAGTCTCCCCTCAGCCTATGTTCCAAAGAAAACAACCCCAGCCTATCCAATATTTCCTCATAGCTAAAATTCTCCAGTCCTGACAACATCCTTGTAAATCTCCTCTGTACCCCCTCTAGTGCAATCACATCTTTCCTGTAATGTGGTGACCAGAACTGTACGCAGTATTTTACCTGCGGCCTAACTAGTGTTTTATACAGTTCAAGCATAACCTCCCTGCTCTTGTATTCTATGCCTCGGCTAATAAAGGAAAGCATCCCGTATGCCTTCTTAACCACCTTATCTACCTGTCCTGCTACCTTCAGAGATCTGTGGACATGCACTCCAAGGTCCCTCTGTTCCTCTACACTACTCAGTATCCTACCATTTATTGTGTATTCCCTTGCCTTGTTAGCCCTCCCCAAATGCATTACCTCACACTTCTCCGGGTGGAATTCCATTTGACGTTTTTCTGCCCACTTGACCAGTCCAACCATAGAGAGATATGACTGAAGACACACTCTACGTGGATAGTGTCTATCCATAGAGAGATATGACTGAAGGCACGCTCTACGTGGATAGTGTCTATCCATAGAGAGATGACTGAAGACACACTCTACGTGGACAGTGTCTATCCAAAGAGAGAGATGACTGAAGACACGCTCTACGTGGATAGTGTCCATCCATAGAGAGATGACTGAAGCCACGCTCTACGTGGATAGTGTCTATCCATAGAGAGAGATGACTGAAGACACGCTCTACGTGGATAGTGTCTATCCATAGAGAGATGACTGAAGACACGCTCTACGTGGATAGAGTCCATCCATAGAGAGAGATGACTGAAGACACACTCTACGTGGATAGAGTCCATCCATAGAGAGAGATGTCTGAAGACACACTCTACGTGGATAGAGTCCATCCATAGAGAGAGATGTCTGAAGACACACTCTACGTGGATAGAGTCCATCCATAGAGAGAGATGTCTGAAGACACACTCTACGTGGATAGAGTCCATCCATAGAGAGAGATGTCTGAAGACACACTCTATGTGGATAGAGTCCATCCATAGAGAGAGATGACTGAAGACACACTCTACGTGGATAGAGTCCATCCATAGAGAGAGATGTCTGAAGACACACTCTACGTGGATAGTGTCTATCCATAGAGAGAGATGTCTGAAGACACACTCTACGTGGACAGTGTCTATCCATAGAGAGATGACTGAAGACACGCTCTACGTGGACAGTGTCTATCCATAGAGAGATGACTGAAGACACACTCTACGTGGACAGTGTCTATCCATAGAGAGAGATGACTGAAGCCACGCTCTACGTGGATAGTGTCCATCCATAGAGAGAGATGTCTGAAGACACGCTCTACGTGGACAGTGTCTATCCATAGAGAGAGATGACTGAAGCCACGCTCTATGTGGATAGTGTCCATCCATAGAGAGATGACTGAAGCCACGCTCTACGTGGATAGTGTCTATCCATAGAGAGATGTCTGAAGACACGCTCTACGTGGATAGAGTCCATCCATAGAGAGAGATGACTGAAGACACACTCTACGTGGATAGAGTCCATCCATAGAGAGAGATGTCTGAAGACACACTCTACGTGGATAGTGTCCATCCATAGAGAGAGATGACTGAAGACACACTCTATGTGGATAGAGTCCATCCATAGAGAGAGATGTCTGAAGACACACTCTACGTGGATAGAGTCCATCCATAGAGAGAGATGACTGAAGACACACTCTACGTGGACAGTGTCTATCCATAGAGAGATGACTGAAGACACACTCTACGTGGACAGTGTCTATCCATAGAGAGAGATGACTGAAGCCACGCTCTACGTGGATAGTGTCCATCCATAGAGAGAGATGTCTGAAGACACGCTCTACGTGGACAGTGTCTATCCATAGAGAGAGATGACTGAAGCCACGCTCTATGTGGATAGTGTCCATCCATAGAGAGATGACTGAAGCCACGCTCTACGTGGATAGTGTCTATCCATAGAGAGATGTCTGAAGACACGCTCTACGTGGATAGAGTCCATCCATAGAGAGAGATGACTGAAGACACACTCTACGTGGATAGAGTCCATCCATAGAGAGAGATGTCTGAAGACACACTCTACGTGGATAGTGTCCATCCATAGAGAGAGATGACTGAAGACACACTCTATGTGGATAGAGTCCATCCATAGAGAGAGATGTCTGAAGACACACTCTACGTGGATAGAGTCCATCCATAGAGAGAGATGACTGAAGACACACTCTACGTGGATAGAGTCCATCCATAGAGAGAGATGTCTGAAGACACACTCTACGTGGATAGAGTCCATCCATAGAGAGAGATGTCTGAAGACACACTCTACGTGGATAATGTCTATCCATAGAGAGATGACTGAAGACACACTCTACGTGGATAGAGTCCATCCATAGAGAGAGATGACTGAAGCCACACTCTACGTGGATAGTGTCCATCCATAGAGAGATGACTGAAGACACACTCTACGTGGATAGAGTCCATCCATAGAGAGAGATGTCTGAAGACACACTCTACGTGGATAGAGTCCATCCATAGAGAGAGATGTCTGAAGACACACTCTACGTGGATAGAGTCCATCCATAGAGAGAGATGTCTGAAGACACACTCTACGTGGATAGAGTCCATCCATAGAGAGATGACTGAAGACACACTCTACGTGGATAGAGTCCATCCATAGAGAGAGATGACTGAAGCCACACTCTACGTGGATAGTGTCTATCCATAGAGAGAGATGTCTGAAGACACATTCTACGTGGACAGTGTCTATCCATAGAGAGATGACTGAAGACACGCTCTACGTGGACAGTGTCTATCCATAGAGAGATGACTGAAGACACACTCTACGTGGATAGTGTCTATCCATAGAGAGATGACTGAAGACACGCTCTACGTGGACAGTGTCTATCCATAGAGAGATGACTGAAGACACGCTCTACGTGGATAGTGTCTGTCCATAGAGAGATGTCTGAAGACACACTCTACGTGGATAGAGTCCATCCATAGAGAGAGATGACTGGCTCTACGTGGATAGTGTCTATCCATAGAGAGATGTCTGAAGACACGCTCTACGTGGATAGTGTCCATCCATAGAGAGATGACTGAAGACACACTCTACGTGGATAGAGTCCATCCATAGAGAGAGATGATTAAAGACACGCTCTACGTGGACAGTGTCCATCCATAGAGAGAGATGATTGAAGACATCCCCAAAGCCAGAACGGGAAAAGGAACAAGTGGGCCAATTGCACATAAACAAACAGCACATTTTCTCTGTAGTGCTGGGACTTTCCAGATAGACCACAATGGTCTTTTCTGGTCCTGTACATTCCTATGCAATATAATTATTAGTAAACAGTACAAGAATATATTACAACAATAAAAAGCTTGGTGTAGGGGACACAATTTCAAGGAGACTAGTTGATGCCCCATGGCATTGTTGATTAGCATTTTTTTTTTAACTGATCTCGCTTTGTGGGCAGCAGGTACCAAGGAAATGATCGCCTGGTTACCAGCAACCAGAGAGCTGCAATTACCAAAGACAGATAAGATTTTACAGTTCGTTCATGCCGCAAACCAGTCAGAGTGTTTGAAACCAACAGTGGTTACCATGTAAATGGTCATGTGGTTACAGGCAACATTCAGCACTAAATAACACTGACTAATAATAACAGATAAACTTTTCAGTCACACTGTTCCCACTTGGACCAATCACAGCACTGCAAAAAAAATGGCGGTGCTCAAAAGTGACACTCAAAGAGCAATTAATATAATTTTTTCCTCAGGTTTGCAATACTGTTTGCCGCTGCAGACAGCTGTTTAAACTCAGATCTCCCGTCGCATGCAAAACCATCGCGATGTGAAGACAATCTAAACGGTGCAAGGTCACAGCTCTTAAAGACACTGACAATCAGAAGGCATCACTCAGTAATATGACCATTTGTACAGCCACTTGGAAAAGAGAGAGAAGAGAGAGAAATTGTAGGCTTCTCCCCTTCCCCAATCCATGCCAGCAGCCTTTGAGAGATCAGAAATTCTGGGAGAGACAGTGGAGGACAATCGGTTCTAACGGAACAGTGTCTCTGCAGTGAGTTAGTACCTTCAGGAGAGATGTAGGTAAAGTGGAGATGGGGGGGAGAAGTCCTGGAGAAAAGGGGGGGGGGTGGAGAACCTGGAGAGATGGGGAGAAAAAGAACTGGAGAGGAGCGACAACTTCTGAATATCTACCTAATCAAACATCCTAGGCCAGTCACACTCCTTGGCATGACACGCCATGGTTCCAGCAGATCAGAAACCATCATTTCCACACAACCCACTTATCTCCATCTGCATTCATCTCATCAACCCCGATCCCATTCCTATCCAAACAACTATCCGTTTATTTTTTTAAAAGTAAAATTATACATTTTAACATAGTTCAGTGGTCTTCAAACTTCTCTATCCAGAGGACCCCTCACAAATACCAAAACACTCCTGGGGGCCTCCTGCAAATAGATACTCCAACATCTGAACAGTGACATCAGTTACCCAAAGGAAGAACAGTATCACTGCAGACAACTTATTACGGAGCAAAACAAATGTACTGGTGAATCGAATCCACAAAGATACACAAGTCTGATGCCTTCACAGAATCCTACAGTCTGAGGACTTCAGTTTGAAAAGCAATATATGTGTTTACAATTTTGCTCCCATTTTGCCTTTGATTCAACTGATCCCACCAAATGTTATCAAACTAATGCTTCTCTCTGTTTTTATAACTGTGGGCACCAATTTTCTTATTTAGTTTATCAAATATTTTGTTATTGTCCGAACAGTAGATTACACAAAAAGCATACCAAAAATGGTGGGGAACCAAGGGTCTAATGAGGGTGAAGAACTTAACGTAATTAATGTAAGTAGAGAAAAAGTACCAGAGAAACTAATGGGACTAAAAGCCGACATATCCCCTGGGCCTGACGGCCTACATCCTAGGGTTCTAAAAGAGGTGGCTGAAGAGATAATAGATGCATTGGTTTTCTTCCAAAATTCCCTAGATTCTGGAATGGTCCCAGCGGATTGGAAGGTCACAAATGTAACACCGCTATTCAAGAAAGGAGGAAGAGAAAAAACAGGGAACTACAGGCCAGTTAGCCTGACATCAGTCATCAGGAAAATGCTGGAATCCATTGTTAAGGAAGTGGTATCAAGTCACTTAGAAAATCATAACATGATTAGGCAGAGTCAACATGGTTTTATGAAAGGAAAATCGTGTTTGACAAACTTATTAGAGTTTTTTGAGGATGTAACTAGCAGGGTAGATAAAGGGGAACCAGTGGATGCAGTATATTTGGATTTCCAAAAGGCATTCGATAAGGTGCCACATAAAAGGTTATTACACAAGATTAGGGCTCATGGGGTTAGAGGTAATATAGTAGCATGGATAGAGGATTGGTTAACGGACAGAAAACAGAGAGTAGGGATAAACTGATCTTTTTCAGGTTGGCAGGCTGTAACTAGTGGGGTGCCGCAAGGATCAGTGTTGGGGCCTCAGCTATTTACAATCTATATTAATGACCCAGATGAAGGGACCGAGTGCAATGTATCCAAGTTTGCTGATGATACAAAGCTAGGTAGGTCAGTAAGCTGTGAGGAGAACACAAAGAGTCTGCAAAGGGACATGGATAGACTAAGTGAGTGGGCAGTAAGGTGGCACATGGAGTATAATGTGGGGAAATGTGAGGTTATTCACTTTGGTAGGAAGAATAGAAAAACAGAATATTTTTTAAATGGTGAGAAACTTTCAAATGTTGGCGTTCAGAGAGATTTGGGTGTCCTTGTGCAAGAAACACAGAAAGCTAGCATGCAGGTACAGCAAGCAATAAGGAAGGTAAATGGCATGTTGGCCTTTATTGCAAGGGGGTTGGAGTATAAGAGTAAGGAAGTTTTGCTACAATTGTACAGGGCCTTGGTGAGACCACACCTAGAGTACTGTGCACAATTTTGGTCTCCTTATCTAAGGAAGGATATACTTGCCTTGGAGGCGGTGCAACAAAGGTTCACTAGATTGATTCCTGGGATGAGAGGGTTGTCCTATGAGGAGAGATTGAGTAGAATGGGCCGATACTCTCTGGTGTTTAGAAGAATGAGAGGTGATCTCATTGAAACATACAAGATTCTGAAGGGGATTGACAGGGTAGATGCTGAGAGGTTGTTTCTCCTGGCTGGAGTGTCTAGAACTAGGGGGCATAGTTTCAGGATAAGGGGTCGGCCATTTAAGACTGAGATGAGGAGGAATTTCTTCACTCAGAGGGTTGTGAATCTTTGGAATTCTCTGCCCCAGAGGGCTGTGGATACTGAGTCTTTGAGTATATTCAAGGCTGAGATAGATCGATTTTTGGACTCTAGGGGAATCAAGGGATATGGAGATCGGGTGGGAAAGTGGAGCTGAGGTCAATGATCAGCCATGATCTCATTGAATGGCGGAGCAGGCTCAAGGGGCCGTATGGCCTACTCCTGCTCTTATTTCTTATGTTATCATCAAAGACATATCCTCCACAGGGAAATCCTATTGCCAAATCAAACCTGGCCCAGCCTTACCTGCTATTACTGGGAATCCATTCAGGTATAAGGTATTGGTGAGACCGCACCTGGAATACTGCATACAGTTTTGGTGTCCATACTTAAGAAAAGACATACTTGCTCTCGAGGCAGTACAAAGAAGGTTCACTCGGTTAATCCCGGGGATGAGGGGGTGGACATATGAGGAGAGGTTGAGTAGATTGGGACTCTACTCATTGGAGTTCAGAAGAATGAGAGGCGATCTTATTGAAACATATAAGATTGTGAAGGGGCTTGATCGGGTGGATGCGGTAAGGATGTTCCCAAGGATGGGTGAAACTAGAACTAGGGGACATAATCTTAGAATAAGGGGCTGCTCTTTCAAAACTCTGATGAGGAGAAACTTCTTCACTCAGAGGGTAGTGGGTCTGTGGAATTTGCTGCCCCAGGAAGCTGTGGAAGCTACATCATTAAATAAATTTAAAACAGAAATAGATAGTTTCCTAGAGGTAAAGGGAATTAGGGGTTACGGTGAGCGGGCAGGAAATTGGACATGAGGCTGAGTTCGGATCGGTCAGGGCCCTGTGGGTGGCGGAGCGGGCCCAGGGGCTGAGTGGCCGGGTCCTGCTCCTACTTCTTGTGTTCTTTAGATTTGAGGTTAGGATCAGATCAGCCATGATCTTATTGAATGGCGGAGCAGGCTCGAGGGGCCGATTGGCCTACTCCTGCTCCTATTTCTTATGTTCTTATGATACCTACAATTCTAGGAGGGAAATCCTCATATAGATCAAAAAAATGCTGCAAATTGGAAACAAAAACAGAAAATACTGGAAATACACAGTATCTGTAAAGAGAAGAGACAGGTTAGCGTTTCAGGTGCACCCTTCGTCAAGCAAAGCTCTGACCAAGAGTCCCTCACCCAAAACATCAAGATCTTTTCTCTTTCTTAAAAAAACAGATGCTGGCAGACTTGCTGTGTATTTCCAGTATTTTCTGTTTTTGCATCTTACTTGGAGAGGTGCAATGTATACTCCCACCCACTATCTCTGCACTCATGTTCCAAGTTAAATAATCTTTCATCTACATCATCCACTCCTATTAGCATTTTAGAAAAACTGACTGTCACCTCTCAAACATCTAATTAAAACAAGTTCAGTTCTTTGAGTCTGCCCTCATTACTGAACCCTTTAAATCTGGTCACTTTTTTGAACCTTGCATGATGCATCAAGGTCCCTCTGAAGACTGGAAACCCAAAACACCACACAACGTTCTAAATGTAGCCTTACCACTGGCTGACATCAGATGAGAACGACTTCTTTTGGCCAATAGTCTTAGGGGAGGTGCTTGGGACTTTCAACTGGTGGAAAGAGAGAAGCTTCAAAAGGGAATAAAACAGAAATCAGCAGAAGAAGGAATGATAACATCCAAATGGATGAAAACAAGTCGGGTGTTTTCCTGCACGAGGGACTGCAATGTCAGGAGTTTTCACAGGAATATAGGAGCAAATCGACTGATTTATTGAAACAACAGAAAACGCTGGAAAAACTCAGCAGGCCAGGCAACATCAGTGGAGAGAGAAACAGAGTTAACGTTTCAGGTCGAAACCCTTCGTCAGAACTGAGAAAAGAGCAGGAAATGAAACAGATAAAAATGCAAGGGGGAGGCTGGGGGGAGGGGGGGGGAATAACTACGGTAAGTAGCCATGATGCGGAGATGCCAGTGTTGGACTGGGGTGGACAAAAGTGAGAAGTCGCACAACACCAGGTTATAGTCCAACAGTTTTATTTGAAATCACAAGCTTTCGGAGCTGCTGCCCCGTAAGTAGAGACATTAAGAGATGCTCAAGGCAAGACGAGATGGTAATGGGACAGGTATAAGAAACAAAAGGTGAAGTGTGATTTATTGTCTGTTGCAGAATGCATTTGCATCTTGCCCTCCAAAAACAATGCTCAAAAAACAGGAAATCTCACTGAACAACTGCCCCTCTTAATTGTTTACAGTTGTATCCAGAATCTCATCACTAAGGTAATCGCACTTTCACGAAGTGTGAACTGCTGATTGAAACTGCGTGAACACCTGACTTTGCCTGAAATCAACACAGCCTGTTAAATCGGTCAGTACAGAGTAAGTACTTGTTAAACTGTTTGAAATAGTCGGAGCACTTATTGCGTTTTAAGTGGCGCCTTTGTAATTGACTCCTATGCTGATAGCAAATGCTTAGCTCCATTTGCCAGATATATGTGGCTGCCCATGATAAGCATGGACAGTGTAAGTGGTGGGACTGCACTGGATTTGACCCCTAAAAGGTTAGCAGGACTGCTGCTGTGTGATCAAAATGAGAAGCTCAGTATTACTCCCTGCTTGAGGAACTAACTCGTATACAAGATTTGAGAGAGGACAGAAGATACTGAACTTTGTTGGGGGGAAAAAATCAAACATTTTCATCAAATTTACAGAGAATCCTGTATTCAATCCAAAGCCATTCTTACGCAGTAACTGACCCATTACATACTTTTTCACTGAATTATCTTTTACAGAGGGTGCAGAGGAGATTCACCAGGATGTTACCTGGGCTGGAGCGCTTCAGCTATGAAGAGAGACTGGACAGGCTGGGGTTGTTTTCCTTCGAGCAGAGAAGGCTGAGGGGGGACCTGATTGAGGTGTACAAAATTATGAGGGGCATAGATAGGGTAGATAGAAAGGAACTTTTCCCCTTAGTAGAGGGGTCAATAACCAGGGGGCATAGTTTCAAGGTAAGGGGCAGGAGGTTTAGAGGGGATTTGAGGAAAAACTTTTTCACCCAGAGGGTGGTTGGAATCTGGAACTCACTGCCTGAAAGGGTGGTAGAGGCAGGAACCCTCACAACATTCAAGAAGCATTTAGATGAGCACTTGAAACGCCATAGCATACAAGGCTACGGACCAAGTGCTGGAAAATGGGATTAGAATAGACAGGGCTTGATGGCCGGCACGGACACGATGGGCCGAAGGGCCTCTTTCTGTGCTGTATAACTCTGTGACTCTAGTTTATGTAGCTTTGGTATTTTGCCAATTATTGTGCCTCATGTAGGTGGGTTAGAGTTCCATACAATACTTGTTACACCAGCAGGTGACGCTGTGATAGTAAGTTAAGCAACTTCAAGTGTCACGTAACATTAGGTCCCTAAACAATAGTTGCAATTTTAAACTGGTGGTTTGAATTGACATGCAATGCCACACCTTGGCCAATGGGTGGATCTGCAACAACTCCATGCTCAAAAAAATTCCAACCATGACGCGATTTGTAAATAAAATTAGAAACCAAATAACTCCCCTAACCCCCTCTTCCTCTCCCCACCTCCCCCTCCCCGTGAGTGTTCATCAGGGGCTCCCACCCTCCACTGGGAATTTATGCCAGCCACTGCAAGAGGTAGTTTTCCCCAACCCTGTCCCCTCCCCTGCTGCCCCAAGCTCCTCCCATCAGTCCAATTGTGCCCCCTCACCCTCTAACCCCGCTTGAGCCGAATACTCTACTCAGTCTCAACTCCCCATATGCAATGCCAAGAGAGATTAACTAGTATTACTGTATCTGTAAAGATGTTAGTTGCTTTAGCTTGTAAAATAGCATGGGCCTACATTAAACATAGTAAGCAGATAAATACAAGTGGAGTCATTGTTAGCCCTTTGAGTACACACCTTAGAGAGCAGAGTTTGGAAAAGGTACAGCTTACAGATTTTAACAGACAAAACCGGTGCTAGTCAAGAGAAAAAGCTACAAAATTCTGATCCAGCACCCTGTCCATCCTTGATTAGTTGCTTTTATCATGGTATGACAATTTCATGGTCCCAACAGCTCGCTGCTGGCTATATTTTTGTTAGGCAAGGGTATTAGGGATATGGAACTAAGGTGGGTAAATGGAGTTGAGGTACAGATCAGCCATGATCTAATAGAATGGTGAAACAGGCTCGAGGAACTGAACGGCCTCCCTCTGTTCCTATATTCCAGTCAACAAAAGATGTGAGAAAGGGCAGAAAACCAGAAAGAGGGAGACAGAAAGAATTAGAGTGTGAACCAAATAGAGAGACAGTTTCAGCAGTGCCAGTGGATATCATGTGATGTATAATTTGGATACAGAAATGCAACTGGTGCCTTCAAATGAGCCAAGATAAAAGCACAATGTCACACCACAGGGCGAGGAAGAAAATGATCACATTAGACCACAGAAAAATAATGTGTAGGTTCCTTTAAGAAGGTATGACTTCAGGCTTTTCCGGAGAGTGGATGGATACACTGTGTCCCAAGCATAGGGAGACATTATGTGGCTACAGCTTGACTGAGATAGTGGCCGTGGCATGAGTTGTCCCCCTTTTAATCCACTATTTTGTGTCGGAAAAGATATAAGCCCTCCAAGCAATGTCCCCCGTAAGCTGCACTGCCTGGCTCCCCAATGCACGGCCCATTCAAATTTTTGCACATATCTACAAGGGAAAAGCCAGTGAGCGGCCTGCGCAGGACCCTGCAGATGACTGCATGGCCGCTTAGCGGGAACATTGCCTCCAAGCACCTCATCCGAGTGACCATTCTTCACATACAAGGAAGTGAGTGAGCACTGGCAGGACAGTCCAGCAATCAGACCTGGGACCTTTCCAGTCTACGTAGCTCAGGACCACACCATGCAGCGCAGTTACCCAATGACACTGGGGGAACCCCGCCGTGAGTGTTGTTTTTAAAACCCTGTCATAATTCACTTGAAAGGTGCATGAAGTGACACATAGCAGACATCAGCACATTTATATTTTAAATAGTTGTGCATTTCTCTCTTGCTGTGCAACTGCGAGATCCCAAATGCCGAGAGAGATGTAAACCCACTCTGACCTGCCGTCATTGACATTTATAAAACGCTCACCTTTGCAGTTCGCTGATTTCATTGCTAATTGCGTCCAGCTCTTTGATACCAGTGAAATCTCCGGAGCCAACCGAGCTTGTGCTATCCTATTGGGAAAACAGAGAAATGGAAAAGTCCATCGTAAAGGAAGCTAACAAGAGGCATAGTAGAAATATAACAAAAACAGAATAGGTTAAAAATATAACAAGTTCACCAGTAGCTGAACAATTATTTTAAGTAGCTAGTGATCCAGTGAAGCCCGAGACACTGAATAAAGGTCTGCTCAGTGCTACGTTATTGCAGTATCAGCTTCGTGCCACTAGAGACTCCCAATGAGTTGCTTCAACTCAAGGGCTCCCTCTGATGGCAAAAAGCAGGGACTGCAGCTTCACGCTTCAAACAGACACCTTCAATTATTTTGCAGGTCTTAGACCTTGTCTTGTTAAATTCTCAAACTTGCGAACTAAAAAAAAAAGCAGTATTCAACTCTACTAATTTCACAAATCCAGCACCAACAATACAAAAGGGAAAGTGCATCGACTTTAATTACAGGTTAAGCTGAAAATGCTGGAAATAGATTCATTTCTCAGGATCTGGACGATGCTGGCAAGGCCGCATTTATTGCCCATCCTTAGTTGCCCAGAAGGCCGTGAACCATTGCAGTCCTTGTGATGATGGTGTTCCCACAATGGTGCTAGGTAGGGACCCAGTGACGATGAAGGAATGGTTGAACATGTCCATGTCAGGATGGTGTGTGACTTGGAGGTGATGGTGTTCCCACGACTTTGCTGCTTCCTGTGCTTCTCAGCGGTAGAGGTCGCAGGGGAGGGGGGGTGTTGTCAAAGTAACCTTGGTGAGGTGCTGCCGTGCATCCTGTAGATTGTACACACTGCAGCCACAGTGCTGGAGGGGGTGGATATTGAGTCCAGTGCAGGTGCACCCATCAAGTGAACTCCTGTGTCTTGGGTGGGTCAAGTTTCTTGAGTGTTGTTGCAGCTACACCATCCAGACAAGTGCCGAATATGCCACCACAGTCCCGACTTGAGCCTTATAGATGGCGAAGAGGCTTCGAGGGAGTCAGAAGGTGAGCCACTTGTCGCAGAGTACCCAGTCGCTGTCCTGCTCTTGCATTCACTGTGTTGGCTCTGTTCAGCTCCTGGTCAATGGTGACCCCCCAAAATGTTGATGGTGGGAGATTCGGAGATGATGCACCATCGAGGAGGGGTGGGGGAGAGGCAGGAGACAACAAAATATTAGAGCTTGTGAAACAGAAATGTGGTGGAGGTTGGTAAGAGTGAGAGTATAGGCCACATCCAAGTACAGAGTGGAACAGCAGTTGAAAGGGAGATAAAGTGAATTATCATGGGGTCATCTTCCACTACAGACAATGCTTCCTTCGAGGAGGAAACGAGTGCCAATATGACTCAACAGATGAATGCACTGCCCAGTGTGAAAGCACTCGAAGGTTCCAGCTTCAATCCTGGTCTGTGCCGTGCAGCTCTGAGGTGGCAGTAGACGTGCTACTGTTTGTCTAAGCACACCAGGCCACCAAGAAATTCAATAAATGAGCTCATTCTCACCCTAATGCCTATCCAAGAAATCCTGCATGTGTGACGTCAGGTTAAGGAGAGGTTTAGGCTCAGATGTAATTAATGATCCTCATGACCAAACAGCCCTACCAACACAATATCAAGGCTCACGCATGGAATGCAAGTTGGCAAGATACCTGGTGACTAGCACCCGTGGAACTGCACCCAGCGCGAGTTCATGGCTCCAGGAGAAGACGGAAGGTGTTTCTTTTTAATGAGACAGAAGGAAACCCATTGACACAGCACAGTTGCACGCTCGCTTTCATCCGGACTGAAGCCAGTGTGGTGCTGCTATTGGGGAAGGCTCCTGTTCACCTGCTACATTCAGAATTTCAATTAGATGCAATTACTGGTAGTGATTTAAAAATTAGTTAATGTTTTGCAAAGGAAACATCCAGTTGAGTGGGTGAATAAACACGCCACAGAACAGATTCCAGGAAAAGATGCAATTGCATACACTAAGGTCATCGCTCTAGATTTTGCCAGCTGTGCTTATTTTCTGGTACTGAGCCTACGAACTGCAAGTGCACAAGTCTGATAAATCAATACCCCAACAGGGAATACACTGGGTCAGTGCACAATCTGCCTCTCAGCTCAAGTCTCTCTTGTGCTCACAGCAATGCAGGTTATTGCAGCTGCAGCCCTTCCACTGGACCATTTACGTTAAGCCACGTGGGGCTCTGCCCTGATTAATGACTCTGTGGTGGTTCTATCCTTTTGACAATTAGCACCATTGATATTACTCCTCACTTTGCTGCCTTGCCAGCACCGACCTGTCCTTCAGCCAAGAGAATCTCAGCTGTCAGGTTTGGCATGGATCAGGGAAGATGAGCCTTGCAGCATGTGATAGGGCTGCCTGGTCCAAGGAGGTCAACTTGCTCAATACTATCCTGCCCAATGTCAAGGGATGGCAATCACGTGGCACGACACCGGACTGTCCAGGATGTGTACTGACGTGAATGCCACTCCGTGCAAAGCAGGTCCAATGCCACCGCTCGCAAAAGGCAACAGTGCCTCCGAGTTACAAATGAAAAGTCAGCACTCGTTGCAGCGAGTTCACTTGAGCAAGATGTTTACTTGCAAAACAGAAAACCGATTATAGTTTAAAAACAAGTCTTCAATTAAAATTCCAAACAAGGGGAAAAAGTAAATTCATGAACGAGAACAAAGAATGCAGAAACTGAAGTAAGAGGATGCATTCAGTGCGGAGACTGCATGATAATCCCTCAACACCCCCAAAATCTTCCACATATATCGCGACATGGAAGCAGTGACTGGCAGGTATTTTCCCCAGATAGTGGGAGAGAAAACTGGAAGGAGAAGGTTAACGGGAGATTTAACAGAGGTGTTCAAAATTATGAGGGGTTTTGATAAGAGTAAAAAGGGAGAAACTGGCAGGAGGGTCGGTAACCAGAGGATAGAGATTTAAGATAATTGGCAAAAGAGCTGGGGGAGATGAGGAGAATCTTTTTTACTCAGCGAGTTATGATCTGGAATGCACTGCCTGAAAGGGTAGTGGAAGCAGATTCAATCGTAACTTTCAAAAGAGAATTGGATATATATTTGAAAAGGAAAAATTTGCAGGGTTATGGTAAGAGCAGGGGAGTGGGACTAACTGGTAGCTCTTTCAGGCATGATGGGACGAATGGCCTCCATCTGTGCTGTGTGATTCTATGAGAATCAGATCCCTTTCATATATTTCCTTAGCGGTTAGTTTTACAGTTGCTATATCTACAGTCTGCCCTCTCAGCCAGCAGTGGTGTGTAGCATGGGAAGACCCAAGAAAAGAGAAAGGTAGAAAAATATTTTTCTCTCATAAATAAAATCCCTCACTCTCAACAATTTCATTTTAATACTCCCTCTGCCCAGTGCTCTGATCTACGAGCTGCAGCACTGTCGAGAAATCGAGTCATTCAATTACATGTTAATCCTCCTTGCTGCTGTACATTCAGGGTGATATCAGCATTCCCGTAGACACTGAATTTATTTGAGCTCACACTCTGTGGAAAGTTGAGACCACAACACAACCCAAATAGTCAGAGGGAGATAGAGGAGCAAATATGTAGGCAAATTTTTGAGAAGTGCAAAAACAATAGGGCAGTAATAGTAGGGGATTTCAACTACCCCAATATTAACTGGGATAGAATCAGTGTAAAAGGTATAGAGGGCGCAGAATTCTTAAAATGCATTCAGGAGAACATTTTTTTAGCCAGTACATAGCAAGCCCAACAAGAGAGGGGGCGGTTCTGGACTTAGTTTTAGGGAATGAAGCTGGGCAGGTGGAAGGGGTATCAGTGGGAGAGCATTTTGGTGGTAGTGATCATAATTCAGTTAGATTTAGGGTAGTTATGGAAAAGGACAAAGATAGATCAGGAGTAAAAGTTCTCGATTGGGGAAAGGCCAATTTTGCTAAGCTGAGATGTGATTTAGCAAAAGTGGACTGGAAACGGCTACTTGAAGGTAAATCAGTGTCAGAGCAGTGGGAGGCATTCAAGGAGGAGATAGGGAGGGTCCAGAGCAAATATGTTCCCACAAAGAAATCTAGAGCCCCCTGGATGTCAAGGGGCATACAGGGTAGGACAAGGCAAAAAAGGGAAGCTTATGTCAGATACCGAAAGCTAAATATTGCAGAAAGCCGAGAGGAGTACAGAAAGTGCAGGGGTGAAATTAAAAAAGGAAATTAGGAAAGCAAAGAGAGGGCATGAAAAAATATTGGCAAGTAAAATCAAGGAAAACCCAAAGATATTTTCTAATATATAAAGAGCAAGAGGATAACTAAAGAAAGAGTCGGGCCTATTAGAGACCAAAAAGGAAGCTTGTGTGCGCAGGTGGAAGACGTGGTATGGTTCTTAATGAATACTTTGCAAAATACTTAATGAATACTGTCTTCACAAAAGAGAGGGACGATGCAGTCACTATAGTTAAGGAGAAGGAGTGTGAAATATTAGAGGAGATAAACATAGTGAGAGAGGAAGTATTAAGGGGTTTAGCATCTTTGAAAGTAGATAAATCACCAGGCCCGGATGAAATGAATCCCAGGCTGTTAAGAGAAGCAAGGGGGGGGGGGAAATAGTGGAGTCTCTGACCAACATTTTTCTATCCTCTCTGGCTACAGGTGTGGTGCCAGAGGACTGGAGGACTGCTAACATTGTACCGTTGTTTAAAAAGGGAGAAAGGGATAGACCGAGTAATTACAGGCCAGTCAGCCTAACCTCGGTGGTGGGCAAATTGTTGAAAAAAATTCTAAGGGACAGTATTAATCGTCATTTAGAAAGACACGGATTAATCAAGGTCAGTCAGCATGGATTTATTAAGGGAAGGTCGTGTCTGACTAACTTGATTGAATTTTTTGAGGAGGTAACAAGGAGGGTCGATGAGGGTAGCACGTTTGATGTAGTCTACATGGATTTTAGCAAGGCTTTTGACAAGGTCCCACATGGCAGACTGGTCAGAAAAGTAAAAGCCCATGGGATCCAAGGGAAAGTGGCAAGTTGGATCCAAAATTGGCTCAGTGGCAGGAAACAAAGGTAATGGTTGACGGATGTTTGTGTGACTGGAAGGCTGTTTCCAGTGGGGTTCCGCAGGGTTCAGTACTAGGTCCCCTGCTTTTTGTGGTATACATCAACGATTTAGACTTCAATGTAGGGGGCATGATTAAGAAGTTTGCAGATGATACAAAAATTGGCCGTGTGGTTGATAGTGAGGAAGCAAACTGCAGACTGCAGGAAGATATCAATGGGCTGGTCAGGGGGGCAGAAAGGTGGCAAATGGAATTCAATCAGAGAAGTGTGAGGTAATGCATTTGGGGAGGGCTAACAAGGCAAGGGAATACACATTAAATGGTAGGATACCGAGAAGTGTAGAGGAACAAAGGGACCTTGGAGTGCATGTCCACAGATCCCTGAAGGTAGCAAGACAGGTAGATAAGGATGTTAAAAAGACATACGGAATGCTTGCCTTTATTAGCCGAGGCACAGAATACAAGAGCAGGGGGGTTATGCTTGAACTGTATAAAACACCAGCTAGGCCGCAGCTAGAGTACTGCGTACATTACAGGAAAGATCTGATTGCACTGGAGAGGGTACAGAGGAGATTTACAAGGATGTTGCCAGGACTGGAGAATTTTAGCTATGAGGAAAGATTGGATAGGCTGGGGTTGTTTTCTTTGGAACAGAGGAGGCTGAGGGGAGAGTTGATTGAGGTGTATAAAATTATGAGGGGCCTAGATAGAGTGGATAGGAAGGACCTACTTCCCCTAGCAAAGAGGTCAATAACCAGGGGGCACAGATTTAAAGTAATTGGTCGGAGGTTTAGAGGGGAGTTGAGGAGAACTTTTTTCACCCAGAGGGTGGTGGGGGTCTGGAACTCACTGCCTGAAAGGGTGGTAGAGGCAGAAACCCTTAAAAAGTACTTGGATATGCACTCGAAGTGCCGTAACCCACGCAGCTATGGACCAAGAGCTGGAAAGTGGGATTAGGCTGGAGAGCTCTTTTTCGGCCGGCACGGACACAATGGGTTGAATGGCCTCCTTCTGTGCCGTAAATTTCTATCATTCTGGAACGTGGTCCCAGAAAGCACTGCACAGAGAACAAACACACAATGCTGCAAGGGATCATCAGTGAACCACTGAAATCCAACTCATTTTGAAAAAAAAAAGACTTGCATTTATATAGCTCCTTTCACGACCTCAGGACGTCCCAAAGTGCTTTACAGCTAATGAAGTACTTTTGAAGTGGAGTCACTGTTGTAATGTGGGAAACGCAGAAGCAAAATTGCACACAGCAAGATCCCACAAACAGCAATGTGATAATGACCAGATAATCTGGGTTTTTTTTTAGTGATGTTGATTGAGGGATAAATATTGGCCAGGACACTGAGGATAATTTCCCTGCTCTTCTTCAAAATAGTGCAATGGGATCTTTTACGTCCACCTGAGTGTGCAGACGGGGTTTAACGTCTCATCCGAAAGACGTTCAGTACTGCACTGGAGTGTCATCCTAGATTTTTGTGCTCAAGTCGCTGAAGTGGGACTTGAACCCACAACCTCTAGATTCAGAGGCGAGAATGCTACCTCTGAGCCACGGCTGACAATTGGTGCTTAATTTGAAGCAGGATGCAAGCAGCCAGGTGCCTTGTACTGACCTTTCCACATGCTTTAGCCAAGTTGTATTGAATAATGCCTCCGAACAACATTAAGCACAGATACAAGCAACTTCAGGTATCCATGCATAGGCATATTGATAAGTAAATCCCTTAAGCATCTCAGACCTCCTCATTTGTAACAGGTTATGCAGCAATGCAATTTGTAAATGGCTCCAACGTTCACTGTGCAGTAGAGCGTTCAGCAAACTAGAAATTAATGATTCATTAATGAATATGGCCAGGCATGGAGGGAGGAAACTTTAAACTACTTTTTCTCTATATCTGTACGGAAAGTACCCCCGCCCATACACACACACATACATACACACACACACACACACACACACACACACACACACACACACAAACTCCGTGGTGCGTTTGAAAGATAGCACCCAGTTTGAAGTAGGTGCCCTGTTAATAATTAAAAGTATCTGGGTTTTATGGGGCAAGTCACCAAGCTGCAGATGCAGTGCTGTATCTTGGGTCCAAGACTGATCCATTCACACCGGAAGAATTCAGTACCCAAAGCAACTGGTCCACCAGAGAGACTCAGGATTGCACTAACCCTCTGCATAGTTGTGGGAAACCTACATCAGAAATGGAGGTGATAGTTGAGATGGGTCTGAATTGTTCCTCAAAATTCCTCTCAGACCAATTGTAGAAGTTAACTTTTATTCCAGAGCATCTTTGCAGCATCTGGACTGGAAGGGCTTTGACTTGAGGCTTTATTCGACTCACCCACACATAAAGCTATGGCTTTTTAACATTCGTACAACAATGGGGCACGGGGAGACATGGAACTTTTACATTATACAAACTATAGGGGGTGGGGGATGAATTGTAAATGTATATGGGGCGTCTCACTGGTTCCGAGAGCATTAGTTCAAAATAGCCATGCTGCTCCTCCTCACACTGCCCATCTGACTAGGTGCTCTGGCTGGCAAAGGATACTTCCCTTTATAGGAACAGGAACAGGTCATTTAGCCCCTCGGGTCCATTTCGCCATTCTATTAGATCATGGCTGATCTGTACCTAGTAGAACAACAGATGCTGGTTGCAGCTCATCTACCCTCTTAAAGTATATGCACCAGAGGTGCGCCCACAGGAAGGAAAGGTAGAAACAGCAGTGAGTCACCATTAAGATGCTTTCACGTAGCTTCGAGCAGCAAGCACCGACAAAGCCTGGGAGCATATTTCTCCACTAACCTTCTTCAAAAAGCACGGGGAAAGGGACCCATAACAAGGAATCATTGATATCAGAGGATCAAAATTAATTTTTTTAAATGCTGACTATATACAGTCCCCGCCGCACATAGCGGGTGCGTT
This sequence comes from Squalus acanthias, assembly GCA_030390025.1. Lineage (NCBI taxonomy): Eukaryota > Metazoa > Chordata > Chondrichthyes > Squaliformes > Squalidae > Squalus > Squalus acanthias. The sequence continues at coordinate 41,799,274 of CM059443.1, forward strand.
CGTGCCCGCTATACGCGATGGCCGGTGCAACAGCTTTGTTGAAACCCCCGTAGTTTTAACAGGGGATTTTCACTATTACAATGAACATTGGGACAGATATCTTCATAGGGATTACCAACACGGTCCATAATACAAGAGATTGCAGGAGAGAAGATAGCGATTCTCCCATGAATGTGGGCGAGTTGCTAGGCTATAGCACTATGATAAACTACTATATACAGGAAACTCTTTATTAACCGGCACCGACGGGACCGGCGTGGTGCCGGTTAATCAAAAAGTCCGGATAACGGAGAGTTATATCTCCCAACGTACGAGAGCCCCGTACACATTGACATGCGCCTGCATTCAGAGCTCCGTCTCCCCGGGGACCGCCAGCTGACCATCTGTCGTGTCCGCTGCCTACCCGGGCTGCACATTCCCCTCCCAATCTACACGCTCCGATACAAGGCAAACGCCACGGGGTTTTTTTTAAGTTAATTTTAAACGAGAGATGAAGGAAAACCCCGGTTACCTACTCAAGAATTTTGCCGGTTAAGAGAGATTTCCGGATATTTGGGTGCCGGTTAATAAAGAGTTTCCTGTACTGTAGAAAAAAACAAACAAGACTGCGTGCAAAACAACTGGCTTTATTGAAATCATTTACTTATGATTGCTCTTGCTTTCAGTGCACCTAAACCTAAAGCTAAACGAGGTGTGAACTGGTGAGTAAACACAACTGTTTCTGGACAAAATAAACAGGGTGCTTAATATGCTATAACCAGCAACTTTGAAATCGATCTTAATGCAAATGATTAATGGTTATCACATTTTAGCTGCTATAAGCGACTGCCTGTTTTAAACGTGAACGTTTTAAGTGGTGGTTACATTACATTACTCAATCTCCCTTCACTTAGTCACTGACGTTGACAGGGTTATTTGCCAAAGTTGAAATTGGAACTGCACACAAGTCTATACTCTCACCAATCATTCCCACGTAGCAGGTACTGACCAGGTCATTTCTGAGCTTGCTAACGTCTAACATGCGCAGGTTCGTGATAGACACAACAATTGGATCAGATGGATTTGAGGCAATGAGAGGAGCAGGCAAGGGTTAGTGGAATGTTTAAAGCAGGCAGGTGGGAGCGCCCTGATAACATGTTCACAGCGAGTTACTCACACGCCTCATTTCTGCTAGTTGCGAAAGCTCAGGCCCAACAGGAGTCATGTAGCCTGAGAGGCTCTACAGAGAGAAAAAAATAAAGTGGGTCCACAGATACATGCAAAAGATGGTTAGTGTACAAACGTCAAGAGCTGGAGCATCAGGTTCACTTGGAGAAAACACAGATCTTAACTTGGGTCAGATTCAGTGCCATCAAGTGGCCAATAAAATAACAAAAATGGGTAAAATAAAAAAAACCTGGGCGGGTAAAATGAACACCATATCTAAACAAATGAGTTTGAGTGTGATCTCTCGAATGTATGCAGTTTATATTGGTCAATTATAATTGCATCTGATCATCAACACAGAAATTTGGTGAGCTAAATCCAAATAGTGAAACCTGTAAATTACAGACACCTTAGGGACTGGCATCAGCTGTCATTATTCTCAAATTGGGCATTCACTGCACTGTAAAATGGGGAGTTCTTTACCCAGCATCCATAGTGGCAGAGAAACCGCACTATTCCTGGGACAGAGCTGTGCAAGCATTCGATCCCAGAGATAGAGCGGTTTCTCTGGCGCTGTGGATACTGGCTAAAGAGCTCCCCATTCCACAAAACCCGCTGCCACCTCACGCTGACCAGCATACACTGACCGCACGGGAATTTGGGGGCAGAGAGGGAGTGAGCTGCAAGGGGAAGCGTCAGTGATTCCGACTCGGTGAAGGCTCCAGATACAGCAGCTTTACAACAGTCCGTGTCCCCTGTTTTAGAGTTGTCAAAGGGCTCGGCGCATTGAAGGCTGTCCGTAATTTGCGAGTGTCCATGGTTTCAGAGTGCCTCTTTTATATTTTACTGTGCGCCGCCTTTTTATAACTTAAAAGACGGGACATTTAATTGAGCACAGCAGGTCAGCGCGAGGCGGCAGCGGGTTTTGTGAAAGAAACAGCTTTTGTGGAATGGGGAGCTCTACCCTGCATCCACAGCGGCAGAGAAACCGCTCCATCTCTGGGACTGAATGCTTGCACAGCTCGACCCCAGGGATAGAGCAGTTTCTCTGCCGCTATGGATGCTGGGTAAAGAACTCCCCATTCTACTGAAAATGCTTACAGTGCAGATAATGCCCATTTTCAAACTGGAGTCAAGTATACAGTGCTGTTCCCCCAGGGGTCAGTATTAGGACCACTGCTCTTTTTGATTTATACTAATGACCTGGACTTGTGCATACAGGGCATAATAATTTCAAACTTTGCAGATGATACAAAATTTGGAAATGTAGTAAACAATGAGGCGGATAGCAACAGACTTCAAGAGGACATAGACAAACTGCCAACAGTAAAGAGGGTCAAAGTGCAGAAAAATATTAAACAGGCAAAGTTGAAGGCACTTTTATCTAAATGCACGTAGCATTCGCAACAAGGTGGATGAATTAATGGCACTAATAGAAGTAAATGGGTATGATGTAATTGCCATTACTGAGACATGGTTGCAGGGTAACCAAAGCTGGGAACTGAATGTTCCAGGGTACTCAACATTTAGGAAGGACAGACAAAAAGGAAAAGGAGGTGGCGTAGCGCTGTTAATAAGGGTTGAGATCGGTACGGTAGAGATAAAAGATCTTGGCTCGGCAGATCGTGATGTAGAACTGGAATCAGTTTTGGTGGAGCTAAGAAACAGCAAAGGGCGGAAAACATTGGTGGGAGTTGTGTATAGGCCACCAAACAGTAGTGGTAATGTAGGGCACAGTATCAATCAAGAAATTAGAAGTGCATGTAACAAGGGCAATACGGTAATCTTGGGGGACTTTAATCTACATATTGACTGGGTAAATCAAATTACCACTAATGGTGTGGAGGATGAATTCTTGGAATGCATGCAAGATGGTTTCCTGGAACAGTATGTGGAGGAACCAACCAGGGAACAGACTATTCTGGATCTGGTGCTGTGTAATGAGAAAGGGCTAATCAATAATCTTGTTATAAAGGGGCCTTTAGGGACAAGTGACCATAATATGATTGAATTTTACATTAAGTTTGAGAGTGATGTAGTCCAATCTGAAACTAAGGTCTTCAATCTAAACAGAGGAAATTACAAGGGTATGAGGGACAAGTTGGTCATGGTAGATTGGGAGACTACACTAAAAGGTATGAAGGTGGACATACAATGGCTAACATTCAAGGAAATAATGCATAATTTGCAAAAAGAAAATATATTCCTCTAGGGCATAAAAACCCAAAAGGAAAAGTGATCCAACCATGGCTAACAAAAGCAATTAAAGCTAGTATTAAGTCAAAGGAGGAAGCTTATAAAGTTGCCAGAAAAAGCGGTCAGCCTGAGGATTGGGATCTTTTTAGAAATCAGCAAAGGGGGACCAAGAAATTGATAAAGAAAGGGAAAATGGAATATGAGCACAAACTAGCGAAAAATATAAAAGCGGATTGTAAAAGCTTCTATAGGTATGTGAAAAGGAAAAGACTGGCGAAGGTAAATGTAGGTCCTTTACAGTCAGAGACGGGAGAATTTATAATGGGGAATGAGGAAATGGCTGGGAAATTAAATAAATACTTTGTTTCTGTCTTCACGGAGGAAGACACAAAAAACCTCCCAGAAATACGAGAAAACCAAGGGTGTGGCGAGAATGAGGAACGTAAAGAAATTATTAGTAAAAAAACAGTACTAGCAAAATTAATGGGACTAAAAGTCGTTAAATCCCAAGGACCAGATGACCTACATACTAGGGTTTTGAAAGAGGTGGCCATTGGGATAGTGGACGCATTGGTTGTCATCTTCCAAAATTCTATAGATTCTGGAACGGTTCCTGCAGATTGGAGGATAGCAAATGTAACCCCGCTATTTAAGAAAGGAGGGAGAGAGAAAACGGGGAACTACAGACCTGTTAGCCTCACATCAGTAGTTGGGAACATGCTGCAATCTATTATAAAGGATGCAATAACTGGGTACTTAGAAACTAATAGTAAGATTGGGCAGAGTCAACATGGATTTATGAAAGGGAAATCCTGTTTAACAAACCTATTGGGGTTCTTTGAGGATGTAACTAGTGGAGTAGACAAAGGGGAACCGGTAGACGTGGTGTATTTCGATTTTCAGAAGGCCATCGATAAGGTCCCACACAAGAGGTTGGTGAACAATATTAGGTCTTTTTCAGGATGGCAGGCTGTGACTAGTGGGGTACCGCAAGGATCGGTGCTTGGGCCCCAGCTAATCACAATCTATTTCAATGATTTGGATGAGGGGACTAAATGTAACATTTCCAAATTTGCTGATGATACATAAGAACATAAGAAATAGGAGCAGGAGTAGGCCAATCAGCCCCTCGAGCCTGCTCCGCCATTCAATAAGATCATGGCTGATCTGATCCTAACCTCAAATCTAAAGAACACAAGAAGTAGGAGCAGGACCCGGCCACTCAGCCCCTGGGCCCGCTCCGCCACCCACAGGGCCTTGACCGATCCGAACTCAGCCTCATGTCCAATTTCCTGCCCGCTCCCCGTAACCCCTAATTCCCTTTACTTCTAGGAAACTGTCTATTTCTGTTTTAAATTTATTTAATGATGTAGCTTCCACAGCTTCCTGGGGCAGCAAATTCCACAGACCTACTACCCTCTGAGTGAAGAAGTTTCTCCTCATCTCAGTTTTGAAAGAGCAGCCCCTTATTCTAAGATTATGCCCCCTAGTTCTAGTTTCACCCATCCTTGGGAACATCCTTACCGCATCCACCCGATCAAGCCCCTTCACAATCTTATATGTTTCAATAAGATCGCCTCTCATTCTTCTGAACTCCAATGAGTAGAGTCCCAATCTACTCAACCTCTCCTCATATGTCCACCCCCTCATCCCCGGGATTAACCGAGTGAACCTTCTTTGTACTGCCTCAAGAGCAAGTATGTCTTTTCTTAAGTATGGACACCAAAACTGTATGCAGTATTCCAGGTGCGGTCTCACCAATACCTTATATAACTGCAGCAATACCTCCCTGTTTTTATAATCTACCCCCCTAGCAATAAAAGCCAACATTCCGTTGGCCTTCTTGATCACCTGCTGCACCTGCATACTAACTTTTTGATTTTCTTGCACTAGGACCCCCAGATCCCTTTGTACTGCAGTACTTTCCAGTTTCTCGCCATTAAGATAATAACTTGCTCTCTGATTTTTCCTGCCAAAGTGCATAACCTCAAATTTTCCAATATCAAAGCTAGGTGGCAGTGTCAGTTGCGAAGAGGATGTAAAGAGGCTTCAAGAGGATCTCGACAGGCTCAGTGAGTGGGCGAGAACATGGCAGATGGAATATAATGTGGATAAATGTGAAGTTATCCACTTTGGTAGAAAAAACAGAAAGGCAGAGTATTTCCTAAATGGTGAAAGACTGGGGAATGCAGATGCTCAAAGGGACCTGGGTGTCCTTGTACATGAGTCACTGAAAGTGAATGTGCAGGTGCAGCAAGCCATTAGGAAGGCAAATGGTATGCTGGCCTTCATTACAAGAGGATTTGAGCACAGGAGTAAAGAAGTCTTACTCCAATTATATAGGGCCTTGGTGAGACCACACCTGGAGTACTGTGTACAATTTTGGTCTCCTTACCTAAGGAAGGATATACTTGCCATAGAGGGAGTGCAACAAAGGTTCACGAGATTGATTCCTGGGATGGCGGGACTGTCGTATGAGAAGAGATTGAGTAAACTAGGCCTGTATTCTCTTGAATTTAGAAGAATGAGAGGGGATCTCATTGAAGCATACAAAAATATTACAGGGCTTGATAGGGTGGATGCTGGGAGAATGTTTCCCTTGGCTGGGGAGTCTAGAACCAGGGGCCACAGCCTCAGGATAAAGGGTAGGACATTCAGGACTGAGATGAGAAGAAATTTCTTCACACAGGGTGGTGAATCTTTGGAATTCTCTACCCCAGAGGGCTGTGGAGGCTCAGTCATTGGGTATATTCAAAACAGAAGTCGATAGATTTCTGACTAGTAAGGGCATCAAGGGATATGGCGATAGTGCCGGTGAATGGAGTTGAGGCAGATGATCAGCCATGATCTCATTGAATGGCGGAGCAGGCTCGAAGGGCCGAATGGCCTACTCCTGCTCCTATTTCTTATGTTCTCCTATTTCTTATGTTCTTAGACAGGTGAAATGGGCAGACACGAGGCAGATGCAATTTAACACAGAGAAGTGTGAAGTGATACATTTTGGTAGGAAAAGTGAGGAGAGGCAATATAAACTAAACAGTACAATTTTACAGGGGTGCAGGAAGAGAGATCTGGGGTTGTATGTACACAAATCTTTGAAGTTGGCAGGACAAGTTGAGAAGAAGGTTACATAGAAGATGAAGATAGGAGCAGGAGTAGGCCATCCGGCCCTTCGAGACCGGACCCTTGGCTTTATTACTAGAGGAACAGAGTACATTAGCAAGGAGGTTATGCTAGACCTTTTATAAAACATTGGTTTGGCCTTAGCTGGAGTATTGTGTCCAATTCTGGGCACCACTTTAAGAAGGATGTCAAGGCCTTGGAGAGGGTGCAGAAGAGATTTACTAGAATGGTACCAGGGCTGTGGGACTTCAATTATGTGGAGAGACTGGAGAAGCTTAGAGCAGAGAAGGTTAAGAGATTTGATGGAATGGTTTTGATAATTTAAATAAAGAAAAACTGTTTCCAGTGGTAGAGGACACAGATTTAAGGTGATTGGCAAACGAACCGAAAGGAAACTTTTAGTGAGGAGTTGTGATCTGGAATTCACTGCCTGAAAGGGCGGTGGAAGCAGATTCAATAGTAATATTCAAAAGAGAATTGAATAACTACATGAAGGGAAAAAAATTACAAGGCTACAGGGAAAGAGCAGGGGAGTGGGACTAATTGGATCGCTCTACCAAAGAGCCGGCACAGGCACGATGGGCTGAATGGCCTCCTTCTGTGCTGTATGATTCCAAGTTGCTGGGTCTCTCAAATGTCTTTTTTTTTCAGGTGTCCGGTTTTTTGGGTGTGTCTGTTTATACAGGTGTCACTGTACACTCAAAATGTATTTAATGATATTTGAATGCAAGCAATATAAACCAGACATAAGCACTGAATTCTGCTTTGAACTGCTCAAGAGAATGTCCCCACATTTCAATCATTCCCATTAACCAGTACAAAGCAAAACAACAATATAGCACCTTCAATGTTCTTTATACAGAGACAGACACCGAGCCAGGAAGGGAGAGATATGGGGGGGATGGTGACCAAATTTCAGAAAAAGTTTTGAAGTTTTTTTTTAAAAGGAAGAGGAGCAAAGAGTTTTAGGGAGTGTATTTCAGAAAGTAGGACCCAAGAAGTTGAAGGTTCTGACACCAGTGGTGGGACAAATGAAGGAAGAGGATACAAGAGGCCGCAGTCAGGGGAACAGTGGGTTTGGGGAGGATTGCAGGGCTGGAAGAGGTTACAGAGATAGGGTTGGGCAAGACCATTTAAGGATTTGAAGACAAAGATTTCAAATTGAATGCACTGGGGTATGGGGAGCCAGTTTAGGTCATTGGGGTCAGGGGTGACGGTGGGATCAAGTCAGCAGGACTTTGGGCAAGAAAGAATACGTGGAGCTAAGTTTTAAACAATTTGGAACATGGAGTGAAGAGGATGGGAGGCTGGAAAATAGAGCATTAGTCAAGTCTGGAGGTAAAGATATGTGGAAGAGCTTCAGTAGTGGAGGGGCTGAGGGAGCGGTGGATGCAGGCAATGCTGCAGAGGTGGATGTAAATGGTCTATGTAATGGAGACGGTATGGGCTCTGAATTTCATCTCAAGGTCAAATAGGACACCTTGGGTTTAATGTGGGACTGTGGCCGGGGAAAGGGATGTAATCAGTAGCATGGGAGTGGCGTTTATGGCAGGAATCAAAGACAATGGCCTTAATCTTCCCATTGTTGAGCTGGGGAGGAAGTTACGACTTCCCCGAGACTGGATGTTGGACAAACAGTGACAGCACAGAGGCAGCGGAGGGGTTGAGAGAGGTGGAGTTCAGCACAGAATGGTCCATATAGGATGGGAGACACAAAGGTCGAAGACCCCTGAAAATAAACCTTCAACTCCAGCAGTATAGACACAGGGTTGTCATTCTTCATTCTCATGACCTTTGGTATGGAGTCTGCTGAATCAGAGGTTAAAAAGAAAACTCACTTCTAAGCCAGTATGCTTTTGATGTTGTGCCAATACACTTCATAGAATCATAGAAAGTTACAGCACAGAAGGAGGCCATTTCGGCCCATCATGTCCGTGCCGACCAACAAAGAGCTATCCCCTTCTTTGCTAGGGGAAGTAGGTCCTTCCTATCCACTGTATCTAGGCCCCTCATAATGTTATATACCTCAATCAAGTCTCCCCTCAGCCTCCTCTGTTCCAAAGCAAACAGACCCCAGCCTATCCAGTCTTTCCTCATAGCTAAGATTCTTTACTCCCGGCAACATCCTTGTAAATCTCCTCTGTACCCTCTCTAGTGCAATCGCATCTTTCCTGTAATGTGGTGACCAGAACTGCACGCAGTACACTAGCTGAGGTCTAACTTGTGTTTTATACAATTGAAGCATAACCCCCCTGCTCTTCTATTCTATGCCACAGCAAATAAAGGCAAGCATTCCGTATGCCTTTTTAACCACCTTATCTACCTGGTCTGCTACCTTCAGGGATCTGTGGACATGCACTTCAAGGTCCCTTTGTTCCTCTACACTACTCAGTGTCCTACCATTTAATGTGAATTCCCTTTCCTTGTTAACCTTCCCCAAATGCTTTACCTCACACTTCTCCGGATTGAATTCCATTTGCCACTGTTCTGCCCACCTGACCAATTTATTGATATCTGCCTGCAGTCTACAGCTTCCTTCTTCAGTATCAACCACACAGCCGATTTTAGTATCATCTGCAAACTCCTTAATCATACCCCCTATATTCAAGTATAGATCATTGATATATACAACAAAAAGCAAGGGACCTAGTACTGAGCCCTGCGGAACCCCACTGGAAACAGCCTTCCAGTCACAAAAACACCCATCAACCATTACCCTCTGCTTCCTGCCTCCGAGCCAGTTTTGAATCCAACTTGACACTTTGCCCTGGATCCCATGGGCTTTAAACTTCGTGACCAGTCTGCCATGTGGAACCATATCAAAAGCCTTGCTAAAGTCCATATATACTACATCAAATGCACTACCCTCATCTACCCTCCTTGTTACCTCCTCAAAAAATTCAATCAAGTTTGTCAGACACGACCTTCCCTCAACAAATCCGTGCTGACTATCCTTGATTAATCCGTGTCTTTCTAAATGAACTTCTTGTGTGATACTTTTACCTTTATCATCTCAAACTGTTCCTACCACTTCCAGTGACAGACCTGTACTCACCACACATCACCCTGAGTGTTGTATCACTCAAACTGCTCTCTCCAGTACACCCTCTACTTGACAGGACAGAAAGTATACTTGTATCACTGTGTCTCACAGTTCAAGTGGACATTGTATAAACATTCAGGCAGCCACCAGTATGCTACTGAAATCCCAGTAGAGACATTTATTGGTTGGCCGGTTGAGTTCCGAACTTAGGCCTCCAAACATAAAGGCCGATTGCTGATACATTATGCTGGGTTCATGTCCCACTCCTGCAGTCTCAACACAGGAAGATGAGGAGGTCAAAACAAATATTGCCACACAGTTGAACACGCCTAGATTTTTTCCACCGATTTTCTCACCCTCCCTCCCACTCTCCTGATCCCTTACTGGGTATAGTTCCACGGGTGCTGAGCTTACACTGAGGTAACTAGCCCAAGTGGTGAAATATACCAGCCCAGACTGTCAGGTCTAAAGCTAAGAGTACCTCATCAATTCCTATAAAGTCGGAGTAGCGTCAGGTACTTACTGATACTGGTGTAGTCCTCTCTGACGGTGGGATCATGTCTGGAGTCAGCACCTGGGGGGGGTCAGTCCCTTTGCTGACCTTTTGCTGGATCAGATACATTGCTAAAGCAAACTGTTCCCTGTTCAGTTTCCCCATCTGTTTTGTGTCGGCCAGGGCCCTGTTGGAAAACAGTTTACTAAATAAATGCAGGCTCAATATTGCAACTACAGCAAAATCATGCCGACTGCTATGTTTAATATCATAACAATCTATTAAAGGAAGGTACGTGTTGGCATCGCAGCAATGTAATTTATTGGAGAGGAAAACAAGCCAGTGGCAGCCTGCAGTGAGGGACGTACAGCAGGTGACGCAGAGGGAGGTGTAGAAACCATCTGAAGTGGCTCCCAGTGTCAGTCGCACTGCTGTGGATTAGTATCTCCCCACAAGAGGAGTAAAGAAGTCAGGGAGAGTTGCTGCTGGGCCACTGGCAAAAACCTCCCGGCAGCTGAAGGGTGATGCAGGCACAGGTCAGAAAACCAGCTAGAAATGAAAAAATCAAGGGGCACTGACTGCGGTGAAACAGACTCATGCTCACCTGGCATTTATTTTTTTTAAAGCCCCTCTTACAAGATAAAACCAGCACCTGCAGTACTATTACGATAGCAAAATACTGCAGATGCTGGAAATCCGAAATAACAGAAAACGCTGGAAAAACTCAGCAGGCCAGGCAGCATCCGTGGAGAGAGAAACAGAGTTAACGTTTCAGGTCGAAGACCTTTCGTCAGAACTGGAAAAAAGCAGGAAATGAAATAGATTTTAAAGCAAGTTTAGGGCTGGGAAAAGGGGGAGGGGATGAAAGAACAAAAGGGAAGGTCAGTGATAGGATAGAAAGCAGGAGCGATTAAGAGACATTGAGAGACATTAAGAGATATTCAAGGCAAGAGGAGGTGGAAATGGGACAGGTTGAGGAACAAAGGATGGCTCGAGATGAAGTGTGAATTGCGCTGGTAGAATGAAGGACAGCTGCCAGCTTCTGGGAGGGAAGAAAAGGCCAAACAAAAGTGTGGATAAAAAAAAATATATATATATATATATGTGATGGGGGCCAGGGTTATGATCTGAAATTGTTGAACTCTATGTTGAGTCCAGAGGGCTGTAGCGTGCCTAATCGAAAGATGAGGTGCTGTTCCTCAAGCTTACGCTGAGCTTCCGTGGAACAATGCAAGAGGCCGAGGACGGTGAGGTCTGAGTGGGAATGGAGCGGTGAATTAAAGTGACAGGCGACCGGGAGCTCGGGGTCCCCCTTACGGACTGAACGGAGGTGTTCTGCAAAGCGGTCACCCAATCTGCGTTTGGTCTCCCCGATGTAGAGGAGACCACATCGTGAGCAGCGAATACAGTATACTAAAATGCAGCTTCTATTCAGTGGATTTCTTTTTAAACAAAATATTAGACAAACATATCTTTTGAGACTAACTGCAACAGATTCCACGAACGGTGCAGCTTAAGAGTTTGCATTTGATTGAGTGCGGGCTATTCCCTCCACAAAATTTGATATGCAGACGTTGTCACTGCACCAGTATAGTCAATGAAGGACACTTCAGGCACCGTCATTATATCAACAGTATATAATGCGCATTACAATGATGGTTTTCTTACCCCTTCAAGTATAGAAGATTATGGGGTGATCTAATTCAGATGTTTTAAGATGATTAGAAGGGTTTGATCGGGTAGATAGAAACTATTTCCTTTGGTGGGGGAAGTCCACAACGAGGGGGAATTATCTTAAAATTAGAGCCAGGCTGTTCGGGGTGATGTCAGGAAGCACTTCTTCACACAAAGGGAAGTGGAAATCTGGAACTCTCGCCCAAAAAGCTGTTGAGGCTGGGGGTCAATTGAAAATTTCAAAACTGAGATTGATAGATTTTTGTTAGGTAAAAGTATTAAGGGTTATGGAACCAAGGCGGGTAGACGGAGTTAAGATACAGATCAGTCATGATCTAATTGAATGGCGGAACAGGCTCGAGGAGCTGAATAGCCTGCTCCTGTTCCTTGGTTCCTATTCATGATTCAATCATTTCTATAATATTGGGTGTCATCACCAGTTGTGAAATCATTAACCTGAAGGTGCTTTTACCTTTCATCAGCGCCTAGGTTTGAGTTCTGGGAGAACAATTTTAAGTCCCACTCACCCACCTGTGGCCAACTAACAACTTCTGGCTCAGAAACTGTAAACTTGCTGCCCCACACGTGCAGTTCCCTTATGTCGGCACTGTGGTGTTTGCTGTACACGTGGAAGGGACATTGCGCTGATATCCCAAAGTAATGGCAGCCTCATGATGCTCGCACGCTGATGCACTGAATCTAGCTCAGCACATTTAGAAGCCATCAGTGAGGCTGTAGGTCAGAGGCAGGTTAGGAGGTGAATGAAATCTGGGTCTCTGCTGCAGATAAGGCTGGAGTATTTACTTTAGCCAGTGCTGTTAACTGCACAAGACACACGTCAGGAGTCGATGGCACCAAAGAAGGGCAAGAGTGTCTCCAGTTTCGTTGGCTCATGGCCATTTATCATGCATGAGCTAAGATGTCCCGAGTACAGACTATGACTCTCTCACAATACATTAACACTCAGCGTGAAAACTGTACGTCTCTTACCATACGTGAGCCAAGAGATTCTGATGAAGCGCAGACTGCATGAAGATATCTTTGACTTCCAAGCCACTGACGTACCCATCCATATCCAAGTCTATTTTGAGGAAGATGTCATCGTACCGCATCTTGTCATTAGCAGGCACAACCCAGGTTAATGGCTGCAACAAACAGGATTTTTCCAAGTCACTGCACTGCACAGTATCAGTAGGTGAAAGTAACACAGCATAAAGGATCACAAATCATCAGAGCCCTGAGAACAGCGCTGACTTTATTCATCAACTCCTCAACCAAGTGTGGTGTGAAGCAATTAAAAGGACAACTTACTGTAATACCCAGGTCAGTATCTGTGTTTGCAATGGGAGTGATAACAGCCATAACCATCATGGATGAAATCTAGTCAAATGTGTACACACAAAAGGAGTCATCCAGTTCAAACTATGTTGATTTCAGAGTTGCAATTGTTATTTCCCTTGCAGCACAGTACAGTGAAGCACCAGTCATAGATTTATGGAACATAGTCCCATGCACACAGAGGTCCTGGTAATTGCTACTACAGAAATTAAGGATCTTCACCCAGGACTGCTTCTCAGGCACATTCTAGTGGACAGTTTCAGAACAGTATTGGCAGAGTCCTGGGAGTAAATTGCCCAAATGCCCTCTTAGCTACAGGAAGAAAACACTTTCATAATCTAAGTGATCATCACAATCGTTTTCACAACAAGTCAGAATTCAGAGTCGTAGCATCGAGAGTGTAATGTTATATGTGTCTAACAGCACAGTGCAGCCAACAATGATGTTGCCTTATTGTAAATTCCAGTGTAGGAGTCTAACTTTAATTCAGGTCTGGAATTATTCCTGAGCATACAGGACTGACTGGTACACTGCAGCAGTAATGATCGAATGATACAATTACGATAGCAAAATACTGCGGATGCTGGAAATCCGAAATAACAACAGAAAACGCTGGAAAAACTCAGCAGGCCAGGCAGCATCCGTGGAGAGAGAAACAGAGTTAACGTTTCAGGTCGAAGACCTTTCATCAGAACTGGAAAAAAGCAGGAAATGAAATAGATTTAAAGCAAGGATAAAGCTGGGAAAAGGGAGAGGGGATGAAAGAACAAAAGGAGAGATTGAGAGACATTGAGAGACATTAAGAAATGATCAAGGCAAGAGGAGGTGTTGATGTAACAGGTTGAGGCTAAATGAAGTGTGAAATGCACTGGCAGAATGAAGGACAGCTGCCAGCTTCTGGGAGGGGAAAAAAAGAGGGGGCCAAACAAAAGGGTGGATGAAAAAATAAAATATAAATGTGATAGGGGCTGAGGTTATGATCTAAAATTGTTGAACTCGATATTGAGTCCAGAAGGCTGTAGGGTGCCTAAACGAAAGATGAGGTGCTGTTCCTCGAGCTTACGCTGCGCTTCAGTGGAACAGTGTAATAGGCAGAGGACCGTCCTCGGCCTATTACACTGTTCCACGGAAACGCAGCGTAAGCTCGAGGAACAGCACCTCATCTTTTGTTTAGGCACCCTACAGCCTTCTGGACTCAATATTGAGTTCAACAATTTTAGATCATAACCTCAGCCCCTATCACATTTATATTTTATTTTTTCATCCACCCTTTTGTTTGGCCCCCTCTTTTTTTTCCCTCCCAGAAGCTGGCAGCTGTCCTTCATTCTGCCAGTGCATTTCACACTTCATTTAGCCTCAACCTGTTACATCAACACCTCCTCTTGCCTTGATTATCTCTTAATGTCTCTCAATGTCTCTTAATCTCTCCTTTTGTTCTTTCATCCCCTCTCCCTTTTCCCAGCTTTATCCTTGCTTTAAATCTATTTCATTTCCTGCTTTTTTCCAGTTCTGATGAAAGGTCTTCGACCTGAAACGTTAACTCTGTTTCTCTCTCCACGGATGCTGCCTGGCCTGCTGAGTTTTTCCAGCGTTTTTGAATGATACAATTGGCTTGACAAATATCCACAGCCTCACTACAAATGGCCACTGGGTATGAGGGCGTATGAAAGGAACAGGAAGAAGTTATTAAGCTCAAGTTTATTCAGTCACAGACTATTACAAATGTTACCCGTCGTTGAGTGCGCCCAATTCAGCTAGTCAGGGGAGGTAGGCAAAAGTAAAACCTGCAAAAGAAAGCTTTTCAAAATTGCTCCTAAAGCCAATGGCATGAAACTCCCGTATTAATCCAACCTTACAACACACATTCACAACGCCAAGCCGTGCATTCCACCAGCGCCTTATCTAGAGCTGCATCAGTGCCTAAACCACTGTGTTCCCTGAAGAACACACCCATCTGTGTCTATCGATATAACTTTCAGTCCTGTTCTTCAACAAAAATGGAAGCAGTTCACTTACACAGGAGTTATACCACTAGTTTGGTTGGGAGTCCATTCTAATTAGCTACTGCCCTTGGAGAGGGGGGACCTTCTAAACATCGTCTTGAGGTTCAGTGCTTTTACCCTGCTGCCCTCTAGTTGTGTGATCATATTCTATGTACAGTAACTCTGATCCATTTTAACCTATATTCTCCATGTTTTAGCATTTGAAAGACATACAGATGCGTGTTAACTGATTACTCGACTTATTAAAAAGCCAACAGTGCAGGATTTGGCTCTGCTTGTGGGAGGGGGTGAAATATGGGAGGAACACGATTCACTGAAGAATAACACTGGCCATTAGCTGATATTCATCCACTGCTTCCCTCAGGTAGATCCAGTTGTGTCCAGAAAATGCTCACCATTCCTGAGAAAGCATAAACATGAACATGATTCAAGCCCGGGGCTCTAACCCAAGCCTCGCAGCTGAACAAGGAATGCATTTTAATGCTACGAGTTATTTTTAAAGTACTACACAAAGAAGTTTTCAAATAAAGTCAACTCAAGATTGACCAAATTTCAGCTAGCAACAGTCACATGCACACTAATGAGAGTACTGTGGCCGCAATTCTTCTCAAGGAGGAGGACAGCATGGAAGCACAGCACTCTGGGACCCCAGTGTGAAGTACTAGAGTGGCAAGCATGCAGCCAATTTCCAAATAACAAGTTTCTGATCTTAACCATGCTGTTGGGGGTGAGGTGGCACACTGAATTGAGGGGGGGGGGGGGGGGAGACAGGAAAATCACTGAGCTGCTCATGTGGAGCCTTGTTAGAAGCCTGGGACTATGTACATCCTCTCACCAGGGAATGAGCCATGACAATGCAGACTACCTTAGCAAGATGTAACAACAGTGCTTCCCATCTAATCACCTGTTTGATGTGCTTTGGAGAGATGCTGCCCGCACTATTTAAGCTGTTAATACTGCCATGTGAAGGAGTGGATCGCAGACTATCTTTAGGTGGAGGGCTGGCGGGTAGCACTGGCACAGAACCAGCAAGTGCTGGTCCTTGCTTCTTCCTCTTGGACGGTGGCAGAAGCGCAGATGGCAGAACGGGGGGAACTGGCTCCTTCTCCAAAGCTCTGTAAACAAGATGCATCGCCTACAAATAAAACAGAAAAGGGTCAGACAGTCTGTGGCCATATTTCAGCTGTAAAAGCAGCTCCACAGGTGCAATATGAATGCACCTTTTAGTTATCCCCACTAGTCTCTGTATCTGTAATTACCACAGAGATCAGAGAGTGTCTTTTTTTTAATTGAATTTTATGCTCCTGAAGGTGAGGATTGTCACAGTAAGGAAATTGAACTCTTCCCTATCTTTGGCTCCCAGAATAGAGTTCCAGGATCAGGCATGGCCTAAGTAAAGATCCATTAACACTTCCCAACAACCTGCCTATATCCCAAGCTCAGCAGCATACCCCCTTACAGGGCAGCATGTCCATCTGCCACACCAGCCTCATACTTCCAAAATGGAACAGTTTAATGTCAAGTAGTGCTGCATTATGGGTAGTTGCGCAGTGGAACTCTGGTTACCAGTATTTTGAGACTCAACTCATTTCACATGGGACTCTTGCAACCAACAGAAAAAGATGGTTTTCATCTGGACCCCAGGTCTTACAGGTGACAGATTAACGTTCAGAGCTACTGCATCACCGTCTCTCTCAAACACAATAGCTCAAGTGATCAGATATACAGGAAACTTTCGTTTATCCGGCACCGACGGGACCGGCGTGGTGCCGGTTGATCAAAAGTGCCGGATTACAGAGAGGTATACTTACCAAGGTACGAGAGACCCGTACACGGCCACAGCCTTAACAATTGGGACCCGGAGAGGGAAAATAAACGAGACTCCGGCTTTTTCCTCCGTGGCGGCGACAGGTCCGAGTCGGAAGAAAGTTGATCCCCCTTTCGTGGGGGCGAAAGGTCAGAATCGGGGTCTTGTCTGTACAATAAAACTTACCTGATTTTTGCCGGTTAAGCGAGAATTCCGGATATTTGGGTGCCGGATAAACGAAAGTTTCCTGTATTTAGTGTACAATTACATTCCTTTTCTTCTTCCCCTCCCCACAATACTCCATTATTTACCATATACCATGAAGTGCCATGTGCTAATCTCAATCCTGTGATTCCTCACGGGCTCAGATCCCAATCTCTGGGCTGTCAAGATCAATACTGAATGTAGGCCATTTGGCTACTGACAGCAAGGCACACATTCAATAGGTTCACATTCATGTAATAACAGTATGCAAGTCGACCTCAGTCAGCAAACACCACCTAGGAACCAATTACAGCACCAGCAGAACTTACGGAGCAGGCAACGTAACGACAATATTGCTGTATTAATTGGTTAATTCAATCAACCCAACATGCAGCGCGGTGAATCGCCCTGTTTCGCTCAGGATTTTCTAAGGGGGGGAAGGGAGGGGGAGAGTATCGGAGGGGGAGAGTATCGGAGGGGGAGAGTAGGGAGGTAGGAGAAGTGAGAAAGAAAACAAAAAGTGAAAGAAGAGAAAAAGAGGAACTTGCATTTACACAGCATCTTATACTCAGGATGTCTCAAAGCACTTCACATCCAATTAACTATATTTTTCAATTGTAACCATTGTTATGTAGGCAAAGTTCGCAGCCAAGCCACACACAAACACAGTAAGATCCCACAAACAGCAAGTGGGATAGGTGACCAGTTAAATTGTTTTGATGGTATTTGTTGAAACAGGGCATCAGGAGAATCATTTGCCTTTCTTCAAATGGGATCTTTACATTGAAAAGGCAAATGGAGCCTTGATTTAACATCTCACCCAAAATACATGCTGTAGAAATAACGAGACAAACAGTGCTCACCGTTATTTACGTGAAAATTGGACAGCAACTTAAGGCAACCGCACATGCGCAGTAAACGCGGAAAGCAGGAAGTTGCTGTCCGAGATGCCCTGCTCCTCCAAAAGCTTCCCGAAAACGGCAATTCGCCCTCTGACTCACCATTCAAATATAAGGAACGTCGTGAAGCTCCTGTACTTACAACAACAACAACTTGTATTTATATAGCACCTTTAACGTAGTAAAAAGTCCCACGCGCTGCACAGGAGTATTTTAAGACAAAAAATTTGATACCGATCCACATAAGGATAAATTAGGGCAGGTGACCAAAAGCTTGGTCAAAGAGGTAGGTTTTAAGGAGCGTCTTAAAGGAGGAAAGAGAGGTAGCGAGGCGGACACACAGATACAGACCTCACTCACCAGAAAAAGTTAGGATCTGTTCATTCTAGTGTAATTACTCTTTAAATGGCATGGTTAGTCATAATTACAGCCAAACAACCTCTCTGGCACTGAAAATTAACTTTTACAAGTGTGGAGTCTCATTCCTTCAGCTTTTAATTATTGTTAGAAATTTAAAAGAACAAATTGTAAATTAAATTTTTTTTTACTTTTCCTTTCCGTCTCTTATCTCGCTCTCTCTTAATCCAATCTTTCTTTCCCTCTCTTTATTTTGCTTTCTGTACCTGATTTGACAATGAATTCAATATTCTAACCTGTCACTTCCTGGTTCTTCAATCTGATTGGTTATGGAAACTCACAGTTGCTCGCCCTGCTTACACAAGTCCCACGTGCCCTGTAGAGGCCACTGAGTTTTTTGGATGGTTGGATGACAGGAACCTCCAGTGCAAAAGACAATGGGCCAAAAATTCATCCCGCGACACGAGAGTACGCAGTGCGTACTCTCGCGTATTCTCTCTCCAATTGCCGGTTTTCTGCATGCCCTGCGCATGCGCTGAAAACCGGCACTTGGTCTTTTGAAAAGGGGGCGGTTCCTTGGTGCATCGCGTGCGCGCTACAGGCTGCGCGCACGCTGTGCACTTCATGCTTTGGACGCGCAGGTAAGTACGGAAGATTTTAGAAATGGAAAAAGGAGTAAGACCCACTTTTAACAAGGTAAGTAGTGAATTAAGTATTTTTTTGAATTTTTTTTTAACAGGTATATCTTTTTTAGAGACTTTAAAGACAGGTAAGTTTATTTTTATAACTTTTTAAAAGATTTTAAATTTTTTCAAAAATTTAATTTTTTATTTAAAATGGTTAATTTATTTAACTATACTTATTTTATTAATGTGATGGTTTTTTTTTAATTTAATTGAGGTTTAGCTGTTATTTTGGGGGGGTGTAAGATTCATAGATTTCACAGCACGTATGTGAAACTTATGAATGGAAGATGGTGTGCTGCCATTGGCTCTAACTGAGTCACGTGATCCCACAGCTCGCACGAATTCACTACGCCGGTGGGATACGCAAGCACTGCCCAGCTGATGTCCGGAACATCAAGTTCGTGCGAGCTGGATCTGAAAAAGCACAAGCGGAGTGAGAGATCGCGGGGAAGCCTTACCCCCGCAGGAACAGAGCGAGATCAATTTCTGGGCCATTAGAAAGTCTATGGGCAAGTGCATGTCCAACAAATGGCTAGCGCCATTCGGAGCAAAATACGGTCCATGACCTTCAACAATCCCATGCTCTCTCAGTATTGGGCTGAAGGATCAGCATAAAGTATGTGAAGTCCAGTAGTCGAGCTTTAAGCCACAGCCTACTGACACACAGGTAAGTGTGTGACTAACCGAACCAAGGAGAATAAAATGACAAAAAAAAGTGATGCAAGGTGTGCATGTGCGTCTAAATATTTTTTTGTTCAGATTGGTTCATTTGCAGTGACTCTCAAAAATCAGGTTTGGACTTCAGATCAATATTTTAAGGCTCGCTCCGTGTGTCCCCATGCAACCAAAGGTAGTACAAGACTTACCACAGCAAACTCGTCTTTGTCCAGGTGGCCATCCTTATCAACATCACTAAGGTCCCAAACCTGAGGAGATTGAAATGAGATTGAAAATTGAAGCCAAGAATTAAACCAAGTCCTGCTTCAACCAGGAAAGAGTAAGCGGTTTGGTGGATATAAATCCTGAGTCAAAGCAGAACAGATGCACACGGCCAAGACGCCATTATGTCCAATTTTGATCAATGTGCTCAATCAAGATTGGGCATTTCATGAATTTCTGTTTGTAAACCCTACCTCCCTATCCAGTCTTAAATTCAGCCACAGGTGATGGCCCTAAGCTGTATTGAGTTGTAGCCCATCAGGATGACACCCATGTTGTTTGGTTGCCCACACTATATGGCTAAATATAATGTAATAAATACAAAAACATTAAACTTGCACATAACGTCAGCCATTCAACATTGCAAATACCTTCAGGAAGTTCTCCTGGACAGGCGCGCCCCTTTTCTCTCTCTGGCTCTTCATGCGGGCAAAATTCAGGTACACAATGCAAGCTGGCTAATGTAGAGCTCAAGTCCCAAAATAGCTCTTGCAGATTTTTCTCCTGTAGAATGGCTGACTGTATGGGTGAGTTTAGTTTTCCTCAAGTATTATTGAATTAATGTATATATTATGTTATGAATGTTATTATTAGACACTCAAAGTGGGCTTTGTGAGGAAGCAAGATGGCTGCTTAAAGCACCTGAGAACTTTTTACGGCATTTGATTGGTTGGTTTTGTGGTAGCAGTTGGTTCCTAACTGGAAGTGATGCTTTTCCATTCATCTAGTCACAATCAGATATTTCAGCAAACCAGCATAGTTAACTCAAGAGTGAGTGGTTCTTCACGACAATCAGAACTACTAAATTTAAGTGGGACAGACGTAATACACAAGAATTTTAAATTAGTTAGATAGCAGTAGCTAATATTATAATATATTTGAGATGCTCCCATTTTCTCTTCTGCTTTGCCCAGGATCATTTATAGGACTGAGATTTAATATGGGAATGGTTGAGTTGTGGAGGGAGAGGGTTTTTTTTGTGGGGCTGTGTTCGGGACTCAATTCATTCAAATATTGGTGTCACGACACATGGTTTAAATATTGTTCGTGAGAGGACTCCCATCTCTAATTCACCTACAGGTGGTCATGTTGGGAGATCAGAACTTTTCCTCCTACCATACTGAGGGATGTGAAGCTGTTTGCCTTCATTCTGGGATTTCAGATCCTCCTTTTCTTTTTCCCCCTTCAGCCCATTTGCAAATCTTGCCTGTATGACCAGTGCCATCGTGTTGTATATAAATCTCTTCCTCTAATTGGCTGTGGTTCAAATAACTATTTGTGGTTTCCTAGAACATCTGTGGTATTGTTAACAACAAGAGCTAGGATTCTAGCAAACGTGGGCAGTTTGGGAACTAATGTTTCTCTTAATCAAGAAAATAATTCGGTAGATAAGGCTAGGAAACCGAAATGGGGCTGGGTGGAAGCTGTTTTACACTTCATATACATTTCAGTAATAGGAAAATGAGTATTGTTGAGGAGGTTACAAATCAATGTTATGGGTACCCAGGGAAGGATGTTCTTAACTAAAATTAAAAATGAATGAACAAATATTTGTTTCTGTTTGGTTATTACGTGCTCACTCAACCTTGGTGAATCTGTCTGTTGAGTTTATGTGCGGCAGTGATGGGTTTATGGCACTGGGAGAGGATTAGAACGTCATTTCAGATGTCATTCTGGACAGATCCAGATTGAGGAATAGGGATATTATGTAATGTGTTATAAGCACTAGAGAAAGTGATTGTGTGTGTTATTACATCCCAGCGTAGGTAAGACTGGGTATTTTAGGGCCAATTGTGGGGGTTTTTTTAAAAACAGGTGGCGATTTACCAAAAACTGGTTACAGGTTAAAGGATTAGTAAATAAGAATTTTGGAGGGAGGAAAAGTAGTTTGATGAGGTCTCACAGAAAATAAGGGAATATAAGATACAGAACCTGGAAACAGTGATAAAGAATGTAGACGTTCAATATATACCACAGCTCGGAACAAACTGGGCCCTTCATGACCCAAACCAATCTATCTGGAGCGTACTGATCGTTCAAAAATCAAAGAAATCTTTTTTTTGAATCATAGTCAATTATGAGGAAAAGATGTTAGCCTCTACAATCCGTAAGCATTAGGTTATTGTTGTTACTAGAAAAGGAGATTGTAAATAACTACCTACTCTAGGGATATATAACATATAGGGATTTATATTCCTATAAAGTTTATTACTTCTGAAGAACCAGAATGATTTTTATGGAATGGAGTCCTTTATTATCCCGAAAGTTTCTGAAACATTCCTTCAGAAAGTTTTTAAAAACTAGTCTGAAGAGACCACTGAATAAAGAAATGTAGAACTAGTTTCATTGCTAGTTGATAAAGTGCTGCATGGGGAATTGGACTACAGCTGTTTGATTTATACCCTGCTCTGCTGCTGTCCAGCAACTGCACTGTTTCGCTAACCTCTTCCGATTTTAATAACCGGCCCTTGTCTTTGAACAGAAAATGTATTGATCAAAGCTGCATCAGTCTCAAGTATTTTTGTTTTAACAGTCGCAATCTCAAGACAGGTTTTCCACTGAAAATAACGCTGTGCTCAAGACGTATACTGTAACATGCTCACCCTTCCCAAGACGTCCAGAGGTAGGTTTGAGTTTATCAACACAGGTTTGACCTTGTCGCCAGAGAGAAGGCCATTTAGTGGAGTCAAGCTTTCAAAAATTCCATCAAATTTGGCTCTCTCTTCAGGCTGTGGGGAGGGAGACAAGGCTGGTTAGCATTTTCTATTCGCGAGATACTTAAAATGCAATGAAGTGGGTCTTGATGTCTACTTGTGTAAATATTCATCCCAGCATTAGACTTGAAAGTTCTGGCCGATCCCACAATTACCACTATGGTTCTCAGCATGGTTATTCCACTGGTGATGATCTTATGTTAGGCAGCTTTGAAACTCTGCTCTTAAACATTTTGGTAGGTTGTTTGACATTGCCGTGAACATCTCTAAAACCTATAGCACCATGCATATTTTAGCAAATTGCCATCTACGGCCTTCCACCAAAGCAATGCTCATATTTATCTAGCGTCCCCTCAAATTGCCCTGCGCTGTTGACAGTTTATCCTCTCACTATTCCACTTACTCAGGGGCTTTCCAGGGCTTTGTTCTAACTCCATATTGATGACCCACTCCATTCATCATCCAACCCTGTTGCTGCTGATTCCACTCTAAATTCATCAACCTCCTTCAGATCACAAGCCCATTACATACAACATTCATTTCTCTCACAGAGCAATGGTTAAAACAATTAATCACCTCTACATCCTCCAATGAGACAAAGAAAACCTGGTTTCTTTCGATTCTTCATTGTTTTGATTGCTTCACTCAGTCCTGCTTCACATAGATAATCTTGGACCCTGCGGTGTCTAAATGAAACTCCCACATCTCTTCCATAGTTTAAGTTGCCTCCAGGAAGTCAATTTTCCTCATTCCTGTCCAGTATTTCTTGTCCCCAATAACTCTTATCTAAAAAACTCAAGTCTATCCAAGTCAAATACATCTCATACATCCGGAAAGGGTACAAGAAGTTTCTCATCTGATCCTTCTCTTACTTCTGGCGTTCAACTTCTCTTTCTTTCTCTCTGCCCTCCCCCTTCCACCAGTCACGACCTTTCATCAATACTGTTGTCGGAAAATATCTACCAGATGTTTGCCCATTTACACAAACTGCTGCCAAACTATAGAAACTGAGGACTATAAAAACTCAAAATTATAACTACAATTGTCAGTACTCCTCGGAATCCTTCTTTGTTGCTTTTCCAAACCTCTAAATAATCTATCCTACATGCTCTTTGCCCTCATCACAACATCCCCTTTCTCTAACTCATTCTTTCCCAAAACCATAGCACTTCAACCCCCTTGGTCTTTTCCTTAAAACTCAAACCCATGTAGCGACCTAATGACTACTTCTCCATTCCCCTCATCATTTACTCGTTTCAACCTTGCTGGTATCCAACATTATGGGCGTTGGGCCCTTCATCCAGCTTTTCTCAGAGTCATGTTCCTATTTCCCCTGTGATAAATGTCTAGCATCTGCTAAGCACTTACTCTCAACAGCATAACAAATTAGGAACACAATAAGCAGTGAATTAAAGCTGCACACTACCCCTCTGTCGCAGTGCATTGGAGCTCGAATGCCTTGTGACCATGTACCGCCCCTGAAATGGCTTATACGCCACACGAGTCCCCTTCCATTCCACTTGCCTCATCTCAGCTTTTCAACATATCTTTCTATTCATTTTTTTTCTCTCATGTACTTGTCTAGTTTCCTTTTGAAAGTATCTGAGCTATTTGCCTCAACCATTTCCTGTGGTAGCAAGTTCCACATTCTAACCACTCTCTGAGTAAAGAAATTTCTACTTATTTCCCTATTGGATTTATTAGTAACTATTTTGTATTATGGCCCCTAGTTTTGGATTCTCCCCCAAGTGGAAGAATTCCCTCCACATCTACCCTGTCCAACCAATTCATATTTTTGAAGACCTCGATCAGATCACCTCTAAGTCTTCTCGGTGTCAATTTGGAAAATCCATCCTCATACAGCATCACCCCCAACTTTTCAGATAAAGAGGGGAAGATAATGAAAATCACTGGTGCAACGCGAGGTGCCACCCAGCCACACCTTGTGCCCCAAACACAGCACCACACTTTATATAGCTCACAAACTTTATTCTAATTTTCTTTGGTGAATATTGAGCTCATCGGGCACCCAGCATTAGGATCACCTACTCCCAGGTCAAGTAAAACACACTTAGATGCAGAATAAAGTTCCCTTTCCTCACCCACCTTCAGAAGAGCATCCTCCGCTGCACTATTTCAACATTGCTCCATTTCCCCTAAACCAGGCATCCTTTGTGACCCTTGAGCGATGCCAATTTAGTGCCAAGTTGGAGCAGCTTTGCACCAGGAGCCTATTCTCACTGGGAACTAAGCTGGAGACTATCCAAATGAATAGCTCATAGGACCATTACAGCCAGTGACTCTCAACCCATCCAGTCTGGGCTGGATTTGAACCCAGTTAGCAGAGGTGTAACCTAACCCACTGGACACTTCAAATACTTGGGTCAAGATTGTATGAAGTCAGTTATCCAACTCACCCTTACAGCCCAGTGCGTGTCTGAAGAGGGAGGGGGTGCTATCAGTAAGGGACTACTGTTGTCGTGCTGCCAAAAAATAAAAGGCAATCCATTAGTAATAAAGTACGCACAAGTTCTGCCAGTGAGGTCTTGGAATAAGTTATACCTGCAAACATTTATATGTTCAAGGAAACCAGCCATTAAATAAAAACTGCAAATGGTAGGGCACATAACTGAACTACTTTTAATTAGGAAACAAAACTCATACATCTGGGGTACACTCCCTGGAACATTAATAAATCACTACTGACTTATGGTTGATGAAATCACAGCCCAGTGAAGTGACAAGTCCAGTAACAATTCACAACCGAATGGTTGTAGCTAACACACCACGCCTGATCCTCCCGCACCACACAGCACCAATACACACCACGCCTGATCCTCCCATACCACCAATACACACCACGCCTGATCCTCCCACACCACACAGCACCAATACACACCACGCCTGATCCTCCCGCACCACACAGCACCAATACACACCACGCCTGATCCTCCCACACCACACAGCACCAATACACACCACCCCTGATCCTCCCACACCACACAGCACCAATACACACCACGCCTGATCCTCCCGCACCACACAGCACCAATACACACCAAGCCTGATCCTCCCGCACCACACAGCACCAATACACACCAAGCCTGATCCTCCCGCACCACACAGCACCAATACACACCAAGCCTGATCCTCCCGCACCACACAGCACCAATACACACCAAGCCTGATCCTCCCCATCACACAGCACCAATACACACCAAGCCTGATCCTCCCGCACCACACAGCACCAATACACACCAAGCCTGATCCTCCCCATCACACAGCACCAATACACACCAAGCCTGATCCTCCCGCACCACACAGCACCAATACACACCAAGCCTGATCCTCCCACACCACACAGCACCAATACACACCAAGCCTGATCCTCCCGCACCACACAGCACCAATACACACCAAGCCTGATCCTCCCGCACCACACAGCACCAATACACACCACGCCTGATCCTCCCACACCACACAGCACCAATACACACCACGCCTGATCCTCTCACACCACACAGCACCAATACACACCACGCCTGATCCTCCCGCACCACACAGCACCAATACACACCACGCCTGATCCTCCCGCACCACACAGCACCAATACACACCACGCCTGATCCTCTCACACCACACAGCACCAATACACACCACGCCTGATCCTCCCGCACCACACAGCACCAATACACACCACGCCTGATCCTCCCGCACCACACAGCACCAATACACACCACGCCTGATCCTCCCACACCACACAGCACCAATACACACCACGCCTGATCCTCCCACACCACACAGCACCAAGCCTGATCCTCCCGCACCACACAGCACCAATACACACCACGCCTGATCCTCCCACACCACACAGCACCAATACACACCACGCCTGATCCTCTCGCACCACACAGCACCAATACACACCACGCCTGATCCTCCCGCACCACACAGCACCAATACACACCAAGCCTGATCCTCCCGCACCACACAGCACCAATACACACCACGCCTGATCCTCCCACACCACACAGCACCAATACACACCACGCCTGATCCTCTCACACCACACAGCACCAATACACACCACGCCTGATCCTCCCGCACCACACAGCACCAATACACACCACGCCTGATCCTCCCGCACCACACAGCACCAATACACACCACGCCTGATCCTCTCACACCACACAGCACCAATACACACCACGCCTGATCCTCCCGCACCACACAGCACCAATACACACCACGCCTGATCCTCCCGCACCACACAGCACCAATACACACCACGCCTGATCCTCCCACACCACACAGCACCAATACACACCACGCCTGATCCTCCCACACCACACAGCACCAAGCCTGATCCTCCCGCACCACACAGCACCAATACACACCACGCCTGATCCTCCCACACCACACAGCACCAATACACACCACGCCTGATCCTCTCGCACCACACAGCACCAATACACACCACGCCTGATCCTCCCGCACCACACAGCACCAATACACACCAAGCCTGATCCTCCCGCACCACACAGCACCAATACACACCAAGCCTGATCCTCCCGCACCACACAGCACCAATACACACCACGCCTGATCCTCCCACACCACACAGCACCAATACACACCACGCCTGATCCTCCCGCACCACACAGCACCAATACACACCACGCCTGATCCTCCCCACCACACAGCACCAATACACACCACGCCTGATCCTCCCCATCACACAGCACCAATACACACCACGCCTGATCCTCCCCATCACACAGCACCAATACACACCACGCCGGATCCTCCCACACCACACAGCACCAATACACACCATGCCTGATCCTCCCACACTACACAGCACCAATACACACCACGCCTGATCCTCCCCATCACACAGCACCAATACACACCACGCCTGATCCTCCCGCACCACACAGCACCAATACACATCACGCCTGATCCTCCCGCACCACCAATACACACCACGCCTGATCCTCCCCATCACACACCACCAATACACACCACGCCTGATCCTCCCGCACCACCAATACACACCACGCCTGATCCTCCCGCACCACCAATACACACCACGCCTGATCCTCCCACACCACACAGCAACAATACACACCACGCCTGATCCTCCCGCACCACCAATACACACCACGCCTGATCCTCCCGCACCACCAATACACACCACGCCTGATCCTCCCGCACCACACAGCACCAGTACACACCACGCCTGATTCTCCTACACCACACAGCACAGACAGAAATGAAAACGAGAGAGACAGAGAGAAAGAAAGAACGGATGAACTTGCATTGATAACGCTTCCCAGAAACACAGGACGCCCCAAAGCGGTTCACAGCCAATTAACTATTTTGAATATAGTCACTGTTGTAATGTAGGAAATGCAGCAGCCAATTTGCACACAGCAAAGTCCCACAAACATAAATGAGATAATGACCAGATAATCTGTGTTTTGTGATGTTGGTTGAGGGATAAGTATTGGCTAAGGCGTTAAGAGAACTCAATGCTCTTCAAATAGTGCCATGGGATCTTTTACGCCCATCTGAGAACGTCAGACGGGCCCTCGATTTAACGTCTCGACCAAAAGACTGCACTGGAGTGTCGGCCTGGATCATGGAATGGGGTTTGAACCCACGACCTTCTGACTCAACGGCAAGAGTGCTACCTCTGAGCCAAGGCTCAAACCATTACACTGATCCTCCTGTACCAGATAGCACCAGTACACATCACTACTGATTCTCATGTAGCAGACAGCACTTGTACACTAATCCTCCTGTACAAGAAAATGCCGCCCCACTTCCACAGAATTACAGCCTTCATGGTTTACAACCCTACACACAGTTGCTGGACCTCATGGAACATGCACTGAACAACTAACCCAACATGTTAATCCTAAACTGAGTAAGTGCTTGATCGTGGCAGCAACAGAAAAGGCTCTATTCTACATACTTTCAATCGAAAATACAAGTCTTAACAACAAGCAGTTCCAATTGTCCAGTTTATACAGAAAAATACAAGAGAAATGTTTTGTAACTAGCATCGCTATTACATTTCATGTTGAAAATCAATGTGAATGGAATCATGCAACCTTATGAAGGCAGGTCAGTTGAAAATACTCATTTGTTAAATGAAGTTAGACAGTGAGTGTAAATTAATGATTGTGAGTTCTACTGCACACACCTCTAATGACACACCAGGCAAATACACAGATTTAGAATTTCGATTAGAGGTTTAGACACTTACAAATTTGGGCGGTGGCAGTGTCACATTTAGACTGCTCAGGCTAACATCATGGCCATTCTGTGCACACGCTACCAGGCGTAAAGCCACATAAAAGCCCTAAAACGTAAACAGAGGGTTAAGTATGAGAGGAATTAGTGAATAATCAACAGGTCAGAATCAACGAAAGCATGACTCACATACCTGTTTATCCAGGTAGCCTTTGCCTTCAGGGTCCGCCACATCCCAAATCTGCACAGACCAACACAAAGGGTTACATGAAAACTGTACTCAAAGAGACCCTCCATCACCCCTCCTCCGACATACTCAAGGGCAGAGATAGGGAGGCTCAGATGCTGTATTCTTCCCATTTTCAAACCAGTAACAGCATTAACCATGCAACTCATTCTACTCATGACATCAATTCGCAAGTGATTTGAAGGGCCTGGGAGGCTATAAAAACATTAAAGGTGGCAAGAGTCTCCACAGATTTATATTAAAATATTCTACACTGCCAACTTCAGCACAGTGAAAAGTTGGATCACCAGCTCATCTATTGGAAAGTGTATGGCTCCAGGCAGCAACAGAGTGAGTCAGTGAGGGGACATGCCGAGATTCATTTGGTGTAAACAAAACCGAGCACTGTGCCATATCTATTAACATTAGCACTCAAGAGACTTTCAGAGCTGTACTTGCACAGAGAAGAACGGTCTGGAATATGCTTGCTTCAACTGCATGGCTGCAATGGCTCACAGGGTTCATCCAGAAAGTAGCTGAACCACAGATCAGGAGCGAGTTTGTTCACCAGTCTGTGCAGTGTCGAGGATCATAGCCTGGGGCTGCAGTCGGGGTATCACAATCGCTCTCAGCTCCCCCGGGTTAAGGGGGCGGAAATTCTACCACGGTTCCCACAGTAGCCATGGTCAAATAGCCCAGTCAAGGCTCACACATGACCAGCGTTCACTTGGGACAAGGTGGCAAAGGATAGCCGACACCCGTGGAACTGTACCCCAGCAATGAGTTGCCACCATTAGGAGAAAGGGAGAGGAGTAGCCAATAATAATAATATTGTATAAATCTAATGGTAACTTCAGCTTCCTGTGGAGATATCAAAGAGTAACTAGCATGAGGTGACACAATCACAGATTTATATTATAATTCTAGATAGTCCATGGCTGCCGTGAGAGTCACCAGATTTACAGACAAGGTCACAGACTAGGGTCACATTCGGAAGTTTGAATCCAAACTTAGTTTTGCTGAGGAATTCCTGCAAGTAATAAAGGGAGAGTGGGCCAGGGATGCAGTTTTACTAATATTTAAACTCAAGTAACTGCAGGTGTCTGTGGGGAGACAGAGCCCAAAAATAATTCAACAGAGTGGCAGCATGCAGGCTTCCAAAAGCCAAAGGCATCGATCTAAACAGCGCGACTATGGCAAGGTGTCAAGTGTGGGTCAGCCGCTTCCTCAGGGAAAAGGAATGGACAGGGACCCTCGGGTTACTTCCGAAATCCTCCTTGCGACCGATTTCAGATCACTAATGGCGGAGGCTGAGATAGGCGAGAGAGTCAGCCACTCCTGTGGAAAGGCAAGAAAGAAGCAGAGGCTTGCTAAACACATTTTGCCTCAGCTATACCACAAGCAGATTTGCAGAAACCCAAGTGCCCGATCTTCGTATGTAGGCAGTGAGCAAGTGCAGGCAAGCTATTTGACTACAGTGGCATCACAGCCAAATTCTCATTCTCACCACAGACGTACTTTCCAGCAGAGGATCTGGATGATCAGGAGCAGGATAGCTGGCTGATCTTCCTCCCCGCTGGAGCCCATGGACATGGAGGCTAATTCTTTAAACACATGAACCATATCGACACAAAACTTGGAAGTATAGTGAACAGTGAGGAGGAGAGTGATAGACTTCAAGAGGACATAGACAGGCTAGTGGAATGGGCGGACACATGGCAGATGAAATTCAACGCAGAAAAGTGCAAAGTGATACATTTTGGTAGGAAGAAGGAGGAGAGGCAATATAAACTAAAGGGTACATTTCTAAAGGGGGTGCATGAACAGAAAGACCTGGAGGTATATGTGCACAAATCGTTGAAGGTGGCCAGGCAGGTTGAGATAGCGGTTAAAAAAGCATACGGGGTCCTGGGCTTCATAAATAGAGGCATAGAGTACAAAAGCAAGGGAGTTATGATGAACCTTTATAAAACACTGGTTCGGCCTCAACTGGAGTATTGTGTTCAATTCTGGGCACCGCACTTTAGGAAGGATGTGAAGGCCTTAGAGAGGGTGCAGAAAAGATTTACAAGCATGGTTCCAGGGATGAGGGACTTCAGTTACATCGATAGACTGGGGAAGCTGGGGTTGTTCTCCTTAGAGCAGAGAAGGTTGAGGAGATTGGATAGAGGTGTTCAAAATCATGAGGGGTCTAGACAGAATAGAGAGAGAGAAACTGTTCCCATTGGCGGAAGGGTCGAGAACCAGAGGACACAGGTTTAAGGTGATTGGCAGAAGAACCAAAGGCAACATGAGGAAAAACTTTTTTACGCAGCGAGTGGTTATGATCTGGAATGCACTGCCTGAAAGGGTGGTGGAGGCAGGCTCAATCACGGCTTTCAAAAGGGAATTGGATAAATACCTGAAGGAAAAACAATTGCAGGGCTACGGGGAAAGGGCGGGGGGAGTGGGACTAGCTGAAGTGCTCTTGCAGAGAGCCGGCACGGGCTCGACGGGCCGAATAGGCTCCTTCTGTGCTGTAACCATTCTATGATTCTATATCCCTACGTCTCAGTGCTCTGACTGCCACCTCCGGTCAGAACAACTAGCTCAGCATAGACTGGGATCAACCTTCGGACTTTGGACCTCAGTAACCATTTTTCACTTATCGGCAGGACCAGCAGTTACACGCACTGGTCGTACCAGAGCAGTTCATGGCTGTGGAACATGAATATATAACTTGTACAACAGGCTCTGGCAAAACACTATTCAGTCAAATCATTTTACAAATTTAAGATACAGAAACAAAAATATGCTGATAATCATATGCCAATCACAGGGCAAGTATGGGGGGTGGGGAGGAAGATGCACAGAACCAGAGATTATTCGCAAATATACTTCAGAAGTTTACTTCACAACCTTAAACGGATTAAAACACATGAATCGTATCACATATCCCTATGTCTCAATGCTCTGACTGCCGCAGGATTGCGTGATATACACACTCATCTTCGGTCAATTTAGTACAGTACATCAATGCAGAGTACTACAAATAGGACAGGATAGGAAGGACAAAGCTGCAGGGTTTGTGAGCTGCCACATCCATCCTCTTTAAGCGGTCACTAATATTCTACGGTACAAGAATATCATACACCAGATCATTCAGGTCTCTCAGCAAGGAGATAATATCTGCATGTGTTAGATAGCAGCTTCAAAACAAATATAAACACAGGCTTTATTAACAATCGCAAACACAGTAGGTATAAGGCGGCAGCAGTGTGTAAGGTTGGAGAGGGTCATACTGGGGATATTTTGATATACAAGCTTTAATTATCTGCACCAGAATTTCAATGACCTCCTCCCTGACTTGCTTTACTGCATTCATAAAACTAATAGCAGGTTGTAATGAATGTTTTGGTGAGTGCTGTACCCACGCAGCCTCGACTGAGGGGCAGCTCGGAGTTTTAACCAGCTGCCTCCTGACCTGATGGGTAAATGCACTGCACAGTGTGCTACTGATCAATACCGACATGAAAGGTCCCCACTTCAATCAGGAAGTTAGTAGATCTGAGTCGGGGCAGTAGTAAGGGTATTAAATTGGTCCTGGCAAAAAGGGATGGGGGGGGGGGGGGGGGGTGAGAGGGGGAAAGAGGAAAGGGGAAGGGAACAGTTAAGTGTTCCTACTGCTGATAGGTAGCCAGAAACTCCTGTTGGAAAGTGCATGGGAGACCAGGAATCAGCTTGTTTGTTTGTGATACCCTCTGGCTGAATAGCTTGCTGGCACTCACTAATTAGGCACACACATGAAGACTGGTCATTTCAGCACCTGTCGTATAGTCACCCAGTATTGGGACAGTGATGCATTTTGGAAGGAGAAATGAGGAGCGGCAATATAAACTAAATGGTACAATTTTAAAGGGGGTGCAGGAACAGAGAGCCCTGGGGGTTCACAGACACAAATACTTGAGGGTGACAGGGCAAGCTGAGAAGGCTATTAAAAAACAGACGGGATCCTTAGGTTTAAATATCGAGGTACAGAGTACAAAAGCAAGGATGTTATGGTAAACATTTATAAATCACTGGTTAGGCCTCAGCTGGAGTATTACCTTCAATTCTGGGCACCACACTTTAGGAAGGATGTCAAGGTCTCAGAGAGAGTGCAGAGGAAATTTATCAGATTTGTACCAGGGATGAGGGACTTCAGTTCAGTGGGGAGATTGGAGAAGCTGGGATTGTTCTCCTTAGAGCAGAGAAGGTTAAGAGGAGATTTAATAAAAGGTGCTCTGAATTATGAGGGGTTTTGCTTGAGTAGATAGGGAGAAACTGTTTCCACTGGCAGGAGGTTAGATAACGGAGGACGCAGATTTAAGGTAATTGGCAAAAGAACCGGGGGTGGGGGGGGGGGGAGGGGAGGGTGCAGAAAGAGGGGGAGTATTTTTTTTACGCAGCGAGTTATGATGACTTAGAATGCACAGTCTGAAAGGGTGATAGCCAATTCAATATTAGCTGTCAAAAGGGAATTGGATATATACGCGAAAGGAAAACTTTGCAGGGCTATGGGGAAAAAGCAGGGGAGTGGGATAAATTGGAGAGCTCTTTCGAAGAGCCGGCAGACACGATTGGCTGAATGGCCTCCTTCTGTGCTGCATCTTTCTACGAAGAGGAGAACTGCAATGACGGAAAAAAAAGGACAGAGAACGAAGGAGAGAGAACGAGAACCTGAAAGTATAGAGCGCCTACTGAGATAAAGCCCAAGTACTTTAATCTTCTCATCGTCTCCTTGTCCACTATAAACATGCTGGAACAATCATTTTGATGCAATTATGGAGCTGTAGCAGCTAAAGCCATTCAAGGAATGCTGGCTTTACCCCCATTAACGTCTACTCCTTCAGCCAGCATTCAATAATCTAATGGAAATGACTTCCTGTTAATGGAACACTGAAGTGCTTGTTTAGTATTTACTAAAGTATCTTTCACAGCAGGCTGACAGATTGCAGCTATTATATGCCATTAGTCGATTACTGCGTATATCAGACATGAAAGCCTCAGACTGATTCATGACATTTGGTGTAATATACAAGTTACTCTCAAGCATCAGACTGTTTTTAACAAAAATCAGTGCTACAGTTTTATTCAGTGTGGTATAGTGTGAACAGCATCTCTGTCTCAACCAGTAAGCATTGACCAGGCCTCAGTGGTAACCGCAAAACAACAATGTTAGACCACACCTGGAGTACTGTGAGCAGTTCTGGGCACCACACCTTAGGAAGGATATATTGACCTTGGAGGGAGTGCAGCGTAGGTTTACCAGAATACCTGAACTCCAAAGGTTAAATTACAAGAGATTACACAAACTAGGGTTGTATTCCCTGAAATTTAGAAGATTAAGGGGTGATTTGATTGAAGTTTTCAAGATATTAAGGGGAACTGATAGGGTAGATAGAGAGAAACTATTTCCGCTGGTTGGCGAGTCTAGGATTAGGGGGCATAGTCTAAAAATTAGAGCCAGACCTTTTAAGAGCGAAGTTAGGAAACACTTCTACACACAAAGGGTGGTCGAATTTTGGAACTCTCTTCCGCAAACAGCAATTGATGCTAGATCAATTGTTAATTTAAAATCTGAGATTGATAGAATTTTGTTAACCAAAGGTATTAAGGGATATGTGGCAAAGGCGGGTAATTGGAGTTAGGTCACAGATCATCAACGATCAGCCAGGCTCAAGGGACTAAATGGCCTATTCCTGTTCCAATGTTCCTAATGTACCCCTTCACTACAGCTTGTTCCGCCCCAATTCTATCAATGCGAACAAACTTGTCCCCGACAGAGTGGGTGCATTTTGTCTGTGCAAGCCAAAAATCTTGAACGGTGAGAGACCAGAAGAGCAAGGACCAGTACCGCATACATCAAATATATGACTGCAAAACACAAAAAGTGGGTTAAGTGCTTTTTTTTAACTAACTCAAATTTTGGAACCAATCAAAAAAACTCCATCACAATTACTTCACCACATCTCTCAAACTTCTACCAGATGCTCCAACTCTCATTTACAACATCTACTTATTTATTTTAAGCTAGGTGAAAGCTGATCAATGATGATTACGGTAATGTCGAACTGCAAAAGCAGAGTTCTGAATTAGTTCCTCAAAATCACTGTACCGTACCACTTATTTTTATCATTCACACCGTTCATTTTATAGGGCTGAACTCAGGTTTGGTGGTGTTTTTTTCCCCCACTGACAGCAATCAGGGTGAACTTGATCAATGCACTCTGTCTCACAGCTTG
The DNA here is from genome assembly GCA_030390025.1 of Squalus acanthias. Lineage (NCBI taxonomy): Eukaryota > Metazoa > Chordata > Chondrichthyes > Squaliformes > Squalidae > Squalus > Squalus acanthias. The sequence continues at coordinate 41,834,646 of CM059443.1, forward strand.
AGGACATTCACACTCAAAGACCAAGGAGTCTGTTGCGACAGAATCATCAGAAAATAACCTGCAGTGGATTCCGAGAAAAATGTGCTTGCAGTTTATACCACACAACTTTTGTTTGGCCACAGTGGGCTCAGCAATTAATTACTCCGGCATCTTAACACCAAGGTCACAGATTTCACAACAGATCAGCACGCAAATGTGCTCGATTTTACCTCTTGCCCTCATAAATGCAAGTATTCTATTCTCTGGTCCACGAAACATTGCTTTATTGAAAGAATCCAAATAACCTACCCTTCTATTACAAAAGGTCACTTTGCTTTGACAGTTATGGCAGACGGCGACATAAACCACACAAAGTTTAGGCTCCCAATACAGATGTGCTTTGAGATTCCTTAGCATGTTTATGATGCATAACCTGTCACCGCCACCAGAGGGCGCACACGATGAGCCAGAAGAAGCAGTCACTACCTGCATTTACACGGCAATAACAACAACTACTTGTATTTATATAGCACCTTTAACGCAGTAAAACGTCCCAAGGTGCTTCACAGGAGTATTAAAAGACAAAAAATTTAACACCAAGCCACATAAGGAGAAATTAGGGCAGATGACCAAAAGCTTGGACAAAGAGGTAGGTTTTAAGGAGCGTCTTAAAGGAGGAAGGAGAGCCGGAGAGGTTTAGGGAGGGAATTCCAGAGCTTAGGGCCTAGGCAACAGAAGGCACGGCCACCAATGGTTGAGCGATTATAATCAGGGATGCTCAAGAGGGCAGAATTAGAGGAGCGCAGATATCTCGGGGGGTTGAAGGAGATTACAGAGATAGGGAGGGGTGAGGCCATGGAGGGATTTGAAAACAAGGATGAGAATTTTGAAATCGAGACGCTCCTTAACCAGGAGCCAATGTAGGTCAGCGAGCACAGGGGTGATGGGTGAATAGGACTTGGTGCGAGTTAGGACACGGGCAGCCGAGTTTTGGATGACCTCAAGTTTACGTAAGGTGGAATGTGGGAGGCCAGCCAGGAGTATGTTGGAATAGTCAAGTCTAGAGGTAACAAAGGCATGGATGAGGGTTTCAGCAGCGGATGAGCTGAGGCAAGGGCGGAGACGGGCGATGTTACGGAGGTGGAAGTAGGTGGTCTTTGTTATGCTGCGGATGTGTGGTCGGAAGCTCATTTCCGGGTCAAATATGACACCAAGGTTGCGAACAGTGTGGTTCAGCCTCAGACAGATGTTAGGGAGAGGGATGGAGTCAGTGGCTAGGGAACGTGGTTTGTGGCAGGGACTGAAAACAATGGCTTCGGTCTTCCCAATATTTAATTGGAGAGAATTTCTGCTCATCAATGGCTGAATTTTGGCGGAATATTCCAGGATGGAGCCCGGCCATCATTTTATCCTTCAGTATTCCCAAGACACACAACACCCATGTGCAGGTTAAGAAATTTGTGATCTTTACTGCAGTATATTCAAAGTTGTTAGTTTAAATTGAGCACAAAATTCAGCTTGAGGTCTCCATCTGCTGCCCTGGATCTCAATTGATTGTGGCTATTAGCTGGAGCCCCTCCACTCATTTCCAGAATGATGTGGGAGGCTAAAGCAATGGAGGGGGATGATGCCGGAGTGCTGCACACCAAGTTCATACTGTGCACAACACCGACCGAGCTGAATTACAATGTGTACGCTGCTCTCCAAACCAACAGTCCTTTCATGTGTTGCATTCCAGCTCGGAGGGTCACAGACGTGAAACGTTAACCCGACCTTCCTTTCTCCACAGATGCTGCCTGATTTGTGAAGGTTTCAAGCACTTTGTTTTTATTTCAGATTTCCAGCAACTGCAGTATTTGCCTTTTGTTTTCTCTCATTTGGAGATGCATTACTTCCCCGTAAATGTATGGTAACAATGCTAATGGCCGCAGTTAACCCATTTCAAACCTCAAAATGAAACAAGTCGATAACTTATTAAACTAATCGGGAGATATTGGGGAAAGATAACAAGAGGAAGCATGCCGTGCATTGATTTGTACGGGTGGAGGGGGAAATCAGACAGCAGGAAATCCTCCCTACTGGTACAAGGTAGGCACCGCAACACAATAATGTGATGTCTCACTGCCCAGTCCCATCTCCTGTTGTTGGAAAAGGAAGAGGCCTGGTCTAAGCCCGTGCTTCAGGCTCACAGTCGGGGAGGGTCAAGCAACCACCCCTTGCCATTCCTGGCCTGGGTGTGCTCGGTACAGACACTGGGACCAGAAAGCAAAGTGTTCCCCACCCCCTCCCTCCCCACTCCTCGGGTACCATTTTCCTCATTTCAACAGGCACACCAAACCCGCCCCAAAAATATAAAATTACTGTAGTTCAACAGAAATGTTTTGCCAATATTTTCCTCTAATATATTGTGACAAACGGGACTGCACCTTGACGACATCACTGTATCAGCAGACATCTTGAGCACTCACACAATGCCAATCACATGGCTTGGAGAAAACTCCCGGGTCTTGGCAGCTCAGTGGATTGCTCCAGTGAAGAGTTCCAGGCCAGATCTCAGCCAAATCCTTCATCAATGCCCAGTCTGGGCACTGCTCAGTAAAACAGCTCACTTGCAAACATACAAAAGCTGCGCTATTTCTCAACCTCGGGTTTTAAATATGAATTGTTCACATACTAGGGAGATGTACAAAGCCAAGCGTCATTGATCACGACGACATTCGCATCACACTGTGTTGACAGAAACAAGATTTGTCCAGCAATTTCTACTGGTAATAATGGCCCTTTTAAAAATGGGACTCATTAAAGCTGTTAGTACTTGATAAACATTGTTACTGTAGTTTAGGGATTCATTTAAAGCTGATACTTGAACATTTTAAACCGTCAGTGTGCTGTTGGTGGCAGGTAACTTGTACTCCCATCACTGACAGCACCGACTAATGTAAGGGAGGCCATCATCGTCTCAACTGGATCAGAGAGCATCCTCGCAGGCTGCTGTAGGCTCTCTGGTTGCCTCCAAATGCAGAGAGATGGGACCCCGCTGCCTTGTAGCATCAATCACTGCTTTCCTTTTAAACACAATAGTTTCCAACAGACTAGGGAAGCAGGAGGAAGAAAAACCACAGGGAGAGTAGCAGACTTATTGGCCAGAGCTCTCCATTTAAGCCACTGCCCACCTGGGACCCAACAGTCCAGCCACTGCCCACTCTGATTGCTCTTCAGTTGCTAAGTGGAGTATCTGTTGATCAGCCTCTCCATCCAGTTTCCCCGCAGACAAGTACATAAAACAGTCATGCTTTGGGCACTAATAACTCTGCAATCTCCCCTCTGGAGGGTCTGGAAGACAGACAGACGATTAACAGCTCTCACACTAGTGCAATAGAATCCCTCTCTCAAAGCTGCCGCTTTGAGTCAAGCTACCAAGACGACACGGGGCAAGTGGAGTATCAGCTACTGGAGAAATACTCCATACAACCCTCCGAGTTCCTCCAATTCTGGCCTATTGCGCATCCCGACTTCTTTGGCGGCCGTGCCTTCAGCTGCCCAGGCCCTAAGCTCTGGAATTCCCTCCCTAAACCTCTCTCTCCTCCTTTAAATCGCTCCTTAAAACCTACCTCTAACCAAGCTTTTGGTCACCCGTCCTACTATCACATGTCCCTCAGTGTCAATCTTTCTCTGATTATGCTTCTGTGAAGCTGGGACGTTTTACCATGTTCAAGGCGCTATATAAATGCAAGCTGCAGTTGTTCTTTTTTGTTTCCCAGAGAAGTCGAATCCACCTTGATCAGCTCACGATATCCAAACATAAGATAGAAAGGAGTGCCGAATGCAATGTCAAACCTTCCAGCCTCTGTGCAGTTTCCAGCAGTGTTGACCTGCTTCCTTCAGGTTTTGTTACAGGCCATACTGTAAATACATCCCCAGCATTAATTTATTAATACAAAAGCTAAATACTGCGGATGCTGGAAACCTGAAATAAAAACAGAAAATGCTGGAAATACTCAGCAGGTCAGGCAGCATCCATTATTAATATTGGATACAAGCTCAAAAATATCTGTTTGGAGATGGGGTACAACACAGTCACCCCGATTCTGTGACCGGTGGTCCCGGCAAACACAACTTTCCACAAAGCGCGTAGAACTAGCCTACAAAACGTTGCCAGCAACTTAAACGTCCCTTTTCATTGTTTAATACTTCCATCACAGCAAGCAGCCAACATTACAGGAAGCATTAATGGTCTTGTAGGCTTCTTTTGCAGGTTCTTACCTTTCCTAGGATAACGTCAGAGAGACCAGACTTCTTCAGGAACAATGCTGCCTCACTGGGCCCAACTTTTCCTGTATGAGCTGGATCCACCTATACAACAAAAACACCCATTCAGTACACAGCAAGTCACCCGCTGGACAAGCTCTTGCCTCCCCCAGTAGGTCAGGCAGCTAATCTCAGGGAAAAACCTTCCACGCAGATTGCTACTGAAATCAAACAATTCGGAATGCAAAGTTCAAAAAAATTACATTGTGAAATAATAAATTGAAGTGTCACCCTTGGCTCAGTGGGCAGTACTCTCGTCTCTTGAGTCAGAAGGTCGTGGGTTCAAATCCCATTCTAGAGACTTGAGCACATAACTTAGGCTGACACTCCAGCGCAGTACTGAGGGAGTGCTGCACTGTCGGAGGTGCTGTATTTCGGATGAGACGCTAAACCAAGGTCCGTCTGCCCTATCAGGTAGATGCAAAAGATCCCATAGCACTTTTTAAAGAAGAGCAGGGGCATTCTCCCCATGTCCTGGCCAATATTTATCCCTCAACCAACACCTAAAACAGATTATCTGGTTAATATCTCATTACTGTTTGTGGGACCTTGCTGTGCACAACTTGGGTGCTGCGTTTCCTACATTACAACAGCGACTACACATCAAGAGTACTTCATTGGCTGGAAAACGCTTTGGGACGTCCTGAGGTCGTGAGAGACGTTATATAAATGCAAGTTCTTTCTTTGTTTTAAACTGCTTCTAACAAAGTGGGGGTGGAAAGAGTCCTGATCTCGTGTGATTTTTGTTGAATCAGGTTTACCTGACTTCTTGTTATTTGACAGCACTTTGCAGTGACCTCTAACCCACCCACCCAGTGCTGCTCTGCCCACCTGTGTCCCAATGCTCTGGTGCTAATATACATTAAACACACTCCACTGGAACTTTATACAAACAGTCCCAAACATCTCCAAATCTCAAAGCAGCCAAAGCTTGTTACATTGGATCTTAATAAGCAAGACTTTATCTTGACCAATTTCATTAAAGGTAAAGCAGGACTAAAGTCCAGCTTATACTCTTATACTCCAACCCCCTTGCAATAAAGGCCAACATCCCATTTGCCTTTCTTATTAGTTAGGAGGTAAATTAAAAAATAGGACCTCAAAGGTAGTAATCTCAGGATTGCTACCAGTGCCACGTACTAGTCAGAGTAGAAATAGGAGGATATTTCAAATGAATACGTGGCTAGAGGAATGGTGCAAGGGGGAGGGATTCAAATTCCTGGGACATTGGAACCGGTTCTGGGGGAGGTGGGACCAGTACAAACCGGACGGTCTGCACCTGGGCAGGGCCGGGACCGCTGTCCTAGGGGGAGTGTTTGCTAGTGCTGTTGGGGAGGGTTTAAACTGAAGTGGCAGGGAGTTGGGCACCTGAGCAGGGAGACAGAGGAAAGCGTGTCAGGAAGGGACAGAAGGTATGGAGTAAAAGGTAAAGTGTTAAAAAAGGAAAAAGCAGGAACTAAGTGTCACAAAACACATTTGAAAGTTCTTTATCTGAATGCACGTAGCATTCGTAACAAAATGGACGAGTTAACGGCACAAATAACTACGTATGGGTATGATCTTGTGGCCATTACAGAAACATGGCTGCAGGGTGACAACGACTGGGAACTAAATATGCCAGGGTATTTAACAATCAGGAAGGACAGGCAGGAAGGAAGGGGAGGTGGGGTGGCTATGTTAATAAAGGAAGGAATCACTGTAATACAGAGAAATGATATTGGGTCAAAGGATCAGGATAATGAAACAGTTTGGGTGGAGATAAGGAATAATAAGAGGAAAAAAACACTAGTGGGAGTAGTATATAGGCCTCCTAATAGTTGCAACTCTGCTGGAAGAAGTATTAATCAGGAAATAGTTGGGGCATGTAATAAGGGAACAGCTATAATTATGGGGGATTTTAACTATCATATTAACTGGACAAATCAAATTGGGCAGGGCAGCCTTGAGGAAGAGTTTATTGAGTGTATTAGGGATGGATTTCTTGAGCAGTATGTAACTGATCCTACAAGGGGGCAAGCAACCTTGGACCTGGTCCTTGTGGAAGTGCAGTTTACTTTTAAGACACAAATAAAATGGCCTCTCTAAAGTAAGTAATTTAAAAAGGAAATTCAAAATGGCTGACAATAGGAGTCACCATAAGTAAATCATTCTAATTAGCTACAAGGATAGAGACAACTCGGAATTCCTTATCTAAGAAAAGCTTAGCAAAATAAAGCATCAATTAGTTCTGACCAGCTCAGGATGAGATGGGGTGAGCCATCGGCCCACGGATTGGAGAGTGAACATTGAACAAAGGGGTCTCATAAGGAAGATCGGGTTATCTGATCTTTAAGGAATTTCTGCTCGTTATTATAACGAAAACCTATGCAATAACTCACAAGTTTGTGCTTCATTACTCAGGATGTTTAATGTTATGTCAAATGACCTGTTCTGTGTTCTTTTTTTGTATAAAATATGTTCAAATCTTGTAGGATTCGAAGCATTCTGACATAGCAACTTGACTGTGTCAGAACCTTCCCTTGTAACAAGTAAACTTTATTAAAAAGCCTTCTTTGACACGATTTTATGTGTTCTACTCGGTATGTAAACTTCGACAGTTTCTTGGAGGTTCCACCGAGATCGCTTGCTACCTCTCGGTAAGTCACGGACAAAGGACACTATGAATTTCTAGTGGCAAATCCTAACTGGCCAAAAGTGATGTTTTATCACCTAAAAGGATTTCTCACTAGATGCTGAATTAGTGTAAGTCTGTTTCTTCCGACAAGCAGCACGGCGATGATGATGTTTTAGAATTGAGTTGAATCTTGTAACTTTTGCTTCTTTTATTTTAACGTTAAAAGGAGAAGAATTCTGACGGCTCAAGTCTCAAAACTAATCGGGCAAAGAAGGCAAGAAAGAGAGTCGGCAGGGTTGCGTCCCGGACTAAAGGTACCAGGTTGTGAAAAAGCGCTAAAAGGTTAAAACTGCAGTATCAAGGGTGGGTCCCTTGAGTCGGAGAAGAGAGTCTCGCGGCAGAAAGGTTTAGAGAGAAACCTTCACTTAGAATATAAGTTACGTATAAAGCATAAGTTAAATGTTAAGGACTCAGTTTGTAGGGGCGTTCAACGCAGGCTGAGAATTGATTATTTGTTTAGTTTAAAGTATAAGATTAATGTCTGATTACTTGATTTGTTTGCCTGTTTGGGCTGTCGCGTTACTTATCATTGTCTTTATTGTTGTTAATTCTTGTTATTGTTTGTCACTTGTGGAGCTCCGAAGGGTTAATAATAATCGTAAGGGGGTAAAGGGTGAAACTTGCGATTTAGAAGAAGAATGCCTAGTATAATTAAAACTTTACTAAGAATAGAAGAATTACATGTCTAGAGGACTGTCTCGCAAATAGAGACCCACAAAGAAGAGGTAAAAAGTCAATAAATTGGTCAGTCTTTTCAGACTGGAAAAAGGAAGCAGAAAGGCGTAAGGACCGTCGTATACAAGCCAGTAGATCTGACATTAAAAATAAGAGAAAAGACCCTGAGTAAATTGGCTAAACAAAATGAAGTTAGACAAATAGGGACCAAAAGAATAAAGTTTCCCTCTTGATGGAGCAAGCAGCTTCCGCAACACCGACGGACCAGAATTGAAATCTGAAACTCAAAGCAAAAAAAAAAGGAAGGGATTTGGAAAGCCAGGAAAAGCTGCTGAGAAAAGTTTTTACCGGCATGGAAGTTATTAATGTCTGTGCCGAGATTAAAAGCTAATATACAAGATTTGTTGAGTGAAAGGAATCTTAAAAGGAATACTGGGATCTCAGTTGTGTGAAAAGTGTGAAAAAAAAAAAAAAAATTCCTGATTGTGTGAATGTTTAAGTTTGTTAAGTTACAGTATTATTTAATCTGCCTAAAAAAAAAGTGTCTGTCAGTTTGTTTATGTTTTAGCTCCACCCACTCTTTTGTACAGAGAGCTAAAAGCTGTTTTTAACTCTTTGAAGACTTGTCTTGAATGATACTCAAGTGTGTTGTTTTAAGTTTGTTAATTGTTTTACAAAAGAGGTATAAGCTTCAGCCTTGAAGTCACAGTTGCCAATGTGCCTGGAAAGAAAATGACAATTAATTTGAATGTTTACAAGGCATGGTAATTGTTTCTTTGTTAATGTGACGATGGGTTCTTTATTTTGCAACTGACACTGGTTAGTTTAAAAAAATTGATCTGGATTGAATTGGAATTATTGAGGTTAATTAACCTATTAAAAACCAGACTTTCATTGTGCACGGTGAAATTCTGGTTGGTGTAAATTTGTGTAGACCGCATTGAATAAGATATTTAATGGTCTGAAACCAGATTTTGAAATATTTACAGTCTTGGATACAGAACGGGTTCTGGTCCATACCATTGGCAGAGGAATCACAAGGAAATTCGCCTTTACTGTCAGGGATAGACAGGAATTTTATATCAGACTTTGCAGGGAAAGCATTGTGCCAGAAAAAATAAATAAATAAATAAATAAATAATAATTTGAATTACAATTTAAGTTAAGCTGGTGTGTAAAAACTGAGAAGAACAACAACAACAAAAAAAAAGTTTGTTTAACAAAAGATTAAGTTTCGGTCTAAGATTTAACCTTGGAGTTGCGGTTGCTATGGTGAAATCTTCCAAAGCACTCTGATTTGATTTGTTTAAATTCAATGTTTTTACAGTATTTTGGAAAGACATCTGAAGAAAGGACAATAAGAAATATGATGTAATTTACTAGTTCTGCAAGCATGTGCTATTTTGTTTTGTTTTATCTGTTCTGTTCGTGTTCAGTTAAAGTGTGAAAACACAACTGCTTTTTTTGGATCGGGAAAGTTTTTTTTTAAATTTACTAAAGTGACGCAATTGCGTGCGCCTGATAATGTTTTGCTCCACCTTCTTAAAAAAAAACCTGCAAAGGAGTTAACCCTTTCCACTGACAGCTGATTAAGTTCATCAAGCAATAACTTCGGTGTGACATTTAAAGATATTGGACATTATTAATTTTAAGTTAATATTTCCCCACAGTGACAGAAGGAAAATTATGATTTGATAAATTAACCCCTTGGGCTCTAAGCAGAGTCACAATGGATTCTCTTCTTTCTTTTGTTATATGGAAGTTACCTTGTAAACTAATTGCAGCACTTCTGTCTCTAATGTTAAAACACTGTATAAACCACCTAGCCTGGAAATCATTTGTTTCTGAAATTGGAAATGGAAGATAAATTGATAGAAATGAAATTGAACGTAGGTTTTGTCAATCAGTTCAACAGTACTGCTGTTTGGATTTTGGGATAATTTTGTAATAACAATATAGACTCAGGCACGAGATATATTTTGGGTTACTTTTGGGAAAATAAAAGATCCTCTAAAATAATGATAAACAAAAAGTGTTAGTAACTTGGACCTAGTGAGAATGTTTGATCTATGTTTTCAATCTTAAATATTGTACTGGACAGTAAAGTTACTCCAGGGCTCATGAATGAGATATGAATGGTAATTAATGGGATGTATAAAATTGAAACAGGAGAAATTACACTGCTGAATGGGAATTTTAAAAACTTGCTAGTGAAAGTCAGGAAAGTGCAGTTAAGAATAGTAAATTGATAGCTTTCTCTTGGAGACATTTGTGTCCCTGCCTATAATGAACTTTTAAGAAAACTGAATTTGATAGCCTGGCCACTATCCAAGATATTGGGACCATGCAGAAGAAGATGAACAAAGACAGTCTTTTGATAAGATACCTGAAAGCCCGAGAAAGGCACATGTGGCATGGTATTGAGATACCGGTATGAGTGTGCAAATGTGATTTGTTACGTATGAAGCGATTACCATCTGGGAATGTATGGTGAATCTGCACTGAAGAACGGGTCTCAGACATGCTCAGTTACTTGACAACAGCAAGACATGAAATGGTTAATGTGGCTCAGGAGAGCGAGACAACTTTTAAAGCATTGACACATACTCCATCGAGAAACTATCTAATTAATGAAACAATCAGAATAGAGTTAAACACACTGGTACCTGTTAGAAGGATTGAAATTGAATTTGAAGTTGGAGAGTTACCTGGAATCTGAATTGGGACAATTGAGGGCTAAGGAGAAATCATGTTTAGTAAGAATTATCCACAAGATGGATATGAGTAAAAGAGAGATCTGGAGAATCTTTTAAGTCCATGATTTGTTGATTAGATGTTAAACTGTAATGTTGCTTGAAATCAGGAAGATAGAAGAAACAGAGGATACCCCAGGCGGGGCAGAATTGGAACACCGGAAAGGACAGTTGAATTTGAATTTGAATTTGAAAAGACTTAAATAATGAAGCTGTTATTTACGTTTTACCTACTAATCGGACTGATATGTATAGCCTGCCAAGGGAGAAGAAAAGAACCCCGAAAGAAACGAGAATTACATATGAACACCTTTTTGTATATGTCATATAAGTATGCCAAAAAAAGTGGGATAAACGCCTGTTGGGTATGTAGCCATATTCCTACCCATGTGAAAGGAGGAATACCTCTGCGACCGATACCCTTGAACCTCACAGATATGGCAGAATGGATAATTAATAAAAATCATACGAAACAGAAAAATACCACCCTATCCACCTTCGGAAATAAATGGGAACAAAAGTGGTCTAGCCTAAGAAACGAGTTTAAGGGGGGAGGATATTCGTTAGAAAATTTTAAGGGATGGTACAAGCCGACGTATGATTATACGAAAGTACCTCCTTTTCTAGCCCTTACCAATACATCAGGAAAGGGCCGACCGATCGGGGATATATGCTGGGAACGCAATCTAGGACAGACTAAAGGGAACAGAGTTAATATGGGGAAAAGTCGTTGCATACAAAAGTTTATTACGTACGGGGCAGGGAGTTCCATGGAAAGCTGCTGGTTCAATACTACCAGTTTGATGAATTTGACTAATAACAGACCATGGAATGGGACTAAACGATTGAATACTGACAATATACATATATATATATACATATACATATATACACATTGTGCATGCTCCCCACTTTCGGTAAAAATATTCTTCCACCCAAATGGGATCTGCAGGCTAGGGAAAGAGAGAGGACTCCTTTCAACTGCCGGTGACGTCGACCTTGTATACCACTTGGTCCGCACTCTGGAGGCTCACGTAGAAGCACTTGTGCTTTGGAGAACCCCACAGGTTAGGAATAAACTGTGTGGGTCATGAATCAGTCCTCCTCTATAAGCTGCAGTCCCCTAGAAGAACCCCACAGGTTAGGCATAAACTGTGTGGGCCATGACTTAGAACTCCTCTATGAACTGCTGTACCCTATCTCCTTAGAGGGTGTATAGCAACACCCGAACTGCAGGCTAGTATAAGCTGCAGGAAAAGTTAGAGAACAGCAGACTAATGAACCACAAAAGTACGCCACAGTCACCAAAACACAACTAAAACCCCTACAAGAACATACGCCCAAACACCAAGAATAGACAGAGAAGAAGGACGATCTTAGATAAGGTCAACCATCAATACAGGTATATCCCGGGGATGGTTACAAACAGAAAAGAAGTCGGTATCCTTGACTAGATTTTAAGTTAGTATAAGGACCGTTAGGAGAAAGCTATGTTGTCCTAGAAAGGACAAAAGGGGAAAATGTGGAAGTGCAGTTTACTTTTAAGACACAAATAAAATGGCCTCTCTAAAGTAAGTAATTTAAAAAGGAAATTCAAAATGGCTGACAATAGGAGTCACCATAAGTAAATCATTCTAATTAGCTACAAGGATAGAGACAACTCGGAATTCCTTATCTAAGAAAAGCTTAGCAAAATAAAGCATCAATTAGTTCTGACCAGCTCAGGATGAGATGGGGTGAGCCATCGGCCCACGGATTGGAGAGTGAACATTGAACAAAGGGGTCTCATAAGGAAGATCGGGTTATCTGATCTTTAAGGAATTTCTGCTCGTTATTATAACGAAAACCTATGCAATAACTCACAAGTTTGTGCTTCATTACTCAGGATGTTTAATGTTATGTCAAATGACCTGTTCTGTGTTCTTTTTTTGTATAAAATATGTTCAAATCTTGTAGGATTCGAAGCATTCTGACATAGCAACTTGACTGTGTCAGAACCTTCCCTTGTAACAAGTAAACTTTATTAAAAAGCCTTCTTTGACACGATTTTATGTGTTCTACTCGGTATGTAAACTTCGACATCCTGTGTAATGAGTCAGGATTAATTAATAATGTCCTAGTTAAGGATCCCCTTGGAATGAGTGACCATAACATGGTTGAATTCCATATCCAATTAGAGGGTGAGAAGGTTGGTTCTCAAACAAGCATACTGAGCTTGAATAAAGGAGACTATGATGGTATGAGAGCGGAATTGATTAAAGTGGACTGGGAAAATAGATTAAAGGGTAAGACGATACATGAGCAGTGGTGTTCATTTAAGGAGTTATTTTACAACTTTCAAAAGAAATATATTCCACTGAGGGAAAAAAGGGTGTAAAAGAAATGACAGCCATCCGTGGCTAAGTAATGAAATTAAGGATAGTATCCGACTAAAAACAAGAACATATAAGGTAGCCAAACTTAGTGGGAGGATAGAAGATTGGGAAGTCTTCAAAAGACAGCAAAAAGTAACTAAAGGATTGATTAAGAAAGGGAAGATAGATTATGAAAATAAATTAGCAAAAAATATAAAAACAGATAGCAAGAGTTTCTATAGTTATATAAAAAGAAAAAGGGTGGCTAAGGCAAACGTAGGTCCCTTAGAGGATGAGACCGGGAAATTAATGGTGGGAAACATGGAGATGGCAAAAATGCTGAACAAATATTTTGTTTCAGTCTTTACGGTAGAGGACACTAAGAATATCCCAACACTGGACAAACAGGGGGCTCTAGGGGGGGAGGAGCTAAATACGATTAAAATCACTAAGGAATTGGCACTCAGTAAAATAATGGGACTCAAGGCGGATAAATCCCCTGGACCTGATGGCTTACATCCTAGGGTCTTGAGGGAAGTGGCAGTAGGAATTGTGGATGCTTTGGTAATAATTTTCCAAAATTCCCTGGACTCAGCAAAGGTCCCGGCAGATTGGAAAACTGCTAATGTAACACCCTTATTTAAAAAGGGTAGTAGGCAGAAGGCTGGAAATGATAGACCAGTTAGCCTAACATCTGTGGTGGGTAAAATTTTGGAGTCTATTATTAAGGAGACAGTAACGGAACATTTAGATAAACATAATTTAATAGGACAAAGTCAGCATGGCTTTATGAAGGGGAAGTCATGTCTGACAAATTTGCTTGAGTTCTTTGAGGACATAACGTACAGGGTGGATAAAGGGGAACCAGTGGACGTAGTGTATTTAGACTTCCAGAAGGCATTCGACAAGGTGCCACATAAAAGATTATTGCTCAAGATAAAAAATCACTGGATTGGGGGGAATATTCTGGCATGGGTGGAGGATTGGTTATCTAACAGGAAGCAGAGAGTTGGGATAAATGGTTCATTCTCGGACTGGCAACCAGTAGCCAGTGGTGTTCCGCAGGGGTCGGTGCTGGGTCCCCAACTCTTTACAATCTATATTAACGATTTGGAGGAGGGGACCGAGTGTAACATATCAAAGTTTGCAGATGATACAAAGATGGGAGGGAAAGTAGAAAGTGAGGAGGACATAAAAAACCTACAAGGGGATATAGACAGGCTGGGTGAGTGGGCGGAGATTTGGCAGATGCAATACCATATTGGAAAATGTGAGGTTATGCACTTTGGCAGGAAAAATCAGAGAGCAAGTTATTATCTTAATGGCGAGAAACTGGAAAGTACTGCAGTACAAAGGGATCTGGGGGTCCTAGTGCAAGAAAATCAAAAAGTTAGTATGCAGGTGCAGCAGGCGATCAAGAAGGCCAACGGAATGTTGGCTTTTATTGCTAGGGGGATAGATTATAAAAACAGGGAGGTATTGCTGCAGTTATATAAGGTATTGGTGAGACCGCACCTGGAATACTGCATACAGTTTTGGTGTCCATACTTAAGAAAAGACATACTTGCTCTCGAGGCAGTACAAAGAAGGTTCACTCGGTTAATCCCGGGGATGAGGGGGTGGACATATGAGGAGAGGTTAAGTAGATTGGGACTCTACTCATTGGAGTTCAGAAGAATGAGAGGCGATCTTATTGAAACATATAAGATTGTGAAGGGGCTTGATTGGATGGATGCGGTAAGGATGTTCCCAAGGATGGGTGAAACTAGAACTAGGGGGCATAATCTTAGAATAAGGGGCTGCTCTTTCAAAACTGAGATGAGGAGAAACTTCTTCACTCAGAGGGTGGTAGGTCTGTGGAATTTGCTGCCCCAGGAAGCTGTGGAAGCTACATCATTAAATAAATTTAAAACAGAAATAGACAGTTTCCTAGAAGTAAAGGGAATTGGGGGTTACGGTGAGCGGGCAGGAAATTGGACATGAGGCTGAGTTCGGATCGGTCAGGGCCCTGTGGGTGGCGGAGCGGGCCCAGGGGCTGAGTGGCCGGGTCCTGCTCCTACTTCTTGTGTTCTTTAGATTTGAGGTTAGGATCAGATCAGCCATGATCTTATTGAATGGCGGAGCAGGCTCGAGGGGCCGACTGGCCTACTCCTGCTCCTATTTCTTATGTTCTTATGGCTTGCTGTACCTGCATGCTAGCTTTCTGCGTTTCTTGCACGAGGACGCCCAAATCTCTCTGAACACCAACATTTGAAAGTTTCTCACCATTTAAAAAATATTCTGTTTTTCTATTCTTCCTACCAAAGTGAATAACCTCACATTTCCCTACATTATACTGCCCACTCACTTAGTCTATATCGCTTTGCAGACTCTTTGTGTTCTCCTCACAGCTTACTGTCCCACCTTGCTTTGTATCATCAGTAAACTTGGATACATTACACTCGGTCCCTTCATCTAGGTCATTAATCTAGATTGTCAATAGCGGAGGCCCCAACACTGATCCTTGCGGCACCCCACTAGTTACAGTCTGCCAACCTGAAAAAGATCCGTTTATCCCTACTGTCTGTTTTCTGTCCATTAACCAAGCCTCTGTCCATGCTACTACATCAATTTCCATCCTGCACCAAAAGATCATTTTTGATGGAATACTAAATACCCACAAGGTTCTGTATCAAATCAACAGCTTGCATTTATATGGTGCCATATACATGGTACCCAACTCGCACCAAGTCCCGTTCACCCATCACCCCTGTGTTCGCTGACCTACATTGGCTCCCAGTCCAGCAACACCTTGATTTTAAAATTCTCATCCTTGTTTTCAAAGCCCTCCATGGGCGTAGCCCCTCCCCATCTCTGTAACCTCCTCCAGCCCAACAACCCCGACATCTCTGCGCTCCTCCAATTCTGGCCTGTTGCGTATCCCCTCGTTTCACCAGCCTTCAGCTGCCTAGGCCCGAAGCTCTGGAATTCCCTCTATAAACCTCTCCGCCTTTCTACCTCCCTCCTCCTTTAAGACGCTCCTTAAAACCTACCTCTGATCAAGCTTTTGGTCACCTAGCTTAATAACTCTTTACGTGGCTCAGTGTCAAATTCTGTTTTGATAATCGCTCCTGTGAAATGTCTTGGTATGTTTCACTACATTATAGGCGCTACATAAATGCAAAAACACTTAGCAGAAAACAGATTCCGAATGACAGTGGAAATATTAGGGGAGATGACTGAGAGTCCAAACAAATAGGCTTTAAAGGAGGTTTTTTTTAAAAAGGTGGGAAGAGAAGTAGCAAAGCAGAAGGGTTTAGGAAGGGGATGTTCAGGCAAAAGAGTCAACACAGCTGGAGGCAATACCACCGATTGGGGGGGCGGGGGAGGGGGGGGGGGGATGAACAGGAGGCCAGAGACAGGGGACAACAGGTTGGGGTGATGGCCAGAAGAGGGTGTAGAGATAGGGTGCGGTGAGGCTACTGAAGCAATTTTAAACAAGATGAGGATTTTGAATCCAATGCATTGGAGATAAGGAGACACGAGGTCAGCCATTTGCAGTACTGGCAAGCACTGAGGCAAGGATCAGTAGTTGAGTGGCCAGGAGCTGGGTGGGGAGAGCATCGAGGGAGCAGAAGATAGTCTGTTGAGGGCTGGGGAGAAGCTGCATAGTGAAATGGGTTCTCTGCCCCCACCTCCAAGGGTAAGAATAGGGGCGGAGGAGGAGACAGCAGCTGCAAGGATAGTCTCAATCTTTGAGACAGGAAGTGTAAGTTCCTCATATTGGGCGAGGATGAAGGAGCTGGGGTCGGGCAAGCAGGGCATTAGGGAGAGGGGTTGCTACCCTCGGGAATGATTTGGCCATTGAGGGAGACACGGTATTGTTAGAAATGTCCAGCCAGATCTGGCAGTGGGCAATCAGGATGATCTTGGGACAGGTGCACTCGAGTCTGCAGTGTTCAGCCTTGGGGTTGTAAAGGGGAGAACTACACGAAAGGGGAGTGAATGGCAGATGTGGGATACATTGAGTGATTTGGTGGGGACATGAGCATCAAAGGAAAAACCAAGGGAGCTAAATAGTTCAACTGTGACCCTGTGGCAATGAAGGGCTAGAAGCGAGGGAGTTGCAGCATGTGGTGAGGGAGCTAGGGTTGCAGGGTCATTTTATTTAGGGGAAGTGGGGCAAGGAGATGTAGGCAGAAAGAGAGAAAGGAGGGAGTGATCAGAGATAGCCTTGTTAATGATCGAGAGCTATGCATGATGGTCAACCAGTATCAAATGGCAGTGCTGTTGTGAAAACCCCACCTCACTCCCTCCACTAAGGAGCCAATGTCAGGAAAATGCAAATACAGGGGAACAAATAGCACCGAAATGGAAAATATCTCATTTCAATATTTAAACCTCAAATGATGATTGGCCTCAATTGGTGCTGGGCATAGGTTTTAATTGTATATTTTACACAATAACTCTGCATTTGGACATTTTTATAACTAGCATAAATGTAGTGTCTCAGACAAATGGAACGCTCCCGCTTTATTTTAACAAATGCAGTGCCTCGTGAATAGAAGCTGCTTAATTTTCTTACAGACTAATGTTAAGATCAAAAAGAAATCAGTACTTATGAGCTTAACATGGGTGCAGTTCCTATTGCATCCAATAATCTGAGAGAAAGCCCCTTAAGTTTGAAGTTTTTAACCTCTCGTTTTAGGGGCCCCCACAGATGAGAGAGCTTATAATGAGATGCCGTATTAGGTACCGACACTGGTTTTGGGTGGCTCGTCCTTCAATTACCTCTCCTCCCCAAGGCAATGCACCAATATCTCCCAAGGTCAAGATCAGAACCTTGAGTGGAGAGCAGGCGACACCTGACTGCACCACAATTCATGACAGCAGTAACTGTCATCTTAATGTGGATAGTATTTGGACATGTTCAACGTGGTGGAAGTCTGAGCAAGTTTTATAAGCAACGCTGAGACAGCTCCATCTTTCTTCAGTGCCACAATAAAACTTGTTTAACACTGGGCTGTTTACAGCCAACCCTTACGTATGTGTGGCTGAATACCATATCAGATTATTCATGACTTAAATTCTACTTCAAATAATCTATCCTTTCAATCACATTTTACCTCTGAATTTCTTTTTTTTTAAGTAATTTTTTTGTTATTTTCCACTTTTTAAAGTTACCCCTCCTAATCGTTTCTCCTTTAGCTCGGGGTCCATTTTTGTCTGATTACACATCTGTGAATCACCTTGGGACACTTTTCTATCTTAAAGACACAATATAAACGCAAGTTATTGTTGAGTTTCCTTCCCCTCCCTCACCAGTCCCAGATATACTGAAGCGACCTGACCTGCTCCTGGACCTCTGCCCATGGTGCTCTGTAACTGATTGACTCAATGATTTTACCTCTGCTTCCTTGTTCACTACAGTGGAAGGGGTGGGGGGGAAAGGGGAGGGGAGGCAAGACACTGGCCAAGCTTCCACTTGGCATCTCATCCGACCAATATCAAGAACATGGGAAATCTTGGCTATGAGCAAGGGTACAGAGAGTTCAGAAGGATAGTAAGTGGGTAGCCATCCGGCAGGGTAGGAAGAGGCAGGCAGTGCAGGAATGCTCCGAGAGTGTGGCACTCTCAAACCCATTTTCAGCACTGAATACCAGCGAGAGCAACCTTGGGGGGAGTGCAGTCTAGAGCACATCCACGGCACTGTGGGGCAAATGACTGCACAGGGGGACACAGCAAAGTGTAGAAATGCAGTGATCATAGGGGTTTCAATAGTCAGGGGGGATAGACAGGTGTTTCTGCAACCGCCGACGTGATTCCCACATGATGTGTTGCCTTCATGTTACCAGGATGAAGGAAATCACTGAGGTGGTGCGGAACATTTTGATTTGGGGTGGGGGGGGAGAAGGGGGGGGGTGTAACAGCCAGAAGTCATTGTCCATGTGGGAACCTATGACATAGGAAGGAAAAGGGTTGAGGTCCTGCAGGCAGAGTTTCAGGAGCTTGGGAGGAAACTAAAGAGCAGGACCTCTAAGGGAGTAATCTCTGGATTACTCCCAGTGCCACGTGCTGGTGAGTATAGGGATAGTCGAATAAAACAGGTTAACGCGTGGCTGGAAAAATGGTGCAGGAGCGAGGGCTTCAGATTCCTGAGGCATTGGGACCAGTTCTGGGGCAGGAGGGACCCGTTCTGTGGGGGGGGGTTAAACTAATTAAGCAGGGGGATGGGCACCAGGATGAAACATTAGAGGAGAAACAAGGTGCACAGAGGACTGGGAGAGGCAAATAGCACGAGAGTAAAGAATGGTTCAGAAATAGAAGGGATCAGATAGGAGGACAAATGCGATGCAGTCTCAGATGGGTTTGGAGTACATGTACGTAAATAGCTAAAGTAAACGTTGGTCCCTTAGAGGATCAGACTGGGGAATTAATAATGGGGAACGGGGAAATGGCAGAGACTCTGAACAAATATTTTGTATCTGTCTTCACGGTAGAAGACACTAACAACATCCCAATAATGGATAACCAAGGGGCCACAGGGAGGGGGGAACTAAAGACAATCACTATCACTAAGAAAAAGTACTTGGTAAAATAATGGGACTAAAAGACGACAAGTCTCCTGGACCAGATGGCCTGCAGCCCAGGGACTTAAAAAAAAGTGGCTGCAGAGATAGGGGATGTATTGGTTGCAATATACCAAAATTCCCTGGACTCTGGAGAGGTCCCAGCGGATTGGAAAACCGCAAATGTAACACCCCTATTTAAGAAAGGAAGGAGACAGAAAGCAGGAAACTATAGACCAGTTAGTCTAACATCTGTCGTTGGGGAAATGCTGGAGTCCTTCATTAACGAAGCAGTAGCAGGGCATTTAGAAAATCAGAATGCAGTCAAGCAGAGTCAGCATGGTTTTATGAAAGGGAAATCATGTTTAACAAATTTGCTGGAGTTCTTTGAGGATGTAACGAGCAGGGTGGATAAAGGGGAACCAGTGGATGTGGTGTATTTGGATTTCCAGAAGGTATTCGATAAGGTGCCACTTAAAAGATTACTGCATAAGATAAGAGCTCATGGGGTTGGGGGTAATATATTAGCATGGACAGAGAATTGGCTAACGAACAAAAAGCAGAGAGTCGGGATAAATGGATCATTTTCCAGTTGGCAAACGGTAACTAGTGGGGTGCCACAGGGATCGGTGCGGAGGCCTCAACTATTTACAATCTACATTAATGACTTGGATGAAGGGACCGAGTGTAATGTAGCCAAGTTTGCGGATGATACAAAGATGGGTGGGAAAGCAAGTTGTGCAGAGGACTCAAAGAATCTGCAAAGGGATATAGACAGGCTAAGTGAGTGGGCAAACATTTGGCAGATGGAGTATAATGTGGGAAAGTGCAAGGTTATCCACTTTGGCAGGAAAAATAAAAAAGCAAATTATTATTTAAATGGAGAGAGGTTACAAAATGCTACAGTTCAGAGGGACCTGGGGGGTCCTTGTGAATGAAACACAAAAAGTTAGCATGCAGGTACAGCAAGTAATCAAAAAGGCAAATGGAATGTTGGCCTTTATTGCAAGGGGGTTGGAGTATAAAAGCAGGGAAGTCCTGCTACAACTGTACAGGGTAGTGGTGAGACCACACCTGGAGTACTGCGTACAGTTTTGGTCTCCTTATTTAAGGAAGGATAGAAACATAGAATCTAGGAGCAGGAGTAGGCCATTCGACCCGTCGAGCCTGCTCCACCATTCAATACGATCATGGCTGATCATTCAAATCCAGTACCCTGTCCCTGCTTTAATCCCCACAGTACACATATCCCACCCTACCCCCGTAACCCCACGTATTTAATTCCCCCTAACATATCCCATCCTATCCCCATAACCCCACATATTTAATCCCCATCTAACACTAAGGGTCAATTTATCATAGCCAAATCAACCTAACCCGCACATTTTTGGACTGTGGGAGGAAACCGGAGCACCCGGAGGAAACCCACGCAGACTTGCATTGGAGGCAGTTCAGAGATGATTCACTTGGTTAATTCCAGAGATGAGGGGGTTGACTTCTGAAGAAAGGTTGAGCAGGTTGGGCATATACTCATTGGAATTTAGAAGAATGAGAGGTGATCTTATTGAAACATATAAGATACTGAGGGGGCTCGACAAGGTAGATGCAGAGAGGATGTTTCCCCTCGTGGGGAAATCTAGAACTCGGGGCATAGTTTCAGAATAAAGGATCGCCCTTTTAGAACTGAGATGAGGAGGGATTCCTTCTCTCAGAGGGTCGTAAATCGGTGGAATTCTCTGCCCCAGAGAGCCGTGGAGGCTGGGTCATTAAATACATTTCAGGTGGAGATAAACAGATTTTTGCAAGATAAGGGAGTGAAGGGTTATGGGGAGCGGGCAGGGAAGTGGCTTTGAGCCCAAGATCAGCCATGATCTTATTGAATGGTGGAGCAGGCTCGAGGGGCCAAGTGGCCTATTCCTGCTCCTATTTCTTATGTTCTTAAATGCACAGAGCGGGGTAAATAAGGTTGGTGAGCTGCAGGCACAAGTCACCACATGGGACTATGATATGGTGGCAATAACAGACCTGGCTCAAAGAAGGGGAGGATCGGGAACTTAATAGTCAAGGTATTCAGGAAAGATAGGATAGGGGAAAAAAAGGGGGGGTGGTAATATTGATCAAATAAACTATTATAGCACTGGAGAAGGATGATGCAGTTGAGGGGCCAAAGAAAGAGACTATTTTTAGAATTAAGGCAGAGAGGAGCTATTACGCTACTGGGTGTATATTATAGGCCACCAAATAGTGGGAAGAAGATAGAGGAGCAAATTTGCAGGCAAATTACAGAAAGATGCAAGAACTACAGAGTAATGATAATGTGGGATTTCAATTATCCTAATATGGGCTGGGACAGTAACAGTGCAAAGGGCAAAGAGGGGGAGGATTTCCTGAAATGTGTGCGAGCTAACTTTCATAATCAGTGTGTTTCTAGCCCAGCGAGGAAGGAAGCAGTGATGGAGCAAAGGCCGAGTGGTTTTAATGGAGGATTTTAACTTTCATGTAAATTAAGATAAGCAGACTAGCTCGTGTCAGGAAAGTAGCCAATTTCTGGAGTGTGCTCAGGATAGTTTTGGTTTTTTTCCATTCATGGGCTGTGGGCGTCGCTGGCAGGGCCAGCATTCATTGCCCATCCCTAATTGCCCTGGAGAAGGTGGTGGTGAGCCGCCCTCTTGAACCGCTGCAGTCCGTGTGGTGAAGGTACTCCTTTGAGCTTCTACGTTGAGCTACTCCTGCGTTGAGCTTCGTTGGAACAGTGTAAGAGGCCGAGGTCGGAGAGATCAGAGTGGGAGTGGAGCGGAGAATTAAAGTGACAGGCGACCGGAAGCTCGGGGTCACGTTTATGTAAGCTCAAGGAACAGCACCTCATCTTTCGATTAGGCACTTTACAGCCTTCTGGACTCAACATCGAGTTCAACAATTTCAGGTTATAACCTCGGCCCCTATTTTTTTTTTCTCTTCTTTCTCTTTTCTTTCTCTCACATGGCAGCTGTCGATCATTCTGCCATTTACACCTCATCTAGAGTCATCTTTTGTTTCTTAACTTGTCCCATTACCATCTCCTTTTGCCTTGCACCATCATCCCTTTTGTCTTTTAATCTCTCCTGCCTTCCATCCTATCTTCCCTTTTGTTCCTTCCTCCCGTCCTCCCTTTCCCTGCCCCTAAACTTGCTTAAGAATCTGTTACATCTCTAACTTGTTCCAGTTCTGACGAAGGGCCATCGACTTGAAACGTTAACTCTGTTACTCTCTCTCTTTACTGCTGAGTATTTCCAGCATTTTCTGTTTTTATTTCAGATTTCCAGCATCCGCAGTATTTTGCTTTTGTATTAGTGTATTGTATTCACTGCCACATCTCTTCCAGGAATGCCCACCTTGAAGAAGTTTTGTTGTTCTCTCCAATGGGATTTCCGTTTGTCTCTTTTACCTTGTTCACCTTCATTGCTTTCCGTTTCCCTTCTCGTGTTTGATCAGGTATCTACCAAAACTCGCTTTCACAGCCACATCTCTTTCCTCAGCAATTGTCTCCGACTCCGACTTATTCCACGTGGATTCCAACTGAAATTCCACCCTTCATGTTTTGGATCCCCCCAGGATTACAGATATCTCCGAGATATTCAGCGTTCCTTGAACCACTGCTCTCGCCGTATCCTGAGATCCACGCTCAACACCATGCGCCGCCACATGCACGCTCTCGACCTCTCTCTTCAGCAGCACCGACTCACTATCTCAAAGCTATCCTGGCCCGCAGTTCCATTGCATCCTTCGCCTCATCCGGCGCTTTAACAAATAACTTTTTTTCTTCCTTTCAGGTGTCAAGGATGATAAGCTTCAACAACTCTTGGACACCAACGCTCCTCCGGAACCTTCTTTCCCTTCACTTTCCTCTGATCCCATCCCTTCTTCCAATCTCAACCCCTGCCGTGTTATCACTATCCCCTCTGACCTTCCCCTCTTTGACCCCGAACGATCAGTCATCAGCAAACACCTGAGTTTCATCCCCTTACACCCCCACCTCAATGAATTTCGAGCTCAGCACGGCGCTGAGCTTTTTTTCCGTCTCCATGCTCACTTCTTTGGCTGGGAGTCTTCCAGCGCACAGCAGACCCTTTCTCCCGCTTTCAGAATTCTCGTTCTACCTGGACCCCTTCTCTGACCGCTTAACCTCCAGATCTTTTCATTGCAAACTGCCGGCATGACATCAGCCATCTCAATTTCTCTGCTGCCTTCACTCACTCCAACCTACCTCCTTCTGAACTTGCAGCACTCCACTCGCTCAGATCCAACACCAACATTGTCATTAAACCTGCTGACAATGGTGGCGCTGTTGTTGTTTGGCGAACCGACCTCTACCTAGCGGAGGCTGAACGCCACCTCTCTGACACCTCATCCAACTCCCCCTGGACCATGACCCCACTACCAAACATCAAGCCATCGTTTCCAAGACTGTCACTGACCTCATCTCCTCTGAAGATCTTCCCTCCATGGCTGCCAACCTCATAGTTCCCCAACCCCACACAGCCCGCTTCTACCTCCTTCCCAAGATCCACAAACAGGACTGCCCTGGTAGATCCATCGTTTCAGCCTGTTCTTGCCCCACGGAACTTATCTCTTCCAATCTCGACTCTATTTTTTCTCTCCTTGTCCAGTCTCTTCCCACCTACATCCCTGACTCCTCCACCACTTTAACAGTTTCCAGTTTCCTGGCCCCAACCGTTTCCTTTTCACTATGGACGTCCAATCCCTCTACACCTCCATTCCCCCACCAGGATGGCCTGAGTGCACTCCACTTCTTCCTTGAACAGAGGCCCAACCAGTCCCCATCCAACACCACCCTCCTCCGCCTGGCTGAACTTGTTCTCACATTAAACAACTTCTCCTTTGACTCCACTCATTTCCTCCAAATTAAAGGTGCTGCTATGGGAACCCACATGGGCCCTAGCTATGCCTGCCTTTTCGTGGGATATGTGGAACATTCTTTGTTCCAGTCCTACTCGGTCCCCTCCCTCACCTCTTTTTCCGGTACATTGATGACTATACTGGTGCCGTTTCTTGCTCTTGCCCTGAACTAGAATATTTCATTCACTTTGCTTCCACGATAGGGTTCCCCTTCTCCTCACCTTTCACCCCACCAGCCTCCACATTCAACGGATCATCCTCCGCCATTTCCACCACCTCCAGCGTGATCCCACCACCAAACACATCTTCCCCTCCCCCCCCACACTGTTTCAGCATTCCGAAGGGACCGCTCCCTCCGCAACACCCTGGTCAACTCCTCTATCACCCCCAACACCCCTTCCAACGGCACCTTCCTGTGCAAACGCAGGAGATGCAACACCTGCCCTTTTACCTTCTCCCTTCCCACACCAGGGCCCCAAACACTCCTTCCAGGTGAAACAGTGATTTACTTGTACTTCTTGCAACTTAGTATACTGTATGCACTGCTCACTGATGCGGTCTCCTCTACATTGGGGAGACCAAACGCAGATTGGGTAACCACTTTGCGGAACACCTCCGTTCAGTCCGTAAGGGTGACCCCGAGCTTCCGGTCGCCTGTCACTTTAATTCTCCGCTCCACTCCCACTCTGATCTCTTCGTCCTCGGCCTCTTACACTATTCCAACGAAGCTCAACGTAAGCTTGAGAAAAAGCACCTCATCTTTCGATTAGGCACTTTACAGCCTTCTGGACTCAATATCGAGTGCAACAATTTCATACTATAACCCCGGCCCCTATTTTCTTTCTCTCACATGGCAGCTGTTGATGATTCTGCCATTGCCATTTACACCTCATCTAGAGTCATCTTTTGTTTCTTAACTTGTCCCATTAGCATCTCCTGTTGCCTTGCACCATCATCCCTTTTGTCTTTTAATCTCTCCTACCTTCCATCCTATCGCAGACCTTCTCTTTTGTTCTTTCCTCCCCTCCTCCCTTTCTCTGCCCCTACACTTGCTTAAGAATCTGTTACATCTCCAACTTTTTCCAGTTCTGACGAAGGGTCATCGACCTTAAACGTTAACTCTGTTTCTCTCTCCACAGATGCTGCCTGACCTGCTGAGTATTTCCAGCATTTTCTGTTTTTATTCCAGTCAGCCTAACGTCGGTAGTGGGGAAACTTCTAGAGACAATAATCCAGGCATTTGGAAAAGTATGGGCTAAAAAATGAAAGACTTGTTAGCAAAATTAAAGCCCATGGGATTAAAGGGACAGTGGATACAACACTGGCTAAGGGACAGAAAGCAGAGAGTATTGGTGAAAGGTTGTTTTTCAGACTGGAGGGAAGTATACAGTGCTGTTCCCCAGGGGTCGGTATTAGGACCACTGCTCTTTTTGATATATATTAATGACTTGGACGTGAGTATACAGGGCATAATTTTGAAGTTTGCAAATGAGACGAAACTCGGAAATGTAGTAATCAATGAGGCGGATAGTAACAGACTTTAGAAGGACATCGACAGACTGGTAAAATGGGCAGACACATGGCAGCTGAAATTTAAAGCAGAGAAGTGTGAAATGATTCATTTTGGTAGGAAGGTAGAGAGGCGGCGGACCTGGGTGGAACAACAGCGGCGAGGCGGCGGCGGTAAAAGGCGGCAGCGACCAGGTAGGCCCACAGAGGCGGCGGACCTGGGTGGAACAACAGCAGCGAGGCGGCGGCGGTAAAAGGCGGCAGCGACCAGGTAGGCTCACAGAGGCGGCGGACCTGGGTGGAACAACAGCGGCGAGGCGGCGGCGGTAAAAGGCGGCAGCGACCAGGTAGGCTTTCACCAAGCCGAGAGCAGGTGAGAGGTAAAAAATAATCGAAGTGTGACGTCACCAGAAAGCAGGTAAGTGATTGGTTGGTGAGTATTTCTCTTTTTTTTATACAAAACTTCAATTTTATTGTTTCTCGGGTATCTGTGGTGTAGCGGAGACTGCTGGCATAAATTAACTGAAGGGTAAATAATAAATTTTTAATTAATTACATAGAATGGGAGAGCAGGTGATGTGTTACTGCTGCAATATGTGGGAGCTGGTGGACACCATTGATGTTCACGGTGAACACATTTGCAGTAAGTGTTGGCTGCTCGAGGAACTCCGGCTCCGTGTTGATGAGCTGGAGTCCGAGCTTCAAACACTGCGACACATCAGGGAGGGGGAGAGTTACCTGGACTCCGTGTTTCAGGAGGTAGTCACACCAATTAGAGTAACTAATTCAGAAGTAGCCCGTGGTCAGGGACAGGAAGGTGTGACTACGAGTGAGGCAGGTACAGGGATCCAGGAGGTAGTGTTGGAGGAGCCGCAGCCCTTGCTCTTGTCCAACAGGTTCGAGGCTCTTACTCCCTGTGTGGATAGGAGCGGGGACTGCAGGGAGGATGAGCAACCTGGCCACAGCACCGTGGTAAGGGGGGCCATTCAAGTGGGGGGAGTAAAAAGAAATGTTGTAGTGGTAGGGGATAGTATCATTAGGGGGATAGATAGGGTTCTTTGCAGCCAAGAGCGAGAGTCCCGAAGGCTGTGTTGCCTGCCCGGTGCCAGGGTTAAGGACATCTCCTCTGGGCTGGAGAGAAACTTGGAGTGGGAGGGGGAGGATCCAGTTGTCGTGGTCCATGTTGGTACCAATGACATAGATAGGACAAGGAAAGAGGTTCTGCTGAGGGAGTTTGAGCAGCTAGGGGCCAAATTAAAAAGCAGAACCTCGAGGGTAATAATCTCTGGATTACTACCTGAGCCACGAGCAAATTTGGCTAGGGTAAATAAAATCAGGGAGTTGAATGCGTGGCTCAAAGACTGGTGTGGGAAAAATGGGTTTTGCTTCTTGGGACACTGGCACCAGTACTGGGGCAGGAGAGAGCTGTTCCATTGGGACGGACTTCACTTGGCCAGTGCTGGGACTAGTGTCCTGGCGAATCGAATAACTAGGGCTGTGGAGAGGGCTTTAAACTAATTAGTGGGGGGGAGGTTTCAAGAGAGCAAAAAATAAAAATGACAAGAGAGGGTCATAGACATAGGTAGCAGTAGGGGAATCACAAATCAGAGCGTGGCAGGAAGGGACAGAGTGTGTGGAGTAAAAGGTAAAGTGGTAAAAAGTGAAAAAGCAGGAACTAAGTGCCACAAAGCATATTTGAAAGTTCTCTATCTGAATGCACGTAGCATTCATAACAAAATAGACGAGTTAATGGCACAAATAACTACATATGGTTATGATATTGTGGCCATTACAGAAACATGGCTGCAGGGTGACAATGCCTGGGAATTAAACATACCAGGTTATTTAACGATCAGGAAGGACAGGCAGGAAGGAAGGGGAGGTGGGGTGGCTATGTTAATAAAGGAAGGAATCACTGTAATACAGAGTAATGATATTGGGTCAAAAAATCATGATAATGAAACAGTTTGGGTGGAGATAAGGAATAATAAGGGGAAAAAAACACTAGTGGGCATAGTCTATAGGCCTCCGAACAGTTGCAACTCTGTTGGACGGAGTATCAATCAGGAAATAGTTGAGGCATGTAATAAGGGAACATCTATAATTATGGGGGATTTTAACTATCATATTAATTGGACAAATCAAATGGGGCAGGGCTGCCTTGAGGATGAGTTCATTGAGTGTATGAGGGATGGGTTTCTTGAGCAGTATGTAACTGAACCGACCAGGGGGCAAGCAACCTTAGATCTGGTCCTGTGTAACGAGACAGGATTAATTAAAAATGTCCTAGTAAAGGATCCCCTTGGAATGAGTGACCATAACATGGTTGAATTCCATATTCAATTAGAGGGTGAGAAGGTTGGATCTCAAACAAGCGTGCTAAGCTTGAATAAAGGAGACTATGAAGGTATGCGAGCGGAATTGAGTAGAGTGGATTGGGAAAATAGATTAAAGGGTAAGACGACACATGATCAGTGGTGTACATTCAAGGAGTTATTTTACAACTTCCAAAAAAAATATATTCCACTGAAAAGAAAAGGGTGTAAAAGAAAGGACAGTCATCCGTGGCTAAGTAAAGAAATTAAGGATAGTATTCGACTAAAAACAAGGGCATATAAGGTAGCGAAATCTAGTGGGAGGACAGAGGATTGGGAAAACATTAAAAGGCAGCAAAAAATAACAAAAAGATTGATTAAGAAAGGGAAGATAGATTATGAAACTAAATTAGCAAAATATATAAAAACAGATAGTAAGAGTTTTTATAGTTATATAAAAAGAAAAAGGGTGGCTAAAGTAAATGTTGGTCCCTTAGAGGATGAGACCGGGAAATTAATGGTGGGAAATATGGAGATGGCAAAAACACTGAATGAATATTTTGTATCAGTCTTTACAGTAGAGGACACTAAGAATATCCCAACACTGGACAAACAGGGGGCTACAGGGGGAGAGGAGCTAAACACGATCAAAATCACTAAGGAAGTGGTACTCGGTAAAATAATGGGACTCAAGGCGGATAAATCACCTGGACCTGATGGCTTACATCCTAGAGTCTTGAAGGAAGTGGCGGTAGGGATTGTAGATGCATTGGTAATAATTTTTCAAAACTCCCTGGATTCCGCTAAGGTCCCGGCAGACTGGAAAACTGCTAATGTAACACCCTTATTTAAAAAGGGCAGTAGACAGAAGGCTGGTAACTATAGACCGGTTAGCCTAACATCTGTGGTAGGTAAAATTTTGGAGTCCATTATTAAGGAAACAGTAACAGGACATTTGGATAATCATAATTTAATAGGACAAAGTCAGCATGGTTTTACGAAGGGGAAGTCATGTTTGACAAATTTGCTGGAGTTCTTTGAGGAAGTAACATATAGAGTGGATAAAGGGGAACCAGTGGACGTAGTGTATTTAGACTTCCAAAAGGCATTTGACAAGGTGCCACACAAAAGATTATTGCTTAAGGTAAAAAATCACGGGATTGGGGGTAATATTCTGGCATGGATAGAGGATTGGCTATCTAACAGAAAGCAAAGAGTTGGGATAAATGGTTCATTCTCAGACTGGCAATCAGTAACTAGTGGTGTTCCACAGGGGTCAGTGCTGGGTCCCCAACTCTTTACAATCTATATTAACGATTTGGAGGAAGGGACCAAGTGTAACATATCAAAATTTGCAGATGATACAAAGATGGGAGGGAAAGTAGTGAGTGAGGAGGACATAAAAAACCTGCAAGGGGACATAGACAGGCTAAGTAAGTGGGCAGAGATTTGGCAGATGGAATACAACACTGGAAAGTGTGAGGTGATGCACTTTGGCAGGAAAAATCCTAGAGCAATTTATTATCTTAATGGCAAGAAACTGGAGAGTACTGAAGTGCAAAGGGATCTGGGGGTCCTGGTGCACGAAACTCAAAAGGTTAGTATGCAGGTGCAGCAAGTGATTAAGAAGGCAAATGGAATGTTGGCTTTCATTGCTAGGGGGATAGAATATAAAAATAGGGAGGTATTGCTTCAGTTGTACAAGGTATTGGTGAGACCGCACCTGGAATACTACATACAGTTTTGGTGTCCTTACTTAAGGAAAGACATCCTTGCTCTCGAGGCAGTGCAAAAAAGGTTCACTCGGTTAATCCCGGGGATGAGGGGGTGGTCATATGAGGAGAGGTTGGGTAGATTGGGACTCTACTCATTGGAGTTCAGAAGAATGAGAGGCGATCTTACTGAAACATATAAGATTGTGAAGGGGTTGGATCGGGTGGATGCGGGGAGGATGTTCCCGATGACGGGTGAGACTAGAACTAGGGGACATAGTCTTAGAATAAGGGGCTGCTCTTTCAAAACTGAGATGAGGAGGAACTACTTCACTCAGAGGGTGGTAGGTCCATGGAATATGCTGCCACAAAAAGCTGTAGAAGCTACATCATTAAATAAATTTAAAACAGAAATAGACAGTTTCCTAGAAGTAAAGGGCATTAAGGGTTACGTGGAGCGGGCAGGAATTTGGACATGACTCTAGGTTCGGATCGGTCATGGCCCTGTGGGTAGTGGAGCGAGCCCAGGGACCGTGTAGCCTGATTCTGCTCCTATTTCGTGTGTGCAATTCTGTTAGATGCAGGAGATGGTTCTGTGATAGATAGTAGATTGGCGGTTAGGATCAGATCAGCCATGATCTTATTGAATGGCGGAGCAGGCTCGAGGGGCCGATTGGCCTACTCCTGCTCCTATTTCTTATGTTCTTATGAACTAAAAGCGAGTGCAGGAACAGATTTGCACACAAATCTTTGAAGGTGGTAAGACAAGTTGAGATGGCTGTTAAAACATACGGGATCCTTGCTTTTATTAATAGAGGAATAGAGTACAAAAGCAAGGAAGTTATGCTGCACCTTTATAAATCGCTGGTTAGGCCTCAGCTGGAGTAGTGTGTTCAATTCTGGGCACCACACTTTAGGAAGGATGTCAAGGCCTTGGAGAAGGTGCAGAGGAGATTTACTAGAATGGTACCAGGGATGAGGGACTTCAGTTATGTGGAGAGAATGGAGAAGCTGGAGTTGTTCTCCTTAGATCAGAGAAGGTTAAGAGGAGATTTGATAGAGGTGTTCAAAATCATGAATGGCTTTGATAGTGTAAATAAAGAGAAACTGTTTCCAGGGGCAGAAGGGTCGGTAACCAGAGGACACAGATTTAAGGTGATTGGCAAAACAATCAGAGGCAACATGAGGAAACATTTTTTTAAACGCAGCGAGTTGTTGTGATCTGGAATGCGCTGCCTGAAAGGGTGGTGGAAGCAGATTCAATAGTAACTTTCAAAAGGGAATTGGATAAATACTTAAAGGAAAAAAAATTACAGGGCTATGGGGATAGAGCAGGGAGTGGGATTCATTAGTGCCGGCACAAGCACGATGGGCCGAAAGGCCTCCTTCTGTGCTGTATCATTCTGTGAGTCCACCAATTCAGGAACACAGTACTTTGCACATTTTGCTTCCCAGGCGGCCACATTGTAGCTTCCACAACAGTGCGATTACCAAAGTAAAGTAGCTCACCTGCCGGTAGTAGGTCTCGTACATGGGGTTTCCACTGGAAAGCTGTGAGGGAAAGAAGAATACCAATTAACACCTGCCACTTAATAAACACCTATCATTTAATCACCATCGGGGCTTCATATCAAAATGAACTCTACTAAATCATACCAACCCTTTACAAAGATCAACTGCAGCCCCTCAATTAATGAATTACACAAATTAGGCACGGGTGCCCAAGGACATGGGACAATGTCCTCAAACTAATAGTTTGAAGAGATCTAGGGGTCTCAATAGACTTGATGCTCAACAAGTCCAACCAATGCAGAGCAATCAACAAAACCAATAGAATGTTTAACTATATAGCCAGTATACAAGTTGGAGAAAGTCCTGCTCAAAACCTATAGTGCTGTGGTTAGAATGCTGATCCAATGCCAAAGGGCCTAAGTTATGAGGAAAAACAGGGCAACTTGGGCTTTTCAGCCTTGAAAGGAGAAGACTGAGGTGATCTTGAGTAGCACAAGGGGACAGGCCCAAACTAGTAAAAACCAAATTTCGGATGATATCAGGAAGTTCATCACACAGTGTGATCAACATATGCAGTGGACTTCGGGGTAGAGCAGTGCCGGTGGAAATCCTGGAATCTTTTAAGCAATAATTAGACTTTAGGACTTTCTGAATGGAGAAATTAAGACGAGCTGAATGGCTTTCCATAATTATCGTGAAACACCTTGCTAAGTACCAGCTTTATTCAATGGTAGCACTCTCGCCTCTGGGTCAGAAGGTCATCAGATCCAATTCCTACAGTATTTAAAAACTACAGATGAGAAATATGAATATAAATTACAACCGAGAGTGTTATTTAGGGTTACAGCTTAAAGGTTATTGCTTCTCTTACTTTTAAAATATCTACAAAAAAATGAACATCCAGTTCAACTTCAAAAATATCTTAAGATACCGAATGCTAATGAGTTAATTGTGGGGCTTAGCTGGGATAAATTACTGATTGTGAGAGATTAATTATCAGCAGAGATAGTAATTAACGTGAACTATTTTGGTGCTGCGCTCATTATAACTGGAAGCATTATTTCAACCCCTTAGCACTACCGAATTTAGTAATTCGTCATCCCTACACTAACTACAAAATGAACACAAATCCAAGAAATGAAAACAGAACCATCATTATATTTTTAAAAAGGAGCCTTAAAGCAGTAATACCCGCCTTAATAAATATCAAATCAAGTCCCTCACCAATTGGGCCCCTGGCAGAGGCATTGAGCTGAGGGATGGGTTTAAGTAGGAGGAGGACAATATTTTTTTTTAAAGTACAAAGTTGTCACAGTTCAATGGAGGATCAGCGTGCAGCAGTGAGGAGAGGAAGTAAACCAAACATTCTCCTCCCATATTGCAATTCTCAATCTACGACATTTAACACAACATGTACAGAACCTAAAATGTAGAATGCCAATGGCAAAATTCATCTTGTTACAGTATACACTGATTTTCCTGCTGCTATAATCCTCAGAAGGATAGCCTTGGCCCTTTGCTCAGGCCTTCCACTCCTTGTAACTCCACCAAAAACTTGGATCAACACTTTAACTGAACAACTAGGAGACACAGTGGTCAAAAATACTGCAAGAGCAAAAATAAAACCATCTTTCTGCTTACTCAAAATCCACTTAGTTTGCACTGCATCCAACACAATCTTTACAAGTCTACCCTGGTCAAATGAAATCTTCAGTCTCCGCTGTAAACAAAGGGATTTAGTCTATTACACGCCTTGAGTTTGTTTTTCTGCCACAATAAAAGACAGAC
This sequence comes from Squalus acanthias, assembly GCA_030390025.1. Classification (NCBI taxonomy): domain Eukaryota; kingdom Metazoa; phylum Chordata; class Chondrichthyes; order Squaliformes; family Squalidae; genus Squalus; species Squalus acanthias. The sequence goes on from CM059443.1 coordinate 41,867,669, forward strand.
AATTCACCTGCTGTCTTGTCTGATACTCTGGAGAATTGTCTTACTACAAAGATACCACTAAATAACACTCTCCGTTTCTCAATGATCAGCCTACCCAGCCCTGTTGGGTCCCCAGCTGCAGACTACATACCACACTTACTCTGTCTACAAACAGCACGCCTGACAGAGCTGCTCTCGCACTTCTCCTGGGATTCGGTAACCGAGTCAGCTGCATTCCTGCCCTCTCTGACCAATGTGCACCCCCGCAAGCAGCCAGAGGAAGGACGCAGTTGTGTTAAATACGTACACGGCACTGGTGAGGTTGGCTCTGCTGCCATTCCTCTTACTACAGTCTGTCCACATTAAATATTCATGTCACGGCATTAAAGCCGACAGCCCCTTGGCAATTGCCATCAGTTAAGTAACTTCTCCTTTTTGTCAGTACCTTACACGCCCCAACAAAATAAAATCAAACACTGGCAGCCGAGAGGAACATCGGGTGAACCACTGATATCTTAATCTGGATCTACCGAGCGGTTTTAAGAAAACATCTCTACATTTATTCAGAGGAGTGTTATTAGGTTTTGAAGTAGGATATTTGAGGAAAAATAACCAGGTGCCAAGCAGAGCCCCAGAAGGTGTAGAATTACTGTTAGTCTTCTTTTACACCTTCTATTTTTCACGGTGAAATGCGTCCAAAATGCAGCTGTGCAGTATATGGAAGAAGTTACCATGAAAACTGACTTCAAAAGTTCACTGAGGTTTTCCTCTGCAGAGCAGGGTGAAGATGTAGAGGAGGCTGCATCTTGCACTGTGCAGAATCACAGCATGGAGCTGTTTGATCACAAATCTGATTCACAGTAAAATGGTTTAAAGATGAAATTATTCTGTGGCCTTACAGGAGAAGGTGATAAGAGACTGAAGAGAAGGTGAATGCAGCAGGAGCTTTGTGCCTCCTATTGTGGAGGTAAATTGGTTGGGAGTGTGGGAGGGAGTGTGTGTGTGTGTGTGTGTGTGTGGCGGGGGGGGGGCGGGGGGGGGGGGTCATCCCGAGGCTGCTCTTTCACACGTCCTGAGAGATGGCTGTAGTGGAAGAGGCCTGGGTACTGGTTACCACACAGGTGGTGAATAGAGCAGAGAAAATTTTGGAAACAGAGTCTCTTCAGTAAAAAAAAAACGAGACGTCGCACAACACCAGGTTATAGTCCAACAGTTTTATTTGAAATCACGAGCTTTCGGAGCGCTGCTCCTTCATCAGGTAAAGTGAAGGAATACAAATCAGCAAAGCATATATAGACAGAGAACAATGTGTAGCGTACAATGTCAGACGACTACAGTAAATCTTACTGACTGCCCTCCATCACACCTCGGCAGAGATACAATCAGGAAGGCATTACATCAAAGACACAGCAAAATACAGCTAAGACAATGAGGTGGGGTCACAGGGGGTCCAACGTGTCAAATGCTGCAGTCTGTATGGTTAAGCTTTTTACTTTTTTTTTAAACTGGAAAATTAAATTTTTTTTTTTTTAAAAAGTAAAAAACTTAACCATACAGACTGCAGCATTTGACACGTTGGACCCCCTGTGACCCCACCTCATTGTCTTAGCTGTATTTTGCTGTGTCTTTGATGTAATGCCTTTTGTATCTCTGCCGAGGTGTGATGGAGGGCAGTCAGTAAGATTTACTGCAGTCGTCTGACATTGTACGCTACACATTGTTCTCTGTCTATATATGCTTTGCTAATTTGTATTCCTTCACTTTACCTGACGAAGGAGCAGCGCTCCGAAAGCTCGTGATTTCAAATAAAACTGTTGGACTATAACCTGGTGTTGTGCGACTTCTCATTTTTGTCCACCCCAGTCCAACACCGGCATCTCCGCATCATAAAAAAAAAACTGGTATTGGATAGTGTCAGCCGGGGCTCAGTGGGTAGCACTCTCTCGTCTCCAAGTCAGAAGGTTGTGGGTTCAAGTCCCACTCCAGAGACTTGAGCACAAAAATCTAGGCTGACACTCCAGGACAGTGCTGAGGGAGTGCTGCACTGTCGGAGCGGCCATCGTTTGGATGAGACGTTAAACCGAGGCCCTGTCTGCTCTCTCAGGTGGACGTAAAAGATCCTATGGCACTATTTCGAAGAAGAGCAGGGGAGTTATCCCTGGTGTCCTGGCCAATATTTATCCCTCAATCAAAATAACAAAAACAGATTATCTGGTCATTATCACATTGCTGTTTGTGGGAGCTTGCTGTGTGCAAATTGGCTGCTGCGTTTCCTACATTACAACAGTGACTACACTTCAAAATTACTTCATTGGCTGGAAAGCGCTTTGGGACGTCCTGAGGTCGTGAAAGGCGCTATATAAATACAAGTCTTTCTTTTAAATGGTCCACATACCCCACATCGGAACTGGCACTGCTGATGGAGTGCTGCACCATTAGAGATGCCATTCTTCAGATCAGATGGTTAACCAAAGTCCTGTCTTCCTATTCCATATTGCACCATGGAATCAACCAACTTCACTGTAGTGCTGCCATATGTAGCCGACAGCAGTAGTTTGAAACTGATAATTTATTTTTTTAAGAAAGGGAAGCCTACACCATGTGAAAAATTACCTCTGAAATTGCGAAGTACAACACAGAAGATTGAATGACTAGTGACCCTGATGGATGAGTGGGTCAAGGAGAACTGGAGTCAGTTTAGAAGATGTATATTTCAATTAGCTGAACATTCATAATGCATACTGATGTAGACTGAGCACAGCCAGCATCTAAAGTGCCGTATACGACAAATCCAACATCTTGAAAAATAACAATATAAATAATTTCACAAGCACAAGATAGATTCTGATGAAGAAGCCCCATTAGATCTCATCTTGCCAGAATACCAATCCGTTACAGCTAACCATCTCCGTCCACCCTAACTAAACAGAACCTCGATCATCCAAACGGCAACCAGCTCCCAGGCCTCTGCCAATACCACTCTACAGTTGGCCACAAGGGTGCGAGAGCAGCCTACGAATGACTCTCTTCCCCTGCCCTCCAGACGTCCCTCTGGCTCCTGGCCACAGAAGCACAGCTGAGGTTAGGAACTTGACATGAGTGATTGCATGCGCAATTGGAATTTCATACCCATCCACACTGAACCATTAGGAACACAAGAACAGGAGTAAGCCATTTAATTAGATCATGGCTGATTTGTACCTTAACTCCATTTCTCTATATTTCTTGATACCCTTGCCTAACAAACGTCCATCGATCTCAGGCTTGAAAATTTCAATTGACCCATCGATTGTGCTAGCACTGTTCCAAATTTGAGAGGTAATTTGTAGTGATTATCAGGAAATACCACGACCAATAAACTCTAAACTGTTAACTACGCACCACTTGAGGTTCTGGTACTGATTTTGGCACAGATTTCAGTGCTGTACTGAAGGAGTGCGGCACAGTTGGAAATGGCGCATTTCAGATGAGACGTTAAACTGTCTGTCTGCTCGGGTGGATGTAAAAGACCCCTGGCAACATTTGAAAAATAGCTGGGGAGTTTAGTATCCTCGCCAACATTTATCCCTCAATCACCATCACTAGAACAGATTATCTGGTCGTTTATCTCATTAATACAATAGCAAAATATTGCAGATGCTGGAAATCTGAAACAACAGAAAATGCTGGAAACACTCAGCAGGTCAGGCAGCATCCGTGGAGAGAGAAACACAGTTAACGTTTCAGGTCTGGGACCCTTCATCAGAACTGGAAAAAGTTAGAGATGTAACAGATTTTAAGTAGGTGCAAAGGCAGGGAAAGGGGGGAGGAAAGAACAAAAGGGAGAGTCTGTGATAGGGTGGAAGGCAGGAGTGGTTAAATGTTGCAAATGGGGATGGCAGAATCATCAACCGCTGCCCCCTGAAAAAATAGGGGCAGAGGTTATAGTCTGAAATTGTTGAACTCAATGTTGAGTCCAGAAGGCTGTAAAGTGCCTAATAGAAAGATGAGGTGCTGTTCCTTGAGCTTACGTTGAGCTTCATTGGAACAGTACAAGAGGCCGAGGACAGAGAGGTCAGAGTGGGAGTGGAGGGGAGAATTAAAGTGACAAGCGACTGGAAGCTCGGGGTCACCCTTACGGACTGAACGGAGGTGTTCTGCAAAGCGGTCACCCAATCTGCGTTTGGTCTCCACAATGTAGAGGAGACCGCATCGTGAGCAACGAATACAGTATACTAAATTGCAAGTAGTACAAGTAAATCTGAGAGCAGAAGCGCGGGAAATGGAACGGACACGGTCGAGGGTCATGTCAACCACGGTAGAGGGGAATCCTCGGTTGAGGAAAGAGGAAGACATATTGGAAGCACCAGTATGGAAGGTGGCATCATCAGAACAGATGCGGCAGAGACGGAGAAACTGGGAGAATGGAATAGAGTCCTTACAGAAGCGGAGTGGGAGGAAGTGGAGTCCAGGTAGCAGTGGGCTTATAGTGGATGTTTGTCAATAGCCTATCCCCAGAAATGGAGACAGAGAAGTCGAGGAAGGGAAGGGAAGAGTCAGAAATGGACCATGTGAAGGTGAGGGAAGGGTGGAAATTGGAAGCAAAGTGAATGAAATTTTCTAGTTCAGGGCGAGAGCAGGAAACGGCACCAATACAGTCGTCAATGTACCGGAAAAAGAGGTGAGGGACAGGACCTGAGTAGGACTGGAACAAAGAATGTTCCACATATCCCACGAAAAGGCAGGCAAAGCTAGGGCCCATGCGGGTTCCCATAGCAACACCTTTAATTTGGAGCAAGTGAGTGGAGTCAAAGGAGAAGTTGTTCAATGTGAGAACAAGTTCAGCCAGACAGAGGGTGGTGGTGGATGGGGACTGGTTGGCCCTCTGTTCAAGGAAGAAGTGGTGGGGGATGGAGATCTAGAGAGATTGGACATCCATAGTGAAAAGGAGACAGTTGGGGCCAGGAAACTGGTGGAGGGCATCAGAAGAGTCGCGGATGTAGGTGGGAAGAGACTGAACAAAGGGAGAAAAAAGAGTCGAGATAGGAAGAAATCAGTTCCGTGGGGCAAGAACAGACTGAAACGATGGGTCTACCAGGGCAGCCCTGTTTGTGGATCTTGGGAAGGAGGTAGAAGCGGGCTGTGCGGGATTGGGGAACTATGAGGTTGACAGCCATGGAGGGAAGATCTCCAGAGGAGATGAGGTCAGTGACAGTCTTGGAAACAATGGCTTGATGTTTGGTAGTGGGGTCATGGTCCAGGGGGAGGTAGGAGGAGGTGTCAGAGAGTTGGCATTCAGCCTCCGCGCGGTAGAAGTTGGTTTGTTTATTTCATTGCGGTTTGTGGGACGTTGTTGTGTGCAAATTGGCTGTATCATCTGCCTACCTTACAACAGTGATTACACTTCAAAAATATTTCATTGGCTGTGCATCAATTTGGAATGCCCCGAGTCTGTGATAGGGGCTATATAAATGCAAGGTCATTCTTTCATTTTCAGAAAAAATCCAGGGTCATTTAAGTAGAGCACCCTTCATTAGTGTCAGTTAAAATATGATCAAGTTTTTTGATGTTTTGCAATATAAAATCAACAAACTTATGCAATTTTAAAATTGTTTGTCTAAAAACATGGCAGTGGACTCATTATTTGCCATTATTCTTGTATGCAAGAATCTTGGCTTGCAAGCCCAAAAACCCTAGCAATACAGTTTCAGAAAAAATTGTATTACTGCCTACTAAATTTAAGCACTAAAAATTAGAATTATTCAATACTTTGAATTAAGCATCTAAATAACACAGTGGAAATTCAATACTAAAAAATTGAATCTGAAAATTTGATTGAAGCGACTTTGCTATTTTGTGCATGGGGTCCCACAAATAGCATTGAGATGAGTGACAGGATAATCTGTTTTCAGTGGTGTTGATGGAAAGAGGAACATTGACCAGAACTCCTTGAATAATGCTTTGGGTCCACAGTTTAACATTCCGTCCAAATGATGACACCTCCAACAATGCAGCTCTCCCTGATACTGTACTGGATTGTCAGCTTAAGTTATGCACTCAAGTAGTGGACTAACGCTTGGCTCACAACTCTCACTCGAGGCGAGAGTGCTACCAAATGAGCCAAGCTGACAGAAACCACAAAAGGATTCTGAAAGGCATATCCAGGCAAAGGAAGAGAGTCAACGCTTGGAACAAACCCAATATTAATGCAAATTCCAGGATCATCCCCACTTTGCCACTATGTTTATTACTTTAAATCTTGATACCCTTTGCTTCATTTCTTGCTTTCTTTCCTTCCATATGTAGCTCTGGCAGGAAATGCTATTTAAAATTATCAATAATTCCTGCTCACAGGAAAAGATCCTTCCACAAGGATGTGTTTTGTTTAGCCATTTAAATTATTATTTTTTTTTTTACAGGACAGACTGCACGAGAACTGCAAAACAATCTAGAAGCCGCAGGCACAGCATCCCCACAGGAACACACAGCGCACCACTGCCTCTGTACTGAATGAAACCTCATCCCCTGGAGGACTGTGGCAGTCCTTCCAGACCTGTATAAACAGAACGCTGAATACTATGGAGGAAATTGCAAGCTGGTAATTCAATTAGGAGATTCCAAGGACGTCATAGACTGAAAAACACAGCTAATAAATCGCACCTCCCAAGTACTGTAAAATGCTTTGGTCACCAGACCTAGAAATTAGCACTTACCCACACTTTGGATAACAAGTTACAGTGGGACCGCTGTTCTTTGCCATACCCCCCCCCACTCCATTGGTGGCTAATAGAAACTGGCAGGTGAATCTCCCAATTATGGTCTTATAACAACAGCAACAATTTATATTTATATAGCACCTTTAATGTAGTAAAACGTCCCAAGGCGCTTCACAGGAGTATTATAAGATAAAAAATGTGACACAGAGTCACATAAGGAGAAATTAGATCAGGGGACCAAAAGCTTGGTCAGAGGTAGGTTTTAAGGAGCGTCTTAAAGGAGGAAAGAGTGGTAGAGAGGCAGCGAGGCAGAGAGGTTTAGGGAGGGAATTCCAGAGCTTAGGGCCTAGGCAACAGAAGGCACGGCCACCAATGGTTGAGTGATTATAATCATGGATGCTCAAGAGGGCAGAATTAGAAGAGTGCAGATATCTCCGGGGGTTTGTGGGGACTGAAGGAGATTACAGAGATAGGGACGGGCGAGGTCATGGAGGGATTTGAAAAAAGGATGAGAATTTTGAAATCGAGGCGTTGCTTAACTGGGAGCCAATGTAGGTCAGTGAGCACAATGGTGATGGGTGAACGAGACTTGGTGCGAGTTAGGACACGGGCAGCCGAGTTTTGGATGACCTCAAGTTAACGTAGGGTAGAACATGGGAGGCCAGCCAGGCGTGCGTTGGAATAGTCAAGTCTAGAAGTAACTAGAGGGTTTCAGCAGCGGATGAGCTGAGGCAAGGGCGGAGACGGGCGATGTTAGAGGTGGAAATAGGTGGTCATAGTTATGCTGCGGAAGCTCATTTCCGGGTCAAATATGACACCAAGGTTGCGAACAGTGTGGTTCAGCCTCAGACAGATGTTCAGGAGAGGGATGGAGTCAGTGGCTAGGGAACGGAGTTTGTAGCGGGGACCGAAATCAATGGCTTTGGTCTTCCCAATATTTAATTGGAGAAAATTTCTGCTCATCCAGAACTGGATGTCGGACAAGCAGTCTGACAATTTAGAGACTGTGGCGGGGGCAAGAGAAGTGGTGGTGAGATAGAGCTGGGTGCCGTCAGCGTACATGTGGAAACTGACGCTGTGTTTTCCGATGATGTCGCCAAGGGGCAGCATGTAGATGAGAAATAGGAGGGGGCCAAGGATAGATCCTTGGGGGAAACCAGAGGTAACGATGCGGGAGTGGGAAGAGAAGCCATTGCAGGTGATTCTCTGGCTACGATTAGATAGATAAGAATGGAACCAGGCAAGTGCAGTCCCACCCAGCTGGACGGCGGTGGAGAAGGATGGAGTGGTCAACCATGTCAAAGGCTGCAGACAAGTCAAGAAGGACGAGGAGGGATAGTTTACCTTTGTCACAGTCACAAAGGATGTCATTTGTGACTATTGATGAGAGCCGTTTCGGTACTGTGGCAGGGGCGGAATCCTGATTGGAGAGACTCAAACATGGAGTTGCGGGAAAGATGGGCACGGATTTGGAAGGCGACAACGCGCTCAAGGACTTTGGAGAGGAAAGGAAGGTTGGAGATGGGGCGATAGTTTATAAGGAAATAGGGGTCAAGGGTTGTTTTTTGAGAGGGGTGATGACGGCAGATTTGAGGGAGAGGGGGACAGTACCTGAGGAGGGAGAACCGTTAACAATGTCAGCTAACATGGGAGCCAGAAAAGGAAGTTGGGTGGTCAGCAGTTTGGTGGGAATAGGGTGGAGGGAGGAGGAAGTGGGTCGCATGGACAAGATGAGCGCAGAGAGGTCATGAGGGAAGATCAGAGAGAAACTGGAGAAAGATGTGAGTTCAGGGCTAGGGTAGGGGGGAAACCTTAGAGAAAGTCTGGCCCGGTGGGCTAGGGGAAGGAAGGGAAGTGGCAGAGGCAGCTGAACGGATGGTCTCAATCTTAGAGACAAAGAAGTCCATGAGCTTCTCACGCTTGTTGTCGGAGGTGAGGGTGGAGGAGACAGGGGAGATGTGTTTAAGAAGACGGTTAGCAGTGGAGAATAGAAGCCGGGGGTTATCGTTGCATTCCAGAATGAATAGTGAGCAATTTTGGCAGACAAGAGCAGGATTTGATAATGCTTTATGTGGTCCAGCCAGATCTGGCCGTGAATGGTTAAACCAGTTGTCCACCATATCCGTTCAAGTCTGCGTCCCTTGGATTTAAGGGAGCGAAGATGAGGGCCGTACATGGGGGAGCGGCCAGGGTGAGAGAGAGTAATTGTTTTAATAGGGTCTTGGGCATCAAAGGTGGTGGTGAGGGTGTGGTTGAGCAGATCAGTAGCTGCAGAAATGTCATGGTGAATGGAGGGCCAAAGGTTGGACAGTTGGAATTTCTTAAGTGCAGTTGTAGGAGAGTTGGGAGAGAGTTGGGAGAGAGTTTTTTTCCAGGAGCAGACAGAAGGAAGGGGGGCGGGGGGAGAAAGGGTGGAGAGCGATACGAGGAAGTGGTCAGAGATGGCCTTATCTGCGATTGACACACTGGGAGTAGCAAGGCCACGAGAGATGGCAAGGTCGAGGGGGTGGCCGTGAATATGGGTTGAGGAGTTCACACGGAGGGAGAGATTAAGGGAGGATAAGAGGTTAGTGAACTCAGAGGAGAGAGATGAATTGAGATGGAGGTTGAAATCACCGAGGATGAGAAGTCGCTCGGTGCAGAGGCTGAGGGAGGAAAGCAGCGAAGATATCTCAGTAATAAAATTTTTATGGTACTTGGGTGGGCGGTAGAGAACGAGAATTTTAAATGAGAGGGGAGAGGGGTGGAATAATGTGAGATGCTCAAAGGAGGAGAAAGTGCCGGAGGAGTAGGGGGACAGACCAAGGTATCATTATAAATATGACAGCAGTACCTCCAGGTTATGTGGATGAAGACAAACACAATACAAATACAATGAACATTATGTACCTTCATTCACCAAGAAAAAGAGATGAAATACAAGTAAACGAAGCTCCACAATGAGGCACTATCTTGCACAGGCTTTGTCCCCTACAAATTATAGGGGTACAGATAATGGTCATTCCACTGTATTTATTATGCTGCTGGGTCTATAATGTTAACACTTTACATTCCCTACAAAGTGGATCATTTCGTCTGTTCTCTGCACTAAATAAATTAACAGCACTTTTCTCCCCAACCAAAACAAAAATTGATGCAAGCTCATCAGTCAAGGAGCAACTAGATGCAGAAGTCACTCACCAGAACCTCAAGGTTCAAATCGGATTACTAATTTGTTCCATAACATCATTGTCAAAATCAGCAATAGGAATGGCATCCTTTTTCCATTTTGGGAACCCAGTGTCAGTCAATCGCAAGTCAGATTACATTACATAGTATTTACAGCACAGAAACAGGCCATTCGGCCCAACAGGTCCATGCTCCACACGAGCCTCTGTCCACCCTACATGATCTAACCTCATCAACATATCCTTTTATTCCTTTCTCCTTCATGTGTTTATCTAGCTTCCCCTTAAATGCATCTATGCTAGTCGCCTCAACTACTCTTTGTGGTAGCGAGTTCCATATTCTAACGTAGAGCAACACTCCCTCTACTGTAGTACAGGCCAGATACGGAGCAAAGTTCCCTCTACTCTGCTCACAATGTATGCTGACTCCAGTTTTAGACAATCATTACAACTGCCCCAGTTTCCTATACCAGCCATCCTTGTTGTCACTCTATAAGATCATCCATCTAGTCCCAAATTATGGACAGGATCTATTCCAGACGACTAGGAGCTGCTTTGAGACTGCCCAAATTAACTTCAACTAGTATTTCTATGTTCACCAGACAGGGGAGTTTTCATCCCATCAGTCGGAGTTGAATTCTAATCTCCGTCACATAGGTGAAAGGAGTGTTGTGCCTGTGATACCACCCAGTATCTCCTCCCCTCCCCACCCCCATGTAAATTCAGTAAATTCTTCAACGCCCACTTGTCCTCGGTATTTTGATTTGAAAATAAACGCACCATCTGCCCAGTCTTTTTCTTTCAGCAGTAAATCTAAACTGTTTTAAGTAAATTGATACAGAAAAACTCTCCTCAGCAACTACAGTAATAAGATAAAACATTAATGACCCCATGAGTCACACCACTATACCTAGAGAGAACATTCCATTGAAAGAGTTTCTACTATGCAAGCTGCTATACAAAAGTGAAAATAGAGTGCAAACTCGCTAAATGAGGAGATGAATATGAAGTAATCACCCACTGACCTGAACCAACACAATGGATCAACTCATTGAATGTCCCTTTTTGCTGGATCTGACAGAACAATGCTACAGACTTCAGGTTAGTGGCTGTGTTGTAACGAGAGTCACAGAACGCTACAATATAATCTACACTATGAAGGACACAAAGATGTGAACTGCTGCAGGAAACAAAGATTATACAAAAGTTCCAATCACTTATGTCAGATAACATATGTGATCATAATTTGAGTCATTAGTCTTTGTGAAGTAAAAGTTATCTTCACTGCTCTTGAACTCTTCAAATGCTGCTCTTCCTCTCCCCATGCTGCACACCATTTGAGTTTGAGGGGATATTAATACTAGGGAATGTTAATATTCTGTAACAAATTGCTTCACCTATAAACCAAGATTTAAAAAAAACAAAAGCAAAATACTGCGGATGCTGGAAATCTGAAACGAAAACAGAAAATGCTGGAAATACTCAGCAGGTCAAGCAGCATCTGTGGAGAGAGAAACAGAGTTAACGTTTCAGGTCAATGACCCTTCGTCAGAACTAGAAAAAGTTGGAGATGGAACAGGTTTTTAAGCAAGTGTAGGGGCAGGGAAAGGGGGGAGGAAGGAACAAAAGGGAAGGTCTGTGATAGGATGGAAGGCAGGAGAGATTAAGAGACAAAAGGGATGATGGTGCAAGGCAAAAGGAGATGGTAATGGGACAAGTTAAGAAACAAAAGATGACTCTAGATGAGGTGTAAATGGCAATGGTAGAATGATCGACAGCTGCCATGTGAGAGAGAGAAAAAAATGAAAAAAGAGATAGGTGCAGAGGTTATGGTCTGAAATTGTTGAACTCGATGTTGAGTCCAGAAGGCTGTAAAGTGCCTAATCGAAAGATGAGGTGCTGTTCCTCGAGCTTACGTTGAGCTTCATTGGAACAGTGTAAGAGGCCGAGGACGGAGAGGTCAGAGTGGGAGTGGAGCAGAGAATTAAAGTGACAGGCGACCAGAAGCTTGGGGTCACCCTTACAGACTGAACGTAGGTGTTCTGCAAAGCGGTCACCCAATCTGCGTTTGGTCTCCCTAATGTAGAGGAGACCGCATCGTGAGCAGCGAATACAGTGTACTAAATTGCAAGTAGTACAAGTAAATCGCTGTTTCACCTGGAAGGAGTCTGTTTAGGGCCCTGGATTTTTTTTTAGATGATTTTAAGATCGAATTCTAGATCAATTATACTGAAGAACAAAGCTGTGCCTCTCATAATTGCACAGTAAACCTGGGTACAGGGTGCTGCCAAAGGTTAGCACACTCTTCTTCCATCTGTAAAACAACAGTTCAAACAGAGTGGTGGGATGCAGCTGGAAGGTCCTACAAAATGTATGAGTTTGGGGTCCTCTCAACTCAGTTCCCAGAAGTGTGGCCCTATCGCATTAAAACTGCTCAAACTGATAGGTTCACACAGAAAAAACTATAATGGAAATGTCACAGTGCTGTCTTCTACGGTTGTAGTTGAGGCAAATCACTGAGAACACAGAAGGTGGTGAAACTTTACCCTATACCCAACCATTCTATACTTGAAAAACCTCTGCCCAATGAACATTATTTTGCTTTATCAACAACTGACTAGAATCAGATCGGGGAGCCACCTTTTTGTGCACTCTTTGAGAGTGACTTGTAGCATAAATAGGGGCTCCACACCACATTAGGGTCACTTGTTGTCTCAAGACACAAAGTGCAGGTTAAATAAAAACCATGACAATCGTACTAGTTACAGTTCACCAAGACTGAGAACATACAAAAGCCAGATGTGTGATTTTCAGTTGTAGGATATTGATGAAGGGGGGGGGAGGGGGATACGGATCTAAACTGTCAAGTTCACTACAGAATTATTTAACTTCGAATGAAACAGGTTAAGCAGATGCTGATTAGGATGAAATCATGTACAAGACAGACACATGGAGTAATCCTCAGATCATTTCTACTGTTGTATTGCCTAAAGTAGATGCTCTATGTAATTAAGCAGCCATTTCCCTACTTCCAATATAGTCTTCTTCATTCTCAGTGTAGTTTATCATGTACAAATGCTGGAATAAGAGGAGAGGCAGGGGAGGAAATCATCACTACGGCTTCAGGTTAAGAATTGAAGACTCTTGTGATCTTCATCCGCTGTAACACACTGCGGGAAATCAGCCCTCAAAACTCTTATTGATGAGACAACCTGCAGAGTACATAATTCTTTAAATGTTTCCACACGCCAAGTTAAGAGTTAGAAACAGTGGGTTTGGAGATTAGGAACTGTGTGCCTAGAGGATAAACCACGCTGAAAGAATAAGGAAAACTAAACCGAAAGGGCAGTAAGCTTAATTATTTCCTTGGTTTACTCCTGAAAGATGAACAAACAGTACCAAGGGGTTAGGTTAATCCTGAGGTCACGTTAAGATCTCCCCACAAAGGCTGAAACATCAATAAGATGTGCCATAACAATGATCAGTAAAGGTGCGAAGACTCCTCCATGTAGCTACTTTACAAATCAAGTGACTCTTGATGTGCCTCCAGCTTGTGTGGAATGAGTTTTCCCTTTGTTGTCAATCTCTTAATACAAGGATAGATATTGAACAGTGAACTTACTGAAGTTTAATTGCCAAGTTAAAATGAATGACTAGATCTATGTAACTCTAATACTATTATGTGAGAAGTCGCACAACACCAGGTTATAGTCCAACAGCTTTATTTGAAATCACAAGCTTTCGGAGCGCTGCTCCTTCGTCAGGTTTCACCTGACGAAGGAGCAGCGCTCCGAAAGCTTGTGATTTCAAATAAAGCTGTTGGACTATAACCTGGTGTTGTGCGACTTCTCACATTTGTCCACCCCAGTCCAACACCGGCATCTCCACATCATAATACTATTATGTCAGAGCTCTAAAGACAGTGACAGTAGAATCTGCATCTGACCGTCAAGAAGTGCAGCGCTGGAATGAACTTGGGTACCATGACCTGCTGGGCAAGATCAAACTCAGACAATCTTAGGTGAAGTTTTCTGAGGAGGTTTAGACAATAAGCGTTTTGAAGACCACGATTTGCTGGAATGTGCAAAACTTGAAGCACAGCACACACCCCCAGTAAAGTTTCAAAACAAAATACTCAGTAAGGGGATCATTCTAAATGCCAAAATGTCAACTCAGACAAGGTAAACACAAAAACTATGCAAGTTGGAATCAGTCAATTCCCAAGAACATCTCCTTCTGGGACGGCAACAGCAAAACACTTACCAACAGGAAAAAAGGAACAGAAATGCCTGATGGTCCTCAAGGATCTTAGGCAGTGGAGGAAGATTATATAGCTCTCATGACACGTTAGTGTTCCACTGATTCTTTGCTGTTGATGTCCAAGTATATGTGAACGAATCAGCAACAGCCTTTAAGGTAGTAAAACATCTCAAGGCGCTTCACAGGATCGTAATCAGATAAAAATTGACACTATGCCTAAGAAAGGAAACATTAAGACAGGTGGCAGAGCTAGGTTTTAAGAAGCATGTTAAAAAGACAAGAGAGATGTGGAAAGGTTTATGGAAGGAATTAGAGAGCTTAGGACCTAGACGGCTGAAGGCATGGCTGCCAATAATGGGGTGAAGTGGGGAATGCACAAGAGGCCAGAGTTGGAGGAACACAGAGATCTTGGAGGGTTATAGGGCTCGAGTAGGTTACAGAGATAGGGAGGGGTGAGGTCATGGAGGAATTTTAATACGAGAATAAGAATTTTAAAAATCGAGGCGTTGGAGGGCCAGGAGCCAATGTTGATCAGCGAGCACAGGGATGATGGATGAACAGGACTTGGTGTGAGTTAGGATAGGGGCAGCAGAGTTTTGAATGAGCGAGCTTGAGTTTATGCAGTGAAGATGAATTCGGAAGAATAGCAGGGAAGCAACAGACTGCTTTGTCATCTTCACAATTAGTTGGCAAACCTCAGAAGTGTGGATACTGCTTCACAATCAAACGCTTCACACAGTTGTCAATTCTCAGGCTGCCTACCAAGACGGACGGGAACGAAGGTAAAACAAGGTGGCATTTTTCCAATTTCATATCATCATTTTGCAAACAGCAACAAATTTAACATGAATATACTGGTTCCACCTCAAGTCCTGTTTTTTGGTGATTCACATTTATTCTGTTTTACTACAACCTCTACATTATTAGAATCCAGCGCTATTTCACTGGCTACTTTCCACATGCAGTAACAGTAGTTACTGAACTGTGGTTAAGGAACTCAGGTGTCATTTTCAGGTGTTCAGCGCTGGCCTTCTCAAATAGTTATTCACAAACACACAATAGCAAAGGAAGGGAGACAGAATCCAAGGGACTAATTCTAGTTCTGTATTACAATAAAAATTCAGCCAGTTTCTTTGAAAATATATTTCCCTGCAGACAATGCAGAAGAGAGAAATCCCTCTTTATCAGTAAGGAATTAAATAGTCAAAGGAAACTCAACAGAGCATGTCATTGACACAAGACTAGCAAGATTGAGTTTACACACAACACCTTAGGAGCGACTGTTGGTCACAAACAGATTTCCCCCAACTTGTATAAGCTGGGGATCTCAAGTTTCAGAACTAAACCACGCAGTGAAAGATAAGGCATCATTGTTTTAATGACAGCAATACTCTAAAAACACACCCTTCAGTTTGTGACTTTTGATGATCTGAAATTCAATGCCCGAATGTGTGGTGGAATTCAATGGTAACTTTCAAAAATTGAATTGGATAAAATGCTTGAAGGGGGAAAATTTTACAGGGAAATGGGGGAAAAGAGATGGGGAATGGGACTAATTGGATATCTCTTTCAAAGACCCGGCACAGGCACGATGGGCCGAATGGCCTCCTTCTGCGCTGTATAATTCTTTGATTCAGTTAACACTGGATGAGGGGAGGAAAAAGAGGAAGGAGAGAGGGTAAAGTTCATTTTCTTCACCAATTTTGTCCCTTCACTCCCTTCTGAAGGTCCTGACTCCTGCTGGTATCTCATCCAAGGAGTAATTCTTCACGTACAGGCTTACAGTGAGCTAGGAAGGCTACTGGCCCATTGGGGGCACCACAGCTGAGCCCAATGCTGTCTCACCCGACATCCACATAAGCGTATTTTCCAACAGAAGTCAATGATTTAATGCGCTCTACCCCATGAAGCAAAAGCCAATTTGCAGCACCACTACTGTAGCCGAGATCAGCTAACTCTACAATACTAGCAAACAAATCGGAATCTCGTGGGTTTTATGGATCAGTTGCATCCCACCTTTACCAACCCAGCTGTTAGAAGAGCTCAACTCTTCCTATTCAAGGTACGTTTCTCCCTGCCACCCAAGGGTGACCTGCTACTTGACTCCTGCCAAAGCAACTCTGAACACATGCACTGTGCACAAAGAACGTAACCCTTCCTCAGACTGGTCTTTCCTTCACCTTCATTTGGAGCCTCCCTAGCAGAGTTCTGGAACTTTTTTCTATTCATTTTTGTTACATGGGCATCGCTGGCTAGGCCAGCCTTTATTGCTTATCCCTAGTTGCCCACGAGAAGGCAACGTCTGAGCCTTGTTCTTGAACCGCTGCACTCCGTGTGATGAAGGTACTTCCAGTGCTGTTAAAATACAAAATTGACTTTAGCCAGTTAATACTCTCTGCAACACTGAGGTGGTGTCTGCAGTGCAGCACTACCAGCTTGTGTCGCACAATCCACTTGGGGTAATTTATAGATTCATAGAAACTTACAGCACAGAAGGAGGTCATTTGTACCTGTGCTGGCTCTGTGAAAGAGCAGTCGTGCTTAGTCCCACATCCCCGCTTTTTGTCCATAACCTTCTAAGTTGCTCATCCTCAAGTACCTGTCCAACTCGGTTTTAAAATTATTGATGAAAGCAGCTTCCACCACCTTTCCAGGTCGAGCGTTCCAGATCCCGACAACTCTCAGTGAAAACATTGATCATCTCCCCTCTAGATCCTTTTCCAATGATTTTGAATCTATGACCTCTCGTTATTGACCCACTCGCCAGAGGGAATATTTTTTCCCTATTTACTCTATAAAAACCTCTCATCATCTTGAAAACCTCTATTAGGTCACCTCTTAACCTTTTCCAAGGAAAACAGTCTTAACTTTTCCAACCTCTCCTCAACTGAAGTCCCTCATCCCTGGTAACATCCTGGTACACCTCCTCTGTACCCTTTCTAAGGCCTTTACATCTTTCAATTGGCATTACAGATAAAGGAGGAATTGTAAGTGTAACACCTCACAATCGGCAAGCATGAAGACTGTCAAGGGATGAGTAGAATCGACTGAAGTTGCTAACCAATTGGGCACCAAGCCATTCCATCTGGACAAAGATGTTGTTGCACTGGTCATTTCAGCCAACAAATTATTTCATACATGTTGATACAATTATCATGCTGGCACTTTCACCATTTCTAAGTGTGTGGTTATTTCTCAATTTA
Organism: Squalus acanthias; assembly: GCA_030390025.1. Lineage (NCBI taxonomy): Eukaryota > Metazoa > Chordata > Chondrichthyes > Squaliformes > Squalidae > Squalus > Squalus acanthias. The sequence continues at coordinate 41,884,973 of CM059443.1, forward strand.
AAGTCATCACCAGAATACTATTTTGCAATTCCCAGATTAAATGCCACCACAATAAGTGATTCTTCCACAGTTACTTGTGCCATTTTTCCCCCCAAGACCTCGCTCTTCCTAACCCCAATGCTTTGCACCATTCCCTATCAAGAAGAAATAGCACAGGTGCAACTAGGAATAACACAACACACCCTCAAGAACCACTCTTCTGCCACTGCCCTTTGATGTTCTGCCCATGTTGGGAACTAGCTGTTTGGCAAATCAAAGGCATGTACCCACATGCTATCAATCCTGAAGCAGCATGCTGGTACTCCCTCAACGAAGTCAGGAGAGCAGTGTATGCAGAAACCTTTGGCTTCTTGAATTATGGAGCACAAATTAAAACACTAAAATTGCGTTGAAACACTTATTGCTGGTGAGAAACGCAGTTACTCTACTGCTTCTGCCCTTTTAGTCTCACACAGGATTGGGAGAGGTCACAGAATTTGCAACTCTGCAGCAAATCTCTGGGAAGCTTGTTTCACCCTGAATTGAAGAGCTTGAGTTAACAAATGTACACTTTCAGCATTACAGTGCAAGTTCATACTCATTAAAACAAAGGTCCCATCACATTACCAGCATTAGTCTCTCTGTTTGGAATGTTCTGTTTATTTATATTGGATTTAACAGTAATGGTACGTATGCGGTCTGTATACCCATGTCTGGCTGGAACATCACTGCCCTCACCACCTAGTGCACAGCAAACAGCAGTCTTGAAAAGATTACCAATGCAGTAATCCACAAATATTCCAGAAGAGAGCCCAAAAGATTTGGGGTTAATCTTTCCTTCATCTTCTTGAATGCAGTAACCCTCTTTCCACTTAGTGAGTCTTGACAGCACCAGAGATAATCATCAGTGCAGCAGCACATTCATCCTATTAAATGTTGACAGCTTTTCCAGTAATTCATCACGCGTCAGGGTCATCGCCCAAGGAGCTTCTGTTTTGAACAGGCTTCACAAATTGAACTACTCACCCCTGACTCTTCCCATGGGAGAAAGTATTACAGTCCTGAACACAAATTACCTTTTTTAACCTTCTTGTTCAGCTAAATCAGTCTCAGCACACTTTAACTTCCATCAAGTCTGCCCCCGTTAACTTATCAGCCATGCTTTGCAACCAAAGAAACAAGCTGCATAGTGCACATAATTTATATTTTTCTCACAAGGTCAAATTTAGAGTTTAGCTAAAGATAGCAGTGACACAAGTGGTTGGTACTATTAAGCAAACAATTGTCTTGCAACAAAAGCCACGAGAATCAAAGCATGACAAAATAGCAATAGAATATCAAACCTGAAATGTCAGACTGACCCCATCAGCAAGATTTCCACGGTTACTGGAATGCTGGTTTGAACACCATCAGCAGTGTTGCATTCAAGTCCTGACTTTCTCCTCACTAGTGAATGCAACAGAAAAGGATGGACCTGGAGTGGAAATGATGACCCTGGCAATTCCCATCATTCATTTAGTTTTTGTTTAAAAGAATTACCACATGGTATACCATCAAGACCACCTCATGACTGAGCTTCCTTATAAAATGAATCTGCAGAGGGGGACTGAGCTGGATCTCAGCTAAGCTGGCATCACTAAATGGGAAAATTTAGCCTGGATTCACATTCCTGATTGCTATCCAATGACCACTGCCAATTTTTTTTTTTTTTTATCAACTAGGTGTCTTATGTACACTGAAACCTTATTACCATGTTTAAGAGCCTCCAAATCAATCTACGAAGTGATACTGATGGAGGTTAATCAGCTAAAACCGTACAGCCTACCAGCATGGAATACTGGTAATCTTCCCACCGCCTGTCCAGCCAACAACACCCTACATGTAGGAGCACTGACTTAATGTTATCTAGATCCTAACCCCTGTGATAAACCTAGTTCTCCACGTTCAATTGGTGACGCAACTCAATCAACCGAACCCTGGAGTATATGTCTACCTGACTCGGGTTTCGGATTACCTAGTGTACGAGGGTTGACTCGGCTCCAAGCGGGTCGTCTTGGAGCAATCCTGAATCAAAGAGACCCCCTTTATTTCTCCTTCCACCTCAAAGGAAAATAATCATGTGTTAGGTTGTAATCCCGTGTTAGCTGAACACCGTGAGCAGCATGGTGAACAGCAGAACTTATGCAACGTACAAGTGCATCGCCACCATCCCCTGCCCTACAGACACACACGATAACTCCCTGGGAGCTGGGCAGCTTCAGCTGCAGCTGTTTGTCCCTCTGAAACCCACTAATGTAGAGGAGGATAGGGTCAGACTTGGCTGTAATTCCTTCCTATTGTCAAACAGCTGATTTTGTTTGACACTCACTGTCCAGGATCAAAAACATAGATTAGCAGCCAAAGTGAAATACCAGAGGGGCCAACAATGCACTTGCAATAACACTGCCAGTCGTTCAGGAGAGGGCACATAAAGGAAGCAAACTGCAGAAAGAGAAAATGTCCACTTCAACCAAACCATCCGCTCTCCTCCCCATTCTTGCAGAGTGTTCCGTCATTTTTCTACCCAAAGAGTATCAAAATGCAAGTTACCATGCTCAAAACAGCCTGTAACTGTTGGAGGAAAGGGATGGACTGCAAGGCCAACTTCAACAAGATACTTTCATGACTCTCTGTAAATATGATCCATACTGACTGTAAAGAGTCAATTTAGCGGTAAAATATTTTTCATTATGATGGTGGGGAGGTAGGGAGAAGGTCTATCATTACTGGAGTGTTTCATTCCTTCCAGTCTCTTCCTGATTTGACATAATGCATCAAGGAGTGACATGCTCACATCTTCTATCATGCCACAGTCAATATTCCAAGTCTAGGCTTTTGATGAGACTGAAAAATGAACCGCTGACGAAAGCTAAGTGTTTTCAAAAAAAAAATAAATAAAGTTGCCCCATTCTCCAAAAGAGATGGTGGGAGAAAAATAAGAATTAAAAAGGTGTTAAAATCAATTTTGAAGGTCAAAAAATTAGGAAAAAGAAATTTAAAGCTTATTAGAAAAATGGATAGAAAAATCGGGATGGCAGGGAAAGCTAAATTAAGTCTTTAAAATGTCAAGTTCTTTTTTAGTTCTATAGGGTTATTACAGAAACACTACTGCTGATATCAGAGACCCTTCACGGCTGCAATAAAGTTTGTTTTCAGCTCATGTGCCATATACTGAAATAAGCACCATTAGACTGCTCAGAGAGATGTGAATTTCCCTGGATCGATCAGCAGTGTAAGGTAAAATGATTGACTCCTTCACAAGCAGCACCAGACATACTTAAAAATGAGATGCCAACCTGGGGAATCTGCAACACAGGACTACATGCATGCTAAACAATAGAAGCAGCATGCTATAGACAGAGCTAAGCGATCCCATGATCAACGGATCAGATCAAAGCTCTGCACTCCTGCCTCATCCAGTCGTGAATGGTGGTGGACAATTAAACAACTAATGGGAGGAGGAAGCTCCATGAATATCCCCATCCTCAATGATGGTGGAGCCTAGCACACGAGTGCAAATGACAAGGCTGAAGCGTTTGCAACCATCTTCAGCCAGAAGTGCCGAGTGGATGATCCATCTTGGCCTCCTCCTGAGGTCCCCACTATCACAGAAGCCAGTCTTCAACCAATTCGATACACTCCACCTGATATCAAGAAACAGCTGAGTGCACTGGATACAGCAAAGGCTATGGGCCCCGACAATATCCCGGCTGTCGTGCTGAAGACTTGTGCTCCAGAACTAGCCGCGCCTCTAGCCAAGCTGTTCCAGTACAGATACAACACTGGCATCTACCCGACAATGTGGAAAACTGCCCAGGTATGTCGTGTCCACAAAAAGCAGGACAAATCCAATCCAGCCAATTACCGCCCCATCAGTTTACTCTCCATCACCAGCAAAGTGATGGAAGGTGTCGTCGACAGTGCTATCAAGCGGCACTTACTCACGAATAACCTGCTCAGTTTGGGTTCCGCCAGGACCACTTGGCTCCAGACCTCATTACAGCCTTGGTCCAAACACAGACAAAAGAGCTGAATGCCAGAGGTGAAAGTGAGAGTGATTGCTCTGAACATCAAGGAAACATTTGACCGAGTGCGGCATCAAGGAGCTCGAGTAAAACTGAAGTCAATGGGAATCGGGGGGAAACTCTCCATTGGCTGGAGTCATATCTAGCTCAAAGGAAGATGGTTGTGGTTGCTGGAGGTCAATCATCTCAGCCCCAGGGCATCGATGCAGGAGATTCTCAGGGCAGTGTCTTCGGCCCAACTATCTTCAGCTGCTTCATCAATAACCTTCCCTCCATCTTAAGGTCAGAAGTGGGGATGTTTGCTGATGATTGCACAGTCTTCAGTTCCATTCGCAACTCCTCAGATAATGAAGCAGTCCATGCCCGCATGCAGCAAGACCTGGATAACATTCAGGCTTGGGCTGATAAGTGGCAAGTAACATTCGTGCCACACAAGTGCTAGGCAATGACTATCTCCAATAAGTGAGAGTCTAATCACCGCCCCTTGACATTTAACGGCATTACCATCGCCGAATCCCCTACCAACATCCTGGGGGTCACCACTGACCAGAAACTTAACTGGACCAGCCACATAATACTGTGGCTACAAGAGCAGGTCAGATGCTGGGTATTCTGCGGTGAGTGTCTCACCTCCTGACTGCCCAAAGCCTTTCCACCATCTACAAAGCACAAGTCAGGAGTGTGATGGAATACTCTCCACTTGCCTGGATGAGTGCAACTCCAACAACACTCAAGCAGCTCGACACCATCCAGGGCAAAGCAGCCCGCTTGATTGGCACCCCATCCACCACCTTAAACAGTCACTCCCTCCACCACCGGCGCACCATGGCTGCAGTGTGCACCATCTACAAGATGCACTGCAGCAACTCGCCAAGGCTTCTTCGGCAGCACCTCCCAAACCCACGACCTCTACCACCTAGAAGGACAAGGGCAGCAGGCACATGAGAACACCGGGAACAACATCACCTGCAAGTTCCCCTCCAAGTTACACACCATCCTGACTTGGAAATATATCGCCATTCCTTCATCGTAGGTGGGTCAAAATCATGGAACTGCCTCCCTAACAGCACTGTGGGAGTACCTTCATCACAATGACTGCAGTGGTTCAAGAAGGCGGCTCACCACCACCTTCTCAAGGGCAATTAGGGATGAGCAATAAATGCTGGCCTTGCCAGCGACGCCCACATCCCAGGAACGGATAAAACACAAATCTGGCAGGACCACATTGAGCTCTACCAGACCTCACTCACACCTGCCAAAACTATCCTAAGATCATCCATGAGAACAAAGATAACCCTTGGCTTCTTTTCTCCACTACCTTGAACTCACTTCCCCCATCCCTCTACCCTCAACTCCAATAAATGTGAGGAGCACTTAGACTTCTTTGTCACCAAGATAGAGACAATCCATTCAGCTGCCTTTGTTGCTGTCCCCCTTCCCATTGCCCACCAAAACCAAACCTTCCCCTACCCCCTCGCCCTAGCCTTGATCCTACGTCTTTCTGTACATTCTCTCCCATACCCTCTTCCAAGCTCGTCTCGACCATGAGACCCACCTCCTGCTCACTTGACCCCACTCCCACTAAACTGCTGACCATCCAACTTCCCTTCTTGGCCCCATTGTAAATGGTTTCCTCTCCTCAGGTAATATCCCGCTCCCTTTCAAAACCACCGTCAACAATGCTCTCGACAAGGAGCTCAACATGCCGGCAAGAAGGGATAGCAGCAGTCGCAGGAGTTCTAGAGGTGCCGGGATGTGGGGGGGTAGGGTGTGGGGGATGGGTGGAGGCGGTGGGGCTACCTGATCCGAGGTGCGAACAGTTGATTGAAGCTGCTTAAACTTCCCGAAATAGTTGGGCTCGCTTAATATGTTTCAAGCGACGCCATTGTAATTGATGTCTATGGTGATAACAAATAGTTATTGCCATTGGCCCGATATAAGCGGCTTTCCGGGATAAGCACAGAAGGTGCAAGCAGGGCCTAAACTCTGGAATTCCCTCCCCAAACCTCTCTACCCCTCTACCTCTTAAACCAAGCTTTTGGTCACCTGTTATAATAGCTCATGTGGCTCGGTGTCAAATTTTGTTTGATAACGCTCCTGTGAAGCCCCTTGGGGTGTTTTATTACGTTAAAGGCACTATATAAATTCAAGTTGTTGTGATCAGAATGTGAATCCTCCACTATCCTGAAGGCATGGAGATCAATTATAGCAGCCACATCACCACCCCATTGAGAGCTACGAAGTCATACATACAGGAGAAATTCCACAGCAAATAGGCTGTTTCATAATCACTATAAAACAGAAACAAGTCAACAATGTAATTGCAATAAATTTTTACTGCGATTCAGTGCATCATAAGCATCGCAAGACACCATCGGGAGGTCAAAAAAATGTCAGCAAATTGTGAGCTGCCTACTTGCAATTAGATGACACGTTTTATATCACAGAGACCTGTTGATATCCTGTCTCTTTATACTAAGGCACCATAATGCTAAAGGTCGGAAAGTTTCAGAATTTCCTGGAGGTTTTAGGGTAAGGTAACTCAATACCTAACTCCTGGACTTTCTCCTTCAGACAACTGGAAACCTTAAATGGGTTTTAAGGAGATATTAGGCAGGTTCTGGTCAACAAATGGAATTCAATGTTGTTAGAAATGTACCAAGTGATTGTTGTGGACAGTTGGGCTATATGGACCAACAGTTTTCTCCCGCCTGAAGCTGTTACTTTGTACTAAATCCTCAATTGTTGGAATGATTTTATAATGAATTAAAACGTAATATGACAGGTTAAAAACAAACCACGAGAGCTGGAGTCCCGCTTCTGCTTCAAATCAAAGGCTGCATATGTCCTTTACTTGCAGTTCCACTCTCTCACTGTGGGCTGCATAAAGTGATGGCTGTACATAGTGACACTATTCCCGGCCAGAATGGAAATGATTGGTTAATTCCCCGCCAATCACGCCTGGAGACCATACTGCTGTAAGCAACTGGCATTGATTTTACACAAATAATTTATATGTAACTATCCTCCACTTATTGCATTTTGCTGGAGAAATCACCCTGCTTTTATCTGGAGACATTGCTGCAGTTTCAGTCACGAGTTCTGTTTGCTGTAGTTCATACAGACTCTTTAAATAGACTCAGTAGACCATTTGCTCTGTCCTGTCTAAGCCCTGCCCCGCCCCACCCCACCTCCAACTCATTGGCTGACACATATGCCAAGGTATTTAACAATCAGGAAGGACAGGCGGGGGAAGGGGGAAGGACAGGCGGGGGAAGGGGGAAGGACAGGCGGGGGAAGGGGGAAGGACAGGCGGGGGAAGGGGGAAGGACAGGCGGGGGAAGGGGGAAGGGGGAAGGGGGAAGGGGGAAGGGGGAAGGGGGAAGGACAGGACGGGGAAGGACAGGCGGGGAAGGGGGAAGGGGGAAGGACAGGAGGGGGAAGGGGAAGGGGGAAGGGGGAAGGACAGGCGGGGGAAGGGGGAAGGGGGAAGGACAGGCGGGGGAAGGGGAAGGGGGAAGGACAGGCGGGGGAAGGGGGAAGGGGGAAGGGGGAAGGGGGAAGGGGGAAGGGGGAAGGGGAAGGGGGAAGGACAGGCGGGGGAAGGACAGGCGGGGGAAGGGGGAAGGGGGAAGGACAGGCGGGGGAAGGGGGAAGGGGGGAAGGGGGAAGGACAGGCGGGGGAAGGGGGAAGGGGGAAGGACAGGCGGGGGAAGGGGGAAGGACAGGCGGGGGAAGGGGGAAGGACAGGCGGGGGAAGGGGGAAGGACAGGCGGGGGAAGGGGGAAGGACAGGCGGGGGAAGGGGGAAGGACAGGCGGGGGAAGGGGGAAGGACAGGCGGGGGAAGGGGGAAGGACAGGCGGGGGAAGGGGGAAGGACAGGCGGGGGAAGGGGGAAGGACAGGCGGGGGAAGGGGGAAGGACAGGCGGGGGAAGGGGGAAGGACAGGCGGAAGGGGGAAGGGGGAAGGGGCGGCTATGTTAATAAAGGAAGGAATCACTGTAATACAGAGAAATGATATTGGGTCAAAAGATCAGGATAATGAAACAGTTTGGGTAGAGATAAGGAATAATAAGGGGAAAAAAACACTGGTGGGCGTAGTATATAGGCCTCCTAATAGTTGCAACTCTGTTGGAAGAAGTATTAATCAGGAAATAGTTGGGGCATGTAATAAGGGAACAGCTATAATTATGGGGGATTTTAACTATCATATTAACTGGACAAATCAAATTGGGCAGGGCAGCCTTGAGGAAGAGTTTATTGAGTGTCTTAGGGATGGATTTCTTGAGCAGTATGTAACTGATCCTACAAGGGGGCAAGCAACCTTGGACCTGGTACTGTGTAATGAGTCAGGATTAATTAATAATGTCCTAGTTAAGGATCCCCTTGGAATGAGTGACCATAACATGGTTGAATTCCATATCCAATTAGAGGGTGAGAAGGTTGTTTCTCAAACAAGCATACTGAGCTTGAATAAAGGAGACTATGATGGCATGAGAGCAGAATTGATTAAAGTGGACTGGGAAAATAGATTAAAGGGTAAGACGGTACATGAGCAGTGGTGTTCATTCAAGGAGTTATTTTACAACTTTCAAAATAAATATATTCCACTGAGGAAAAAAGGGTGTAAAAGAAATGACAGCCATCCATGGCTAAGTAAAGAAATTAAAGAAAGTATCCAACTAAAAACAAGAACATATAAGGTAGCCAAAGTTAGTGGGAGGATAGAAGATTGGGAAGTCTTCAAAAGACAACAAAAAGTAACTAAAGGATTGATTAAGAAAGGGAAAATAGACTATGAAAATAAATTAGCAAAAAATATAAAAACAGAGAGCAAGAGTTTCTATAGTTATATAAAAAGAAAAAGGGTGGTTAAGGCAAACGTAGGTCCCTTAGAGGATGAGACCGGGAAATTAATGGTGGGAAACATGGAGATGGCAAAAATGCTGAACAAATATTTTGTTTCAGTCTTTACGGTAGAGGACACTAAGAATATCCCAACACTGGACAAACAGGGGGCTCTAGTGGGGGAGGAGCTAAATACGATTAAAATCACTAAGGAATTGGCACTCAGTAAAATAATGGGACTCAAGGCGGATAAATCCCCTGGACCTGATGGCTTACATCCTAGGGTCTTGAGGGAAGTGGCAGTAGGAATTGTGGATGCTTTGGTAATAATTTTCCAAAACTCCCTGAACTCAGCAAAGGTCCCGGCAGATTGGAAAACTGCTAATGTAACACCCTTATTTAAAAAGGGTTGTAGGCAGAAGGCTGGAAATTATAGACCAGTTAGCCTAACATCTGTGGTGGGTAAAATTTTGGAGTCTATTATTAAGGAGACAGTAACGGAACATTTAGATAAACATAATTTAATAGGACAAAGTCAGCATGGCTTTATGAAGGGGAAGTCATGTCTGACAAATTTGCTCGAGTTCTTTGAGGACATAACGTACAGGGTGGATAAAGGGAACCAGTGGACGTAGTGTATTTAGACTTCCAGAAGGCATTCGACAAGGTGCCACATAAAAGATTATTACTCAAGATAAAAAATCACTGGATTGGGGGTAATATTCTGGCATGGGTGGAGGATTGGTTATCTAACAGGAAGCAGAGAGTTGGGATAAATGGTTCATTCTCGGACTGGCAACCAGTAGCCAGTGGTGTTCCGCAGGGGTCGGTGCTGGGTCCCCAACTCTTTACAATCTATATTAACGATTTGGAGGAGGGGACCGAGTGTAACATATCAAAGTTTGCAGATGATACAAAGATGGGAGGGAAAGTAGAGAGTGAGGAGGACATAAAAAACCTACAAGGGGATATAGACAGGCTGGGTGAGTGGGCAGAGATTTGGCAGATGCAATACAATATTGGAAAATGTGAGGTTATGCACTTTGGCAGGAAAAATCAGAGAGCAGGTTATTATCTTAATGGCGAGAAACTGGAAAGTACTGCAGTACAAAGGGATCTGGGGGTCTTGGTGCAAGAAAATCAAAAAGTTAGTATGCAGGTGCAGCAGGTGATCAAGAAAGCCAATGGAATGTTGGCTTTTATTGCTAGGGGGATAGAATATAAAAACAGGGAGGTATTGCTGCAGTTGTATAGGGTATTGGTGAGACCGCACCTGGAGTACTGCATACAGTTTTGGTGTCCATACTTAAGAAAAGACATACTTGCTCTCGAGGCAGTACAAAGAAGGTTCACTCGGTTAATTCCGGGGATGAGGGGGTGGACATACGAGGAGAGGTTAAGTAGATTGGGACTCTACTCATTGGAGTTCAGAAGAATGAGAGGCGATCTTATTGAAACATATAAGATTGTGAAGGGGCTTGATCGGGTGGACGCGGTGAGGATGTTCCCAATGATGGGTGAAACTAGAACTAGGGGACATAATCTTAGAATAAGGGGCTGCTCTTTCAAAACTGAGATGAGGAGAAACTTTTTCACTCAGAGGGTAGTGGGTCTGTGGAATTTGCTACCCCAGGAAGCTGTGGAAGCTACTTCATTAAATAAATTTAAAACAGAAATAGACCGTTTCCTAGAAGTAAAGGGAATTAGGGGTTACGGGGAGCGGGCTGGAAATTGGACATGAGTTTAAGTTCGGATCGGTCAAGGCCCTGTGGGTGGCGGAGCGGGCCCAGGGGCCGAGTGGCCTGGTCCTGCTCCTACTTCTTGTGTTCTTTAGAGTTGAGGTTGGATCAGATCAGCCATGATCTCATTGAATGGCGGAGCAGGCTCGAGGGGCCGATTGGTCTACTCCTGCTCCTATTTCTTATGTTCTTATGACACTCTGCTCACTCGGACGCCATCCTGATGTTTTTTTTTATCCACACTTTTGTTTGTCCTTTTTTTCTTCTCTCCCACATGGCAGCCGTCCTTCATTCTGCCAGCGCAATTCACACTTCATCTAGAGCCATCCTTTGTTCCTTAACCTGTCCCATCACCACCTCCTCTTGCCTTGAATATCTCTTAATCTCTCTCAATGTCTCTTAATCTCTCCGATCACTGACCTTCCCTTTTGTTCTTTCATCCCCTCCCCCTTTTCCCAGCCCCTAAACTTGCTTTAAAATCTATTCCATTTCCTGCTTTTTTCCAGTTCTGACGAAAGGTCTTCGACCTGAAACGTTAACTCTGTTTCTCTCTCCACGGATGCTGCCTGGCCTGCTGAGTTTTTCCAGCGTTTTCTGTTGTTATTTTATTTTTATTTAGTGGTTTTGCTGGAACTTGAGATCATCAAGAATCAATTAGGTAACCCTCAGGCAATACTTCAGCACAAGACTGCCCCATCACTGCCTCAGGCAATACTTCAGCACAAGACTGCCCCATCACTGCCTCAGGCAATACTTCAGCACAAGACTGCCCCATCACTGCCTCAGGCATTAAGAGGCCTGATGAAACATTCCACATTTTGAAATTAAACATACTTCAGATTGTACTTTCAGACCAGACACACGATCATTCTCGTTATTGTGTTTTCCTTTTCTCCCTCATCTCCTTAGGCCTTTGCTAAAACTGCTCTGAAGCTACTATAATGCACACGAGCTAGGCTAGCAATGATTCTCCAGGTGGGCAAGCACCTAGGTTTCACTCAGCACTTGCCCATCGCAACTGCTAAGACTAGGATATCTGGGGGGGGGGGGGGTAAGCAAATCTCTCCCCAAAACTTTGTGGTGCAGTAAGTTGGCACTCCAACATCCATGCTACCATCTGTTCAGACAATAAAAGGAAGCAGCTAGTGGAAGAAAAAAAGAAAAGAACCTACAATTATATTGCGCCTTTCATGTCTGCATAATGTCCCCAAAGCTCTTCACAGCCAATGAGTACTTCTGAAGTATAGTCACTGTTGTAAGCAAACATGGCAGCCAATTTGCACACAGCAAGGTCCAACAAACAGCAATGATCAGAAAATCTATTTTGGCGGTGCTGGTTAAGTGATAAATGTTGGACAGGACTCCAGGAGAACTCCCCTGCTCTTCTTTAAAAATAGTGCCATGGGATGGTTTACATCCATTTAAGTAAATGGACTGAGCCTCAAATTAATATTTTATCTGAAAGATGGTACCTCCGACACTGCAGCACTCCCTCAATGTAGACTGGCACTTCAGTGCAGTACTATGCGTTCAAGTCCTGGAGTGTTGCACCAGCTTTCTGGCCATTTTTATGAATCATATTTTATATCCAAAACCCCAAGTCAGAACTGTACTGTTGGGCAAGCTTGTGGGAGTGACTATGGATTGCCAGCCAGGCTAACCTGACTAAGGTGCATTCATATGCAAATGGCCATCTCACACTGACGTCATCACCATCTAACATGATTACTGGGAACAATACCCCGAGAGGTAACTCAGAGACACTATCAACAAAACACAGTCCTAACCGAAACTGGTGGCAGGCAGGAGATGACCAGGCCATTGTCTTCCAGGAGATAAGCCAGTTCGGTTTGAGATTGAAACCTGCTAATGGGGGCCATCAACTCAGGAAACGACAGACATCCAGCATCATTTTTCACAAAGATTTCAAAGGTCATGAGTCACTCCAGGCCACATGGGGGTCCAGACAGATCAATACATCGATCAGTATTGGCGGGAGGAAAAGGCGATGGGTTTTGGGTATATCAGGAGCCGTTCGAGGGCTGCTCTCTCTTCTTCGCTCCTCGGCATCACTCGACGGCAGGACGATAGGTTTTGTGTCAGATCATGGACAGTTTTAAGGGCAAGAGACCCGGAATGGAGGATAGGATTTCCTCCTACGTGTTCAATACGTGTCTCAGCCATGGGTGCTGGAGATGCTGTGCTCTGAGAGTCCCCAGGATAGGGCTGCAGAGTGGACAGGTAGCAAAGATCACAGGAAGTCAAAGGAGAAAGCGATTTGGCTCCTGTGTCTGCAGAAGCAAGTTCAACTGCTCAGGGAGCGGGTTGAAAAGTTAGGGAACGAACTTAAAGAGTCTGAGGATAGGTCAGACGTGAGGGATATAGTCGGGAGTAGACTATTAGAGGAACTGCATGAGGAAAGGTAGGAAAGACGTGCGCAAGAAGAGACCTCCCGTAACATGGTTGAATACCTACAGTATCAGGTTACAGAGGCCAAGGTAAACCAGCAGGCCCTACGGGAAGAAAATGCGAGGCTAATAGCGAGAGCTGACAGCTTGGAGGGCCAGCTAAGGGATATAAAGATAGCTTATAAAGTAGCCAGGAGTAGAGGCTATGAGGAAGCAGATCACGGACAATGTAAGGAAAGGATCCAAAAATTGACCCAAACCTTGTCCGGAGCCAGAGGTACGGCCTGTTTAATGTCACCGGGGGAAACCGGGATAGACTGGGACCAGGAGGGTCAGGAGCCTGATGATGGGGTCAGGAGCCTGATGATAAGGCTCAGGACAGGGAAGTCCGACCGGCGCCTGAAGCACCACCAAGACCAATGTGGCCTCTGCGGCAGCAGAAGTTCGGTCCACCCGCACCAAACGGTGACCAGGGCCCGCTGCAGAGCGATTACATGGTCCCGTACACAACCCCTCAGCTGCAAGCCATGCTATCAGGGACGCCCAAGCTCAAACGGGACGGGGACCCCTCAGTTCACTTTATGGAAGTAGAACAGATAGGGGGGGTCAACGGATGTAGTGAGGGCGAGATCAACAGGCTGATGCTGTTCTCCCTTGACGGGGGATTGTATCAGAGCTTATCCGCAGCCACAAAGCTGGGAGGGGGCACCACAGAGGGGTTGAAAGACGAGATCCTGAGGGCCATGGGGCATACCCAGGGTAGCCCGTTCTTACAAGTAGAATGGACCAGGCAGCTGGCTGGCGAGGCACCAGATGCATTCGCGGACAGGCTATGGCCTGTGTACGTAAAGGCAACTGGAGGGACTCTCGACCGCACACAGTTGACAGGGGCCCCCAGGAATCACTGGCTCAGGGTCCTTGTGGCGAACAGCTTGCCAAGGATCAGGGTCAGGGTAGAAGCGTGGTTTGACCCCGAGGACCTCGCGAATACGGAGAAAGGCATGCCCAGAAAGCGGAATCTAGCCTTTAAGGCCGATTCCGGGGAGGATGTCAAACCAAAGAGAAGGGTCCAGGAAATGAAAGCCAGTGAGGGTAATAGGAAGGAATGGCGACAGGAAGGGGTTAGCACCGACAAATCCAGGACTTGTTTCGGGTGTAGGAAGACGGGACACTGGAGGCGAGACTGCCCGTTCCCCAAAGGGGGGAGACCAGTCCCAGGGGATCCTCCAGTGCAAAAGCCACAGGTTACAGAGGCAGAGGGGACGACCGACGAGTTGTTCGAGCTTCTGGTGGCCGCCCTACGGAAGGCTCTGGGGAAGGACAAAGGCGAGTTAGACAGTGCCGTGAGCAGTGAAGCGCCTACCGCACCCGTACGCCTCCCACCCTGACTAGAACGCGCCCAGCCTGAGTACCTGTGTCCGCTCACGTACGATGAGTGGGGCAGGCCCTGTGTAAAGATCGAGGTGGAGACGGTGCAGGGGAAATATTTGGTGGACACCGGGGCTTCCAACACGGTGGTCCATTCAAAAAACCCGACCAATTCACCCTGGTCTAGCAGGGTCCCATTCAGACTCATGGGGTTCACAGGGAATGAGCAAGCTGGGGCAATCTCAAAGCCCCTGGCCATAGAACTAGGATCCCTCCATACCACGTGGGAGTGCGTCCTGATGCAATGGGAACAGCCAGGATCAGGAGTCCTCGGGGCTGACTTTATGTTAGCCAACCGAGTGATTGTGGATTTAAGGAATCACTGCCTATGGGGGGCAGCGGATTGAGATAAAGCTGAGGAGGTGCTAATGATCCCAAGAGATAGGGAAGGAAGGGGTCGTGTGTGTACTATGAAGCCCAAGGGGAATTACGACCTGGAGCAGTTGGTCTGTAATACCCCAGCCAAGTATCAGGTGAACGTGCGGGACAACCTCGCCACATTCGCCAGTCACAAGCACAACTGTGGCAGGGTGACAGGGGTAGAAGTCAGGGTGCAAGGGGACCCATGTCACGGCCACAGAAACAGTAGTTTCCCCCAGAGAGGCAGAAGCCGACTTACAGACGGCACTGGAATCCCTCGTAGAACAGGGGTGTTGAGGCCGATAGCCACCCACGTAAACTCACCACTTTGGCCGGTTAAGAAGCCCGACCAGTTGTGGGGAGCCACCGTGGACTATCGGGTGCTCAATAAAAATATCCCAGCCTGCGCGCCCACAGTCGCGGCTGTTGCTGACCTCATAGGGAGCATTCCAGCGACCGCAACCACGTTCACGGTGCTGAATATCTCCAATGGGTTCTGGTCGGTTCCCCTCAAACGGGAAGACCAGTACAAATTTGCCTTTACATTTAAAGGGCAACAGTACACCTGGACATGCCTTCCCCAGGGGTTTCACAACAGCCCCTCCATATTTCCCCAGTGTATGGTCGACGCACTCAAAGGCTTCAGCCGACCCAACCAGCTAATCCAGTATGTGGACGACTTGCTTTTGTACTCTGCGGAGGGGGAGGAGCACGGGCCACTGCTGGACGAGCTGTTGAGGCTGTTGCGGGAGACAGGGTTTAAAGTGAACCCAAAGAAAGCCCAGATCAGTCGGGAGGAAGTCAAATTCCTCGGGCTGACCGTGAGGGCTGGTGAGCGAGCGATAGATGAGGCAAAAAGGCAGTACAGGAGTTACCAGCCCCCAAGGATGTAACAGGGGTAAGATCCTTCCTGGGACTCTCAGGGTACTGCAGGGACTTTATAGAGGGTTACGCAGCCATGGCAGCCCCTCTGCTTCGGCTCCTCCGCAAGGGAGTCGGGTGGGAGTGGGACCAGAACTGCCAGGAAGCGTTCACCCGCCTCAAGGAGAATTTACAGACGGCACCCGCGTTGGGAGCCATTAACAGTAGTGAGGAATTCCTTTTGGAGGTAGCAGCCAGCGGGGATAGCTTGAGCGCGGTGTTGCTCCAGGAGCAGCACAGCAAGCTACGACCAGTGGTCTACTCCTCAAGGGTTCTCACTGAGGTAGAAAGGGGATACTCCAACTGCGAGAGGCATCTCCTAGCGACGCACTGGACCGTAAAGCGCTCCCAGCTCTTTACAGGATCATCCCTGATAACTTTACTAACTCACCACACCCCCACTCAGATGTTGTTAGACGGGAGGATAAAGGACGGAACAGTGAGCAGTGCCCGTATTGCTCGCTGGACTTTATTGCTCTCGCAAATTAATCTGAGTGTGCAGGGGTTGACAGAGCCAAAGCTGGCTATGAGTTTAATCTACCCAGGGACTGCCCATGCGTGTACTGTAGAAGGGGTGTGGGACGTAGGTGTGGGATTCCGGGCCGGGATACACCAGACAGGCCGGGACATCTACGTAGACAGGTCCAGTTCTGTGGTGAACGGGGAGCGTCTCACCGGGTGCGGGATTTATGACCCCACAGCTAAGGTAGCGAAGGCCATTAAACTCCCCAGCACCGAGCGCTCAGCACACCGAAACTGTCGGCGGTGGCATACGTGGTTACCCACCCCGACGAATTACCCACCCCCTATACCATCTGCTCGGATTCCATGTTCACCTGTAATTCATGCACGGAGTACTTGGCCATTTGGGCCAGGCGCGGTTTCAAGTCCGCAGATGGGAAGCCCCAAGCGACAGCACCGTTGCTAGGGAGAATTTTAAAAGTTGCGGGCACCCGGGGAGATTACTACATACACAAGATTAAAGCCCATTCAAAGACAGAGCCCAAGTGGGAGGGCAACCAAAAGGCAGACGAGCTGGCCAAACAGGGGGCCAGGGAAGGGGTATTCTGGGATCCGTACAGAGCAGGTCCGGTAGCAGCAATCCGGGACAAGGGAGGCACACGGGGTAGCTTTGGCCCCGGACTTAACACAAGTCCAAGCGCAGGATCCCTGTAAAAAGGGAGAACGGTCCGTTCGGGGCAGCGGACATCACGGTTAAGGAGGGGATGCTTTTTAAAGGGGATCGTTGGATAGTTCCAGCACAGCACCGGGAGGAGTTCCTCCAGTTGGCCCACGGGGGCCGGGGGCGGGACACCCAGGGCCAGAAACTACCTGGCAAAGGGTAGAGGAGGCGGGGTGGTGGCCCCATCTCAGGGAGGAAGTCAAAGCATTCTGTGCAAATTGTTTGGTGTGTGCGGCTAACAACCCCGATCCCCAGCGCAGAAAAGCCCCCAAAGGACACACCAGAAGGGTAGAGGGACCGTGGCGATCCCTGCAGGTCGATTTCATCGGACCACTACCCACCACTAAAGCAGGTAACAAGTACTGCTTAGTCCTGGTGGACGTATTCTCGAAGTGGGTGGAAGCCTTCCCATGCCGCACAGCCACGGCACTAGCGACAGCTAGGATCCTAGTGAGGGAAGTATTTTCCTGATGGGGACTGCCACAGGTCGTGGAGTCCGACCAAGGGAGCTATTTCATGGGGCAGGTGATGCAGGCCACCTTAAAACTTTTGGGAATACAAGGGAAGTGGCATGTGGCTCACAACCCTGTCATCGGGGATTGTGGAGCGCATGAACCGGACACTGAAAGAATGACTGAGGAAAGAGATAAGCCTGTTCCCACAGAGATGGGACGAGGTCTTGCCTCTAGTCTTAATGGGTGTCCGGGCCAGCCCCTCCAGAAGCACAGGGTACTCCCCACATGAGCTCATGACCAGGAGGATTATGCACACCCCAACCCACGTGTTGGCGCCGGTCCTCACAGAAGCTCAGGTCAGGGAGGTAAACGGGGACAGAGTTATCCAGAATCTGTTTGACACTTTAAAACAGATTCACTGGCAGGCAGCCAGTAACCTGGGGAGCCAGCACCAAAAAAAAATCAGTTGTTGCTAGAGCCCCAGAGAACCCACGAGTGGAAGGTGGGAGACCAGGTAATGGGTAGGAACTATGCCCGCATAGGGGCGTTCGAGCCACTGTACATGGGGCCTTATAACATCGTAGATAAGGCGAGCCCCATGGTATATGCGGTGAGACTCCCGAAACGCACGAAATGGTATCACATCAACCAGTGCAAGTTGTTTAACCCCGGGGAGGGGAAAACAAAGGCAAGGAGAAACCAGGGCACGATAATGAGCCTGGTGGATGCGGGTCTTCCTCCCATGGTGTGGGACGATGATGACGACCCGGAGGACGGGGCGGTAAGGAGAAGCAGTCGGATACCACGGCCTAGGGTGCCGTGGACACCTCCTTACTCACCGACCGCAAGCCACAAGAGGCCCCGGCTCGAGAGGTTTTAACCGAGGGCACTCGATAACGCGGAACGAACTATAAATATATGTAAATAACGAAAGCCAGACCTGTGTTGCTTTGTTTGTTTGTCTTAATATAGAAATCAGAAGAAACCAGAGAAGTAAGATGGAGACAACCCTAAGACTGAGCGTGCTCATAATTCTGGTGGGAACGGGACACATGGAGAGAGGAGACACCGAGGTGTCCTTCCTCTACGGCTGCACAGGAGGAAACGGACCCACCGTGACAGGACAGGGGACACGGACGAGATGGCTGCTTACTTCCACGAGGGAAGGTGGCCGGGGTGGTTGGGGTCGAATTCGACTAGATACTCCAACCACACCGGTTTCACATTTGGGGAAGCATCCATACCGTGTCCCAAGCTGCAGATCACAGCCACACGGGTTAGGGCGACCGAGGGGAAGCATGTTTGTTTAAAATGTGAGGACACATTCTCTTGGGACGGTGGTGGTGGTTGAGAAAGTTGGACCAGGCCAAGGGTAACAGATCCGCGGACTGGGAGATGACACGTACCGACAGATTACGAGGACGAATGGGGGAGTGGAAGTGTGCTGGAACAAGTGGTGGAAGGAGGAGCAGGGCATTTACCTGTGTGTGTGGGGGTCGGAACGGATCTGCCCGACGGGTGTGTCGATTGCCTTTTCGCGGCAATGGCAGGACTCCGGGGCCGTGATCGGATGGGATCGGAGTTTGGACTCCTGCGTGATCCCAGACCCTCCCAACACAGTAAATGCCACAGAACTCGTTGCACAGGAGAGAAAGCCCCTGCCCACAGCCACAGGGAACAGAGATTAGGTGTCCCGCCACCACACCGGGACCGAGAAATGGGTTAGTGTTGGTCCCGACCGGAAGGATCTTGTATCATGATGTACATTACGAGGTAGCGTCGGTCATTTTGAATTTAATCCAAGTGCAGCTGCCCCGGTGGTGTCCGGCAGAAACGGAGAGGCTTTACGAGACCTTGTTGAAAGTGACGCTCCGCCAGTTTTACGAGCTAAGTTACGGGGATGAGAGTCGGGAAGGGTGATATACATTTAATACGAACAGTCGCGTTGGTTCGGGGAGACAGAGGAGAGGGGAGTTCAACGATGCTGCCACAGCGTTCAGCATAGGAACGTCACTGATAAACAGTTTGGACGATGCACAGCTGCTGATCAACACTCTAAGGGATCAACTGCGAAAGATACTGGGGGAGGGTAACGAGCTAGAGGGGTCGGAGTTACGGGAGGACCAGGCTATGACCATACATTTAAAAGAGTTCATAGCCGAGCTGGAGGCGCACGCTCAGACGATCAATAGTTTGATCAGGGAGGATCGGAATGCGTCGTCACAGGCAGCTAGAAATGATGCGTGTGTGTTGTACGGTGCGTGGTTGCTGAACGAAGCGCAGTAATTTGGAGGACCTGCAGCAAGGTCGCGTACCTTCCTGGGTTAGCAACCGGCACCTCACCGCGCTGAGCCCGTACGATAATCTGATGAGCCCGTGTCAACTCCGGCTGGCCTCAGAGGCCTACCCGGTTCCAGTTGATTGTGGCCAGTCCAACCACACAGTAATGGGGATTGTACTCCGGATGCCGGTAATGGGCAGGTCACTGCGGCCAGCACCGGTATAACGGGTAGAAAACATTGGCGTCCTGAGGAACGGGGTGCACGTGCGGCATAATGGGGCCCTACCGTTCGTAATAAAGTGGGAGCACGTCATGACCGGCACTGACCTCCAGGGGTGCCAGAGCAGGGGTGCGCATGTGGTATTGTGTCCCCAGCACCTGAACGCGTTCAATCGACCAGTGTGTGGGTTTAAATTGGAAAGTGCAGAGCCCATCAAATGCACCATGGAGGTGATGGCCCAGGGCCACGTTCCACCCCAAGTAGCATACGCGAGCAACGGGACGTACTGCGTCACGATGAGTGTGGACCAGTATCAGGTACTAGACAGATCACCTGAGTCAATACATTGATCAGTATTGGTGAGAGGAAAAGGTGATGGGTTTTGGGTATATCAGGAGCCGTTCGAGGGCTGCTCTCTCTTCTTCGCTCCTCAGCATCAGTGAGGCTCGGCTCGACAGAACACCGCCAGAAGCTGAGCGCTGCTCTTTATCCCTCATCAACGGACCTCGACTCAAACTGGAACTTGGATATCATGTCGGCGGTACGGAACCAGGAGCGAGACGTACAGGAAGAAGCTGCAAGCAAGACAACGGGCAATCGGGGTGAGCATACTGCCTGCGCCTACACATCCACAAGACCACTTAGCTGTGTGAGGGGGTGATTGTAAGTCCCAACCAAACCTTAGAGGGGTTTAGTGCTGGGGTCCTGTTAGTTTATTTCACGGGAGGGTTCTTTTATTGGACCGTGGTAATTTAGCACGGTGTGGTTTGTTGGACAAGCCAGGGTTGTTGTATTGTTTTGTACTAATGCGAGTGTTATTGTTAATCCTATTAAACATAATACGGTTGAGCTCAAACGGGTGTCCGAGTCTGATCTGTTCCATATAATCCCTATCGTCCAGAACTTGTAGTAAGAGGCGTGTTTTCGGTGCGCCCGAGAAAACCACTTACAGGAGTGGGGCTTTAAAATTCGCCTTCCCGTTGGGAGAGGATCCTTTCATTGTACTGATCTGCAGCTTTGATCAGCCCAGCGTTTGTTTTTAACTGAACTCCCACGCATGCTCCCAAAACATGCCCGCTCGCATTTTTGTTATATCCTGGAGTGTGGCTTTAACCTACGATGTACTGACTCAGAGGCGAGAGTGCTAACACTGAGCCAAGGCTGACAGGCAAGAGGTTTACATCAGATGCAATAGATTATTGTATGAGGGACTTCAGTTATGTGGAGAGACTAGAGAAGCTAGGACTGTTCTCCTTCAAGCAGAGAAGGTTAAAAGTGAGATTTAATAAAGGTGTTCAGAATTGTGAAAGGTTATGATAGATTAAATAAGGATAAACTGTTTCCACTGCAGGAGAACACAGATTTAAGATAATTGGCAAAAGAACCAGAGGGGAGATAAGGAGAATTTTTTTAACTCAGCAAATTATGATAATCTGGAATGCACTGCTTGAAAGGGTGGTGGAAGCAGATTCAATTGTAACTTTCAAAAGAGAATTGGATTAAAGGGAAAAATGTGCAGGGCTAGGGGGAAAGAGCAGGGGAATGGGACTATGGAGAGCTCTTTAAAAGAGCCGGCACAGGCACGATGGGCTGAATGGCCTCCTTCTGGGCTGTATGATTATTTGATTCAGTTAACACTCAATGAGGGGAGGAAAAAGAGGAAGGAGAGAGGGTAAAGTTCCTTTTCACCACCAATTTTTTCCCTTCACTCCCCTCTTCCTCCCTTGAAGGTCCTGATTCCTGCTGGTATCTCATCCAAGGAGTAATTCTTCACGTACGGGCTTACACAGTGAGCTAGGAAGGCTACTTGCCATTGGGGGCATCACAGCTGAGCCCAATGCTGTCTCACCCGACATCCACATAAGCGCATTTCCCAATAGGTCAATGATGTTATGCTCTCTACCCCATGAGGCAAAGGCCAATTTGCAGCACCACTACTGTAGCCAAGATCAGCTAAACCTACAGATTCGAATGGTGAGACACGATTATAAAGATACAAATAAAAATCAGTGAAGCAGAAATGCAAGTATTAACAAGCTCCAAACAGATTTTCAAACAAGGATTAAATCTAACATTATACATCAACATGGGACAGAGGGAAATGAAGCAAGACTTTTCAAAACATCCCGGGTTTGTATCTTCCATTATCAATAATTGCCACCATTAACTTCCTATTTGGCGCCGTGTCATGTGACAGGAAGGAAGGGCTTTTTAATCACCACATTAGATTAGTCTCAGTTCACAGGAAGTAAAGCACTTTTATTGAGAAAGAGCACTTCTGCATATAATATTGCTTGGTGCAGCTTTATAATACATAAATGTTTTACAGGCACTATTACCAATTCCACAACATGCAACATTTGGCATAAATAGAAACCCACTTTGTACAACTAAGTACAATCAATATTCAGAACCATTAATGTATGACTGTTAACCCAGGGAAGACAATAGCAGTTCCATTTGCGACGCCTTGTCTGCAGCAGACAGATTAGATTGATTGGCAATTTCCCCTTTGAACACTCAGTTAGAGCCTGATAAAAGAGAAAATGCAAATTTTTCCTGTCCCAGGACCAAAAGCAAATTACCATCTACAGAGAGCACAGTACAAGAAATAACCACAGAGTGGTAATTAGCTAACCAGCCTGCGTTAACCCACAGACCTCAAAAAACATGCACATTTTGCCTAACTTCTGTACTGGAGACAGGCACATGTCCTAAATCAAGAGGATAGAATGATAAAAACAAGGAGGCATGTATCTTCCTCTATGTACGGGTTATATCCGGTTTCTGTACCGCCACTGAGGAACAGTTTAATTTCTCAAACCATCGATTGGTGTTTCTCTAACAGTTTTAATGTTCAGAATTAAACTTCTAACTGCACCCAAACCTAGGATGTACATCTCGGACCTATGCTCACTCCCAGACAGGAAAAAAGAGCTTGTCCCCAGCTAGACAATCCTTCTCAGAGCTGTAGCCTCCAAACTTTCTCAAACCTTCTTGTCTACATTTTATGTATGCTACTCTTGTCATTTATCATCTGAACTTTCCTCTCTAATTCTTCTAAGCTGAAAATACCTTGTCCTACAAGCTCTTCCTTCTCCCTGCATCCTGTTGTACCGGCTCCACCGCAGGCTTTTAAAACACATGCTTGCTGTCACAACCACAACTTCCAGATTTCAGTCTGCTTTTTGACTATTTTCAGCCCTATGCTATGAACATTGGGCCTTCACTTTAACAAAAGTTAAAATTCATTTTAAAATGTGCAATGTTCAAATGTGCCATATAAATAGGATACACTTGTCAATCAACCATTTGTATTGACACCGTGTGTGCAACACAAGTGTAATCTTCAGGTGAAGCAGGGTTAGAGGGTCAGGGATAACTAACTGGACAAGGGCGTGAAGACATAATTCAGTCCCTATTTTCAAGTCTTACATTCTGTCCTTTTTTTTAAAAAAACACAATCCCCACCATGTTAAACGTTCACATTTAAAACGGGCAGTTGCTTATATCGGCCAAAACGCGATAACCATTAGCCTTTTGCATTAATGTCAATTTCACAAGTTGCCAGTTATAGCTCCGTGTATTTCAGGCAGAAACATGCATCAGCTTTTCATGTGCACTTCAGTCGTACACATGAAAAACTGATGCATGTTTCTGCCTGAAATATATTTATAATTTAACAAAAATAACACTTCACATGCAATAATTCCAGCGGGCATATTGAGGTGGTTGGGTTGTTTAAATGGTTGTCCTGCTCCCTGCTCCTCCAGTTTCCTGATGACCACGGCTAGAGTGAGGTTGGCGCTGTGGATCTCGGGGGTCTTTGATCAGGTCTAGGGTTCGGCAGTAAGGAGGCTCGTTCAGGTAGCGGTTCAGGAAATTGCGGATGCTGATGAAGGACGACAACATTCTATATTGCTACCATGTTATACCGGCCATTTGGTATAACAGGCAAATCGCATTCGCACAAACGCGCCCATTATAAGCAACAGGGACAGTACTTTGATTTTATATTATTTATGGTTAGATTGGAATACTTGGGGCCGTTTGATAAGTAGAGTTGGTTGGAGCCTAGGAGATTCTCTGCAGTACCAGTTGAGGAGCTACAAGACATAAAACTGAGGCACTACAGTTGCAGCACTGGCATCTTCCACTGCAAATCTAGACACAGGAATTCATAATGGGGACAACATGGCAAAAATATGGCAACAGGTTAAAAAGTAGGAAAAGAAGCAAGATCTTGATTATAGATTGAGGGGCCTGTAGTTTAGGCACAAATAACTGCTTATGTCACCATCATTTCCCCTGTAAAGTTAATGAGTCGCTGCCACAACTCTGGTACATTGAGAGAAAAATCACCAGTGGCTGAAGTGAATCCTCCATTCGGTACAGCCTGCATTTGATTGTTTCTCCTTTTTTTTTAAGGTTATGTTCTTCTCCCTCGAGTGCCCTCACGTTGCGCGTTGCTGTCCAAGCCACGAGTCAGCTGATCACCTGCCCTTCGCCTCCACCACCCACCCCCCGTGCCCTGTAGCCAGACATCCGCCACAGTGGCAAAAAAAACTCCCTCCCTTCCTGTGTGTAAGGGTCATAAATTCACTATATAGGGAGCTGCACTGTGCTCCCACTGGGTCAGAATACATCTATTTTATAGTTGACACACACACACACACTTGCAAGTTGCCTATTCAAAAAAGCAGCAGTTTCACTTGTATCACCGCTGTTTCACTACTCACAGTAATACTATGAAACACACAACGGCTCAGACTATTTAAAAACACCATCGACAACACTGGGGATTCACCAGTGAGCCAATGGGGGATGGCATTTTAAAAAAATTATTATTCACCCACGGGATGTGGGCGTCGCTGGCAAAGCCAGCAATTTATTGCCCATCCCTAGTTGCCCATGAGAAGGTGGTGGTGAGCCATCTTCTTCAACTGCTGCAGTCCATGTGCTAAAGATGCTCCCACAATGCTGTTAGGTCAGTAGTTCCAGGAATTTGACCCAGCGACGATGAAGGAATGCCAATATATGTCCAAGTCAGGATGGTGTGCGACTTGGAGACGAACTTGGAGGTGATGGTGTTCCCATGCAGCAGCTGCCCTTGTCTGTCTAGATGGTGGAGGTCATGGGTTTGAGGGGTGCTGCCGAAGAAGTCTTGCCGAGTTGCTGCAATGCATGCTGTAGATAGTACACACTGCAGCCACAGTACGCCGATGGTGGAGGGTGTGGTTGTTTAAGCTAGTGGATGGGGTGCCGATCAAGCAGACTGCTTTGTCCTGGATAGTGTCAAACTTCTTGAGTGTTGTTGCAGCCGCACCCATCCATGAAAGTGGAGAGTTTTCCACCATACTCCTGACTTGTGCCTTGTAGGTGGTACAGAGGCTTTGGGGAGTTAGGAAGTAGCTGGTCCATGGTAACCCCTAGGATGTTGATGGTGGGGGACTTGGCGATGATATGGCAATGTCAATGAATGGCATGGGGAAGTGGTTAGACTCTCTATTGTTGGAGATGGTTATTGCATGGAACATCTGTGGCACAAATGTTACTTGCCACTTATCAGCCCAAGCCTGGCTGCTGTCCAAGTCTTGTTGCATGTGGGCATGGATTGCTTCATTATGAGGAACTGCAAATAGAACTGAACACTGTGCAATTATCAGTGAACATCCCACTTCTGTCCTTATGATGGAGGGAAGGTCATTGATGAAGTAGCGGAAGATAGTTGGGCCTAGGACACTGCCCTGAGGAAACCCTGTAGCTATGTCTTGGGGCTAAGATGATTGCCCTCCAAAACCACATTCGCCTTCCTTTGTGCAAGGTATGACTCCTGTCACTGGAGAGTTTTCCCCCAATCCCCATTGACTTCAGTTTTACTAGGGTTCTTCATGGCCACACTTGGTCAAATGCTGCCTTGACTACAAGAGCAGTTACCCTCACCTCACCTCTGGAATTCAGCTCGTGTCGTTGTTTGGACCAAGGCCGTAATGAGGTCTGGAGCCAAGAGGTTCTGGCGGAACCCAAATTGAGCATTGGTGAGCAGGTTATTGGTGAGTAAGTGCTACTTGATAGCACTGTTGACGACACCTTCCATCACTTTGATGATTGAGAGTAGATTGATGGGTGGTAATTGGCCGGATTGGATTTGAAGTTCCCCTAGGAATGCAATCTATTCTAGATTTTTTTTTGCATTTCCACTCTATCCACTGACATAATTGCAGTGAACTAACAACCAAGTCCACTCTCACATTCTTAAACAAAAACACAATCTAAAAGCATCTCTCAGCATTGATCTGTGGCAAACAGGAAGGCCTCAGGTTCCATCCCCAGTCTTGCTGGGTTAGCTTATATTAGCTGCAATGACAAGGACAATACAAGGGCCTCCCTCGTCTCTAAGCAGGGGAGGAAAAGGAAAATAAATCATGCAGGGTTCCTGGTCCTGATCCCTACATGTGACTCCCACTGGAAAAAGTGTATGTGCGACAGCATTAGGCTTCGCTCTGATGTACCAGACATTCAAATAGCCGACCGATGCTCTCTGCTCAGGCTTACAGCTGAGGAATGGCACTTGGATGATGGGCCAGAGTGTAGCAGACATAAGAATTCATACTCTAGCTTACATCGTCACCCCCCAAGAGAGATGGGGAGAAAACTGGGAGGTAAAAGAACAGGCACGCTGTTTCAGTTAGACTGAATTCTTGAATCCAAGTAAAAATGCAAAAGCCATTGCTACAGTTGATTTAGTTATTCCCATCTATGACAGCTTCATCAGCAACAACAACTTGCATTTATATAGTGCCTTTAACAAGTAAAACGTCCCAAGGTGCTTCACAGGAGCGATATCAGACAAAATTTGACACCAGGCCACATGAGATATTAGGACAGGTGACCAAAAGCTTGGTCAAAGAGCGTCTTAAAGGAGGAGAGGTAGAGAGGCGGAGAAGCTTAGGGAGGGAATCCTAGAGTCTAGGGCCAGGCAGCTGAAGGCACAGCCAGCAATGGTGGAGCGATTAAAATCGGGGATGCGCAAGAGGCCAGAATTGGAGGAGCGCAGAGATCTGAGGGTAGCAGGACTTGAGAAGGTTAGAGATAGGGAGGGGCGAGGCCATGGAGGGATTTGAAAACATGGATGAGAATTTTAAAAATCGAGGCATTGTTTAACCGGGAGCCAATGTAGGTCGGCAAGCACAGGGGTGGTGGGTGAAAGAGACTTGATGCGAGTTAGGATGCGGTCAGCAGAGTTTTGGATGAGTTCAAGTTGATTGAGGGTAGAAGATGGGAGGCCGGCCAGGAGAGCACTGGAATAAGTCAGGTCTAGAGGTAACAAAGGCTTGGATGAGGGTTTCAGCAGCCAAAGAGCTGAGGCAGCGGCAGAGATGGGCGATGTTACAGGAGGTGGAAGTCGGCGGTCTTGGTGATGGAGCGGATATGTGGTCGGCACCTCATCTCAGGGTCAAATAGGACGGCAAGGTTGCAATCATTCCGGTTCAACCTTAGACAGTGACCAGGGAGAGAGATGGAGTCAGTAGCTAGGGAACGGAGTTTGTGACAGGGACCGAAGACAATGGCTTTGGCCTTCCCAATACTTAGTTGGAGGAAATTCCTGCTCATCCAGGACTGGATGTCGGGCAAGTAGCGTGACAAATCAGAGACAGTGAAGTGGTCGAGAGAGGAGGTGGTGAGGTAGAGCTGCGTGTCGTCAGTGTACATATGGAACCTGACATTATGCTTTCGAATGATGTTGCCAAGGGGCAGCATGTAGATGAGAAAAGTGTGTCAGAAGTCTGTGAAGGCAAAATCTTTTCCAAACTAAATTTCTCAGAATCTCTGTTCCTAACCTAAGCCTGGTGCTTTGAGGCCTCTGCCAATACTACTCTGTGACTGGCCACTTGGAGCCGTGCATTAACAATCTACAGCGTTGGCACTTGGCATACTGGTACCAATCCCCAACCACGTGCGAGAATCGGGAAAGGTAGGAATATTAGGGAAATCAATGCATGACTGAAGGTGCGGTGTCAGGAAGAATGTTACTATTTTGTTGGGCATTGGCACCAGTTCTGTGACAGATAGGAGCCATTCTGCAAGGATTGGCTATATCTAAACAGGGAGAAGCCTAATGTACTGGCAAAATAGTCAATAGAGAAGTGACAAGGTATTTAAACTAGGAAGGAGAAGCAGATCAAAATAAAACCAACCAAAATGAGTTAATAGTGAAGGGAGAAATAGTTGAGGAACAATATTCATGCAGAAAACAATTTAGCAAAAGAGATACAGAGCTGAGGAATCAAACCAAATGGAGTAGTTATAAGCAGAGAAAAGACTCAAGTAAAAAACAGGAGACCAAAAAAATAGAGGAGTAGTGTTCAAAAAAAGTAAAATAAAAGGTTAAAATGCATGTACTGCAATGCACAAAGTATAGGAAACAAGCTGGAAGCAAACCCTAGACTTAATAGCATTAACAGAAACCCGACTGCAAACTAGACAAAAATGAAAAATAAACATATTGGGATAATGCATTTAGGAGGGACAGAAAAGTTAAGAAAGGAGGCAGAGTGACAATCTTGGTAAAAGAGGGACTACATGCTGTAGAGAGGGGCAATGTAGACAAGGAAGGGGTACAGACAGTCAATATGGTTGGAGCGCAAAGAAAAATGTGCTGATTACATTAGTAGGGGTATATTACATTTTGATATACATTAATGACTTGGGCTTGGGGGTACAGGGCACAATTTTGAAATTTGCAGATGACACAAAACTTGGAAATGTAGTAAACAGCGAGGGAGATAGTGATAGACTACAAGAGGACATAGTCAAGCTGGTGGAATGGACGGACACATGGGAGATGAAATTCAACGCAGAAAAGTGTGCGATGATACATTTTGGCAAGAAGAATGAGGAGAGATAATACAAGCTAAATAGTACAATTTTAAAGGGGGTGCAAGAACAGAGAGACCAGGGGGTGTTTGTGCACAAATCTTTGAAGGTGGCAGGACAAGTTAACAAAGCAATTAAGTATACGGGATTCTGCGCTTTATAAATAGAAGCCATGATGTGGAGATGCCGGTGTTGGACTGGGGTGGACAAACGTGAGAAGTCGCACAACACCAGGTTATAGTCCAACAGCTTTATTTGAAATCACAAACTTTCGGAGCGCTGCTCCTTCGTCAGGTGAAGTCCCTGACGAAGGAGCAGCGCTCCGAAAGCTTGTGATTTCAAATAAAGCTGTTGGACTATAACCTGGTGTTGTGCGACTTCTCACATTTATAAATAGAGGCATAGAGTACAAAAGACAGGAAGTTATGCTAAACACTAGTTCAGCACCAGCTGGAGTATTGTGTCCAATTCTGGGCACCACACTTTAGGAAGGACGTGAAGGCTTTGGAGAGGGTACAGAAGAGATTTATTAGAATGGTTCCAGGGATGAGGGATTAGTTATGTGGATAGACTGGAGAAGCTGAGGTTGTTATTATTAAGAGCAGAGAAGACCAAGGAGATTTGATAGAGGTGTTTAAAATCATGAAGGGTTTAGATAGAGTAAATAAAGAGAAACTGTTTCCAGTGGCTGAAGGGTCGATAACCAGAGGGCACAGATTTATGGTGAGTGGCAAAAGAACCAGAGGCGACAGGAGGGAAAACTTTTTTATGCAACGAATGGTTAGGATTTGGAATGCACTGCCTGATAGGGTGGTGGATACAGATTCAATAGTAGCCTTCAAAAGGGAACTGGACAAATTCTTGAAGGAGAACAAATTGCAGGGATATGGGGAAAGAGCCGGGGAGTGGAGCTAACTGGATTGCTCTTTGAAAGAGCCGGCGCAGACTCGATGGGCCGAACGGCCGCCTTCTGTGCTGTACTATTCTATGATTACAGATTGTGGGAAGGAAATAGAAGAAGAAATATGCAGTCTGATTAGAGAGGAGTAGGAATAGCAAAATTATTGTTCTGGGAGATTTTAATTATACACTTATCAACTGGGTATTTAATAAATACTTCCCTAAAGAGAAGGATATCAGAGAGTAGGTGAATCCTGACATGGTTCAGAACAAGATGAGCGGTATTATGATGAATAAAAAGAAAATCTTCGATAAGTTATGAAACTAATGGAAGATAAAGCGCGAGGGCCCAACGGGATTCGCCCTAGGAACCCGAGGAGATGAAGGAGGCCATAGAAATTATATTTCAGGTCGCTACTGAGTGTGGATGTGTGCCGGAGAATTTGAGAGTGGCCAATGTAGTGCCCATTTTTAAAAGAGAGACAGAGCTAATCCAGGTAATTACAGGCCAGTTAGCTTAATATCTGTAATAGGAGAAATCTTTTACGTCTCTAATTAAGGATGAAATTACGACATATCAAGATGAAAGAGAAAATAGTTAGAAGTAGCCATCACAGCTCTCAAAAGGGGTGATAGAGCCCGACAAACCTCTTAGAATTTTTAATGAGGTAAAAGACATGGTAGGTGGGGAAATGTAGTGGATGTAGTATAAATGG
The DNA here is from genome assembly GCA_030390025.1 of Squalus acanthias. Taxonomy (NCBI): domain Eukaryota; kingdom Metazoa; phylum Chordata; class Chondrichthyes; order Squaliformes; family Squalidae; genus Squalus; species Squalus acanthias. Next base: position 41,915,352 of record CM059443.1, read on the forward strand.
GCTTTAGGAAGCTTTTGACAAGGTAGCACATGGCATATTACTAGAGAAGATTAAGGGGTATGGAATCAGGGGAAGACCTGAGGGTCGATAAGTCCCCTGGGCCAGATGGGATATATCCTAGGATTCTTTGGGAGGCAAGGGAGGAGATTGCAGAGCCTCTGGCTTTGATCTTTGGGTCCTCACTGTCCACGGGAATGGTGCCAGAGGAATTTAACCCTGATAAGTGCGAGGTGATTCATTTTGGTAGGGCAAATTTGAATAAGGATTACAGGGTCAACGGCAGGGTTCTGAGGAACGTGGAGGAGCAGAGGGATCTGGGGTTCATATCCACAGATCTCTGAAGGTTGCCACTCAAGTGGATAGAGCAGTAAAGAAGGCCTATGGTGTGTTGGCATTTATTAACAGAGGGTTTGAGTTTAAGAACCGTGAGGTTATGCTGCAACTGTACAGGACCTTGGTGAGACCACATTTGGAATAGTGTGTGCAGTTCTGGTCACCTCACTATAGGAAGGACGTGGAAGCATTGGAAAGAGTGCAAAGGAGATTTACCAGGATGCTGCCTGGTTTGGGGGGGGAGGTCTTATGAGGAAAGATTGAGGGAGTTGGGGCTTTTCTCTTTAGAGAGGAGGAGGATGAGAGGCGACTTAATAGAGGTTTATAAGATGATGAGGGGGATAGATAGAGTGGATGTTCAGAGACTATTTCCTCGGGTAGAGGCAGCTGTTACAAGGGGGCATAACTATAAGGTGCATGGGGGGAGATATAGAAGGGATGTCCGAGGTAGATTCTTTACTCAGAGAGTGGTTGGGGTGTGGAATGGACTGCCTGCTGTGATAGTGGAGTCGGACACTTTAGGAACTTTCAAGCGGTTATTGGATAAGCACATGGAGCACACCAGAGTGATAGGGAGTGTGATAGCTTGATCTTGGTCTCGGACAATGCTCAGCACAACATCGAGGGCCGAAGGGCCTGTACTGTGCTGTACTGTTCTATGTTCTATGTTCTAAAGCAACTGGATCAAAAATTGTTTAGAAGGGAGAAAACAGACTAGGCGTTAAGGGCAGTTTTTCCTGAGTGTTTGGAAGTGGATAGTTAGTTTAGTTCTGGGACCGCACCTGTTCACTGTGTACATCAATGATTATGATCTTGGCCTAGTGGGAATTGGTGTCAAAATTTGCAGATGGTAACAGAATAGGAGGTACAGTAAATTTAGAAGACAAAAGAAAGCTGCAAAGGGATATTGATAAGATGGTGCAACGGGCTAAAAAAGTGGCTGATCAAATTCAATGTCAGTAAGTGTGAGGGAATGCATGTTGATAAAAAAATTCAAAGCAGTAATTATAGTCTGAATTGAAGTAGGCTTAGATTTACAGAAGGAATTCAAAAGCTTAGGGCCCAGATGGCAGAAGGTATAGCTGCCAATGGTGGTAGACGGTACCACCGTGACAGTACAGCATCCTACAAACCGGGGTCAAGCAAGGCTGTGTCATCGCACCAACGCTCTTCTCGATCTTCCTTGCTGCAATGCTCCATCTCACCCTCAGTAAGCTCCCCACTGAAGTGGAGCTATTTACAGAACAAATGGGAAACTGTTCAACCTCCGTCGCCTCCAGCCCAGATCCAAGGTCGTCCCATCCTCTGTCGTCGAATTACAGAATGCAGACGACACTTGCGTCTGCGCTCACTCGGAGGTCGAACTCCAAACCATCGTCAACACCTTCACCGAAGCGTACGAGAGCATGGGCCTTACACTAAACATCCGTAAGACAAAGGTCCTCTACCAACCTGCCCCCGCCACACAGTACTGCCCCCAATTATCAAAATCCACGACAAGGCCTTGGACAACGTGGACCACTTTCCATACCTCGGAAGCCTACTGTCAACAAGGGCAGACGTCGACGACGAAGTCCAACACCGCCTTCAGTGTGCCAGTGCAACCTTCGGTCGCCTGAGGAAGAGAGTGTTTGAAGACCAGGACCTCAAACCCGGCTCTAAGCTCATGGTCTACAGAGCAGCAGTGACACCCGCCCTGCTGTATGCCTCAGAGACATGGACCATGTACAGCAGGCACCTCAAAGCACTGGAGAGGTACCACCAACGCTGCCTCCGCAAGATCCTGCAAATCCATTGGCAGGATAGGCGCACCAACGTCAGTGTTCTTGCTCAGGCCAACATCCCCAGCACCGAAGCTTTGATCACGCTCGATCAGCTCCGATGGACAGGTCACATTGTCTGCATGCCCGATACGAGACTCCCAAAACAAGCGCTCTACTCGGAGCTCCGACACGGCAAGAGAGCCCCAGGTGGGCAGAGGAAATGCTTCAAGGACACCTAAAAGCCTCCTTGGAAAAAGTGTAACATCCCCACCGACACCTGGGAATCCCTGGCCCAAGACCGCACAAAGTGGAGGAGAAGCATCCGGGAAGGCGCCGAACACCTCGAATCTCTTCGCCAGGAGCAAGCGGAAGCCAAGCGCAGGCAGCGCAAGTCAACCCAAGCACCCCACCCACCCGCCCCTTCAACCACCGTCTGCCCCACCTGTGACAGAGACTGTAGGTCCCGCCTTGGACTCATCAGTCACCTGAGAACTCATTTTTAATGTGGAAGCAAGTCATCCTCGGTTCCGAGGGACTGCCTAAGAAGAAGACGGCGACACAGCATCCCTCATTACTTTGAAGTCAGCCTAGATTATGTGATTAAGTCTTATTGTTATTTGTGGGAGCTTGCTGTGCACAAATTGGCTGCTGCGTTTACTTACATTACAACAGTGACTACACTTCAAAAGTAATTCATTGGCTGTAAACTACTTTGGGGTGTCCGGAGAACATGAAAGTCTCTATTGTAAATGCAAGATCTCTCTTTCTTTTCCACAGTAGTCACTGTTGAGGCTGACACATTTAGAGGCAGCAGAAAATCATACCCCAACATGAGTCACCATCTTCAGGAAAGGACGTAAAAGGGGGGAAATTTTTAATATGGAAGGAAGGGAGCTACTCAAGACTCAATCCAAATCTTCATCCAACCCTAGCAGATAACATCAGCAGTGTGAGGCACACCAGTGATGCATTATCACATGGAACAGAATACATAACATGCGAATACTGCACTCTATCACAATCACCAATGCTGTCATCTCCATCAAACTTAGTTTACTATGTCAACAGATGATCAGAAAATACAGAGCAACAAGAAATGAAAAGATACAACTCATAACCATATCAAACTGAAAAACTCAGTGTGAAAGAAAGAAAATATGGCACAGTACTGGACATTTATTTTACATTATAATCATAATAATCTAGCCACAAGCCATGTCATTCAACTACTGCCAGCTGACTGCCTCTGCAATCAGACTGGCATAATAACTGTGGGATTCCTGAAGTTGAACTGACCACAGTCATGTGCTTTCTGGAGAGCTGGAATAAATCTCCGGTGTGCTTTCCTTTCTTCTTGTGCCTAGTGTTTCAGATATGTACATTTCTTAATAATTGTCCTGACTGCCACCAGTAAGCGCTAATAAAGCTTTTTATCCCAATAACTATTCATTTGGTTTGCTGGAATGCATTACATGCAGTTTATTTATGTTCTCAAGGGGAAAATTAGCCAGGGATTCCTCTCCTAAATCCAGTGATTCCTACCGGAAATTGCTGGTGAATGGACAGTGGGTGAGAATAGAATGACTGCCTCTCCACATCCAAATGCCCCAGCAAGAGTCAATACCTTGAAGGGATGAGGGAGGAAAATGAGGGAAGCAAAACAAAAGTGTACAATGCAGACAAAATTGGGTAGGAACTGGAGCATTTGGACAGTAGGACAGGAAGTCACTCACTACCAACTGCAGCACGAAGACTGCAATGTATTAGCCACACAACACTAAGAAGTGTGAATTCTCCATTTATAGTTCGGTTTTCTACAAAAAAAACCCACAGTATGGTGAATATGGGCAATGGTCCATTTTCTGGAATGAATTTTGCAAGTTACGGAAAGACTCAAACTCATGTTGCAAGAAAAGCAGAACTTCCTTTCAGTGGTTTTCTCCAAGCTGTTTACATGCTCAGCTAAAGGGTTGCTTTTAGACCGATAAACCAACGAGCTACAACTGGTTCGCCACTTTTAATCCACTGCCTCGTCTCCAATTTCTCGTCCCTTTCTATATTGTTGTTTAAAGAGCAGTTACCAAGTTCCCCCAGTGGCTAAACATGTTTGGCCGTGACTACAGACCACCAGAAGGTCCCAGATTCAACTCTGTCCGTGCGCAGCTAGATTATCTCAGACACTGCAATTAACCTCAGGATCACTGGGTTAGGAGGAGGAAAATAAACCAGGGTTTCCACTTCTGAATGATAATAGAACAATATCAATTGGATGGAGATGAAAGCCCTGCTAGAAGTGTGAAGACATGAACTTTGTGCAAGGGCAAGTCTGGACTTGGCCATGAGGACTCCTTATGGTCAAGTAACCTGTTGACATTCACTGTCTAGGCTCACAGATGAATAATGAATAACAATCTGAGAGAGGAGCCAGGTTGATCAGCACTCACTGAACCATGTTGCAGCAAGGAACATCGGCTTCCAGGAGAAAGGGTAGAACATTGACTGAAAAGATCAGAAAGAAAGAAAAAAGACAGAAAATTTTTGGAACATCCTCCTCTGGAACGCCTCTTTGATTTAGTTGCTAATATTTTTGTTCTAAGGCTGCCACATGATAAGGTACACAGCCATTCAGGCAACGAAGATGCCAGGTTTGATCCCTACTCTGTGCTGAGTTAGTAAATCTCAGCTGGGACTGTGGCAGGGAACAAACTCCTCCGAGGCAAACAAAAGCTTCTTATACCCACCCAGTTACCTCTACTACAAAGTGAAAATAGAACCGTTGAAGTGTTCAAACTGCTACGACACACCACACGGACTGCAGCGGTTCAAGGCGGCGGCTCACCACCACCTTTTCAAGGGCAATTAGGGATGGGAAATAAATGCTGGCCTTGCTGGCGACGCCCACATCCTGTGAATGAAAAAAAGCACAGAAGGAGGCCATTCACAGCCCACTGTGGAGCAACCCAAAACTAACCCCACTGCCCCACATAGCTCTGTATCTTCCTCTGCGTCAAATATTTATCCAATTTTCCCTTAAAAGATACAATTACGTATGCCTCAACCACTCCCTGCAGCAAAACATTCCATGCTCCAACAATCCTCTACATCAAGAAGTTTCTCCTAACCTCTCCTCACTGAGGGTTTTAAATTGATGACCCCTCACACTTTTGTATCAGTAGCCTGATGTAGCTCTTCCTACCTCCAATAACCAGCTCCTCAGCAATGCTAAAAGGTGCCTCTAGTTGCATTTTGGGATTCATTTTATCGGACAGTTTATGGACAGTAAATAGTCAATTTAACCGTGCTCAAAACAGTCTTATCTGAAAAGCTACCAATAGCAATGTTCCAACATTAATTATAGTTCACAATATCTTACATTCAATATCCACTGGATTGTTAGCTTATACAGGTTATAGGCTAGAAAAATGTGAATTTAGAAAATTACATCGGGAATTTAGTCAAGGGGTTAAAAGGACAGCTCAAAATTAATCAATAAGCAATATAATAGCAAAATAGAAAATCAAATTAGTCTGATCAAACAACTGATACTGATATACAGAAAGTGGAGTGAAAGCTCCACAATAATCCTAACTGTCCACGTATTACTCTGCAGCTTAGAAGATAAAAGCTCATACAGAGCATCACTAGAGGATCTGACTCAACGTGGCCATCTCAAATCGTACCTGTACAACAGAGTGCCAAGATGCACCTGCTAATTCTATACAACTCAAACGGTTAATGCAAGCCAAATTGTCATCTATAATCAGTGTATTGACAAGACACATTAATTATCGTATATGTGGGTTCTTCCTACAGTGTTGTGTGTGTTCCAGTCTGATAAAATCCTGCAATGAAATGAAGATATATACATGTCCCAGGTTCAATCCCCTGTTTGTACTGAACTAGTTCTAAGCCACATCAGCAGTAGCAGTGTGATGAATGGCCTCTGCACCCCTTAATAAGGGAGGGGAAAAGTCAGCCAGGGTTCTCGCTTCTGATCACGATACAGTGACCTCTGCGGGAAAGCTGTGTGCGCATTTTAGGCAAGATCTGGATCTGGCTTCGCTACGATGCCCCTAATGGTCACATTGCCGGCCAACACTCAGCTTCACGGCGAGGTACTAGAGGGAGACCAGTGATGGTGGTGGGAGCGTACTGGGAGTCCAGCATTTGTATGGTTGGGGGCGGGGGAGGTGGGTGTGCAAGAGCAATTTCCAAGATCCAGAGTCCACAATGAAACTTGCTCAGAATTAAAGATATTACAATCTCAATCTAGGGCCTCAGTTGAGAGCCAAACAGTTCTGCCTCAAGTGCAAAAAGAGCACACTATTTTCACATGGAGTAAACTACATTAAAAACCTATTAACTGCATTACTAGATGAGTTACTCTAATTAGTCAATAATAACCACCAATATATGAAAAACTTAAATGAAAGCCATTTAAAACATATTACAAAGTTGGCAAAATGTGTCCTTCATTTTACAAGTCTGACTTTAGATACAATGCAAAACCATCTTTGCATGAGAAAGATTGGCAAGATTCAAGATAACAGGAGTCATGCTGCTCGTACTGTCCCATTATTGTCAATATCCAAAAAGGAGATAAAAGGCACCAACCTTACAACCATAAAGAACATTCTTCCGAATGCTGCTGTGAGATAGTAAATGAAGCTTTGGCAACAGATGTCAATTTTGGGACATACACTAATGCTGCTCTCCTGCAACCTCTGCTCCTGGAAGCCTGCCAAGCACAGACCCAGGGTGAGCAGCGATGATCAACATCATTCCATCAGTACGCAAATGGGATGCTCTTAAAAAAACTGATCTCTCCTAGAACCTCCACCAGCCCAACACCCCACCCCTCCCAAACTCTGCTCCTCTGACTCCAGGATCTTGTACATACCCTTGTTCCATCCCTTCAGCCATCTAAGTCCCTCTTCTGAAATTACCTCCCAACACTTCCTTAAGACCCTCCTTAAAATCCACCTCCAAGTCACCCCTCTGAACACGAACATACGAAATTGATGGGCAGGAAAAGACCAGCTGGTCCATCAAACCTGCCCCACAGTATCTTCTTCTTTGGCTTGGCGTCTGTTTTCTTCACAGCTCTGTGAAGCGCCTTTGGATGCTTTTCTTATATTAAAGATGCTATATAAATGCAAGTTGTTATAGCTGCTGTTAAAGAGCAGTGCAAAAAATGTTTTAAACATTGTTAAAATTACAGAAAAGTCACATTTCTTACTAAATTGCATATCAGCTACACTTTGCAAGCAAGACTCCAATTCCAAACACAGTCACTTCTTTCACACAGGAAGAATAGCGCAAGTGTAAGGTTAAGATCCTGCAATTTAATCAAATTAAACACTAGAAGTAGTAGACTATGAAGAAGGGAACTGAAGGATGTTATTCAGCCTCAAGGATTCTGCTAACATTCACAAACAGAATCTCTTGATTGAATTCATCCCCTTCCTCCCTGCGCAGTATGGGCAGCCTATAATTACAACACCCTTGTACAAGACTAGACTTTATGTTCAAATTGCGTCCATACACTTGGTCCAGTGTTTAGCACCCACACTGCGTTAATCTGGAAGGAACAATCTCTTTCTGAAAAGTGCAAATATAAAACATCTTTTGTGGCTGGTTTTTCTTTGACTCCTACTGTGTTGAACAAACAGGAACTGCCAAAAGGTCATCACGACAAATGCAATCACTGAAGCTTTAATAGTTAACATGAGTCAGGCACTGGGTTGGGATTAGTTGTTGAGGTAGCTTCTTGCTTCTTTCTGGTCAATGACCTTGACGGAATTCACGTACCATTACGACAAGTTAGTTTACTAGTGACTTGAGCATGCGGGCACGCATAATCCTCAAAGCCGAGCTTTTTATCTGGAAGTGTTCACTGCTTAGAACAGCATTTTAGTACTGAGCCATGAAGAATGTGGCAGGTTACTCAAACTGCTGGAGCCAATTGCAATAGCAGCAAAGCAAACATAAAGGGCCATGAACTTCCTTACAGTGACCTTCTGATCTCAGTCACATTGTCATCTAAAAGTCTCCAAAATTAAGGTCCATACACTCCCTTACTGGAACTCTGGGACATGTTGGTGGTCTGACAGTTATCGTCCAATCTTCCCCATCTACCAGGGCAAGATGTTGAAGGTAGATAAATTAAAGGAAAAAGCCAGCAACAACCAGATGACATTTAAGCATCAAATTCTAAGTATATTAACCAAAATAAGGATAAAATAGGTCAGCCAGAGTCACAAGGTAGAATCACAGGCCAGAATCCGATCTCAGTCAGGACTAGGTGTAAACAACTACCATGGTACTGAAGGATTCCACTTCCACACTATTTGTGCTTGACTCGGCATATAAATATTCTCATCAAGTAGACCCTAGTCCCTCAAATCAGTGACCTGCGATACGCTGAATATGGTAAATCAGTTCAGGTAAAGCCAATAGAGGTTCATGTTCCCTTAAATCAGAAATACTTCAACTTCTGCAGCAATGTCGTAGTCTCTCTCTCTCTGGTATATGTTCCTAACTCCTCTTACAATTTGCTGTTTTACAGTGGTGACCCGGCTCTGTTTTTCAAAATTTGCTCTTTCACGATGTTTCAATTTTCTTGGTTCTCTCTCAGATTCTAAAACAGAACTGATTGCATCAGGACATGTGGCCATTTTGAAACAACTCTACATCAGAGTGCAATGTATATAGTTTTTGGAGTTGGGTAAACAGGTCTTTACAAAATCACAGAAAGTGTGCCAGCTATTTGCACAAATTACAGAAGCTGCACCATCCATCTGCTCTCATCACATTTTCGTTACCAAGAAATTAAAGGAATACTCAGCTACAAATGACCAAAATAGTATCAACAGAACCCAGATCCAAAGTGAAGGGCATTGACTTACTCCTGGCTCAGTGCATAAAAAGTGGTCACATATTAGGTGATAAGTTATTAATAATCAGGAAGTTAAGGGTAAGGCGGCAAGTCAGGTGGAACTTTTCCAACAATAGGTAATAGAATTGTGAAATAAGTTATCAGGAAAGCCACTGAAACAGAGACGATGGAGGGATTTTGTAAAAAGATGGGGTTTACCCATGAAAAAAGCTTGCTGGCTTCATGATTTTTTTATCCAGTTTCTAAATTTCTTACAACAGAAGAATTTTTAGGTCCGTCAACCAAGCCTCAGTCAGGAGCAATTACTTAAGGGGAAAAAAGACTTAGAATCATGCAGAGTGTGAGATAGAAGCAATTTTGTTCCGTCTGGCCTTCCGATACCAAACACGGTAAACACACCAGTTATGTTTTCATTACATTGTTATCGGGAAATTTAAGAAATACCCAGCTGCCACGAAAAAAATCAATGAAACCTGGGTCCCTAGTGGCACAAAGTGTAGAAAACTCTCCCCACTGGTGAAGTTTTTATTTAATCAGATTGATTCTAGAAGGAATACTCCAGATAATGTCCCACGGATAATTAGCTTTTTAAAAAAATCTAATTTCCGTTCCTCCTCTTCTCAAGGCCTCAAGCTTAGGCCCGATTCCACTGGCACCAACTGTCCTACATAACAGCTTCGTCCAAATGGCTACTCTTTGTATGTCAGTCTAATCATCAGCAGGCTATTCAAGCACAGAGAGCTTCACAGTCAAGCCCAATCTTTTCTTCAGCTGAACTCAACATTCGCACATTTTCCAACAGTGGTCACCGGTTAGTGATTGAGAGCAGGAACCCGAGCTGATGTTCCCCTTCCCTCCAGCCCTGGGACACAAACCAATTCTAGTACCCCAACAGCATCCTGGCTATTTGGACACAGAAACAGGATCCAAAATAAGACCTGTATTATTCAGTACCACACTGGGCATTTGCCCAGTGAGCTCAGGGGAGCTTTCATTTTTAAAACAACAACAGAAAACGCTGGAAAAACTCAGCAGGCCGGGCAACATCCGTGGAGAGAGAAACAGAGTTAACGTTTCAGGTCGAAACCCTTCGTCAGAACGGAGAAAAAAAACAGGAAATGAAACAGATAAAAAAGCAAGTGGGAGGCTGGGGGGAGGAATAAAAGAACAAAAGGGGTGGTCTATGGTAAGTAGAGACATTAAGAGATGCTCAAGGCAAGACGAGATGGTAATAGGACAGGTAAAGAAACAAAAGGTGGCTCAGAAGTGTGAAATGCTGGCAGAATGAAAGACAGCTGCTGTGGGGGAGAAAGAGAAAAAAAGGGAAAAGGCACAAACCAAAAGGTTTAAAGCCTGATTAGGGTTGACCGGTGTGTTTTTATATATAAATCACACTGACACCAATGATTTGTCAGCTTCTGGCCCTACAGATTAACTTTGAATCATTTCACCATCACACTGGCACCAACAGAAGACTGATTCCAGAGTCACTCTGGATCGGTGTTTTTGTTGCTACAACATATTCTATTTATATAGCGTCTTTAACGTCGTAAAATGTCCCAAGGCACTTCACAGCAGCGTAATCAGACAAAAATTGACATCGACCCAAAGGAGACATTAGGAGGTGACTTGGTTACAGAAGTAGGTTTTAGGAGCATCTTAAAGGAGGAGAGAGGGGGGGGGGGAAAGGTTTAGGAGGGAATTCCAGAGCTTAGGGCTTAGACGGCTGAAGGCACAGCCGCCAATGGTGGGGCGAAGGAAGTTGGGGATTCATAAGAGGCCAGAATTAGAGAAGCGCAGATATCTTGGAGGGTTGTAGGGCTGGAGGAGGTTAGAGGAGTAGGGAGCAGCAAGGCCATGGAGGGATTTGAACATGATGAGAAATTTTTTAAATGAAGTGTTGCCGGACCGGGAGCCAACATAGGTCAGTGAGTGAATGGGATTTGGTGCGGGTTAGGATACGGCCAGCAGAGTTTTGGATGAGCTCAAGTTTATGGAGGGTGGAAGATGAGAGGCCGGGCAGGAGAGCATTGGAATAGTTGAGTCAGAAGGTAAAAAGATCATGGATCCTGGATTCACTGTTGAATAAAAGGTGTTGGGAGGAGCTGCCAAGGTTTACTTCCAATGAAGCAGCCTCATGCTTATGCCAGTCGTTTCCCCCATCCAACAGTGTAAATCCAGTATAAATTTAGTTGTGAAGAAGTTGTCTGAAACTGCTACACAGATTTTGAAAGTAATTACACCTCAGAGTGGCAACAAGCAGATTTAAACCCTCGACCCCCCATGCGGTGCATTCCCACTTTTACCTATTGCACAGGATGCTCCCATCGCATGATACGTCTGCAGCTTCTGGTCTCTCTCTGTGTTACAGGTCCCAGCAGCTATTTGCTCTAATTACAGAAAGTACACCACCTATCTTCTCTCATCAAATTCCGTTACCAATAAATTAAAGGAATACTCAGCTCCAATGACCAAAACAGTATCAATAGAACCCAGATCCAAGTGAAGGGCATTGACTTACTCCTAGTTCAGTGCATAAAAAGTGGATAAGTCTTTTTAAAATCAGGAAGTATGGGGGTAAGGCGGCAAGTCAGGTGGAACTTTTCCAACAATTGGTAATAGAATTGTGAAATAAGTTATTAGGAAGGCCACTGAAACAGAGAGAGATGACGGAGGTATTCTGTAAAAAGATGAGGATGGAAAAAGCTTGCTGGGCTTCATGATTTTTTCCCCAGCTCCTAATTTTGTTACAACAGAAGAATTTTTAGGCCAAACAAAGTAACTGATGCTCAACTTGGTACAAAAGAAGCTGCAACCCAAAGAATGACCAGATGCTGCAGACGCATCATTCAAAAATGACAGGGACAACAAATATGAACTGACGGGAACAATGAAAGGGAAGACAGTGGCACACACACTTCAATGACACCAAGATCAGATCAGCCAGACTGTACAACAAGCGTGGGTTGATTAGCCATCAATCTCCTGTTCGGAAACTGAACTTGGAGAGAACTGTGAGAAGCACCGTAGTGCTTCCTCACATTGAGGGAAGGACAAAAATGAGAAGTCGCACAACACCAGGTTATAGTCCAACAGATTTATTTAAAATTACAAGCTTTCGGAGCTATCCTGCCCCTTCTTCAGGTAGAGTTACTGTGAGAGAATCTATCAGAATTCACAGAATATAAACACAGAGAAAATGCAGAGATTAAATCTTTCCCTACATCAAAGACACACTAAGAGCACAGCCAAGACAATGAGATGTGTCCCAGGTCATTGTCTTGGCTGTGCTCTTAGTGTGTCTTTGATGTAGGGAAAGATTTAATCTCTGCATTTTCTCTGTGTTTATATTCTGTGAATTCTGATAGATTCTCTCACAGTAACTCTACCTGAGGAAGGAGCAGCGCTCCGAAAGCTTGTAATTTTAAATAAATCTGTTGGACTATAACCTGGTGTTGTGCGACTTCTCATTTTTGTCCACCCCAGTCCAACGCCGGCATCTCCGCACATTGAGGGAAGAGCAGAGATGCATTCACCCCAGGTCACTTTTGAGCATATCCTACAAGTAGTGCTCAGAATGTAACTGGAAAGGCATCTCTGATCCATCCTCTTGGTGAAAGGAAGTGCACTATACAAGACAACTCCATGAACAGGAAAGAAAATCAGAACGGTCGCCGAAATGCATACTAGTTACTGAGGGTTTGAGAGTAATATGTACTGGCAGGGCACCAAGGCGTTAAAATCAATCATATTAGAGATGTTGCCATAGATATTTTGAATTGCATTGTATTCAAGAAGGCTTTTGTGTTGCTCAGGCATTAGTCATTTACATCCTTGCACAGCGTTACAGCAAAACACCAAAGGAAATTCAGTCCTTATGATCTTCAATTTTCATTCAGACACATTTTCTCTGTAACTTAGGATAGCCCCACTGATGCTCATCAATTCCGGAAATCAGATATTTAAATACACTGAAGCCGAGTGTCTTAAACACAATTCGTTGCAGTAACACGCTAATGTTAACTCACGGAATAAACTGCCGCCTAGCACAGATTCAATTACATAGAATTTACAGCACAGAAACAGGACATTCAGCCCAACAGGTCTATGCCCATGTTTATAGAAACATAGAAGATAGGAGCAGGAGTAGGCCATTCGGCCCCTCGAGCCTCTTCCGCCATTTAATGAGATCATGGCTGATCATCCAAATTCAGTACCCTGTCCCTGCTTTCTCCCCATATCCCTTGATCCCTTTAGCCTTAAGAAATATATCTATCTCCTTCTTGAATATATTTAATGAATTGGCCTCAACTGCCTTCTGTGGAAGAGAATTCCACAGGTTCACCACTCTCTGGGTGAAGAAAATTCCTCATCTCAGTCCTAAATGGCTTACCCCTTATCCTTAGACTGTGACCCCTGGTTCTGGACTCCCCCGCCATCGGGAACATCCTTCCTGCATCTAGTCTGTCTAGTCCTGTTAGAATTTTATAAGTTTCAATGAGATCCCCTCTCATTCTTCTAAACTCTAGCGAATATAAACCTAATTGACCCAATCTCTCTTCATATATCATTCCTGCCATCCCAGGTATCAGTCTGGTGAATCTTCGCTGCACTCCCTCCATGGCAAGAACATCCTTCCTCAGATAAGGCGACCAAAACTGCACACAATACTCGAGGTGTGGTCTCACCAAGGCCCTGTACAACTACAGCAAGACATCCTTGCTCCTGTAATCGAATCCTCTCGCTATGAAGGCCAACATACCATTTGCCTTCTTAACCACCTTCAGCGACTGGTGCACAAGGACACCCAGGTCTCGTTGCACTTCCCCTTTTCCCAATCTATTACCGTTCAGATAATAATCTGTCTTCCTGTTTTTGCCACCAAAGTGGATAACCTCGCATTTATCCACATCATACTGCATCTGCCATGCATCTGCCCAATCACCCAACCTGTCCAAATCATACTGGAGTTTCTCTGCATCCTCCTCACAGCACACACGCCCAACCAGCTTTGTGTCATCTGCAAACTTGGAGATATTACATCTAGTTCCCTCGTCTAGATCATTAATATATATTGTGAATAGCTGGGGTCCTAGCACCGATCCCCGCGGTACCCCACTAGTCACTGCCTGCCACTCGGAAAAAAAAACATTTATTCCAACTCTTTGCTTCCTGTCTGCCAACCAGTTCTCTATCCAAGTCAGTACCTTACCCCCAATCCCATGTGCTTTAACTTTGCACGCTAATCTCTTATGCGGGACCTTATCGAAAGCCTTCTGAAAGTCCAAATACACCACATCCACTGGTTCGCCCTTATCTATTCTACCAGTTACATCCTCAAAAAATTCCAGTAGATTAGTCAAGCATGATTTACCTTTTGTAAATCCATACGAGCCTCGCCCCACCTAACCCTATCTGCATATCCTTCTAGTCCTTTCTCCCTTATGTACTTATCTAACCTCCCCTCAAATGTATCTATACTATATTGGAGTTGATGCAAGGAAAAGGGACAGGCAGCTTCCCGATTCAGCAGGACTGTGGAGTTTATGTCGAAACGAGAAAAGTTCAGGTCCCAATAGAGAAGTTGGATCAGAGGCCGAGTTTCACAAGTGGAAACGCCTCTTAAGTTCCTGCATTATGTCATGTCCTTGTGAATTACATGAAAATTAAACAAGTTGGGAATCAATCGCCCAGCAAATAAACTAATCACAATTAAATCTGTTTCAACCGCAACATCTGCTGTAGAAAATGCACTTAAGCGTATCAAATGCTTTTACCACACCGCACTTGTCCATTTTGACTGTCTTAGATCGGATATTCCACTGATTAATTTCATAACAGCTTCATAAGTAATTTTACTGGCACTGCTCTTCCAACACAATTCTATTTGATTGACAGCATATTTGCTTTTTGATTATTGTTCCACCACTTGCCCCCACAAGCTTCCACACACTCCACCCAACTGGGACACCAAGGTGCTCCAGGCCACTGCATCTACCAATGCTGCTCTCCATCATCACTGCTAGAGAAGAAATGTCCTTGCTCGGTTCACTCCTCAACCAATTTCAGCAAAAGATTGAGGATGCAGAATTAAACAAGCTAATTATGGTGATTCTCCAGCTATTTTCTTTTGTTTTTGAAGGAGTTAGTTGTATGTTAGGCGGTTCTCACTCACCCAGAGAATAGTGTAGAACAGGTTGCCGACTCATGCAGTGAATGCTAATTCTCTGAATTCCTTCAAGCAAGAGCTGGACCCGTTTCTGGCTGGGGTGACGACGACCTCGCACAAAAGATAGGTAACGCAAATCAGGGCCAATGCGATCTCCTGGACTAGCTCGATTGACTAAGGAGGCCGTAGAGAAACTTTCCAATTTTTTTTTTCATCTGTTTTTTTGCCTCTCCCAGGAGATTACATGGTAGGTGGGGAGTGTATATATTGTGATGTAAAAGGCATCACAACTGTGTGGCACAGGCTGGATGGACCAGTGTGCCTTTTCCTGTATTTTCTATGTTTGTCTAGTTATTGATGAACATAATCAGTTCTAATTGCATTTTACATGCCTCAAATACAACAGGGAAATTAAACACGTATCACATTATTGATTCAAATCACAATCAGGACTGGGGGAGGGGGGAGGGAAGAGGCAGGGGTGCGGAGTCATGACTATTCAGCTCCAGGACATGACTTTATCAGGGGCACTGGAGTTAGCACTGTAGCGTTGCAAGGTCTGGTTTCTGCCATTAGAAGGCCTGTATAACCATGATATACTTCAGTAGTGACAAAAATAGGTCCTGCCTCGTATAAATTTACTCCAATGGTCTTGTGAACTTCAAATGGATAAATTTTGTAGGGCAGAATTTCAAACAAGATCCAAGACCGGAGAACCATCAGGCTTCTGCCGTCCTTGCATGCGCTTTCATCGGCAGTGGGTCAACATCCTACCCAACACCATTGTGGGAGCACCATCAGCACAAGAGACTGCCTCAGTTCAAGGAGAAGGCCCACTGCCACCTTCTCAGGGCAACTAGGGATGGGCAATAAACGTCGGCATTGCCCACATCCCGAGAATAAATTAAAAAACACAGCGCATGCACCATCGATTACAGCGTGGCAACTGGCAACAAACCTAGGAACAAGTCAGATGTTCGCTTGGGGAAATATGAGCAAACAGGAAAACATTATGACTGCGTCATTAGCGGCAGGTTTTGAAGAGTTATTTCTGCAAAGATTTACCAGATCATTGTGATTCAAAAGAATACTGAAATAATCTAGAGTGCATTCCTTCTTCCTCCTCGGCCCATGAACACAACAGATCCATACCTATCCCTAGTGAACCCAAAACAAATTATACTGCATAGACCTCCACCACTTGAAGCTAAAACAAACTTAACAACCGGCAAAAACACTGTTCCCACATGGCCAGTTTGCAATCTCAATTAGATTATCAGAGAAACGTCAAAAAATGTGGCTCATTGGTTGCTTATTTAGCTACCCGGCTCATGCACTCAGTCCTATTTTTGGACTGGCCAGGGGATGGGGGTGGTGGACGGGGTTTAAGAACACTGTCAGAGGACTGGGACCAGGGGGGTTGGTTCTGCCTTCTCGGACAGTGAACAGCACACGGTGCTGTGAATCCCAAAGAGAAGCAAAATGAAATCGCAGTACAGTACCATAAGCCAAACTCTAGTCTCCAACCCACATGGATCCTCTATACATTAGCGAGATATTTAAAGACACCACTAAGCTTCCCATCGGTATCAATCGGTCCGAACCATTAGGCATGGGCAGCTAACCTTTCAAAGGTCAAGAGCTGAAAAATAAACAGTACACTGACAGACACAACTGTTAAGTACAATAGCATATAACTCACTGGCTACAAATATACCATCTAAAATGTGAATTAACATGCTTTGTTTCCAACTATTTACTTGAAATTTGGATCATACACCTTTATTCCTCTCACGTTTAAATTCCCTCATTTCTATCTTTGCATTCGCTTTCACGTTCCTCATTTTCTTTGCCCTCTCTCACCCCATTAAACCTGTCACACCCTCTCAATCCCTCTCGCTGTCTGAATTAAGACCATGAGACAGGAATTGTATGACGCAACATTAAACTTGATGATGTTAGATGTTTCCTACAGTGCTTGGTATAGTCATATTAAGGTACGGTTGCCCCCCATTCCAGCTTGGTTGTATTGATATTTAAATCTGAATGTACAGGAAGCAGGAACACACCTGTACTGTGTAGGTAACAGCAAACTGGCAGCTCACAAACGCTCAATAAAAGTAATTTCTGTGGTTTGTAGCAGTTCCTCGTCTATTCTGTAGTAACAGAATGGAATCATTTTCAACATTTATTTAAACTGAAGTTGCGATCTTTTCAAGTTCAGCACAAAATGAACTAGAAGTTGCTGCGCTCTCACATCTAGGGTCCTTCGAATGCTTCAACTACCCTGCCCATGCACGCAGTCCCCAAGGATGCAGACTGCTTTCTTCGATTTTCTGCACCTCTCGCATCAGGACCGAGTACATGAGCCGGGCAGCTAAACAAACCAACCAATAAGCCACATTTCAGCCACAAAAGAGATGCGTATCGCTCACATTATGTCCACCTCTATGCTAGGGGGTGCACGTGCATGATGCCCCTTCCCTATAAAGGTGCGCTCAGCCTCCACACAATGCCCAATGACATCAAGAAAGTACCAAGCAGCTGGACACATGAAGGATCATAAAGCCATTAAGTGACATGGAACCTGAAGATATACAGCATTGATGGCCTGGTACAATATTACAACAAGGTTTGCTCAGCCACTGAGGATCAAACAATTATACTTCATTCACCATAGAATTTTCAATACATTAAGAGGATGTATATCCCATGTGAACCCCTTGATTAAATTACCAGCTCCAAAACAACTTATAGTAAAAGGAATAACAACAGAAAACGCTGGAAAAACTCAGCAGGCCAGGCAGCATCCGTGGAGAGAGAAAGAGAGTTAACGTTTCAGGTCGATGACCTTTCGTCAGAACGAAAGGTCATCGACCTGAAACGTTAACTCTCTTTCTCTCTCCACGGATGCTGCCTGGCCTGCTGAGTTTTTCCAGCGTTTTCTGTTGTTATTTCAGATTTCCAGCATCCGCAGTATTTTGCTATCGTTATAGTAAAAGGAGACACTTTTGTAAGCAGATACGTAAAGTGTGAAACCATGTCTGGCACTTGTAAATGTCAAAAGCTCACCAAAAAGGTGAGTTTCCAAAAAGTCAGGTTTCATTGATAGTGGCAGACAGAGGCCAGAAGACACATTGATTTGGCTCTGAATTGCTACTGTAAACTAAATCCAATTACGTTCCAATGAGAACTCCTAATGCCAATGCCTTAAGTCAGTGCTGGTTAAACCAGTTTCTGTATTAATAGCAATTTTTGTGCCAGAGGAAAGAATGTTGAGAGATAACGGTGAAATCATTCTGGAATAAATTGCTCCTCCTGCCCACAACTTGCCTTTTCGTTGGGATTGCTAGCTGCAGCTTTATCAGGTTTTAATTCTGAAACTTTCTGACCTGTTACCTAAGCTTTAACAAAACTGGTTACTTCTCAAATTTCATATCTGACACCAAACAGATTCAGAGAGTAAAAACACACGATGCATGTATTGCATTGGTATGAAGTGCTGCAACGCTCAGTATAGTCCTTTTATGGCAATGTAAACATTACAGACTCAAAACTCCACCTCTCAAATGTGTGCACAAGGCACTGATAAAGTACATTCCACTCTCATCGTAACACAGTCCCGAGGAGCATGCATGTCGAATTCCGAATGCTCCATAACCTTGAACACAACATAAATTAGGAGCCAAGCCCTAGCAGTCTTGTATTAAAGATCTTAGAACTGAGAGCCTTACAAGGTGGTTAAATCCGCTGCTTCTTTTTCATCAGAGAATGACGTAGATTGCACCACACCTGAAGTAATATTCGCTGTCACAGAACAGGTATGTTGCTGTCACCGAAAACATGTATGCAACACACCGATAAGTCACTAAAGGTAGCTGTATCTTTTTGAGCCAGTTAGCATCAGAGCGTGCAGCAGGTCTGACTCAGAACTCTACATTTCGCATAAATATTCAATTCACAATACTTTAATCTTAAAAGCAAAATATCCCTTTGACAGTGCCTACTTCACAGCTGGAGAGGAAAAAAAGCAACCAGGATTCCAGTTGGTGTGGCAAGCTCAAAATCTTTCATGTACCAGGGTTGCCACCAGCACCTAGGAAATCAGTCGCCTACATTGATACAAAAGCAAAATACTGTGGATGCTGGAAATCTGAAATAAAAACAGAAAAAGCTGTAAACACTCAAAAGGTCATCGACCTGAAACGTTAACTCTTCTCTCTCCATGGATGTCGCCTGACCTGCCAAGTGTTGCCAGCATTTACTGTTTTAATCCTACACCGATATTTAGCCAAAGATCTAAAAACTTCACTTTATTACCTGTCCTCTATAACATTTTGCACAATCTGCTAACCTGAGAAACCCATGCACATATACATTGATATAAAGTACTGTCACGTGCATTATAAAATGATAACTGCAGTCTAATTGCACAGTGGATCCTGCAAATCAAATGTAACACTCAATGCATTCCTGTGCACAAAACTACTCCCATCTCACAAACCTACAAGACCAGAAAGAATCTTTGCAGAAAGATTTAGAGCACAATGCGCTCATAGTGCTGCCAATACAAATGCTCCGATTTCCTTTTATAGGTCCCGTGTGCAACAATGAAAAACCTTCTTTAAGATCTCCACCAATGTGCAACAGTGCACATCTGAGATCACATCATGCTACTCACTTGAGCTAGATGCCAAATGTTCTAACATTTCTTGTAAGCAGTACTTTCTCTATAGTGCCTACCTCCTCACGCTGGGAGTAAACTGCCTGCGTGTCTAATCTCTAGCCAGAAAGTTCCCAAACTGAGTTAACCTGAATCAGAGTAGTGATGGAGCCACTAGAATTGATCCAGGCAAGAAAGGGAACAACATGAGCCAAGGTTCCTGCTCACCATTAGCCAGTGACCCCTGCTGGTTGCTTGTACTTTATATGGATGTCAGGCTCAGTTGTGATCCCTGCCACTGTCAAATAGCCCAGCAATCACCAACAAGGCTTTGTCGTTCAAAGAATGGCCACTTGCGAGAGGTACTTGAAGGGCTAACATGTGAAGCCGTACTTCAGCAAATTGCCACATTCAGAAGACCACAAGGGAGTCAAAGAAAACCTTATGAGGCCCTCTATTGTGCTTTCTGGCCACAGACAATTTCTCAGTCAACTTCAGCTTCGTACAGCGCTCTCTGGAATGCAAAAAACAGCCATAACAGCAGGAAAACTCCAGATCAACGCCCCAATCTGAGGGGAAAACACTTATCAAATGGGTATTTTCTGGGCATACCAGCCTGAGGAAGAATGAACATGATGAGAGGGAGGGGATGCCAGGCTTCCGCCGGAAATGTAGAGACACAGCACTGATGTAAACAGTGAGGGTGTACAGTCAGTGCAGACCCTGGGCGCCTGCACACACCGGGCTGGCTGCAGGTGGAGACCCCGCGCTCAGAAGCTGTCAGCAAGGGGGGGGGGGATGTGGTCGGCACTCCCAGCCGAGGCTCTCGGCGGAGGGGACCGGCCCGGGATGGGCTGCTGCCAGCCAGCCGGGCGGGTGGATGTGGGTCAGCACTCCGCCGCCCCCCGCCCACCCGCTCTCTCCAGCCGCGGCCTAGCTGCCTCGCCAATCTGCCCGCTCTACCTATCCGCAGACACGCCAAGTGCTCGCATTCGAAGCCCGCCGCTGGCGCTTTTGGGGACGCCGGGCCTGGGTGGAGGGAGGGGGCGGCCGCCGCTCCACCGGCCTCTCCCTCAGCCCCATTCCCCGCCCTCGGATCGCTCTCGGTACCTGAGAGAGGGAGACGAGCGCCGCCATCTTCCCCGCGGAGCAGCAGCCGCGCACTAACCGGGGGCGCGCACGCACCGCCGCGCCAACACCGCCCGCGAGCGCGCACACCGCGCCAACACCCACCCCCCGCGCGTGACGTCATGACAGGCTATCGCGGTTTGGCGAGCGTGACGTAACGCATATGGCCGGGAAGGGGCGGGGGGCGCGTCATAAGGCATGCGGGGGCGCGCACGCAGGCAAGTGTTGGAGGCCTTGGCTCCTTCCACGTGTTGACAAAGACTGCCCTCAACATTGGGGCTGGGCAACCTGTCCCAACCCCCATTAATGGCTTGCTGGTGAAATACCACCCACAATACCAGTTAAAAAAACAACAAATTATCCAGTGTGGTTGCACCAAGTATTGGAGCCCTCACCCTCAATGCCATATTGAGGTACTTTTTTATTTATTCACTGGGATGTGGGCGTCGCTGGCAAGACCAGCATTTATTGCCCATCCCTAATTGCCCTCGAGAAGGTGGTGGTGAGCCGCCTTCTTGAAATGCTGCAGTCCGTGTGGTAAAGGTACTCCCACAGTACTTCTTTGTAATGGTTTAAGAACATAAGAAGTAAGAGCAGCAGCAGGCCATACGGCCCCTCGAGCCTGCT
The DNA here is from genome assembly GCA_030390025.1 of Squalus acanthias. Classification (NCBI taxonomy): domain Eukaryota; kingdom Metazoa; phylum Chordata; class Chondrichthyes; order Squaliformes; family Squalidae; genus Squalus; species Squalus acanthias. Next base: position 41,936,933 of record CM059443.1, read on the forward strand.
CCGTCTTTCAATAAGATCATGGCTGATCATCGACCTCAACTCCACTTTCCCGCCCGATCTCCATATCCCTTGATTCCCCTAGAGTCCAAAAATCTATCTCAGCCTTGAATATACTCAAAGACTCAGCATTCACAGCCCTCTGGGGCAGAGAATTCCAAAGATTCACAACCCTCTGAGTGAAGAAATTCCTCCTCATCTCAGTCTTAAATGGCCTACCCCTTATCCTAAGACTGTGCCCCCTAGTTCTAGACACTCCAGCCAGGGGAAACAACCTCTCAGCATCTACCCTGTCAATCCCCTTCAGAATCTTGTATGTTTCAATGAGATCACCTCTCATTCTTCTAAACTCCAGAGAGTATAGGCCCATTCTACACAATCTCTCATCATAGGACAGCTCTCTCATCCCAGGAATCAATCCAGTGAACCTTCATTGCACCGCCTCCAAGGCAAGTATATCCTTCCTTAGATAAGGAGACCAGAACTGTGCACAGTACTCCAGGTGTGGTCTCACCAAGGCCCTGTACAATTGTAGCAAGACTTCCTTACTCTTATACTCCAACCCCCTTGCAATAAAGGCCAACATGCCATTTGCCTTCCTTATTGCTTGCTGTACCTGCATGCTAGCTTTTTGTGTTTCTTGCACGAGGACACCCAAATCTCTCTGAACACCATCATTTGAAAGTTTCTCACCATTTAAAAAATATTCTGTTTTTCTATTCTTCCTACCAAAGTGAATAACCTCACATTTCCCTACAGGGGACAACTGACTGGCTTACTCGGCCATTTCAGAGGGCAGTTAAGGGTCAAACACATTGCTGTGGGTCTGGAGTCACATATAGGCCAGACTGGGTAAGGACAGCAGATTTCCTTCCCTAAAGGACAATAATGAACCAGATGGGTTTTTACGACAATCCAGTAGTTTCATGGTCACCATTACTGACACTAGCTTTTTATTTCAGATTTATTTAATTAACTGTATTTAAATTTCCCAGCTGCCTTGGTGGGATTTGAACTCATGGTTTACGGATCATTAGTCCAGGATTACTAGTCCAGTAACCTAACCACTATGCTACTATCCCCCAGGTATCATGGGAGAGCCGCCACCTCCAGGTTCACCCACTATGCTGACTTCATAGAATCATAGAAATTTACGGCCCAGAAGGAGGCCATTCGGCCCATCGTGTCTGTGCCGGCCGAAAAAGAGCTATTCAGCCTAATCCCGCTTTCTAGCTCTTGGTCCGTAGCCTTGCAGTTTACGGCACTTCAAGTGCATATCCAAGTACGTTTAAATGTGATGCGGGTTTCTGCCTCTACCACCCTTTCAGGTAGTGAGTTCCAGACCCCCGCCACCCTCTAGATGAAAAAAGTTCTCAACTCCCCTCTAATCCTTCTACCAATTACTTTAAATCTATACCTCCTGGACTTGGACATATATCGGAGTTACATCATCATTGTTGGGTCAAAATCCTGGAACTCCCGCCGTGACGCCATCGTGGGAGCACCATCACCACACTGACTACAGCGACTCAATGAGAAGGTCCACTACCCCCTTCTCAGGGCAATTAGGCATGGGCAATAAACACAGCCTTGCCAATGTCACCCACATCCAGATAACAAATCACAAAAATGCAGATTTGATATTGGATCATTAAGTCTGCCACAGAGGGTTGACTTTATTCTGAACTTTCATTGCTGGGTTTGTCATCTTGGAGGCACCTCAACTCCAAAGAGATCACTCTTCCCAAGTTGTTGCATTGCTATCATCAGCCGTGGCTCAGTAGGTAGTACTCTCACCTCTGAGTCAGAAGGTTGTGGGTTCATAGTCCCACTCAACAGACTTGAGAACTGTCAAAGTTGCTGTCTTTCGGATGAGACATTATGCCGAGTCTGCCCTCTCAGGTAGACATAAAAGATCCCATGGCACAATTTCAAAGATGAGCAGGATAGTTCTCCCTGTTACCCTGGCCAATGTTTATCCCACAACCAACATCACTAAAACAGATGAACTGATCATTATCACGTTGCTGCTTGTGGGAACTTGCTGCGTGAAAATTGGCTGCTACATTTCTTACATCACAGTGACTACACGTCAAAAGTACTTAATTGGTTGTAAAGCGCTTTGGGACGTCCTGAGGTCATGAAAGGCGCTATATAAATGCCAGTCTTTTTGTAATCTCCTGTATTTTCCCTCAGATTGTCATGCCCCCTAACTTGCTATCATCAGCAAACTTCAATGTCATTCATCTTGTGCTAATATCCAAATCATATGTATAAATGGAAACAAAACAGGTTCCAGCATCGATCCTTGGGCCACACCACTACCCACATCCCACCAACCTAAAAAACATCCATTTACTCCTACACTCTGCTTTCTCTCCACCAGCCATGCCCCTTTAAGATCATAAGCCACAATCTTTGTAACAAGTCTCTCATGTGGCACTTGATCAAACGCTTTATGAAAGTCCATATAAGCATATCCACTACATTTCCTTTATCTATACACTGATTTTCATGTTAAATTCAATAAAATTAGTCGAGTATAACCGATCCATTACAAATCCATGCTGACTGTTCCTCATTAGCACATGCTTTTCTAATTTCATCCCAGATTATCGACTCTCCCAGCCTAGATTTGGGTTTTGCATCAAAATAACGCGAAGACTGACTTCCACCAGCCCTGATGGCCCCATTGTGACCCCGCCCAATTTTCCTGGGTCCCACTTCTTTCATAATTGCCACCTTTTGTGGGTGGGCTCCCAATGTTATTTGCACTTCTCTTGGGAAACGTCTGGTGCTTTAGTAGCAGTCAAGTGGCTGCAACAGTAGAAAGAATGGAGGCAGCTTTTTTTTTTAATTGAGGTGGCAGAAGCAACAGAAGAGAAGAAATGTCCAGAAGTGGTTTACAGGGTCATAGAGCCCCAAGGTTTACTGAGCCCTCAGTACCGGACCCGTTGACAGAGATTCGGGTGAGGCAAGCTAGAATATTGCCGAACATACGAAACTGGTGGTCAGGAAAAGACCAGCTGGTCCATCAAGCCTGTTCCATACCGTCATGTTGCAATCAGGCATCTAGACCCCAATGCTTTCACCCACCCACCAGCAGCCATGTAATCTGAGAGAGGGAAAAATACAAATAAAAGACCCTTATCCAACAGAGGGGAAAAATAATTATTTTCCAGAGCCTCTGTGTTACCCACTATTTGAAGGGACCAAAACTAGACATAGTATTCCTACCAAGGTCTTGTACAAGAACCAATGGTGCTTTTTGCTTTATATTGGATCAGCCTATTAATACATCCTAATTCCAGGTGAAACAGCGATTTACTTGTACTTCTTTCAATTTAGTATACTGTATTCGCTGCTCACGATGCGGTCTCCTCTACATTGGGGAGACCAAACGCAGATTGGGTGACCGTTTTGCGGAACACCTCCGTTCAGTCCGCAAGCGTGACCCACAGCTTCCGGTTGCCTGTCATTTTAATTCTCCTCCCTCTGACCTCTCTGTCCTCGGCCTCCTACACTGTTCCAATGAAGCTCAAAGCAAGCTCGAGGAACAGCACCTCATCTTTCGATTAGGCACTTTACAGCCTTTCAGACTCAACATTGAGTTCAACTATTTCAGATCATAACCTCTGCCCCCATTTTTTCAGGCAGCAGCTGTTAGTGATTATTCCCATTTACACCTCCTCTAGACCCATCTTTTGTTTCTTTACTTGTCCCATTACCATCTCCTTTCACCTTGCACCATCATCCCTTTTGTCATTTAACCTCTCCTGCCTTCCACCCTATCACAGACCTTCCCTCTTGTTCTTTCCTCCCCTCCCCCCCTTCTCTGCCTCTGTGCTTGCTTAAAACCGGTTACATCTCTAACTTTTTCCAGTTCTGACAAAAGGTCATCAACCTGAAACGATTAATCTGTTTCTCTCTCCACAGATGCTGCCTGACCTGCTGAGTATTTCCAGCATTTTTGGTTTTTATTTCAGATTTCCAGCATCTGCAGTATTTTGCTTTTGCATCCTAGTTCTCTATTTTCTTTTGTTATAGCCTCATGGCACTAGTCATGAACTTTTAGAGATTCTTGCCCTATAACACCTAGGTCTCTTTCCTGCTCAACAGACTTTAGTTTGGAATCCTGCATGGTATACACATGCTTGTGTTAGCCCTACCCACTGGCATAATATTACATCAATCTACATTAAACGTCATCTGCTAGACACGGACCCATCCCCCCATCACATTCAGATCTGATAGTAGTCTTTCCTTCTCAGCACAAATCTTTGCGTCATCCGTGACTTGTAGAGAGTTCCCCGAACACCTTAATCCAGATCATTAATATAGATAGTGAAGAGTAATAGTCCTAATACCAATCCCTGGTAGACTCTACTTGTAAATGGTCTCCACACAAAAACTTGTTCCATTTATAACAACCCTCTGCCTACGAGAATGCAACCAATTCTTTATCCAACCCGGATCTGCCGTCCAATCCCACAGAAATCCATCTCACAAATTAGTCTATTTTGTCGCACTTTGTCAAGCTTTTTGGAAATCCAAGCATACGATGTAAACTGGGTTACTATCATCCACCAACCCAGTAACATCCTCAAAATATTCAGCCAGGTTGGTGAGATACGAGCTTCCTTTCCAGAATAACCCCTTCTCTGTCCAGGTGGTCATACAGAGTATTTCTAATGATCCCTTCTAGAAACTTACCTATAGCCAAAATCAAGCTATGGACCTATAATAAGTTCTGCCTTGTTGCCCTTTTTGAATATTGGCACCACATGTGCCTTCCTCCAGTCCATGGGAACAATCCCTGACCCTAGTGAGTTGTTAAAGGGGTTCACCGAGCACATCTTCCATCTCTTTGAGAACCCTCGGGTGAACATCCTGAGGACCAACAGCCTAATCTGATTTGAGGCCATTTATTCGTTCCAGGATTACATCTGCATCCAGTTTGGCACTTACAACTTTAGTGCCAACTTTACATTGCATTAATGGCAACTGAGCATAGTCTACTAGAGTGAAGACTGGTGCAAAGCAGCCATTTATAACCTCTGCCATGTCCTAGGCGTTTGCCTGAATCGGCCCTGAGAAATCCTTTAACAGTCCTTAATGGCCCTCTGACTTCCAACATAGCTAAAAAAAAATATTTTACTATTGCCATCGCAGTTATCTACTATTTTCTTTCCCACTGACCTTTTTGGCTGATAGCAGCTTTTGTTGCCTTTAGTTGATTTAGATACCTATCCCAGTTCGCTTGAGAGTTATTTTATTTTAGTCTGTGGAGAGGTTCAGGAAGATAATTCAGTTTTGTGCCGAGGCAGCTGCAGGCACGGCCGCCAGTGGTGGAGCAATGAAAATCGGGGATGTCAAGAGGCCAGAATTGGAGGTGCGCAGACATCTGGGAGGGTTGTAGGGGGTTACAGAGATAGGGAGGGGCGAGGTCATGGAGGGATTTAAAACAAGGATAAGAATTTTAAAATCGAGGTGTTGCTGGACTGGGAGCCAATGTAGGTCAGCAAGCACAAGGGCGATGAGTGAATGGAACTTGGTGCGAGTTAGGATACGGAGAGCAGAGTTTTGGATGAGCTTAAGTGTACAGGAGTTGTCCTTGAATGTGCAGCAGATAATGGAGGATTCCACAAGACACATCTGGGAGCTGTGATAGTTGTGCGCACAGATCTACATTCAAGCATGGAACGCATGGCAGGTCTAGCATGATCTACGATTGAGGCTGTACCCACAGAAAATCTAACGGCAGTCGTAGCTGCTGGTACTACAGCTACAACTGCTTATGTAGAGTGCCAGAATCAAGAGGGCAATCTCTTCCAGCCTCCAAACGATCGGGGCTGGAATCCAGACAACTGTCTTCAAAGATCTGATTGGTCCCATTCAGTCAGCTCCCCCATGATCAGAGGACAGGCAGAAGCACAGCCCAGCACGCGTGCCTCACAAGTGTCGACATGTGCGATGGTGTGGTCTTCCACCAGCCCTCTAAGATTGATTGAACATGTCAGAGTAAGCAGCCAGGGCGAGGGTGGTCTAGCTCCAACACAGAAAATACAGCCTTTAGCAGATCCCTCTGGGGTCTCAGCTGCATTAGGACGAGGGACACCTCAGGCCCACAGGATTCCTGATGAAAAGCACCAACCATCAACCTCTGAACCTCTCTCCACTGAGATAGCACCAAGGTGAAGTAGAAGACTGGCAAGTATAGGCACTAGGAGTGGATACAGTGATAGCAACAAACTTGTGCTTGTACAGTAAACACTTTAATGTCACCTACAAAACTGTGTCAGATTGATTTGTTGTAAGTGAGACAGCATGGTGGCACTTATCTTGAAGATTGGTTTATGAAGGGTTAGCAGGAGAAGCGGATGGCAGAACTTTACTGAGAGGAAGCAGTTGGCATATGTGACCCTGATGGCAAGAATGAGATGTAATGGGCAGGGATACATTTTATCTGAAGTAGTCCCTTTTGAGTAGATCACATATCTGGCAGGCAGCTAGCTGGTCTTCCTGGTCCTTCTTTGCCAGGGTTTCGTCTGGCAGGTGTCCTGGATCACCATTCCCAGCTTCCTCTGGGTCTGTTCCTTTCTGATGGCTGAACTGTGGAGCATGCAGCAAGCCATAATGATCCTGTAGACCCTGGCAGAACTATACTATGCTTCCAATTTCCACCCTTCCCTCACCTTCACATGGTCCATCTCTGACTCTTCCCTTCCCTTCCTCGACTTCTCTGTCTCCATCTCTGGGGATAGGTTATTGACAAACATTCACTACAAGCCCACTGACTCCCACAGCTACCTGGACTACACTTCCTCCCACCCTGCCTCCTGTAAGGACTCTATTCCATTCTCCCAGTTTCTCCGTCTCCGCCGCATCTGCTCTGATGATGCCATCTTCCATACCAGTGCTTCCGACATGTCTTCCTTTTTCCTCAACCGAGGATTCTCCTCTACTGTGGTTGACACGGCCCTCGACCGTGTCTGTTCTATCTCCCGCACTTCTGCCCTCACCCCTGCCACTCCCTCCCTCCCTCCCGGAACCACGATAGAGTTCCCCTTGTCCTCACCTTTCACCCCACCAGCCTCCACATTCAACGGATCATCCTCCGCCATTTCCGCCACCTCCAGCGTGATCCCACCACCAAACACATCTTCCCCTCACTTCCCCTTTCAGCATTCCATAGGGACCGCTCCCTCCACGACACCCTAGTCCACTCCTCTACCACCCCCAGCACCCCTTCCCCTTCGCCCGGCACCTTCCCATGCAAGCGCAGGAGATGCAACATATGCCCTTATACCTCCCCCCTTCCCACTGTCCAGGGCCCCAAACACCCCTTCCAGGTGAAACAGCGATTTACTTGTACTTCCTGCAATTTAGTATACTGTATTCGCTGCTCACGATGTGGTCTCCTCTACATTAGGGAGACCAAACGCAGATTGGGTGACCGCTTTGCGGAACACCTCCGTTCAGTCCGTAAGGGGGACCCCAAGCTCCCGGTGGCCTGTCACTTTAATTCACCGCTCCATTCCCACTCAGACCTCACTGTCCTCAGCCTCTTGCATTGTTCCACGGAAGCTCAGCGTAAGCTCGAGGAGCAGCACTTCATCTTTCAGTTAGGCACTCTACAGCCCTCTGGACTCAACATAGAGTTCAACAATTTCAGATCATAACCCCGGCCCCCATCACATATATATTTTTTTTTTAATCCACTTTTGTTTGGCCTTTTTTTCTTCCCTCCCAGAAGCTGGCATCTGTCCTTCATTCTGCCAGCACAATTCACACTTCATCTAGAGCCATCCTTTGTTCCTCTACCTGTCCCATTTCCACCTCCAGTTCTGACGAAAGGTCTTTGACCTGAAACATTAACTCTGTTTCTCTCTCCATGGATGCTGCCTGGCCTGCTGAGTTTTTCCAGCGTTTTCTGTTGTTATTTCGGATTTCCAGCATCCGCAGTATTTTGCTATCGCTATTATACTAGATGTCCCCTGGATTCGATAAGATACCTGAATGAAGCTTGGAGAATGCTAGTGCTCTGCACCGCAGCTATCCTTCTGGCACATTGTATCTCTGTTTGGAGGTTCCAGGGTTCTGAGTGGGCTCATGAGCCAGTACTATAAAGGGTATCCCTTGTCCTCAAACAGCCAACCAAAACCCTGGCCTGGACCAGTGCAGTGTGCTGGGATGCTTGAATGAATGAAACATGACATCTCTCTGAGTAGCAGACACTGACGTGCATTATGTGCTTATTGTCGCATACGAGTTGCACATTAAGAGATTGGAACCCTTTCCTGTTGGCATAGTTCACTGGATTCTGCAATGGTGCAAGTACAGTAACATGTATGCCACCAATGGCCCTTGGCCATGAGGAAATCCAGCCACTCTGTCAAATTGTCAAGACTAAAAGCCTATAATTTTTTGGCTTATCCCTATCCCCTTCCTTGAATAATGGGGGGGGGGGGGGGGGGTGAGGGGTAACATTTCCCACCATCCAGTCCATTGGCACAATTCCTATTTCCAAAGATTTAAAAATTAATTCCGATGCCCCTGCTCTGTCCTCCCCAACCTTCTGTATCCTGGGCCTGGTGACTTTTCTACTTTCTGCCCCATTCCCTTCTTTGATACAATTTCTATTTTAATATTTATCTCCAGTACAGGCTCTTCCACATCCTCCTCAGGTACCCCTACAATCCCAATCCACCCACCCTCAGATACTCCGGCAGTCCCACTCCACCCCCACTTCTTAAAGGAGGATAGAGAGGTTTGGGGGGTGGGGAATTCCAGAGCTTAGGGCCTAGGCAGCAGAAAGCATGGCTGCCAATGGTGGACCGATTAAAATAGGGGATGATCAAGAGGCCAGAATTGGAGGAGTACAGAGATTTGGGAGGGTTGTAGGGCTAGAGGAGGTTAGGTACTCATACAGTCCCTCTCCACCCCTCAGACACTCCTATAGTCCCAATCCACACCCATCTCAGGTACTCCTACAGGCCCACTCCACCCTTCTTCAAATACTCGTACAGTCCCAATCCACACCCGTCACTGAGGGAATGCTGCACCATCAGAAGTGCCGTCTTCCAGACAAGAAGTTAAACCGAGGCGCCGTCTGCGCTCTCAGGTGGATGTAAAAGATCCCATGGCACTATTTCAAAGAAGAGCACGGGAGTACTTCCCCACGTCCTGGCCAATATTTATCCCTCAACCAACACCACTAAAAACAGATTATCTGGTCATTATTGCTTTGCTGATGGTGGGCCCTTGCAAATTGGCTGCTGTGTTTCCTACATTACAACAGTGATTACACTTCACCAGGATTTCAATGGCTGTAAAGTGCTTTAGGACGTCCCAAGGTCATGAAAGGCACTATATAAATGCAAGTTCTTTCTTTAGACCTAGCCTAGCATCACTGCTGAATGTTCTTCTGAACTTCAGCTGCCTGTTCAATTCATTAATTATTGAAGATCAGACTCTTGTAGACAGTGCCCAACTACCCCAGTGACGTCAATTAGCTCTTTATTTATGAACTTCCCAACTGCGTTCAAACAGGATTGTGGGTCTGTGACAGTAGAACATTGCAGGAGGGGAAGGGTGCTGTTCCCCGAGGCACATTGGTGGGGTAAGGCGTCGAACCTGTACTATAGCTGATCTGGGAGTGAGAGACTAACATTTACTGGCCATGAAACATTTTTTTTTGAAAGGCATATGCCTTTGACAATGAATAAGCAGGGGTCAGAGGAACATAATAAAAATTCTTACAAGCAAAACATTTACCCTTTCCTGCTATCTTATGCTTTTGAATTTTTTTGCCCTCCCTTTTGATTAACTTGGTTGATGTCCTGTGGCACTGCTCTCAGGTTGGTTTATCATACCTCCTCGTTTTGATATTGTGTGGCACTGGGTACAAAACCATGGATTCAGTTTGCCTTTTATGGCCTTATCTACTCGCACTTTAGAGATCTGTGTGCCTGCTCATTAAGATCTTTTTACTCCTCTTTACCTTTTAGCATTTTAAGGACATTAGGAAAGTAAGAGTATGCATCTGGCCACTGCCAAAAACAAAAGCCTCTCAATTGCTCCCTTGAATATCTAGTTAATTCTCCCTTAAATTTCCCCACATTCTCTGCCTCCCTGAGCATTCCACTTCCACACATTCACCATCTTCTATGTAAAGTAGGGAAGTCTGAATTGCCTGTCCCCCTTCTCTCTTCTTACATTCAACTCTTGTCCCCTGGCTGTAGAATTTGTGGCACTCTCAAACATACTATTGGGCTTCAATTTATCTGCTCACTGAAGAATCTTGAATACTTCAACATCTGCCCAAACCACAGGAATTGCTTTGCCAATCAGAAAGTGAATAGTGGCAGTATGAACTATAGAAGTGTGGGGGGGGGGGGGGGGGGGCGGGGAGAAAGAATGAATGCTGGTAGGGTGAACTGGGAGGAGGGGAAGGCCAAGGCTGCCAGTATAACCAAAAAAATGCAATGGGAATGTAAGGTGCTAATATAAACTGCGCAGGAACAAGTGTCCACATGAAATAGGATTGGGCAGGGAAGAAATGACAGAGGGAGTATTTCTGAACTTGAACTTGGAGAGGATAGCTTGAGGGGAGTGCCTCTGTGAAGAGGAGCAGGGAAGTTAACTGTTGACAGCCTTCAGGGAAGTGATGGTTTTGTCAAAGTTGGATGCATTCAAAAGTCACCTAATTTTCTTAAGATTTTTTTAAGCTTAAAAATCAATCAATTCTGACGGTTTTACCCAAAATATACCATGCCTTCAGAATGGTGTGCAGTGGGCATGCGGGAGAGAAAGTGGCAGGGAAGAGTCACCATTTGGAAGTGTCTACAGTTTTAAATTTCTTGCCCACCCCCCACCAATAATGTGTACGAGCACATGAATACCTCTGGGAAACCCGTGGCCTGGTAATAGAGACCCACCTATTGTATTCATACTACCAAATATCCAGTCTTATCTCATGCTGAGCAACTTCAGAATGTAAAGTCTAGACTTCAAAGCTACATGCAAGTTTTTTCTCCATGTACACAATGCAGATTTTTCCCTCCCCTTTCCCTAATATAGGAAAGCAATAGTGTGTCCTAAACTATCAGTTTGTGACATTGCTCATGTGGTGCCTGGAATAATTTGAATGTAAATTATATTGTTTCATATTTTTCCTCAATCGGCATGAATTTCAAAACTCTTACCCACCTCAGCAGGTTTTACAAACTTCAGATGTTCTCCAGAAAATAACAGGCCAAGTTATCAATAAGGGCAAATCACCAGAACCAAGTCCCTTTAAGATATTAATTTTATGTACATGATTGTTCTTCTCCACATTGTATAGAATCTTACAGTACAGAAGGTCGTCATTCGGCCCATAGTGCCTGTGTCAGCTCTTTGAAAGAGCTATTTAATGAGTCCCACTCCCTTGCCCTTTCCCCATAGACCTGCAAATTTTCCTTTTCAAGTATATATCCATTTTCCTTTTGAAAGTTACTATTGAATCTGTTTCAACCACCCTTTCAGGCAGTGCATTCCAGATCATAACACTCACACTTGAGAGATCTGTGTGCCTGCTCATTAAGGTCTTTTTACTCCTCCATACCTTTTAGCATAAAAAAATTTCTTCTCATCTCCCCTCTGGTTCTTTTGCAATTATCTTAAATGTGCGCGCTGTGGTTACCGACCCTCCTGCCAGTGGAAAGTTTCTCCTTATCTACTCTAACAAAACCATTCATAATTTTGAACAACTATTAAATCTTCCTTTAGTATTCTCTGCTCAAAGAACAATCCCAGCTTCTCCAGTCTCTCCACATAACAGAAGTCTCTCATCCCTGGTATCAGTCTGGTAAATCTCCTCTCCAAATTTTGACATACTTGCTAATGTATGGTGCCCAAATGTTGAACACAATACTCCCAGCTGAGGCCTAACCAGTGTTTTTATAAAGGTTTAGCATAACCTCCTTACTTTTGTATTCTTAGAAGTCCTGTTCAACCCAAAACAACTGAAATGACAACTGGTTAAACCTTTTACCACACTTCGCTGTTCCCATCTGAATTTTCTCCCCATGAGCTCTCCGGGTGGTCGTGAAAGGCGCTATATAAATGCAAGTCTCTCTTTCTTCAAGGCATCAGTTCAGATGGGAAATGATTCTACAGGTGCTAGCAGCCCTTCAGCCCATCCAAGCAGGGCATAGCGAGCGTTAGAGGTTGTGGGAACCAGGTTGAGCCCAATCCGTTCCTCACCATCCACTTTCCAACAGGAGTCATTGGATAGCCATCACAAGAAGCACTCCCACCCGTAATCTAGGCGCGCAGTGCCAACCTGCTTAAGGATCAACAGCACGAGCCAGGTTCCAAGCTTTGATGATGCATGTCGCAATATTATAGACATGGACATAACAGCAGCAGGGTGGCTGCAAAAATCTGGTACACAAGTTACCATTTGATGCAAGCCGACACCAACAGCATCTCAATAATATGCCCGATTGTAGGCGTGGAACTGGTACACGTGGCTTTTTAAATGGCTTTTTTGGGTAGACTTTTGTGCTCAAGGAGAGGGATGTCCGAGTTTGGGAATGATGCACTATCCATCTGAGGCATCCAGCATCGAACAGATGCAGAGTAAAACTCACTTGGCTCTAATGATCTACTCTCCAAGGTCAGAATAGCAGCCCTACCACACCAGTGTAATTTTTCCATTTTCCACACCAACCGTCCTGAGTGAAATTGCTAATTCATCCCAAACTCGGATCATGCCAATAGGAACTAGATTGAGGCTAACCAAACTCATTTCATGAAGGATCCTCATAGCCAGAGGAGGCTTCTATTCACCAGCCTGGGCCAGATTTAAGCCCAGGTACCCAGAGATGAAAGGCTAGTGTCTGACCCACACTGTATGTGTTTATAAGCAGCCAAGTAATTTAGCTTCAGTATGTTGAGTAAAAATCAAAATGACGAAAATATGTTCCGAAACCAGACAGAAAGAAACGACTATAATAAAGCTTTGTAAAAAGCCTTTATTGTAGTTAACACTGAAACATTGTGAATCCCAGGAACATTCAGTAAATCAGCTCTAATGTCAAAGGTACCTGATGCATGACTGGGGCTTACAATTCATTCTGACTCAAGAAAGTGTTAAAAGGGCAAATTGAGTCATAGGCTGTAGATAAGAGGTCAACTGCAAAGATCACCAGTGTAAAAATGTGAATTGTGGTTGTGTACTGGTCCATCAGTGAATTAATCCAATATCAGAATGAGAGCAACAGGACAAATGAACCCCAACTGATCGGCAGAGGGCTACGAGCAATCGGCTTGCACCGATTGCACCCCATCCAGTCTTGGCCTGTGCTGCTCTCCAAGAAGCTGTAGGTTAATTTTCCTTGAAACAAAATGGCTCTGGAGAGTTTAAGGAATAGAGTGAGACACAGCAGTAGGCAGAGCAACGTTCCCTTGTGCCTCAGCAACAGTGGACCAGTACAAGGCGTGTACCACCAAACCGGTAGACAGGTGGATGGGGGAAAGGGAGAAGGAGAGAAGAGAGGGAAACAGCACCAGTACCAAATAGGTTACGTTCCCCCCTCCCCCATAAGCTGCATTTCCAATTACCTTTCAGAGACTAGCTTCTGGTTTGGAACTGATACACGACGAGACTGGAGGAATTTGCAAGGCCTTCAAAGTGAGCAGAACTGAGCTGTACTGTACAGGGCTTTATTCAATCCTAGTGTTGCTAGATCGGTTTCTGTCAGCAATGGCATTCTGGGGAAAGGAGGGGCAGTGAGGTGAAGGCTGTAATCAGCAAACTATTAGTTACTGTTCCAAGACCTGCTGTGCTGAGAAAGGAGCTGAACCATGAACAACCCATCAATTCACCTCCCCCCTCCAAATCACCAGCAGGCACAAAATAAACCTCAGAAAAATAACCAAAGAAAAATCAACTTAGTGTTGACCCTGTCCAATCCCTTCTACGTTATGGTATAAACAGCAAAATTGCAGAACAAGAGGGGTTTCTGATGCCCCATTAAATGAAGCAATGAGCTCGACCAAGAATTCCCAATAGTGACTACTCCCTCCTCCTTCCCACAGCCCTCATGCTGTTCCAACACTGGAGGTTGGACACTACTTGGTCACAAAAGTCAACAATTCTGCTGGCTGGCCTGGGAGCCTCCAGGCAAACCTCCGCCCCAGACTTAATTGTTTGATAACTAAAGCAATTAGCAGGTATGCAACTGAATGGACTTCAAACTAATTCAGTAGGTAACTTATGGTACAGACCAAGTATGGACAGATTCCACATAATATAGAGGAATTGGAGCTTGGCACTGGGAAAAGGAAGGGGATGAAAATAGTGAGCTTGGATGATATATGTGGACTTAAAAAGGGCAGAATAGACTGGAGGGGCTGTTGGGCTCTCATTGCTAGCTTATATCCTTGAAAGGTAAAGTGCATCCTGTATACATTCTGAACAGTTACACGTTGTTGGAAAGTTTGTGAATGAAAGGTGTTTTTTTTTTTTTGCATGTTCCTTCAGAAAGCTAACCATAAAATAGCAGAAGATTTAAATTAAAAACGCTTGCAGATAATATCCACTTGGTGAACAGAAAAAGCTTTTTTGCAATTTTAAACTGCCAATGATGGAGGCTACCGTCAAAAATTTGAAAGAATCTCTCAACAACCCATAAGCAGTAGATTTTTTTGTTCCTTTTTTAAAATGAGACAGTATCACTTCTCGTCAGACTATTCAGGGAACAATTCAAGGCCGTCACTGATGAAAATTACGCAAGGAATTTTTTTTTAAAAGTTTGACGCAGATTACATATACAAAATAAAAACGTCGGTGGACAAAAAAAAAAAATCTAGCTTGCATTTATAATGAATTCCTGAGGCATGAGTCAGGTAACTGCAGTGAAACAACAAGCCATCTGCCTACCAGGTGAGACACACTGGCATTATTACCTGCGCCTCAGACAAGAACACCCGGCCAATATTATTCAAACATAATTGAATCAGCTCAACTGTGCCTCGTGAAATACTGCACAAAGTAACCACGTGAACGATTCCAACCGTGAATGCTAACACGCAGCTACTAAGTTCAGAGGGAAAAGATGCAGGTTACTGGATTACAGCTAGAGGAGACAGCACAACAGTGGTAACTGCTCAGCACAGCCCATTAGCACAGCAATGGCTCAGTACAGAGAGAAGCAGAAATGCAAATCCACTTTCTTTTTGAAGCACCTCAAAGCTAATCTTTTGAGTTTATCAACTGCTGCAAACTGGAGACTATTACAAGAAAAGACAAACAGATTTCCAGTTCTGTTGCATCCCTCAATGACCAAAGCCATTTTCCTGATGACATAATGCCTTTTGGCTCCGCTGGTCTTGGACCAGCAACGGAACAATTATTCCAGTCCTGTAACAGTAAATAGTCACCTCTCACCAGAGTCAGGATAAGCAAAGCATACATCATGACAAGCACCACTGGGACCCTGGGGAAAAAAATACATTATAAGACTCACCCCCTGAACCAACTTATGACCAACCCCCTCCTTATCCACTCAGAAATGACACTTCATTGTGATTTACAAAGGTGCTTCAGCACATCTTCAAAATAACTATCAACCAATCTGTGCACCTCAAAACGCTACTTAACTCCTGCATCCAGGACAGGTACATAATCATTTTCTACAACCTGCCTTGGGGACAGCTATGCTCTCTCTCTTCCTCCCACCCCCCGCCAAAATTAACTGCTGAACATGAATTTCCTGCATTCAATAGTCTGTGGGATGCATCAGTGTCGTGTAGGCTCAGTTTCTGACCGCAGTTCCATGCCTATTGCTATGGAAT
This sequence comes from Squalus acanthias, assembly GCA_030390025.1. Classification (NCBI taxonomy): domain Eukaryota; kingdom Metazoa; phylum Chordata; class Chondrichthyes; order Squaliformes; family Squalidae; genus Squalus; species Squalus acanthias. Next base: position 41,952,776 of record CM059443.1, read on the forward strand.
AATTTGGATGTGCTGTCCTTGGTCAAAGCCTGTAGATGATCCATTTGACTCTCTAAACTGGGGCCAGTTAGTGCTATTAAGAATATTGATGCCACAAAGTAGTATAACATTAAGAAACAGCTACGTGCAGTACTTGAGAGTGAGCTCTAACAAACTTAAACCGCTGCTACTTACTCAGACAAGCTAAAGATTCCTGCAGTGATTGCAAGCTGCTGTTTAATACCGTGCTTCAGTTTTTTTTAATAAAGATACAGACCGCAACACACACTTTCTAAACAGCAATGCAAGACAGGCTGCTTTTTAAATACAGCAGTTTTCAACGTGGGAAATTTTGCGTTTTTATTTTTAAAAAAAAACATTTTGCTGCCTTACTATGGGTACGGTTGCATTTCCAGTAGTTGGCAGACACAAACCAGGCAATCTCTTATCAGGCATCACAACAGCTGCCAGCTTCATTCCAGAATGGCAATCTCACGTCTGCTATTACTACTTAAATGATTGTACATTTCTGTCCACCAGCCCCTCCTCCCACCCCACCCCCCCACCCTGACACAAACATACAAAGAAAAAAAATCTACTGAAAGTTCTGATTGTAGGCAAGTTTGAAACATTACGCTGCAGAAGCACTTTGACCTCTTCCACCCAAATCCAGGCCCATATTCACAAAAGGCACAAATGCAAAAAATGTTATATCTAAAATTCAGGGGCGAGGGAATTTTTGGCGCATATATACTGCATAAACTTTTGTGAATACAGGCCCCATTCTCCCACCCCCCTTCCACTGGCTAGTCGTTATGAGCTGTCAAATGTCACCTAGTATAGACTGACCAAAGGGATACTGTGTCTGATTCGTTTAAATATGTGCTTTCCAGTGCTGCACTTCACAATGCTGATACGGCCAGGTAATGCACACTAGGCCTGGCCTCACCAAAAACCACCCACTGCAAATACAGAAAGTGAGCTGGGTTCTGGAAAGAAGCATGGGGGTGGGTGGGGGTTTGGGAGAAGAGGAAGGGAGGGAAGGAGAAAAAAAAAATCATTCATCATCAAAGTTCTGCTGGAGAAGGAAGTTTGCGGCGAGGTTTTCATTCTTCTCACAGGCGAAGTAGGCCTGAATGACAAGTCCCTCAGGGAAACCCAGCGCCTTTAACTGAAACAAGAAAACAAAATATTAACTGTAGCAATTAATTGATCTTTTTTCTCTCTCTTCACTAGAGACATGTCCAAAAATAAAAACAGTAAGTAGACAAGCCCCTGCTGGTAATAAGGGCACAGGACAGCAGTGCACTGGAATGACATTGCACGCACCACACCACATGTGCTACATCTGCACATTCCCATCAACTCTTTGATCTCAGACAGGATGCATAGAAATCATGCTCCAAGAGGGAGAAAAGGCCCATTACAGATCACCATCTAGAGACCCAAAAGTTGTTGAGGGTGAAGGTATTAAGAAGAAGTGAGAGCAATAAATGAGTATTATTTTCACAACTATTAGCAAGAGACACCATAGTATTGGAGGCCCAACAGTCTGTCAACCAAGTGATAGGATGCTGGTTTGTGCCTGTGATTCTACATGGAGATCTCCCAATCTCAACTGTGCTGATGATAAACAAGCAACGAGCTTAGACTAAAATCTTCCCTACAGGGAGTGAAAACAAATTGTGGGTATAGTTACCCCAAGCAATCATGTAAATTGGGCATGTTCTCACTGAAAAAGAGAGATAGATGAGAGGTGATGTGATTGCTGTTTTTAGGATTCTAAAGGGACTAGATAATGTAGACCATGACAAGCTGTTTCACCTTGTCCAGAACAGTAGAACCAGAGGATACGGCCTGCGTTTGAAGGGGGTAAATTCAAAACTAAGCTGCTGAAATGTTATTTCAGTGAGCGAGTGGTCAATCTATGGAAAAGGCTCTCTAGAGAGACGGTGGAAACAGTTTGTATTGATTCATTCAATTGCAAACAACTTGCATTTATATAGTGCTTTTAACTCAGTAAACGTCTCAAGGTGCTTCACAGGAGCGTAATCAGACAAATTAATACCGAGGCACGGCTGCGAATTGTGGAGCGAAGGAAGTCGGGGATGCACAAAATGCCAGAGTTGGAGGAACGCAGAGTTCTGGGAGGGTTGTAGGGTTTGAGGAGGTTAGAGATAGGGAGGAGCAAGGCCATGGACAATTTGAACACAAGGATGAGAATTTTAAAACTGAGGCGTTACTGGACTGGGAGCTAATGTAGGTCAGCGAGCACAGGAGAACGGGACTTGGTCCAAGTTAGGATATGGGCAGCAGAGTTTTGGATGAGCGCATGTTTAGAGGGTGAAAGTTGGGAGGTCAGCCAGGAAAGCATTGGAATATTCAAGTCTGGAAGTAACAAAAGCACGGATGAGGGTTTCAGCTGCGGATGGGCTGAGACAGAGTCAAAGATGGGTGATGTTACGGAGGTGGAAGTAGGCAGTCTTAGTGAGCAAGAGGACAGGGGATCAGAAGCTCAGCTCAGGGTCAAATAGGACGCTGAGGTATTGGATAAATAGAAATTAGATAGATTTCTTTCAGAAAATAACATATTTTGGGATACAGTATATGAGTAAGTTGAGACAGAACATGTGGTAAGTGTAGCGTGTTTGGGAGGAACAGGTGACTTTGGACCTATGGTTCCCAAATTCTCAACCACTGGGATTTCCTCGCCTCATGTCTGGGTCTGTTGCAGACCAATTGACAGAGATTGATTGTTGTGATTAGTCAACAACTCCATTATCGTTGTCTCATGTGACTACCAGGATGGTAAAAGGCAAACTAGATTGGCCTTGGTCTTTTTGTCTAGAGATTCCTATGTTCCTAACAATCCATCACCAAGTTTTTAACTCTCCCCTCTTTTCCCAATTCCTTGCTAGGATACACATTGGGTACTTGGGAGCGAGTGATGGACAGCTGCTGCTACTCGGTGGAACTGTCTCCCAGCATGAGTCACCACATGCAGGAGAAGCAGGAGATAGAGAGACACAGACAGCCAAGCACGATCATCCTGTCAATCAAAAGGGATACAGAAGATGCAGCAGACAGTTACAAGCTCAGTGAGCAGTAAGGGACCTGAATATTTTTACAACAAACACAAAGGTTAAGGACAGAAATACTTGTGAAAACATAGCAGTTACATTGTCATGGTAATACAAGAGTAGAAGTTTACATTTTGTATTAAATGGGGAGGGGGGGGGGGGGGGAGAGAATGAATTGCACATATCTTAAACAAACAATAAAACACAATGCAAAAATGACCCTTTCTAGGTATTACAGGACACATTCCACATCAGTGAGTCTGAAGAGCTAGCTGCTGCTGGCTACACTTGCTCCACTTTGGCACCAAACTGGGATACAATCTTTAATATAAGTATACAGGTGTGCTGCTGTCATCGACAGCAAGAATCAAACTATTCTGCAGCAATTACATTCTCAAAACAACCCCACCCCCATTCCATTAAATTAAGTTGGCTGATTATATGGGCTTTAGCTTATCCTAGTTTCTAGGAGGTAGGGTAACAAATGTGCTGACAGGGGAAGAGGGAAATTCCACTGTAGAGGAGACTGGCTATATCCTTATTGATTTTTTTCCTTTACCCAATTACTTTACTCCTCCCCATCTCATTTTGAAAACTTTTTCCAAACCTGCATGATTTAGAGAAGTTACAAGTTGTTTCTGCATCACCAACTGAATGTGTTGTCCCTTTATGACGATGCTAGTTTTCCAATAACTTTTCTGGTAAATAACCCATTGTGTCCTTCCCGCTTTAGATTTTACCCACATCACCTCTGCCCCGACTAGCATTGCTGTGCAGCTGGTCACTCAGAGATGTGTCACACCTTCAGTGAACATTGCCATATGAAAAACCTGGTCTCTGCTCACCACCATCCCTAGACGAGCAGCACAGCTGAAATTGAGAATTGCAAATTTGAACCCAAGTCCTACCATTTTGCAGCTCCCGTATTGCTCATGCTACATGCCACACAACACTATCTATCCTTAACCAAAATGAAAGCTATTTTCAGAATAAATGGAACTAAGCTGCCTATTCCTAACTGCCCGCTAACTTCACTTCATTTTGGTGCATTAGATGCATAATATCCTGCTGGGGACAACCACCATTAAATGGACCCTGATGGTTTTTGGGAGCAGAGAACGGCCTGGAGAAACTGTTCTGGGGTATCAAAGGACAAGAGCCAAATACATGCTCCAGCAAGCCTGACTACCTAGAACTTCTGCATAAGCTCTAGGTAACAACAGAGGGTTCTACAGGCATGGGTATCAGTGTGTTAAGCTTCATCACTAGAACGCTGTGCATATGGTTTGGATTTATACGGATTAAATCTCAAGGAGCAGTTTGAGTTCTTGCCATAAACGTGAAGGTCTGCCTTAAGCACTAGCACTCTTGTGCTGTTGCTTCAGTTTCAGTCCTATATACCCCCACAGCCTGGCCACATAGCACTGGTGATGGCATGGAGGAAGCCAAGCAGCAAGGGAAGGGTTCCCCCAGGGCTCCAGGAATCAATCCATGCAGATCTGGGCTTTGACAACTTAGTTGAAATGCACCGCACTTCTTATTTCATATCTGAAATGTGCCCCACTATAATGCAATAGTTAGAGAGTTTAACTCTGGGGGAAAAATACAGCATTTCTGCACCTCTAAGGCTGGGAAGACTGCCTTATTTAGATACATACAGGCAACAGAATCAACAATGTAATTAGATATAAAAAGTTGTAGATCCCATTTTGTTTCAGCTTTAGAACATCTGTTTTTGCTTTAACGATTATCCTCAATTACCGCACAAATGCCGTAATGCGCGTTTTAAGGAAGGATTTCAGTCTGCGCGGGTGGCCCTGAAATGCAGATTGAAAGTTTGATGCCTGCATTTGTTAGTGATAAAGGGAGTTGCATGAAATAGAAAATTTATTACTACATCTTAGTTTACAAATCTTTGCGTGCACAAAAATAAACATCCTCAGGTTTTCAAAATCCACTTACCCTTTCTATTGCTTCCTTCTCCTGGGGTGTAACCTGGATGTAGTTAGTGTGTGGTGACCCGTGACCTTCTGCCCCTTCACTTCCGGCCTCTCCCAAAGGATCATTCAGCATCTGAACAAACTGCTCCTGGTGCTGAGTTATTTGCTGGAAGACAATGGGAAACACGGAGTGGGCATCAGTGGAACTGGCACATCGGGACACCGCTCCGATCAACGGGTAGCTCCTTGACCTCGGAGGTAACAGCACTTAAAGTACACAATTCAATCATTTGAAACAAGTTATTAAACCTGAGAAAATGTCACTATTTAGCACTTTTTTTGTGCTCATCAAGCCTTCCTCTGTGCTGTAAAATTTTATAATTCTGACTCGTCTCTTCCATCTGGACTGGATCTGAACCGAGATCCAGAGGCAAAGAGGACAGAGGACACTGTGTCATACAATTGCTCTTGCTCCCTCTTTACTGTTATAGGGCAGTGGAAGCAGATTCAATAGTAACTTTCAAAAGGGAATTGGATATATACTTGAAAAGAGAAAAATTGCAGGGCTATGAAGAGCGAGCAGCAGACTGGGACTAACTGGATAGCTCTTTCAAAGGGCCAGCAGACACGATGGGCCGAATGACCTCCTTCTATGCTATATGATTCTATGAAAACCACATGTTCCTATTTACAAGTAATGTGGGTTTTGATAAGGAAAGGTGTACTGGTACTGCAAGACACGGGGCTGCCCTTGGACAACATCCACTCATCCAGAGACCAATCCAGGACGAGAGAATACTGACCCGTGGCTGGAAAGAAAATAGAACAGCCCACAATTACGCTCAGAACAGATTGTTCCACCGACATTGCCAATTGAAAAAGATACAACAATCCATGAGGAGTCATACAGACCAAGTTACCTTAACCAAGGCTGCACAAGCACTGTACACACACAGCAGGATGTGGGCTGGAGAAAGGTGACTGGCAGAAACAGAGAGAGATGCTACATTGTTCAATTAAAAGAACCAAAAAGGTTTCTGGAGAGTCCTTGCAAAAGATTGCTAAACCTGTGTTTTGGGCCTTCTGGCAAAGGCTCTCTTGAACTACCTTTCGGCAGGCTGCCAAAAAACATTTTGCTCAAACTCTCTGACCCATGAAAGACAGGAAGATGGTTCGCTGTTCTGAACTAAAGGATGAAAATATGTCAGTCTAATACTAGGAAACAGAACACGTGGCCACTTTTGAGGCCGGTGTCAGAAACCAGCACTCTCCGATCAAACACCAGAAAAAGATCCCTGTACCCTGCATCAACAATGTGCCTGGTCTCAGCTGTGGTTCAGTGGGTAGCACCCTCGCCTTTGAATCAGAAGGTTGTGGGTTCAAGTCCCACTCCAGAGACTTGAGCACATAAATCTAGGCTGACACTCCAATGCAGTAGTGAGGGAGTGCTGCACTGTCAGTGGTGCCATCTTTCGGATAAGACGTTAAACCAAGGCCCTGTCTGCTCTCTCAGGTGGATGTAAAAGATCCCATGGCACTATTTCAAAGAAGAGCAGGGGAGTTATCCCTGGTGTCCTGGCCAATATTTATCACTCAACCAATATAACAAAAACAGATTATCTGGTCATGATCACATTGCTGTTTGTGGGAGCTTGCTGTGCACAAATTGGCTGCCACGTTTCCTAAATTAAAACAGTTACTACACTTCAAAGTGCTTCATTGGCTGTAAAGCGCTTTGGGACATCCCGAGGTCATGAAAGGCGCTATAGAAAATTCAAGTATTTCTTCTCTTAACCCCAGTGTTAGAGAGAAAAAAGTTGCATTCGTTTAACATTTCTATTTCCCTCAACAGCCATAGATTATGGACGGTTTATGCTTATATCCCCCAAGAACTAGGTTTAGGCTTCCCAAACTCATTTCATTTAAGACTCATACAGCCAACAGTGAGACTTCCAATCCATCAGTCTGGTTGAGCTGTAGCAATAAAAAAAAGACTGGGTCATTTGCAAGCCACAGCATGTTAAAGAAACAAAACCGATCACCCTTTATATAAAGCCTTGTGAATCGTTTATGCTCGAGAGGGGAAATAAATCACAACTTCCACTCGATTGCTACCCAGTGACACCTACTGGAAGGTACAGATGTGCAGACATCAAGCAAAGAAAGCATCAGACCTGCTGCGACGTCACTCACAATCAAATAGCCTGCCGAGGCTCCCAGTTTCAGTTTACACGTGAACAGCAGCCACTTGGGGCGAGGCGCTGTTGGCAGCCATGGAACTGTACCCCCAGCGAGAGTAACCAGATTGAGAAGGGTAGATAGAAATGCAAGGCAAACGTCAGTTTTGCAGACAGGGGCACTGATGCGAATGATATTGGACAGGCAACAAATAGATGGCGCACCTGTAGGAGCGTTGGGTTGTCTCTGCCGAGCTGCTGGAGGAGGGCTGGCAGTAGTGCCGGGTTCTGCTGTATTATCTGGCGCATCTGCTGAAACTGGGGTTGAGTTCGCAGAAATTCCAGTGGGTTACCTGGAAGAGACCACCGATAAAGTTAGCAACCTGCACAAACCAAGACCTACATTTAAGTGAATTTAACCGGTACAATTTTTGTATTATATACATGAATTCTGCGGTTCCACATTCCGTCACAGTAGTTTACAACCACTGTGCATTCCTGCATGCTACTCACCCTACCAGTATGACGGCATGCTACATTCCCCACAGTAACACAGTTTATAGTGACTGCTTGCCATGCCACCCACATTAACAGCAAAGTTCAGCATTGTTCTCTGTTACCCACATTAATCAACTGCACTCACTGCTTGGTGTAGGCTGTGATGACGGCTGTGATGGTGGTTGTGTTGTGACTCGAGGTTGTGGTTCCTCTGGGACTTCTGGCTCTGCCGGGATTCCCTAAAAGAGCAAAACACCGATGACACACCTTCCTTTATATTCAACCGCACAGACTAAAGGCAGCACTACTATAAACCAGCCCAAACATTATGAAACAATCTGAGCAAACCCCCTGCCACCTATGAAATGGGTACTTCAAGGTGGAGTAAGGGAAGAAGAAACAACACAGAGTTCCCCCAAACTTAAGCATCAATATAATCGGAATTACAAAACCAGAGCAACACAACCCAGAGGCCAGAATACGAGGTCCGTGCCAAACATGCTTCAGTCTTCAACAAGTGATGAGATTCAAATGTTCACAATTTTTCAATCTTGGGTTGGTTACTCCCTGGCTTAGCCAGGAAGAGATAAGCACAGTCCCTGGCCACAGCTGTATAACCTCGGACGAGAAAATGGTAAGAGAGTCAGCCTAGTTTTACTTACAAAAGAAAAGGAACCAGTAGGCCAGTTTAGCAAGCTGTTGGCTCAATCGCAATTAATACCATGTTTTTAAAAAAAGAGGGAGCTTTGCCATCAGTACTCTTTAAAAGTATGTCAATTCTGGCGTTTTGGTTCCAACAGGCGAGATTCAAAACAGCAAGTGTGGAGACCAGAAGAACTGCCTTAAAGAGTTGAGTCTAACAATTTGAGTAAGTCTAACAGAAGAAAGCCAGTAAGTGCAGGGTGCTATTAACAGTGTATGCTAATCCAGCATCCTTGTACAGTACGGACAAACTCCAATGACCCCATTTTCCCAGTCCAGAACTTGCCATTGAGGAATCACAAATACAAACTTAGATCCCGCTACTCCAAGATGCAGCATAATGAAACCTCAATATCTTGCTCTCATCTGTCAGATGATCACATGACTCAAAAACTGATTGATTAAACCCTTGGGTTTAATCAAACAGCATGGGATCACAGGTGTGGATCTGTAGCTTACTACTAGGTGCTGCAGCTCTGGTGTTCTACTTTGAGCCCAATAATTCATGTATTTTCCAAGAGCCCCTGTTAGGGAGTATTACTTTATCAGAGAATTATACCACTCTGCTCTTACTTGAGCACACACTTTGTAGATCAAGAGAGGGTTATCACTACTGGATACCACCAATTCACCACTGCATTATGGACGTCCTCATTTGACATTTTCCATTTGAGGTGCCTTCCATTACACTGTGCACTTGAGAAATACCTCATCTCCCTCATGATCTAGTGAACAAAGGCACTGTCTGGCGTAATACTAAGCCATGGAGACCAGAAGATCCCAGGTTCTAGCTGAGCTCAGCAAATTGGGCACTACAGTTGGTATCAAGGCCAGGAAGGAAATGGATATAGGATCAGCCGTGGCTGTGATGCCCTCCAAGAACAAATAACCGGTTCAGGTTTACACATGAAAAATATCCATTTGGGCAAAGTATCTATGGAACTGCACTTCAGCAAAGGTCAGCATCTTCAGAAGAGGAATGGAAAAAAGGGTGGGCCAAAAATAAATAGCAAAAAAATAACATAAATGCCCATTGTGCAAATACTGCCATTGACAAGATGGGAAGGAGGAAAAGCCATTCAAACTCACTTCGCTCACCCATTATATACACAATCTTTCAGATCATTTTCAACTCTCTCCTGCATTGGCACTAAGCCAGTGCCCTCCTCTACAAACGAGAATAAATACTTCAATACTTTAAACATCCCAGAGTCCACTTGCAACTCACCGTCAGAAGATACTCCACAGCTCTGTCTGGGTTGTTGAAGCTTGCCCGTAGCGCCGCAAGAACCTGCTCCCGTTCATAGCCCATTGACATGATCTCCGCCACCAGATTTTCATAAGCCTGTCCTGTAACTGGAGTGAATGCTCATAACTGAAGTTATTCTGCTCCAAACATGAAACCAAATCACTGACAGAATAAAGTTTCAACAGACAAAAACTGGGATATTTCCTGAATATCCCAGCATGTCAGGAATTTGAGTAGAGTAAACTGGAAAAATGGACACAACTGCCACTTTCACAATGGGATCCAAAATCAGCAGCATGTTGATGCCTGGTTACAGTCCCATGCAGGATGCACATTTCCTGCCTAATTCGTTACATGTGTCCTGTGGAGTTTGTGTTTCACTGCCGGTCACTGATGATACTAGCTGTTCTCAACTCACTTTCCTACAGTTTATCTGCTTTATTTTATTCCTGTATCTAAATAGGAGTCATTTTCTTGTGGAATGCCTATCGATATCAAGACATAGATAAATGAAGACTGGGTGTTGGGTGCCCACTGAGTTACAAGTGTGATAGCTATGCCTTTTTTATAATTTTAACAATTTGGTTCAATTATCAACCTTAAATATATTTTAAATTAAAATTTACATCTACTCTGCCTATCATCCCCATTTTCTTTCTTTTATATTTACAGTTTTTTTCTACAGTCACTGGGTAGCAGATATTGCATGCGTGATACTAGAAAGGAAAGGCGACGTAATGCCTGCCCAGTAGGTAACCTGGCATTGAGTTGAGTTGAGAAAAATACATTCTTTCTGCAGTCCGCGAATCTCCTGTGCTCCCCACCTACTTGCATCTTCATGGTGTCTCAATGCTGTTCAACAGCCGACCTTCTCAGCTGCTGCCAGTGCCTCTGTGATTGGTTAATAAGAGGCACATGCGATTGCCTGTGTTGACTCATGAAATACATTAACCAGCTTTACTTTACACTACTACTTAAATTTAAGTTTCAATACAGGTGAAAATTTGAATGGGATAATTTAGGTTGCATATCTGGTTTTCTCAGCTTCCTCCAAATATTGAGGCCAAAAATGCCAACCAGAAAATCCATTATTTTGACTTGGTTGTGTCAATGGAGCAACTGGCACAACATTCAGAACCCTTGCATTATCCCAAACACCCGACAAGATGACTAATCAGCAGTGCAAGCAGCTGGGTGCCACCAAAGCACAGACTTAATAGCAACTGGAGAAAAACAGATTTAATTACAAGCCAATTGCATACACTGGCTATTGACCAGTCAGGGGAACAGGCAACAGCCTAGAATAGGTCAGCTGCTAATCCTTTTGGCTGCAGAATAGAATATAGCATTGAAAAGCCTTGAAGGAAAGGTGTGCAAGAAAGAAATCAGAAAATCCAACTTAACTACAGAAGATAGCACACTTTCCTTAACCAACACAATGCCAAGTAATGCACCTGTGTAAGCATTGTCACCTTTTCCAACTAGTATTATATATACTGTATTTTTACCTAGTGACTGAAATAAATATATGTCAGTGACTATTATTTCAGCAGTAATACAAATCCTTCCCATTAAACTGGATCAATCTTACCTAATGTAGAGGAGGCTGTTTCCACCAGATTCAAGTCAATCTCTTCAGCCGCAGATCTAAAACAACAGATCACAATTAGACAATGACACTTAACCCATCATACTGGCACCTCAACATAGAAATCAGATCAGAGCATGGCTCCAATATTACAATAGGTACCCACAATGAACACACTGCATCAGTACAGCAAACTATACAGATTGCATTGAGCTGCAGGCTTGTTTTTAACACAAAAGTTGCAACTTAACAGTGACTAAGGACTCACTCAACTTAACGCAGCAACAAATTGTATTCCTGGTGTCCAACAATGAAAAAGTTTATTATTGACTGTTTGCTGGTTCAGAGGCTGCACAAGTTTCCATATAGAGTAGTAATCACTGGAAATTACTTTTCAATAAACAGTCATTGCCATCAAGTACAGCACAAGCTGCAAACGTGAGAGCAACAAAATACAATTTTTTTGAAACAATGACATTCCTCACCAGTTAAAATTATATTTCCACAAATACTTTTGGCTCTCATTTTATTTTCTCCCTGCATCATGCACCATTCATGGCCGGACAGGCAGGTAGCCTTCTGCCGCGTCTTGCTCTTGGATCTGACATCCAAGAGGTGCATGGGAGCAAGCTGCCTGAAATTTTCAAACCTATATAGAAGCTTGCAACTTCAGTTAAGTACTTCCGTCTGACAGCAGGGCTGGGATTGGACGTATTAAATGGGGAACTGCAGAGCACCAATGTGCTGCTTTACCAGGAATAATTTCTTTTTTTTTAAAAATTAACTGCTGCGATACAATGAGTTTGATTAACTACAAGCAAGCTAGATGCACCCAAATCTCTTGACAGCAGCACTAATGCTATTGCTAGCCCCATGATGAACAAGATACCAAGAACATCTTCTGGAAATTAATGAGGTCAGTGCTTAAAATCTCACTACGAGGATGGTACAAAGTGTTGGGAGTCCCAATGTACTCTGCCATGGAACGGTAAGATATGGGCTTGCGCTCACAACACTGCGCAGTGAGTTCCCAATCTCAGCCATGTCATTCTATAGTGGGATTAGGGGCCAAGACTGGACTACCCGTTGGCCGGGGATGGCTTGAGAAGACATGGGGAAAGACAGGAAGGGCAAAAAGACAAATCCCAATGATAAAAAGAAAATGTTTTGGAGTGCTACACTTAATTAAAAAAAGGCAAACCCTAAACCAACAAATCTTCTGCAAACAAAACCTGGTAAATTCACATTTTGGAACACGAGTAATCAATCCAAATAATACATAAACCTGCAGTGTACGTGCACATCCTGTAATTTTAATGCAAACCGCATGCAGTTCCATAAACCAAGAAAAAATTCATAGCAGCTCGAGACCAAAATTCTCATGAGCCTGATTGGATCTTTTGAAAAATCAGATGCATTCGGGAAGAGATTGAAGCGATTTGTTGTTCTTTCTTCTATTCATTGGTGCAGCTGGACATTAAGTCCCAGAAAAAAAATTGAAGCTCTTCAAACTCAAACAAACCCCACCCCCCTGAAAATTCAGTGAAATGCCCCAAAGGGACTTTCCCCCAGGGTACTAGCTTTCTTCCCTACCTTCAGCACAACTAGCGCATGTACCAACATCCTGCTCCTTCCCTACCCAACTTTATTGTACCTTGGGTTAAGTGCTTCAGAAGCGGCACTGGTTTCTTCTTTTGTTTCTTCCTCCTTTGGCTTTTCCTCTGTGACTGTACTAGAAGGGTCTGATGCCGGAACTATAGCTGGTGGTGAGGCAGGGGCAACAGCAGTGGCAGCGGAGGTTGGAGTGGGGTTAGGGGTGGAAGTTTGACTTGAAGGTGAAACTGAATCTGCAATTAAGGTTGGAATTGCAGTTGAAGCCGGAGTTGCAGTTGAAGCTGGAGTTGCAGTTGAGGTGGAGGCAGCTGCCGTGGTACTCGCTGAAGCAGGCACTGGAGCAGGCTGTGTTGTTGGTTGTGCAGGTGCAGGAGCTGCTTTAGGCTGTTTTTAAAGAAAAAGAAAAAAAGTTAAATACGAATTTGTGATAAGGTCAGCCGCACTGAATAATACTAAAACAAACAAGAGTACTCAAGCACCACGGCAGATCCAACCAAGACACCAACTTAATCCCAGTCTCAAATGATACTCACACTTGGGCTTCCTCCAGAGTCCATATTTTGCCAGTTTCCATTCCTGCACTGTGCAAGGGCACCTTCCAGTAGATCATACAGAAGATTATGGGCTAGTCCACCCCAATCTGCAGGGTGGATACATGGGGGAGGGCAGGAGGAAAGAGAGAAAATTTGTTTGCCCCATTCCTTTCTAGTGTGAAAGGATGGGACCGTCTATCCAGCAAGGCTATGGCTGTATTTCATTTCGGCTACTGGACTGGGGCTGGTAGCTGCAACTCAAGTTTCAGCCAGGTAGCACTCGGTTCATACTGCCTGACTGAAACTTCCAATTCTGCTGCCATTCATGGCGACAGCTACATGCACAGCTCCTCTCACAGCAGTTACATTTTTAATATTTAGACAGAACGGGGCTGTCTTTTTTGTTTTTGTTTTTTGGGAATAAGAAAGGGGGGAGAAACACACACAATACAGCTTTAGGTTTTCAGCAAATAAGTCAAGATGACTAGAATATGAAACAAGGAATGCTCTGCAGTTTTGTAGTTATTTTTTTTCCAGACACCCTTGCTGAGGTAACAGAAAAATCAGTGGGTATTTTGAAAACTCAAAGCCTGAGGCAACAAGAAACCAATCGCATTTTACAATTGTGCAGGTTGAGGTGGTAGAAATTGAGTACTGCAGTTTCACAATCAAAACCAGATACAAGAGGCACTTAGAAAGAACACTGCAAAATATGTCAGTTAGAAGTGTTGTGAAAACCCAAGTGTGAGTGCAATACAATGTCAATGCACCATATAGAAACAAAAACAAGTTTACAAGTTTAGCATCAGGACAAAATGTATGTTTCTGCCTTATGGGGCTATGAAGTTTGTGCTATTTTAGTCCTGGTTTTAAAGGCTTTTTTTAAAGAAAGGACAGAGAAAATCTACGTGTAGTGATCAGCATCACATATAAACTGCACACACACATTGAGAGATGTGTTTATATTATGTGAGATGTGCCAGTGCCACTGGCTTCCAACATGCAGACTCGACTAAAATAATGACCCAAGACCCACACATTGGGAGCTGGTGACATTAGTACTGCACTTTACCCAACATAAAAGCAGCTGAACTCAGTTGCAACTTTCATTATCAATTTCATTTGTACTGGACCTTACGCTAACCTTTATTGAGGCATGAATGCATGTTGATAAGGTTGTCCCTTCCCAAGAACTCAAATGATATTAGCACACAAAGAAGATTGGTGAAAAAACAGGTTCGAGTTTACAGCCAGTAAAATGAAGGTTCAGAGGTGCTTTATGGTGCACAAGCCTTTCTGAACATGCATGACTGAGAATAAAACTCCACAGGATAAGGAGAGGGTCTCTCTCACCTCCTCCCCATGGGCTCGCCCATTCAGGTTTGCTGAGTATCCAAATTCAGCTAACTCCTCTTCAATGCGCTTTACTTCTGCTCCCAGTCTCGCCGCACCAAGCATCACCTTTGGGAAGACTGAAGACCTGCTGCCAAGCGTAGGCCAATACTGGTCTTTCGCTGGGTGTCAGGGTGTCTGGGGTGACTCCGTCCCCAATTTCCTTCCCTTCCGAAGTGAGAATTGCAGACAGGCAGCCAACACTCAGGAGCACCTTGCGCTGGTGCTCTAATGTGGTGCACTTTTGTGCAGGCTCCGTTCAATAGCTTTCTCAATATATTCAATTTACTTTTGCCCCACCAACAACCGGACCCACGGCAACAGAATCATAACATCCTTTATAACACATTTTAAATATGTGCATAATCATTCAGGACCTTTTTTAAAAAGAATAGATGTATTGAAATAACAACCACTTCTTGCTGACATGTGGATGATTGAGATTCCCCATCTTCCCCAACAAGAAACTCCAAGATTGATGAGGGAATAACATTAAGACATTTAAAAAGTTAGACTTTACGGACATAAAGCGAAACAGTCAACTCCCCTCACTCCAGTATAGCAGAAGCAATCAGGAATATCATATGACAGCTGCAAAGCACCTCAAAAACACATTCCAGAGGAAATATCAGTAATAGCTGCATTCGCCATCTGCATGCCCACGACATGTAAGCTGGTTTGCAGAGCAGCAGCCAGTCTACAGCTTCAAAGAAGCTCCAGAACTCTAGGACCACTTGAGAGCAGGAACTTTTTCAAACTCCACTTCTTTGCTAGTAAAACTCTTCCAACCATAACCAACTTCACTCTCCACCCTCAGCTAAGACATCAAATACGAGGAGCTCTTGGACCTCTTAGAATCCAAAAAGTCAGCTTTTCTGCCTCTGCCTCTTCTGACCCCCTCCCTAAGCCTTCTCGCATCCAAATCCCCACCCCCTTATTCCATAGTTTATTCTCCATATTCCCCTTTCCCCACCATTACTAAACATATTTTCCATAAAGCCTACCGTCTGCTCCCTCAACTCCCAAATTCAGCCCCATGCTTAGACATACATCTGTCCCTATCCCTACATCCTTCAAAATCACAATCACCACCCTCCTCAGGAAACCTACTCCCAGCCACTCCATTCACTCAGACCACCAACCCATTTCCAACTTTCCTTTTCTTTCCAAAGTCCTAAAACACATCACAATTATGATGCTCCCTCACTGCCAGTCGATGGCCCTCCAACCAGGCTTCCGCCACCTTTACCGGGATCATCCTGTGCGGCTGACCATGGCTTCCTTAACCACTTAGTTGACTTCAACACCATCAACCACATGGGCCTCCTCGAGTCTCTCTCCTCTGCAGGCCACTTCTGTCACAATACTCTGTCAGAGCTCACTACTGTTGCATCTTAGACACTGCATTGCCTCCATAGCTTGCGTCCATATGGTCACTTCTGGTAATCCCAGGGCCCCATCCCAGAGCCCACCTCTTCATTTATGTAATAACTCCCAGTGACCAACTGACACGGGGAACATTGCCACTTTCTCCAACTGCCTATTTGACATTAAAATCTGGATTAGCCAAAACTTCCCACTGCTAAAATTAGGAAAAAGTTGAGCCACATCAGCTGCCGCATATACCTGCACAACCTCCAGTCTAAACTCGACCAACCTCCTTGGCTGTCACATTAAGCTAAACCTTGTGATGCAGAACCATGGCCTAATGCTCAACCCAGAGTCTCACTTCCTTCCTCAATTAACAGAATGCTTTTCTTCAAACCATCACTCACCTCCATCCCATCTCTCCAACTCGGCTGCCAAAACCCTAATCCATGCCTTGATCAGCTGTAGGCTTGATGTCTCCATTGCTCTACTTGCAAACTTCACGTTTTCCACTGTCCATAAACAACTTATTCAGATTACCATGGTCCACATTCTCACTTGCACTCATTCCTGACTGGCTCCATGTGCCCCAGAGGATTGATTTCAAAACCCTTGGCCTCCCTTACAAATCCTATCCATGGCTATCTCCCTCCCTACTTCTGGTATCTCTTCTAGTTCCTACATGCACCCTCTGTTCTTCTGGCACCTCACTTAACATTCCCTGCTTGTTTCTCTCAATTGATGACTGTTCCTTCACCCACTTTACCCCCCATTTCACTGAAACTCTCTCCCTCTGCCTCATCACCTCAAACCCTACTTTCAAAAGAACCTTATCAGATTCTCCTCTTGCTTGTAATCCACTTACTATCCACCACCCAACAGAATATTGAGATGGCTCTCTGTGAGAAAACCTATAGAAATAAAGGCGCCAGTTTACCTCTATTGACTTCCCTTAAATAGAATGTAATTTACATGAACTATGCAGTGCATTGAACCGCTAGGCAGCGCCACTGATTGATGCAAATTGGGTTTGCACCTGTGGCCCACCTTACATCCAAGTTACTAATCTGAGCCATGTTGCTATAAGGAGGCGAATGATCTTTTGTGACGCACTTCACCACCTAGATCCCACACCCATCAAATCTCTTACCTTTGTTACCATAACCACTACGAAGTTCTTCTCGTCAATTTTGTAATCTTTAAGTTGTGTGTCATCGTTGAGGATTTTACCTGCAACAAATAGCCAGCAGTGAGCTTGGGCCTTAATGGACACACATTATAGAACCAAGGCAGACAATTCTCCTCATTTTCTGCAGTGCATCTGCAGGATACAACCAGTTTTCAAATGACCACCTACAAAAGGGTTCCACTCAAAACATATGTACATCACAAGTGCAGACCTGTGCAAGATATAAAGGGGTAATTACACTGTGGTACAATATATAGAGTACAGAAGCCTAGTGATTATAGTAGTGGACATGCAACGCAGAGGCTACGAGTTCAAATGCCACCATGGCAAATTAAATTGAATTAAATAAATCTGGTAACTTGTAGGCTGACACCAGAAATATGACCATGAAAGCTGTTGGATTGTCATAAAACCCTAACAGATTCACTGATCCTCTGGAAAAAAGAAATCCTCCCAACTCTCTTACAACTGCACGTATGAAATCCCAACTGTTCAGCCTTTGGCCCTCCATTCACCACATTTCTGCAGCTACCGATCTGCTCAACCACACCCTCACCACCACCTTTGATGCCCTAGTCCCTATTAAAACAATTACTCTCTCTCACCCTGGCCATTCCCCCGGTACGGCCCTCAGCTATGCCTTTGTTACCTCTAGACTTCCAACGCATTCCTGGCTGGCCTCCCACGTTCTGCTCTACGTAAACATGAGGTCATCCAAAACTCGGCTGCCGGTGTCCTAACTCGCACCAAGTCCCATTCACCCATCACCCCTGGCTCCCGGTTAAGCAACGCCTCGATTTCAAAATTCTCATATCCCTCCATGGCCTCACCCCTCCCCATCGCTGTAATCTGCTCCAGCCGCACAAGCCACCCCCCCGCCGAGATATTTGCGCTCCTCTAATTCTGCCCTCGAGCATCCCTGATTTTAATCGCTTCACCATTGGTGGCCGTGCCTTCTGTTGCCTGGGCCCCAAACTCTGGAATTCCCTGCCTAAACCTCTCCGCCTCTCTTTCCTCCTTTAAGATGCTCCTTAAAACCTCTCTCTTTGACCAAGCTTTTGGTCATCAGCCCTAATTTCTCCTTATGTGGCTCGGGGCCAAATGTTTTGTCTCAATACTCCTGTGAAGCGCCTTGGGACATTTTAACTACGTTAAAGACGCTATATAAATACAAGTTGTTGTTGTTGATGATGATGTCCTTCATGGACGGAGTATATAGATTTTTTTTTAAATGTACAGATCAGGAAGGCTCCCAGGACTGAGCTGCGTGTGGAGTTAGCTTTGGAAGCGGTGGAAGCACGACAATTGGTCTCGGTGATTGAAGGTAAGATAAACTGCATAGTTCAAACAAATTTCTGAGAAAAGGAGATGTTAAGACACCAACACAGGACAAGGGTTTTTTTTTTTCCCCCCCCGAGAGGTCAATGTCGGTCTGTTTCATGTTATCTGCTCCTTCCTCTGCCAACAATATTGAGAATCTATTTGTACATTAGCACAATATCCACCTAAATCTTTGCACGGTGACGTGTTGCGACACTGCAACTGTAGAAATTATCCCTCCTTGAAATAATGTGCTTTTCCATAGCTATAATTTCATCCAGCAGATGGACGACCGAATCAATAGCATGCAACTGGCAGTCATGGGACCCAGACCATATCCAGATGGACAGAAAGCGTTTTCTGAAGGTCAACATGCAACTTGACAAATTTTGAGTGAAAGGACATAGGTCTGTGACAATGATTCCTATGCAATGAGCGCCTAATGTCAGTTTTGCTATCCAGAGGGGAGAAAGGCACAAAAGAAGCTAGAGACTTCCTCAGAGGAGAGTAAAGAAGTCACACCATGAAAAAGTAAGGAACAAACAACTTGCCCTCAGTCTAGAAAGCGAAACATAAAAAAAAGTTCAAAATACTACACGCACTATATACTAAAATAAATCCTATCCACAGTTCAGTATTTGCTGTGTGTGTCAGACTTCAGCAGGCCCCAAGAGCTAAACTTTGACCAAGCTACAACCAGAAGTCATTATTATGGCTGGGGTTCACTGTTCCCCCGAAGCTGTGCAGTTCCCTCGAGGCTACCGTGCACCAGGCCGCGCAGTCCCGCTGGCGCGGGCTCCATCGCACAGACGCTCTTTTTAATCGCGTCTCACGGGCGGTGACCAGTGGGGTACTGCAGGGATCAGTGCTTGGACCCTAGCTAGTCACAATATATATCAATGAGGGAACCAAATGTAATATTTCCAAGCTTGCTGACGACACAAAACTAGGTGGGATTGTGAGTTGTGAGGAGGATGCAAAGAGGCTTCAAGGCGATTTAGACAAGTTGAGTGAGTGGGCAAATACATGGCAGATGCAGTATAACGTGGATAAATGTGAAGTTATCCACGTCGGTAGGAAAAGCAGAAAGGCAGAGTATTATTTAAATGGTGATAGATTGGGAAATGTTGATGTACAAAGGGACCTGGGTGTCCTTGTACACCAGTCACTGAAAGCAAACATGCAGGTTCAGCAAGCAGTTAGGAAGGCAAATGATATGTTGGCCTTCATTGCAAGAGGATTTGAGTACAGGAGCAAGAATGTCTTACTACAGTTATACAGGGCCTTGGTGAGACCACACCTGGAGTAGTGTGTGCAGTTTTGGTCTCCTTACTGGAAATTATAGACCAGTTAGTCTAACATCTGTGGTGGGTATAATTTGGGAGTCTATTATTAAGGAGACAGTAATGGAACATTTAGATAAACATAATTTAATAGGACATAGTCAGCATGGCTTTATGAAGGGGAAGTCATGTCTGACAAATTTGCTTGAGTTCTTTGAGGACATAACGTACAGGGTGGATAAAGGGGAACCAATGGACGTAGTGTATTTAGACTTCCAGAAGGCATTCGACAAGGTGCCACATAAAAGATTATTGCTCAAGATAAAAAAATCACTGGATTGGGGGGAATATTCTGGCATGGGTGGAGGATTGGTTATCTAACAGGAAGCAGAGAGTTGGGATAAATGGTTCATTCTCAGACTGGCAGCCAGTAGCCAGTGGTGTTCCGCAGGGGTCGGTGCTGGGTCCCCAACTCTTTACAATCTATATTAACGATTTGGAGGAGGGGACAGAGTGTAACATATCAAAGTTTGCAGATGATACAAAGATGGGAGGGAAAGTAGAAAGTGAGGAGGACATAAAAAACCTACAAGGGGATATAGACAAGCTGGGTGAGTGGGCGGAGATTTGGCAGATGCAATACAATATTGGAAAATGTGAGGTTATGCACTTTGGCAGGAAAAATCAGAGAGCAAGTTATTATCTTAATGGCGAGAAACTGGAAAGTACTGCAGTACAAAAGGATCTGGGGGTCCTAGTGCAAGAAAATCAAAAAGTTAGTATGCAGGTGCAGCAGGTGATCACGAAGGCCAACGGAATGTTGGCTTTTATTGCTAGGGGGATAGATTATAAAAACAGGGAGGTATTGCTGCAGTTATATAAGGTATTGGTGAGACCACATCTGGAATACTGCATACAGTTTTGGTGTCCATACTTAAGAAAAGACATACTTGCTCTCGAGGCAGTGCAAAGAAGGTTCACTCGGTTGGTCCCCGGGATGAGGGGGTTGACATATGAGGAGAGGTTGAGTAGATTGGGACTCTACTCATTGGAGTTCAGAAGAGTGAGAGGCGATCTTATTGAAACATATAAGATTGTGAAGGGGCTTGATCGGGTGGATGCGGTAAGGATGTTCAAGGATGGGTGAAACTAGAACTAGGGGGCATAATCTTAGAATAAGGGGCTGCTCTATCAAAACTGAGATGAGGAGAAACTTCTTCACTCAGAGGGTGGTAGGTCTGTGGAATTTGCTGCCCCAGGAAGCTGTGGAAGCTACATCATTAAATATATTTAAAACAGAAATAGACATTTTCCTAGAAGTAAAGGGAATTAGGGGTTACGGGGAGCGGGCAGGAAATTGGACACGAGGCTGAGTTCGGATCGGTCGAGGCCCTGTGGGTGGCGTAGCGGGCCCAGGGGCTGAGTGGCCGGGTCCTGCTCCTACTTCTTGTGTTATTTAGATTTGAGGTGAGGATCAGATCAGCCATGATCTTATTGAATGGCGGAGCAGGCTCGAAGGGCCGATTGGCCTACCCCTGCTCCTATTTCTTATGTTCTTATGTTACCGAAGAAAGGATATACTTGCCATAGAGGGAGCGCAGCGAAGGGTCACCAGACTGATTCCTGGGATAGCAGGACTGTCGTATGAGGAGAGATTGGGTCGACTAGGCCTGTATTCACTAGAGTTTAGAAGAATGAGAGGGGATCTCATTGAAACGTATAAAATTCTGACAGGGCTAGACAGACTGGATGCAGGGAGGATGTTTCCCCTGGCTGGGGGATCTAGAACGAGGGGTCACAGTCTCAGGATACGGGGTAGGACATTTAGGACTGAGATGAGGAGAAATTTCTTCACTCGGAGGGTGGTGAACCTGTGGAATTCTCTACCACAGAAGGCTGTGGAGGCCAAGTCACTGAATATATTGGAGGAGGAGATAGTTAGATTTCTAGACACAAAAGGCATCAAGGGGTATGGGGAGAGAGCAGGAATATGGTATTGAGATAGAGGATCAGCCATGATCATATTGAATGGCAGAGCAGGCTCAAAAGGGCCAAATGGCCTACTCCTATTTTTCTATGTTTCGTTCTTTAGACCTACAGGAGCAGGCTTTGGTGCCTGCGCACTGGGACACGCTACAGGTCAGACCCGGAGGTACTGAATGTGAATGCTGTGATTATCCACACGACCATTTTTGCAGCCTTCGGCGCATACATGCGGTATCCCAGAGCCGCGCATGCGCAACCTTTACCGAGGCCGAGCACTACCAAACAGTTCCGGCCACATTTTTTTCAGCTCTGTGGGAGATCTGGATCCGTTGGTGGCTGCAGGGAGAGAGAGAGAGAGAGAGAGAGAGAGAGAGAGAGAGAGAGAGGGAGAAAAGAGAGAGAGAGAAGAGAGAGAGAGAGAGAGAGAGAGAGAGAGAGAGAGAGAGAGAGAGAGAGAGAGGGGGGGGGGGGGGAAGAGAGAGAGAAAAAGAAAAGGAGAGAGAGAGAGAGAGAGAGAGAGAGACACTGACTGCGGGGAGGGAGAGAGATTGCTTAAAATTGTTTAAAGCCAGAAAAAAATACGGGAAAGTGATGTTGAATGTCCCACAGTAAGTTTCAGTTAAATTTTGTCAGGTGTTGTCACCTTTTTGAAAGAGTTTATCAGGGTTATTTACATCAAGTTATGAGAGAGGGGAAAATGTTTGTGCCCCTGTTTGTACCTCAGTATCAGAGGGAATGGCAGCAGAAAGAGGAAACAACTTCTCCAAAACTGACCCCAACTCTTCAGCAAGGCTGGGGATAGATAGTTTAATCACTTTATTCACTTTCTTATTTGAGCTCCGTTTGGAATTATAGTTTATTTTATTATTTTTTGCTGTATGTTTAATGACAGCGTTGAAGAGGGAAAGAAAAACTTGGAGCAACTTCTTCTGTCAAAGCTGCAATGAGACTGGAAAGAATTTAAAGATTTTTCATGAACTTTTCACAAAAAATGAATGTTAAAAACACTTCTCTCTTCCCCCCCTCCAGGCTGACACTCCAGTGCAGTACTGAGAGAGTGCTGCACTGCCGGAGGGTGCCGCTCTCGGATGAGACGTTAAACCAAGGCCCCATCTGCTTTCTCAGGTGGACGTAAAAGATCCCACGGCACTATTTCGAAGAAGAGCAGGGGAGTTATCCCCGGTGTCCTGGCCAATATTTATCCCTCAACCAACATCACTAAAACAGATTATCTGGTCATTATCACATTGCTGTTTGTGGGAGCTTGCTGAGCACTAATTGGCTGCTGTGTTTCCTACATTACAACAGTGACCACACTTCAAAATTACTTCATTGGCTGTAAAGCGCTTTGGGACGTCCGGTGATCGTGAAAGGCGCTATATAAATGCAAGTCTTTCTTTTCTATTTAATTATGAAGTACCTAAAATAATTCAACAATTTTCACGATAAGAGCAGGGATTAATATTGTGGAGAATGTTTGAGAAAAATATTAGAAGCAAAATTCGTAAATTAACATCTTTACATCAACATATTAGTAAACATTTCCAAGTCAGTCTGATTGGTTCTCCTGTCCTGGAAGAAAGATGAATGTTTATTTCTGTTAAATCATAGCTTTTCCTGCTTTTTGTTTTTAAATTCGGTGACGCAAATTGTGGGTGTGTTTTTCTGCACTTGTGAATAAGTGCTGTATTTCTGACATGTTACGTGGAGGGTGTGTTGGTTCAAATAGGCAATGTTTATTAATGGAAATGATTGAAGTTGGAAATACAGATACCAGTTCTTGCTCAATCATTCTATTGTTTTTAATACTGTGAACTAAAGAACTACAGCACTTTATATTTGTTGGTTGTCTGGTTGCATTGTGATTAATATTCTAATTACTTATGTGGACGTACAGCACGTCAGCGCCACAGGAAAGCCGCTGCTCTTGCTGCTTGTGCAGCCACTGATAGTGACATGAGGGATGGGCCAATACGTTAAAATTAATACTAATTGCATGAATAGATGTGCCTCTTTCAGCTCACCTTGGGCTTTTGGATTGTTTGTCGATGCATAACCGTGTAACTGAGTGATGCTTCTGAAGTGTTAATGCATTATTATGCAGTTCTTTTATATCCCAGTCACTTCTGACAAGTATTTCTTTTTAAATAGTTTGTACATGACGAACTAAAAGCTTTTAATTAATTTTACCATAAACGAACTTGCAGAATGGACATGTAAATAACAAATGAATTTCAATATAGATAAATGTGAGGTGGTGCATTTTGGTAGGAGGAATAAGGCGGCTACCCACTTGGAAAATAAGAATCTAAATGGGGTAGAGGTGCAAAGGGATCTAGGGATATCATTAAAAGTAGCAACGCAGGTTAAAAAAGCCACAAAAGTGCAAATAAAGCACTGGGATTCATTTCTAGAGGAATAGAATTCAAAAGCAGAGAAGTTATGTTAAACCTGTGTCGAACCTTGTCTGATTGTCTCATGATTTGAGATGGTGAGGTGGCAATATGACATTATTGTACATATGTTTTTAAGTGGTTGCTGTTGCTGTCGTAAAATTTGCCCACAGATGAAAAGGTCACACTCAAAGGAGTTCATGGCCCGCTCAGTACAAAAAAAAATTAGAGGGAACACTGCTGGGGCTCCGAGAATTTGTCAACACCTCAAAACCAATTCTGTGCCAAGAGATATAGATAGATTCTGGGACAAGCCTGTCCAGTGTTTGGGGACATCTCAATGTAATTAGCTTTTAAAATTCATTTTAAAACAGCATGAAAGTGATGGCTTTATTTTGGAAACATTGTGCATCGTAAATTCTTTAAAAACAATTTACTGTGGTTAGCTCACATTGTCACTTAACACCGAACGGTCTCACCTGACTTTTCACTTAATTGGCACATAACCACCACCAACTGTTTGGAGTCTATCGATGGACCTTAATCTTCGAATCCCCATTGATTTGCAGCTCAATTAATACTTGTACATTTCACACCTTCCAAAACTGGACTCTAGTTTCTACAAAACCAGCTGATTACGCAGCTATAATCAATGAAGTTACATATCCGACGTGCATTTCACACCAGCTGCAGGTGAGTTCTACAAGGTGAGAAATGCAAGAGGTTTTAATAAACTACGTATTAATGGTGATGCGAAGACTGGTGCCAACTGACAACTTGGAATCCGAACACTTGGTATTGAGGCACGATGTATTTGTTCCAATACAATTACAATAGGGAAACCTATTAGGGAAAGGAGATAAATACAGTAGGAGAGAAATTCTTAGGTGGTTTAGAGCACAAGCCCTCGTCATGACATGCATGCACACAAAGAACAGTAGCATACAGATGTGTAAACATATGCACAATTCCTGGATTTAGTACAACTTCACCTGCATGTCAGTTTCTCACCAGTGTGAATGTATCCCCTCGACACCAAAATAGCTTCAGCCTTTGTGCAAACTCGGCGTTGGCAAACTAGAAAAGTTGCACCTTACCTGCATATATTAGCTTTTGCCCAGCAGCTGGAAAAGCATCACTTCCTTTCTCTGCTTCAATCTTTTCCTTCAGCGCCTTTACCTGAAGGATAAAAAATAGAAAGGAAGAGGTCAGCATGCGAATTTGGTGTTGCTATGGGAACCTGTATGGGTCCTAGCTATGCCTGCCTTTTCGTGGGATATGTGGAACATTTTTTGTTCCAGTCCTACTCAGGTCCCCTCCCTCACCTCTTTTTCCGGTACATTGATGACTGTATTGGTGCCGTTTCCTGCTCTCACCTTCAACTGGAAAATGTAATCAACTTTGCTTCCAATTTCCACCCTTCCCTCGCCTTCACATGGTCCACCTCCGACTCTTCCCTTCTCTGTCTCCATTTCTGGGGATAGGCTATCGACCAATATCTACTATAAGCCCACTGACTCCCACAGCTACCTTGACTACTTCCTCCCAACCCGCTTCCTGTAAGGACTCTATTCCATTCTCCCAGTTTCTCCATCTCATCTATACTGACGATGCTACCTTCTATACCAGTGCTTCCTTTATTCTCAACCGCGTCCATCCCATTTCCCACACTTCTGCTCTCACCCCTACCCCTCCCTCCCAGAACCACCATAGGGTTTCCCTCATCCTCATCTTCCACCCCACCAGCTTCTACTTTCAACAGAACGTCCTCTGCCATATCCAGCTTGATGCCACCACCAAACACATTTTCCACTCCCTGCCCCTTCAGCATTCTGTAGGGACCATTCATTCCGCGACACCCTGGTCCACTCTTCAATCACAACCAACTGCCCCCTCCCTTCCCGTGAAAGAGCAGGAGATGCAACACCTGCCCTTATACCTCCTCCCTTCCCACGGTTCAGGGCCCCAAACACTCCTTCCAGGTGAAACAGCGATTTACTTGTACTTCTTTCCATTTAGTATACTGTATTCGCTGCTCACGATGCGGTCTCCTCTACATTAGGGAGACCAAATGCAGATTGGGTAACCACTTTGCCGAACACCTCCGTTCAGTCCGTAAGGGTGACCCTGAGCTTCCGGTCGCCTGACATTTTAATTATCCACCCCACTCCCACCCTGACCTCGGCCTCATACACTGTTCCAATGAAGCTCAATGTAAGCTCGAGGAACAGCACCTCATCTTGCGATTAGACACTTGACAGCCTTCCGGACTCAACACTGAATTTCAGACCATAACTTCTGCCCCCATTTTTTCGGCCAGCAGCTGTTGGTAATGATTCTGCCAGTCCCATTTACACCTCCACTAGACCCATCTTTTGTCTCTTTATTTGTCCCATTACCATCTCCTTTTGCCTTGCACCATCATCCCTTTTGTCATTTAATCGCGTCTGCCTTCCACCCTATCACAGACCTTCCCTTTTGTTCTTTCCCTGCCCCTGCACTTGCTTAAAACTGGTTACATCTCTAACTTTTTCCAGTTCTGACGAAAGATCATCGACCTGAAACATTAACTGTTTCTCTCTCCACAGATGCTGCCTGACCTACTGAGTATTTCCAGCATTTTGTTTATATTTCAGATTTCCAGCATCCGCAGTATTTTGGTTTTGTGTTGAGTTTCTTTGCTGCTTCTAACTTCCAAGCTAACTGTACAGTCCAGCAATGGATTAGTTAATTTTAATTTCAGCAGTCCATTAGAAACATGGTTTTGATTTATAAAACCAACACTAAATGCCCACCATGTGTTAAAGCCAGGGAGGGGGTCCAGTCACTGTACATACTGCTCTGGGCCTTTTGCCAACTACCCCATGCCACAAGTCAGTAGCTCATACATTCTTTTTATATCATATTTGTGGTCCTTTGTATGGAAGTTAATCTCTCATTACCGGTGTTCACTGGATAAGAATAGAAGACACTGTGGCTATTGTGTTATACAGAAATGCCTTTTCAACAATACAATCCCAGTACCCATACACATGCCTTGGTGTGAACCAAGGGAAAATTAGGCCCAGCACACCCAACCGGTACTATGCAAACCAATGCCAACCCAATCATATCTTCCAAAGACACGACAGGGCCTGAAATTATGACTGCTCCACTAAGCAAAGACCAACAATGGATCGAACGATCATAAAATTCACATTTTCCATCAAGATTCAGGTGCTTTATCGTTTAATGCTTTTCAGAAAGGTCATCTGAATGAATACACTAATGGTGCAAATACCATCTCAAACCATTTACAGATTAACCTCTCCTCCCGCTCTCCCAGGAGACAATCGCAGGCTTTCATCAGACAGCAGTGTACTGCGTAATACATTGCCCTGCCCGCACGATTGGCACTTCAGCCCAATACATAGGATTTGACACGGACGTTATTGTCTATGGTTAATGGTTATCGCTTTTTGGTTGATATAAGCGACTGTCCGCTTTAAACGTGGATGTTTTAAGTGGTGGGACCGTACCCACTTTCTCAGGCCATGCTACACGAAAGAGCGCAGAGCACTTGTTGATAAGACATTGAGGCCTCTATAGTGTACGTGGGCAGAACAGAGCCAAATTCTTGGATTCACGTTCACAACAGCTTCAGAGCCGCGGGATCAATTGGGAAATTCGACCCATGGTGACAATCAAGATCAGCCAGTTCTACCCACCACTCTAGACTAAACTGACCTACCATAAACAACTGTAAAACATTTAGGCCACCTGGGGTGGTATGACAATCAGAACAGGAATAAATGGCAGGAAAAGCTAGAGTAGCTCACATGTCTTTATGTAGGAACAGATTTACCCCTCACTGGAAAGTGTGAGGTGGTGCACTTTGGCAGGAAAAATCCTAGAGCAATTTATTATCTTAATGGCAAGAAACTGGAGAGTACTGAAGTGCAAAGGGATCTGGGGGTCCTGGTGCACGAAACTCAAAAGGTTAGTATGCAGGTGCAGCAAGTGATTAAGAAGGCAAATGGAATGTTGGCTTTCATTGCTAGGGGGAT
This sequence comes from Squalus acanthias, assembly GCA_030390025.1. Classification (NCBI taxonomy): domain Eukaryota; kingdom Metazoa; phylum Chordata; class Chondrichthyes; order Squaliformes; family Squalidae; genus Squalus; species Squalus acanthias. Next base: position 41,981,113 of record CM059443.1, read on the forward strand.
AGAATATAAAAATAGGGAGGTATTGCTTCAGTTGTACAAGGTATTGGTGAGACCGCACCTGGAATACTGCATACAGTTTTGGTGTCCTTACTTAAGGAAAGACATCCTTGCTCTCGAGGCAGTGCAAAAAAGGTTCACTCGGTTAATCCCGGGGATGAGGGGGTGGTCATATGAGGAGAGGTTGGGTAGATTGGGACTCTACTCATTGGAGTTCAGAAGAATGAGAGGCGATCTTATTGAAACATATAAGATTGTGAAGGGGTTGGATCGGGTGGATGCGGGGAGGATGTTCCCGATGACGGGTGAGACGAGAACTAGGGGACATAGTCTTAGAATAAGGGGCTGCTCTTTCAAAACTGAGATGAGGAGGAACTACTTCACTCAGAGGGTGGTAGGTCCATGGAATATGCTGCCACAAAAAGCTGTAGAAGCTACATCATTAATTAAATTTAAAACAGAAATAGACAGTTTCCTAGAAGTAAAGGGCATTAAGGGTTACGGGGAGCGGGCAGGAATTTGGACATGAGTCTAGGTTCGGATCGGTCATGGCCCTGTGGGTAGTGGAGCGGGCCCAGGGACTGTGTAGCCTGATTCTGCTCCTATTTCGTGTGTGCAATTCTGTTAGATGCAGGAGATGGTTCTGTGATAGATAGTAGATTGGTGGTTAGGATCAGATCAGCCATGATCTTATTGAATGGCGGAGCAGGCTCGAGGGGCCGATTGGCCTACTCCTGCTCCTATTTCTTATGTTCTTATGTTCTTATGTTCTTTCACTCTCCCCAATACATGTATACCACAACCGTACAGTGTCCAGCTCAGCATACTCTCATCCAGAAGCCTTTGATACAGCAGCATTTTTATTTAAAGTTTCTTCTGAATGCTGCTCAACACTTAAAACTAGGCATCGAACTTTGGAACTGTTAGTTTGTTTACAAGAAATTTTTTCCCCCAATATTTCAAAACCTTTAATCCGTGCACCATGAATCTAATTACAGCAAGTTGCCAGATGCTAAAGCAGGTGCCTTTAAGTCCATGTCCCTCAATCCGGTTCACAATGGACCAAGAGCAACAAAAAATATGCCTCGCTAGCAACGTATTTAACAGCATTTTATAGACAGGCCTAAAAACTGCACTTGCCAACTAACCTGGCACGACTTCCTGATTCTGAAGAGCAGAGAACAAAGCAATTTACAGCAGGTCAATCAACAGCTGCGGACGGAACCGACCTTCTGCATTTCAGGTGCATTCCCTTCATCAGAACTGAGGTCACAGCTGATAAACGTTACCCACCCAAAGTATCGAATGCCCGTTATCGCCAGAGATGCGAACTGAGCTGCTGTGCATTTCCAGCTTTTTATGTTTCAGTTCCAGATTTCCAGCACCTGCAGTATTTTGCTTTTTACAAACAAAGCAACTAGTCAAGCTACCCGCAACATCTATCCTGCCATCGCCAATCCTTTCTTTCTTCATTAATGATTTATCTCTCTAACATTAACATAAACAGAGAATGCAGAGCAAGCAGACCTACATTCATTCCAATTTAGGGAGAGAGAGATCAGGCCATTATGGCAATGGCTGGTGCAGCATGAACTGGCTTATAATTACAAATACGTTTTTATTTCAAAATGTATTTCCGGGATGTGGGCGACACTGCCTGAGGGCATTAACCTTCAAGCACAGTGTGGAATTGGAGTTACGTGTAGACAAGACCAGGCTCCCTTCCCAGAAGGCATCACTGAACCAGGTGGGTTTTTAGGACAATCCGGCGTACAAGTTTACAAATGACCAGATTTATACTGTTTCCCTACTTCTTTGCTGCTGCCGATCCTTTGTGACCTGCCACAGCACCACTGATCCGCTGACCACATCTTTGTCCATGTTAGTTTATTTAACTTATTACTGTTTTCCTTCTCGTTAAAAGTTTGCATTTGGCGAGTGAAAAATGTATCTCACCCAGTGATGACCTTTCAGTGTTTCTTCCAGCCCAGATTCAAGCACAAACTGGGCCGTACAATTGGTGTTTCACGAGACCGCCCGAAACGTAACATATTTTGAGCAACCTCATATTGCTGTACAATTGGCGGTGTAGAGCACTGCATTAGGTGTGCCCTGCCTCCAAGAAATCGAGTGCCCACATACAGAAGATAAATGTACATGTAATCTTTAACCAACAATATACTCACTCAGGACTTGTGCAACATCACCTTATAGTTTTCATATGAAATGGACAAGAAGTGTGTCTATCCCAAGCGAAAACATTTAATCTACATTTGTGGCTAAAAAAATTCACTGATCACACCACAGGGCTTTAGATGAAGTCCGAAAAGAGAAAGTTGCTAGTCTGTGACCTGGAGATTTTCTTTATCAAAAAGATTTTTATTCTGGGTAGCACAGTGGGTTACAGCACTGTACTTTCACCCGATAGGATGACAATCTCCCACCTACGTTGGCCATAATAACTAACACAGGCCATGTGCTAAGCAATCCGCCCATGCTCCAGAAAGACATAGCCAAGATCATCCGCTGGGCATTAACACTGCCTTAGGAGCTTCCACCAGAAAAGCACAAATGCTACACCTGCTGTGTTCCTTTTCTTCCCCGCCCCTCCTGTTGCAAAATTCCTGACATTAACAGATCACATTCATATAAATACTCCTACCCCGGCTCGACAGGCTACAAAAAAAGGTTGTCATTTGTGACAAGTCTGGTGCACTCGGGAAACAGCTGCAGTGGGATCACCACGTCAGCAGTTGACCAACACTTTGCTCATTGTTACACAGCATTCCTTGCCCAAGAAAGCAGAGTTACTTAGTTCAAGCTGTTTTCCACTCTAACCAATCACGGTGTGCAAAGGTAGCCCTCCAATTTTACATCCCTGTGGGGAAGTTCCTCATTTATGCCTAGCTGATCCACCCCACAACTGTGAATCATGTGTCAATGGAGCAACACCCATTACTCACCAATACCTCATGAGACTTTACCATTCAACATGCAGCAAGTAGTGGCTGAGTCAATAACCAAACTATAAGAAATCAACAACTTGCATTTATATAGCATCTTTAACATAGAAAAACATTCCAAAGCACTTCACAGAGGAGAAATGGCGCAGGCATAACAAATTTTTGCAGGAATGTCAGGCGAGGTGACTAAACGCTTGGTTGAAAAGATGCGAGATGACTTTTAAAGGTGGGAACGGAGGTAGAAAGATGAAGGCGTTGGGGGACAGAGTTCAAAACAATTGGACCAAGGTGGCTGAAGGGCCTGCCACCGAAGGGGGGGTGGAAAGAGGCGCAGAATAACCCAGACCGAAGAGCAAGGACACAGGAAGGGATGTTGGGAGACAACAAGCCAATGAAGAGCAGTGCAGGGGGTGGGGGGTGTAAGCAGGGCTTACTGTGGGTAAGGTATGAGTGGCAGAGCTTTGCAGAGTTTGGAGTTTATGGAGGTGGAACATGGAAGGCTAACAAGATGAACTTTTGAGAAGTGGTGATCAAGGCAGTGGCCAATACTGGAAGCAAGCAGTCTTGGTAGTGGATAGGTCAAACAGAGTGGGGAGTTTACATACAGTCTGCCTTAGCCTTGAATGAACAGCGAGGATGGGAATGCAATCAATGGCAAAAGTGCAAAGTTTTTGGCAGGAGCCAAAACTAATGGTTTCAGTCTTCCTATTGTTCAGCTCAAGGAAATTCTGGTTTATCCAAGACGACATCAGACAGTCTAACAGCACGAGGTAGTCATGGGCCGAGAGATACGGAGGTAGAGCTTGGTTCTGAGGTAACCAATACTGCTGCTCGAGGACAAGTAGTTGCTACAGACGTGCAGGCTGCATTAGGAGTGGAACCGTCCCAACAAAGTGTAAAGAAGAATGGTGAGATTGTCTAAGCAGAATTCTAGAGGTGTTGATAAGGACAAAGGGATAGTGCATCATCATCAGTCAGAGGACATATATGGTGACTTTTGACAAGGGCAGTCTCTGTGCTGTGGGGCAGGGCAAAAACTGGACCGAAGGAAATGGATTTAATCAAAGCTCAGCCAACATAGGTGCTTTTGGAATCATTCCCACGGCAGTGTCTGCTCCCTGGAAAAACATCAGATTGTAAATTTACTGCAACTATGTTGAGTGGATATTTCTGCATCAAAAAATAGAACACACCCAGACTCCACAACACTTTAATTTAAATTCCAATAATCATCAGGTTCCTTACATCCAGCGAGAGCTTGTAAGCTTGCAAACCTCCAAATTATTCCTTTCTCAGCTCCCCTGAAGATATTGACTCGTCGCGGAATTAATTTCACTGGAGCCACAAATTGAGCACCTAGCCAGTGTCAGCTGACCAATCGATTGCAGAGGAATCAGACCGGCTTGACCTGATGTCCACACGTGCACATTTAGCAGGGGTCACTCACTGGACAGCTATCACGAGCAGAAACTCGATCCAATTTGCTCCTCTCGTAAGCTAAGGGTTACGCCAAATTTACCACACAGCTGCTGCCCTAACTAAAATCAGCTAACATAGGATTACATACATAGGATATACAGTACAGAAACAGGCCATTTGGCCCAACCAGTCCATGTTTATGCTCCACACAAGCCTCCTCCCGTGTTTCCTCATCTAAATCTATCAACATAGAATCATAGAATAGTTACAGCACAGAAGGAGGCCATTCGGCCCGTCGAGCCTGTGCTGGCTCTTTGCAAGAGCACTTTAGCTAGTCCCACTCCCCCGTAGCCCTGCAAAATCTTTTCCTTCAGGTACTTATCCAATTCCCTTTTGAAAGCCACGACTGAGTCTGCCTCCACCACCCTTTCAGGCAGTGCATTCCAGATCATAACCACTTGCTGCGTAAAAAAGTTTTTCCTCATGTCGCCTTTGGATCTTCTGCCAATCACCTTAAATCTGTGTCCTCTGGTTCTCGACCCTTCCGCCAATGGGAACAGTTTCTCTATATCTACTCTGTCTGGACCCCTCATGATATCTCCTCTCAACCTTCTCGGCTCTAAGGAGAACAACCCCAGCTTCTCCAGTCTATCCACGTTAACTGAAGTCCCTCATCCCTGGAATCATTCTTGTAAATCTTTTCTGCACCTAAGGCCTTCACATCCTTCCTAAAGTGCGGTGCCCAGAATTGGACACAATACACCAGTTGCAGCCGAACCAGTGTTTTATAAAGGTTCATCATAGCTTCCTTGCTTTTGTACTCTATGCCTCTATTTATGAAGCCCAGGACCCCGTATGCTTTTTTAACCCCTTGCTCAACCTGCCCTACCACCTTCAATGATTTGGGCACGTATACAGGTCCCTCTGTTCATGCATCCCCTTTAGGATTGTACCCTTTAGTTTATATTGCCTCTCCTCGTTCTTCCTACCAAAATGTATCACTTCACACTTTTCTGCTTTAAATTTCATCTGCCACGTGTCTGCCCATTCCACCAGCCTGTCTATGTCTTCTTGAAGTCTATCACTATCCTCCTCACTGTTCACTATACTTCCAAGTTTTGTCTCATCTGCAAATTTTGAAATTGTGCCCTGTAGACCCAAGCCATTAATATATATCAAGAAAAGCAGTGGTCCTAGTACTGACCCCTGGGGAACACCACCTTCCTCCAGTCCGAAAAACCATTCACCACCACTCTCGGTTTCCTGTCACTTAGCCAATTTCATATCCATGCTGCCACTGTCTCTTTTATTCCATGGGCTTCAACTTTTCTGGCAAGCCTATTATGTGGCACTTTATCAAATGCCTTTTGGAAGTCCAGGTACACCTCATCAAGTTAGTTAAACACGATTTGCCTTTAACAAATCCATGCTGGCTTTCCTTAATTAATCCACCCCTATCCAAGGTGACTGTTAATTTTGTCCCGGATTATCGTTTCTAAAAGCTTCCCTACTACTGAGATTAAACTGACTGGCCTGTAGTTGCTGAATTTATCTTTACACCCTTTTCTGAACAAGGGTGTAACATTTGCAATGCTCCAGTCTTCTGGCACCACCCCCATATCTAAGGAGGATTGGAAGATTATAGCCAGTACCTCCACGATTTACTCAACTTCCCTCAGCATCCTAGGATGCATCTCATCCGCTCCTGGTGACGTATCAACTTTAAGTACAGACAGCCTTTCTAGTACCTCCTCTATCAATTTTTTAATCTCACCCAGTATCGCCACTACCTCCTCTTTCGCTATGACTTTGGCAGCATCTTCTTCCTTGGTGAAGACAGATGCAAAGTACTCATTTAGTACCTCAACCATGCCCTCTGCCTCCATGCTTAGGTCTCCTTTTTGGTCCCTAATCAGCCCCACCCCTCCTCTTACTACCCGTTTACTATTTATATGCCTATTAGTTGAATTCCCTTTTATGTTAGCTGCCAATCTATTCTCATACTCTCTCTTTGCCCCTCTTATTTCCTTTTTCACTTCCCCTCTGAACTTTCTATATTCAGCCTGATTCTCACTTGTAATCTCAACCAGACATCTGTCATCTGCTCTCTATCTCTTTTGTCATCCAGGGAGCTCTGGCTTTGGTTGCCCTACTTTTCCCCCTCGTGGGAATGTACCTCGACTGTACCTGAACCATCTCCTCTTTAAAGGCAGCCAATTGTTTGATTACAGTTTTGCCTGCCAATCTTGGATTCCAATTTACCCAGGCCAGATCCGTTCTCAACCCACTGAAATTTGCCTTCCTCCAATTAAGTATTTTTACTCTAGATTGCTCCCTGTCCTTTTCCATAGCTAATCTAAACCTTATGATACTGTGATCACTGTTCCCTAAATGTTCCCCTACTGACACTTGCTCCACTTGACCCACCTCATTCCCCAGAACCAGATCCAGCAATGCCTTCTTCCTCGTTGGGCCGGAAACGTACTGATCAAGAAAGTTCTCCTGAACATACTTCAGAAATTCTTCTTCCTCTCTGCCCTTTACACTATTACTATCCCAGTCTATATTAGGATAGTTGAAGTCCCCCATCATTACTCTCTGTAATTTCCCTGCAAATTTGCTCCTCTATATCTTTCCCACTAGTTGGTGGCCTATAAAATACACCTAGTAGTGTAATGGCATCTCTATTGTTTCTTAACTCTAACCAAATAGATTTTGTCCTTGACCCTCTCCAGCACTGTAACATTCCCCTCAACCAATACTGCCACACCACCTCCTATCTTTCCTTCCCTATCTTTCCTGAACACCTTATATCCAGGAATATTTAGTACCCAATCCTGCCCTTTCTTTAGCCATGTCTCAGTTATCACCACGCCATCACATTCCCATGTGGCTATTTGCGCCTACAGCTCACCAACCTGATTTACCACGCTTCGTGCATTTACACACATGCACTGTAAACTTATCTTAGACCTTCTTGTATTCTCTCTTAGTCTGACCCCACCTAATACCCAACATGAAGTGCCTCTTCTACCAGAGTCCCATATTAACATGAGCATGCTGCAACTGTACACACCCATCCACTTGCAGACCAACTCTGCTCCTTATGACAGCAACAGATAAAAGGACTCGGAGCCTTTCTAATACTCTGGTTGATCTTGGGAGCAGAATGGACAGAGGTATGTGGAGCAACTCTACTCAAAATTTTCTGAAATCGAAAGAGTCTCTGTAGAATGACAAATGTGTAATATACCCTCCTTAAATAATTACAATATTAGTAACAAAGAAAGATTAGGTGAATTTTTTAAGCAGAGGGCAGTTAGAACCTACCAGAAACAATAATAGAATCAAATTCCATAAAGCTTTTAAAAGGGAAGTGGATAATTATTTCAAAAAGTAAAATGTAAGGAAAGGGCAGGGAATAGCTTTTCCAAAGGGCTGCACAGGTCCAATGGGCTGAATGGAATTTTACAGCAGTATGAAACCAATGATTCTAATTATCATACCTGCTTCTTTCAAAAAATGATGCGCTGCTCTGCGACACTCCTATTATTTTCAAGCAAAAAACCCCCTATTCCTCCTCATCAGGAACAAGTCACAAGAAAACTAAAACATCACTGCATTATGTGCCAAAAATACACAAATCCAGGGCATGTTCTGCTGGTCAATTGACATTTTCTGCAAGGTTGTTCTGCAGAAAATGTAAAAACTAAACATCTTTCCCTTTCCCCCCTTCAATTTTTCCTCCTTTTTCTGTGTTTTTGGGCAATTTCAGTCATGGAATTACAGCACAGAAACAGGCCATTTGGCCCAACAGGTCCATGCTCCACACGAGCCTAAGCAATTATCTTGCTTGCAATACAAGGTAGCTCCATGGAAAAGGAGGGAACAAAACAGCGTGCATGTGCCTACTACTACTACCACCCTATATTTTTCCCATCCAGCTGCCAACTTTCCCCTCTGCTGTGCGAACAAAAGGAAGCTTAAACCATCAGAGAGCGGGACTTGCTCCTCAGAGGTATATTCCTCTCGCTTCACTGTTTCTCCACTCTTGTTCACTTCACTGTTTCTCCACTCTTGTTCACACCACTTTTAGCATATATACTGAGCGACCTGCTGCTGAATCTCCCCAATGTCTCTCAAAAAGTAGACGTAGCTTTCATACAACTGGAGCTTCTCCACAGCTGAGATCCAGAACTGGTTGCACTAACCATTCTATGGCATCAAACCAACACACGGTACCATTAAAGTTCTTGAATTTAATAATTCCAATAGCTCAATGTCACTACCAAAAGTGGTTATGAATCAAAACGCGGTTGATGGTATAAACGTGACAAAATGGAACTGATTATTCCAACTGATTATGGAACTTTTGGGAAACACTTTTACTGGTGACTGCAACAATGTCTATTAAAATGAAAAATCCCTTAGCTGTACTAATGAGCTGACAAACTTGTGAACCCTGTGAAACTATGCGGTGCAGAAATTTGCAACACAGACTATATTTACAATTTCCCACATCAATATTGCAATTTACTGATAAATCTGCAATCATGTAGGAATCGTCAATCTTCTTGTGAGAATTCATCAATAACAAAGCACAGTGACAGCAGTTTCAGTAGTTTCTTTTAGCACAGAAATAGCACGTTAAAAATGCCAAGGAGTAATTACAAGGTTGTAACCTGAGCTGAAGGTTCAGCTGGCACTTGAAAACCAGAGAATGTAGTTTACAACATTGGAACCCCCTCAGATTTGTGCCTGCAACTCACTCCCGGGTGTCCATTATTCGATATATACAAAATCGGAATCCCTCGATTAGATTCCAGCCTGTAACTCACCCCTGGGTATCCATTATTCTATATTTATCCCTCAACTAATATCACTAAATTATCTGGTCATGATCTCGTTGCTGTTTGTGGGATCTTGCTGTGCACAAATTGCTGCTGTGTTTCCTACATTACAACTTCAAAAGTTCTGATGAAGGGCCCCACACCTGAAGCGTTAACTGTTTCTCTCTCCACGGATGCTGCCTGGCCTGCTGAGTATTTCCAGCATTTTCTGTTGTTATTTCAAAAGTACTTCATTGGCTGTAAGGCGATTTGGGACGCCCTGAAGTCATGACAGGCGCTATATAAATGCAAGCTCTTTCTATATATATCATTTGAATCCCTCAGATTAATTACTACCTGTAACTCATCCCCAAGCATCCATGCTATTGCTGCTACATCTGTACAACCAACCTGAAAATCTGTTTCAATTTCAAATTGACTTACTCCAGTAAATGACCAAAGCTGAAAGTAAACATTTTCGTCCTTTTCAGAAAGAAAAGCCAGCTGTCTACACCGGTCTTCTTTAAAAAAAGGTGGACTGCATCTTACTCAAGCAAGATAAATCCCCCTAGGATGCTCCCTTTCTGAAGGCAGTGAGCACATCTGGCCTCCACATTCACGAGATCGCACCACTGAGATTAGATCTCCTCCTCTGGGATAACCTGAAAGATATATACATGCTGACAACCTGACTGCACGAGTAGTTGAAGCCAGCTTTAAGTCTGAATGAAGATGTAGCTACCACTTCACCTGCTCTGGACAGTGAAGAAAGAAAACAGATATGTTCTAGACTCCACTATGCAAACATGCTAGCTACCCATAAGTTATAGTGTAATTAAAAATAAAACTAGTTACTATGCCTGTGTGCACACTTTAGCAGCCAGACACTTTCCAAGAGAAGGACAGGATTAAGTCATCCAGGCTTCACTCACATATACTAACCTGGATTAACACAAAGGTGACATTGTTAACAGACCTGGGAACAGGTTAACTGTGCATCCTCTTAGTCAGGGGTAAGTGTGATGTACAAGGGGAACTGTTTAAATAAAAATACACACCTCTCTACCCCTGCTAACTCAAGAGTCTAGAGGTTCAGATGACTGCCAGGCATAAAATAGAAAGAATTCAAACCGCAGGGCTTTCAGCCACTAGACCATAGATGATTGGCAACTTCAAGAGAAAAGAAATATAAAAAATAACCTCAAAGTGCCTGGATAATGCTTTATGGAGAAACCTCCGGCCCAGACTATCCCACTTTGTAGTGTACAAGCTAGCAACTGGTCAGAGATGGAGAATTTTATTTTATGCAAGTGCTTTCATCGCGTGTGCAATCACCATTTAAATGTTATCTCGACAGAAGATGCACAGGGTCAAATGGACAAAGAGCAATACACAAATACAGTGATGCAGCAATAGAAATTAAAACATGTCCCATTTTTTCCTGAAAGTGCTTCCTGGGGCTCAGTTTCACAGGTGCTGAGATATGAATCCATGGGCATCAGTACCTTAATAAAATGGTCATGTGCCCGCATAGTGAGTCAAGCCTACATTAAAGCTAAGCGCAACCCTGTTCGCAGGAGTCACTGGATAGCAATCAAGAGGAACCCTGACTCACGTTTTCCCCTCCCCAGCCCCAAGTGGCTGAAATGAATAGTTGGACCCCAAATGCTGCCCTGGCTCAGGTGAGCTAAAGCACAGGCCAGGGATTAAACCACAGAAGACTGTCTGCTCTGAATGGCTCAATATGGTCCATGGTCTGTTTATCAACTAAGCCACTGGAAAAGCTAACATCATTTTTCAAACAACTTGCAACTGTACTTTACCATTAAACATGAGAATATCAGTAGCCACTACCCTCCACCATTCATCCATTCACAGACTAAGCATAGCCATGCTTGCATAATGCAACAGTTCATTCCCACAACACTCAGTCATTTCAGTATTACCGTAGTTAGTGCTTGTTACAGTATCAAAGACAAAGGTCCTCTCCGCCTTTAAGACACTCCTTAATGCCTACCTCGGACAAGCTTTTGGTCATCTGTCCTAATATCTCCTAATGTAGCTCAGTGCCAAATTTTGTTTGATAACGCTATGTGAAACGCCGTGGGATTTTTTTTAAAAATTCGTTCATGGGATGTGGGCATCGCTGGCAAGGCCAGCATTTATTACCCATCCCTAGTTGCCCTCGAGAAGGTAGTGGTGAGCCGCCTTCTTGAACCGCTGCAGTCAGTGTGGTGAAGGTACTCCCACATTGCAGTTAGGGAGGGAGTTCCACGATTTTGACCCAGCAACAATGAAGGAATGGCGATATACTTCCAAGTCAGGATGGCGTGTGACTTGGAGGGAAACTTTGGAGGTGTTCCCATGCGCCTGCTGTCCTTATCCTTCTAGGTTGTAGAGGTCACGGGTTTGGGAGGTGCTGCCAAAGTAGCCTTGGCAAGTTGCTGCAGTGCATCTTGCAGATGGTACACACTTCAGCCACGGTACGCCGGTGGTGGAGGGAGTGAATGTTTAAGGTGGTGGATGGGGTGCCAATCAAGCAGGCTGCTTTGTCTTGGGTGGTGTCAAGCTTCTTGAGTGTTGTTGGAGCTGCACTCATCCAGGCAAGTGGAGAGTATGCCATCACGTTCCTGACTTGTGCCTTGTAAATGGTGGAAAGGCTTTGGGGAGTCAGGAGGTGAGACACTCGCTGCAGAATACCCAGCCTCTGACCTGCTCTTGTTGCCACAGTATTTATGTGGCTGGTCCAGTTAAGGTTCTGGTCAATGGTGACCCGCAGGATATTGACGGTGGGGGATTCAGCGATGGTAATGCCATTGAATGTCAAGGGGCGGTGGTTAGACGCTCGCTTTTTGGAGATAGTCACTGCCTGGCACTTGTGTGGCGCGAATGTTACCTGTCATTTTCTGAGGAGTTGCGAATGGCACTGAACACTGTGCAGTCATCAGCGAACATCTCCACTCTCCACTGGCTGGAGTCATACCTAGCACAAAGGAAGATGATTGTGATGGTTGGAGGTCAATCATCACAGCCCCAGGACATCGCTGCAGGAGTTCCTCAGGGCAGTGCCCTTGGCCCAACCATCTTCAGCTGCTTCATCAATGACCTTCCCTCCAACATAAGGTCAGAAATGGGGATGTTCGCTGATGACGGCACAGTGTTCAGCGCCATTCACAACTCCTCAGATAATGAAGCAGTCCATGCCCGCATGCAACAAGACCTGACGACGTTCAGGCTTGGGCTGATAAGTGGCAGGTAACATTCATGCCACACAAGTGCCAGGCAATGACTATCTCCAACAAGCGAGAGTCTAATCACTGCCCCTTGACATTCAATGGCATTACCATCGCCAAATCCCCCACCATCAACATCCTGGGGGTCACCATTGACCAGAAACTTAACTGGACCAGCCAGATCAATACTGTGGCAACAAGAGCAGGTCAGAGGCTAGGTATTCTGCGGCGAGTGTCTCACCTCCTGACTCCCCAAAGCCTTTCCACCATCTACAAGGCCCAAGTAAGGAGTGTGATGGAATACTCTCCACTTGCCTGGATGAGTGCATCTCCAACAACAGAAGAAACTCGACACCATCCAGGACAAAGCAGACCACTTGAAAGGCACCCCATCCACCACCTTAAACCATCACTCCCTCCACCACCGGCATACCGTGGCTGCAGTGTGTACCATCTACAAGATGCACTGCAGCAACTCGCCAAGGTTTCTTCGGTAGCACCTCCCAAACCCGCGACCTCTTCCACCTAGAAGGATAGGGCAGCAGGCGCATGGGAACACCACCACCTCCAAGTCACACACCATCCTGACTAGAAGTATATCGCCAATCCTTCATCGTCGCTGGGTCAAAATCCTGGAACTCCCTCCCTAACAGCACTGTGGGAGTACCTTCACCACACGGACTGCAGCAGTTCAAGAAGGCGGCTCACCACCACCTTCTCAAGGGCAATTAGGGATGGGCAATAAATGCTGGCCTTGCCAGCGACGCCCACATCCCACAAACGAATAACTTTTTTTTTTACATATTCCGACAGACCTGTTGAGTGTTTCCACCATTTTCTGACTCGTTTCATATTTTCAGCAGTTGCAGTCTTTTGCTTTTTTAAAAAAAAAAAGACTTTGATGTAAATAATCCAAAAGTTTCAAAACTAATAGTATCCCTTTACCCCAGGAGGGAGAGATCTGGCCACACTTGAACCCTTAGCATGCCACAAACTGCTTTACTCATCCAGGAACACACTTCCTCTCCTTACAATTTATTTCTACTTAGAATCATATATTATTCACTTTGTTATTATAATGTTACTCCATTACAATAATAAAGCATTTGAGTAGCTTTATTACTGCAGTTCGTTTCACGGTAAATTTTCAAAATAATGGCTTCCCAGGAACACTTTCCCTGAAGGGCAATTTTGTAGAAGCAGACCCCCAAAAAACCAGCTGAAGGCAATACTTTATAAAAGGGACAACAAACTTAAATGTTCTCGATATAGGAGAGAAGAAATGCCAGCCTTAGAGGTTTTCACAAGAGTAAGCGTGCATTATGTTTTTTTTTACCGTGATGATTTGAGCAAAAGCTAAACTTAGCTGTCCAGAAGATTTGATGGGGGGGGGGGGGGGAGCCAACAACTGTTTCTTAAAAAGGAGAGCACTTCACACACAATTTAACATCGCAGTTCTCAGCAGCAGGCCCCAGACTTCGCTTCCCTTGCACACTTCGCACTGACAACTGTATTGCGCTGCTGTGTCATGGTTGTTTTGGGTCTGCTCCCAGTGCAGGTTTAACGTTACTCTTTTCTAATTTGATGCATCATGCCCAGTCCTCCTAGTCACTGCCCGCTGTGCCGAGGCCTCGACCAGCGCCACTTCGAAACGGGTTTATTAAGCCGGCCAAACATTGAAAGTTCGCTCCCCCCCCCCCTCCCCTCCTCCTCCTTACCCGATTAAAGCCCATTGAGTGCAAGCATCAGCCGCTCAGCAGGAGCTGGGCTGCCCCGGCGGCGAGCCCAGCGGGTATTTTGTTGGTAAGGGGGGCGGGTAAACAATCCGTTCCAAAGGCGTCGAGGGCCGAGTGGGAAGGTCCAGCGGAGCCACTAACACCAGCGGGGGGGGGGGAGGGCAGGGTAAATACCACCCTGCTGACTGGCTATCGGCGGCCTAATACCGCCAGGATCCCCGGGGTTTCCTGGGGCCACTGCGCGACCGATGCCGACCTGAGCCGGTGGGAAAAAGCCAAGGCCCCACTCTCCAGCCCGTCTCGCCCACGGGGCTGTAGGCCAGCCCCCGGCGCCAACAGGCTTCTCCCTTCAGCCCCTGCACCATGGGATCGGCTTCTGCTCCGGGGCCTGGGCCTACATCGCCGCTCTCCTGTCTGCTCCCGCGGCCTGCTCCGCGGTCACTTCTCCCCTTTGCACCCCTCCTCCCCCCACCCCGAGTCCACCGTGTCCCCAGGCCGAGGCCCGGGCCGAGCGCAGGCCACACTGACTCACCGTCTGCTCAGAGTCGATGTCGATGCGGAAGGTTTGCTGCTGGAGGGTCTTCAGCGTGATCTGCATCGTCTCCCGCTCTCGGTCCGTCTAACCCCGCACAGCCGCTCAGTCACTCAGAGTGTCAGCGTGCGCGCCCCCGCTTGCGTCTAAAGCGCTGCGTCATCACGCTGAGGGGGCCGTGCGAAGGGGAGAGCGTCTGTCCCCGGGGCCGCCACGAACGCCACCTGCGTCGTCGATGCGGAGCGAGTCAAAAGGGGAGGGAGGAGGCAGGCAGGCACGCACGCCGTTCATGACGCTCTCATCGCACGTACGCGCGAAGCAACCGACGAGCGAGGCTCCGCCCCCTCTCCTCCGCCCGGGTAAAGCACGTGATCGCCGCGCTGCCGCCATATTAGTAACGGAGAGAGTTTGTGGCCGGGTGAGCGCGTGCTCGCTCGCTGGTCCGCCCGCGTGAATTAAAACGCGGCGTTTTTAAACCGTCGCTCAGAGTGAATCAGCACCGGGCTCCTCTTTTCCACCGCCAGCAGCGCGGCAGCTTTAGCCGTTAAACGAACGACACGCGCGCGCGCACACACACACACTCGGGCTGTTTTCTCGCTGAGCGTGCACCGCCGCCCGCGCGCAGGCACCTGCGTGACGTCACTGGTGCCGGTGACGTAAGGTGGGCATGGGCCACCTGGCGTGACGTCACTGGTGCCGGTGACGTAAGGTGGGCATGGGCCACCTGGTGTCCGGTGACGTCACTGGGCCGCTGCTCCCAAGTGTCCCTTCAGTGTGAGGAGCTACTGTCACAGCTCACTGCAGGTGAGGGAGGCCACTTGGCCAGGCTTAATATATTGGCCATCTGGAATGACCCGGCAGTGTCCCCATTGCAGCATCCAATTCATTCTTAAATGATTCCACTTACTTTATCTGGAAATCCATTCCATGTGTTAATCATTCATTGTTTGAAGAAAAACTTTCCCAAATTACCTTTTTACTTCTACAATTTAATTTAAAGTAACATTACATTCCCACATTACAACAGTGATCACACTCCAAAAGTACTTCATTGGCTGTAAAGCGCTTTGAGACGTCCAGTGGTCATGAAAGGCGCTATATAAATGCAAGCCTTTCTTTATTATGGGCTTTTTCCATATCCGTATATACCTCTGTTAGATCATGTCTCCAATGACTCCTTTCTTGGCTGAAAAGAGCATTTCCCCAGTCTTTCCTCAAAACCTGACATTAGAATCAACCTTGTGGCTCTTCCGTGCGTTGGACCGTGCACTGCCTCCAGCGCAGTCTGTGTCTGAACGATCAAGGTGACTAGAGCAGTATAAGGAAAGAGGTTGCATTTATATAGCATCTTTCACGACATTCCTAAGCACTTTATTGCCAGTGAAATACTTTTAAAGAGTACTTCTACTGTTGTAAAGTAGTGAATTGGGAGCAGCCAGTTTTGCACACAGAAAGTTTCCCATGAACAGCACAAGATAAATGATCAGGTAATCTGTTTTGTTGGTTGAAGGATAAATGTCAGGACATTAGAGAAACTCCCCTGCTCTTTTTCAAATTCAGGTGTTTTTTTACACCCCCCTGGTTTAACACCTCGTCCAAAAGACAGCACACTCTGTCAATGCAACATTCCCTCAGTACTGCACTGAGCCTAGATTAACTTTTTATTCGATCATGGGATGTGGGCGTTGCTGGCACGGCCAGCATTTATTGCCTATTCCTAATTGCCCTTCAGAAGGTGGTGGTGAGTCGCCTTCTTGAACCACTGCAGTCATTGTGGTGAAGGTACTCCCACAGTGCTGTTAGGGAGGCAGTTCCATGATTTTGACCCACCTACAATGAAGGAACGGCGATATATTTCCAAGTCAGGATGGTGTGTGACTTGGAGGGGAACTTGAAGGTGGTGGTGTTCCCATGCGCCTGCTGCTCTTGTCCTTCTAGGCAGTAGAGGTCATGGGTTTGGGAGGTGCTGTTGAAGGCGGCCTGCTGAGTTGCTGCAGTGCGTCTTGTAGATGGTACACACTGCAACCACAGTGTACCGGTGGAGTGAATGTTTAAGGTGGTGGACGGGGTGCCAATCAAGTGGGCTGCTTTGTCCTGGATGGTGTTGAGCTTCTTGAGTGTTGTTGGAGCTGCACTCATCCAGGCAAGTGGAGTGTATTCCATCACACTCCTTACTTGTGCCTTGTAGATGGTGAAAAGGCTTTGGGGAGTCAGGAGGTGAGTCACTCACCGCAGAATACCCAGCCTCTGACCTGCTCTTGTAGCCACAGTATTAATGTGGCTGGTCCAGTTAAGTTTCTAGTCAATGGTGACTCCCAGGATGTTGATGGTGGGGGATTTGGCGATGGTAATGCTGTTGAATGTTGGGGCCTTGGTTAGACTCTCTCTTGTTGGAGATGGTCATTGCCTGGCACTTGTGTGGCATGAATGTTACTTGCCACTTATCTGCCTAAGCCTGAATGTCGCCCAGGTCTTGTTGCATGCGGGTACGGATTGCCTCATTATCTGAGGAGTTGCGAATGGAACTGAACACTGTGCAATCATCAGCGAACATCCCCACTTCTGACCTTATGATGGAGGGAAGATCATTGATGAAGCAGCTGAAGATAGTTGGGCCTTGGACTCCTGCAGCGATGTCCTCCAACAATCACAACCATCTTCCTTTGTGCTAGGTATGACTCCAGCCAGTGGAGAGTTTTCCCCCTGATTCCCATTGACTTCAATTTTACTTGGGCGCCTTGATGCCACACTCAGTCAAATGCTGCATTGATGTCAAGAGCAGTCACTCCCACCTCACCTCTGGAATTCAGCTCTTTTGTCCATGTTTGGACCAAGGGTGTAATGAGGTCTGGAGCAGAGTGGTCCTGGCAGAACCCAAACTGGGCATCAGTGAGCAGGTTATTGATGAGTAAGTGCCACTTGATAGCACTGTTAACGACGCCTTCCATCACTTTGCTGATGATTGAGAGAAGACTGATGGGGTGGTAATTGGCCGGATTGGATTTGTCCTGTTTCTGGACAGGACATACCTGGGCAATTTTCCACATTGTCTGGTAGATGCCAGTGTTGTAGCTGTACTGGAACAACTTGGCTAGAGGCACGGTTAGTTCTGGAGCACAAGTCTTCAGCACGACAGCCGGGATGCTGTCTTAGCTGTATCCATTGTGTTCAGCCGTTTCTTGATATCATGTGGAGTGAATCGAATTGTCTGAAGACTGGCTTCTGTGATGGTGGGGACCTCAGGTGGAAACCGAAATGGATTATCCACGGCACTTCTGGCTGAAGATGGTTGTGAATGCTTCAGCCTTGTCTTTTGCACTCATGTGCTCCGCCATCATTGAGGATGGGGATGTTCACGGAGCCTCCTCCTCCCGTAGTTGTTTAATTGTAGAATGAGGAATAAGCCGGGTCATGTGGTTATCGATTCTGGTGGAATAAAATTCTGCTGCTGCTGATGGCCCACAGTGCCTCATGGATGCTCAGCTTTGAGCTGCTAGATCTGTTCTGAATCTATCCCATTTAGCACAGTGGTAGTACCACACAACACGATGGAGAGTGAGCTCAGTGGGAAGGTGGAACTTCATCTGCACAAGGACTGTGCGGTGGTCACTCCTACCAATACTATCATGGACAGAGGCATCTGCAACAGGTGAGGACAAGGTCAAGTAGGTTTTTCCCTCGTGTGGGTTCTCTCACCACCTGCCGCAGACCCAGTCTGGCAGTTATGTCCTTCAGGGCTCGGTCAGTAGTGGTGCTACCAAGCCAGTTGGTGATGGACATTAAAGTCCCCCAACCAGAGTACATTCTGTGCCCTTGCTACCCTCAGTGCTTCTTCCAAGTTGTGTTCAACATGGAGTAGTACTGATTCATCAGCCGAGGGAGGGCGGTAGGTGGTAATCAGCAGGAGGTTTCCTTGCCCGTGCTTGACATGAAGCCATGAGACTTCATGGGGTCCAGAGTCAATGTTGAGGACTCACAAGACCACTCCCTCCCAACGGTGTACCACTGTGCTGCCACCTCTGGTGGGTCTGTCATGCCGGTGGGGCAGGCAGGACATACCCAGGGATGGTGATGGAGGAGTCTGGGACGTTGACTGAAAGGTATGATTCTGTGAATATGACTATGGCAGGCTGTTACTTGACTAGTCTGTAACAATTTTAGCACAAGCTCTCCCAATTTTGGCACAAGTCCCCAGATGTTAAGGAGGAGGACTTTTCAGGGTTGACTGGGTTAGGTGTGCCGTTGTCATGTCCGGTGCCTAGGTCAATGCCGGGTGGTCCATCCGGTTTTATTCTTAGTATACTTCTTTGTAGCGGTTTGTTACAACTCAGTGGCTTGTTAGGCGATTTCAGAGGGCAGTTAAGAGTCAACCACATTGCTGTGGGTCTGGAGTCACATATAGGCCAGACCAGGTAAGGACGGCAGATTTCCTTTCCTAAAGGACATTCGTGAACCAGATGGGTTTTTACGACAATCCAGTAGTTTCATGGTCACTATTACTGATACTAGCTTTTTATTCCAGATTTATTTAATTAACTGAATTTAAATTTCCCAGCCATGGTGGGATTTGAAATGTCTCCAGATCATTAGTTCAGGCTTCTGGATTACTAGTCCAGTAACAAAAGCACTATGCTGTCGTACCCTTTATGAGTCTCTAAGTACGGCTTGAAACCACAACCTTCCAACTTGGAGGCATGAGTGCTGCCACTGAGCCAAAGCTGATGCCTATACAATCACTACCTCCTTTTACTTTGCTGTTTATATTGTCTATAAAACGCCAGTGCTGTTTTTGAAGTGTTAGAATCTCCTTTATTTTAAAATTAATACTTGCACAATCTGGTGACTCCTTTTGGAAAGTGCACGAATGAACCTCAGATGAAGACAGCACAATTTATTCAATCTGAAATAATCTAGACTTCCACCTGCCTGAAATTCCTGCTCCAAAGAGATTCGTAGCAGCCATGGGCTGTCCACAGGTACTGTGGTCCACTCTAGCCCTATGGTTTACAAAATGATTCCCACTTAGTGACACATTATGCTATCATACCCAAAGGTTCCCAAATGACAGATCACCATCCAAATCTAGAGCTCAGATAGTTGAAAGAATTAAGGTAGACTAATCTTTGGCTAAAATTTTACTTTGCGTACACGCTAGGAAATGTCAGGAATTGTTCCAAAAAATGCCATCGGTCATGGACACAGGATGAATCCGCAGAGTAGCGAATGGTGAACAGTGCAATAGCATTCTTTAAAACCAGATGATGCTTCAACCAAAGAGCGTACAGGAAACGCAGCATTATTACCTGTTATATAAATGGTATCATCAGTATTTAGCTGTTCGGTTCATGGTATTTGTAAAACATCAGCACTCTGCCTCCCATTCTGTTGATGCTGTAAGAAAAGAGAAAACAACAGGCAGTGTAGTCTTCATTCTTCCAATAATATGATCCTCTGTACACTATAGGGGAAGGGTCCATATATGCAGGTAACAATGGTGTCATGATGCTGCAGATAGACAGTACTTCATATGAACTCCTACTGTTGTGGTTTAAAGGTCCAGAGCCTGTGTCATTCTGTTAGTTTGACCTGACGCTAAACTGCTAAATTGTCCCAACCCACATTCTATGTCGCTTTTTACATTAATTTTAATTTCAATCCCTCTGACAGGTACCAGTGTGTTTATAGAATCATAGAATGGTTACAGCACAGAAGGAGGCAATTCAGCCCGTCGAGCCCGTGCCGGCTCTCTGCAAGAGCGCTTCTGCTAGTCCCACTCCCCCGCCCTTTCCCCGTAGCCCTGCAAATTTTTTTCCTTCAGGTACATATCCAATTCCCTTTTGAAAGCCACGATTGAATCTGCCTCCACCACCCTCTCGGGCAGTGCATTCCAGATCATAACCACTCGCTGCGTAAAAAAGCTTTTCCTCATGTCGCCTTTGGTTCTTCTGCCAATCACCTTAAATCTGTGCCCTCTGGTTCTCGACCCTTCTGCCAATGGGAACAGTTTCTCTCTACTCTGTCTAGACCCCTCATGATTTTGAACACCTCTATCAAATCTCCTCTCTACCTTCTCTGCTCTAAAGAGAACAATCCCAGCTTCTCCAGTCTAACCACGTAACTGAAGTCCCTCATCCCTGGAACCATTCTTGTAAATCTTTTCTGCACCCTCTCTAAGGCCTTCACATCCTTCCTAAAGTGTGGTGCCCAGAATTGAACACAATATTCCAGTTGTGGACGAACCAGTGTTTTATAAAAGGATCATTATAACTTCCTTGCTTTTGTACTCTATACCTCTATTTATGAAGCCCAGGACCCCGTATGCTTCTTTAACTGCTCTCTCAACCTGCCCGGCCACCTTCAATGATTTGTGCACATATACCCCCAGGTCTCTCTGTTCATGCACCCCTTTTAGAATTGTACCCTTTAGTTTATATTGCCTCTCCTCGTTCTTCCTACCAAAATGTATCACTGCACTTTCCTGCGTTAAATTTCATCTGCCACGTGTCCCCATTCCACCAGCCTGTCTACGTCCTCTTGAAGTCTATCACTATTCTTCCAAGTTTTGTCTCATCTGCAAATTTTGAAATTGTGCCCTGTACACCCAAGTCTAAGTCATTAATATATAGATCAAGAAAACTCTATCCTGATTGTTTCATAGTTGATTTCTCTATGGAGTATGTGTCAATACCTTTATGATTTAAAAAGATGTCTCACTCTCCTGAGCCACATTAACCATTTCATGTCTTGCTGTTGTCAAGTAACTGAGCATTTCTGAGACCCGTTCTTTAGTGCAAATTCACCATGCATTTCCTCATGCTAATTGCTTCATACATAGCAAATCACATCTGCACTCACACACCGGTATCCCAATATCATGCCACATGTGTTATCCGATACAAGCCACTTTTGAGCTTTCAGGTGATCTTATCAAAAGATCGTGGTCGTCTGGAAATCTTTGTCTCGGGTAGTGGCCAGACTATCAAATACAGTTTTCTTAAAGTTCATAGGCAAGGACACAATTGTCTCCAACGGAAAGCTATCAATTTCCTAGAATGTACATTAATACCAGATTGACACCTTTCGGTGAATTGCACCAAGGTGATTTATTCCAATTCAACTACGAAAATGATTCCCATTTGGTGGTGTAATGAAACATAGAGTCACAGAGTTATACAGCACAGAAAGAGGCCCTTCGGCCCATCGTGTCCGCGCCGGCCATCAAGCCCTGTCTATTCTAATCCCATTTTCCAGCACTTGGTCTGTAGCCTTGTATGCTATGGCGTTTCAAGTGCTCATCTGAATGCTTCTTGAATGTTGTGAGGGTTTCTGCCTCTACCACCCTTTCAGGCAGTGAGTTCC
This sequence comes from Squalus acanthias, assembly GCA_030390025.1. Taxonomy (NCBI): domain Eukaryota; kingdom Metazoa; phylum Chordata; class Chondrichthyes; order Squaliformes; family Squalidae; genus Squalus; species Squalus acanthias. The sequence continues at coordinate 42,003,181 of CM059443.1, forward strand.
AGATTCCAACCACCCTCTGGGTGAAAAAGTTTCTCCTCAAATCCCCTCACCTTGAAACTATGCCCCCTGGTTATTGACCCCTCTACTAAGGGGAAAAGTTCCTTTCTATCTACCCTATCTATGCCCCTCATAATTTTGTACACCTCAATCAGGTCCCCCCTCAGCCTTCTCTGCTCTAAGGAAAACAACCCCAGCCTGTCCAGTCTCTCTTCATAGCTGAAGCGCTCCAGCCCAGGTAACAACCTGGTGAATCTCCTCTGCACCCTCTCCAATGCAATCACATCCTTCCTATAGTGTGGCGACCAGAACTGCACACAGTATTCCAGCTGTGGCCTAACTAGCGTTTCGTACAGCTCCATCATAACCTCCCTGCTCTTATATTCTATGCCTCGGCTAATGAAGGCAAGTATCCCATATGCCTTTTTAACCACTTTATCTACCTGTCCTGCTACCTTCAGGGATCTATGTACATGCACACCAAGGTCCCTCTGATCCTCTGTCCTTCCTAGGGTCCTACCATTCATTGTGTATTCCTTGCCTTGTTCGTCCTCCCAAAATGCATCACCTCACACTTTTCAGGGTTAAATTCCATTTGCCACTGTTCTGCCCATCTAACCAACCCATCTATATCGTCCTGTAGCCTGAGGCTTCCCTCCTCGCTATTTACCACTCCACCAATTTTCGTGTCATCTGCGAACTTACTGATCATACCTCCTACATTCATATCTAAATCATTAATGTACACTACAAACAGCAAAGGACCCAGCACCGATCCCTGCGGTACACCACTGGACACAGGCTTCCAGTCACAAAAACAACCTTTGACCATCACCCTCTGCCTCCTGCCACTAAGCCAATTTTGGATCCAATGTGCCAAATTGCCCTGGATCCCATGGGCTCTTACCTTCTTGACCAGTCTACCATGCAGGACTTTGTCAAAAGCCTTACTGAAGTCCATGTAGACTACATCAACTGCACTACCCTCATCCACACACCTAGTCACCCCCTCGAAAAATTTAATCAAATTGGTTAGTCATGATCTCCCCCTGACAAAGCCATGCTGACTATCCTTGCCTCTCCAAGTGGAGACTAATTCTGTCCCTCAGAATTTTTTCCAATAATTTCCCTACCACTGATGTTAGGCTCACTGGCTTGTAATTCCCTGGTTTATCCCTACTACCCTTCTTGAATAATGGTACTACATTAGCTGTTCTCCAGTCCTCTGGCACCTCACCTGTGGCCAGAGAGGTTCTGAAAATTTGTGTCAGAGCCCCTGCAATCTCCTCCTTTGCCTCACACAGCAGCCTGGGATACATCTCGTCTGGGCCTGGGGATTTATCCACTTTTAAGCCCGCTAAAACCGCTAGTACCTCCTCCCTCTCAATACTAATTTGTTCAAGTATATCACAATCCCCCTGCCTGATTTCTATGCCTACATCGTCCTTCCCCAAAGTGAACACAGATGCAAAATATTCATTTAAAACCTCACCTACATCTTCCGGCTCTACACAGATTGCCACTTTGGTCCCTAATGGGCCCTACTCTTTCCCTGGTTATCCTCTTGCTCTTAATATACTTATAAAACACCTTGGGATTTTCCTTTATTTTGCCCGCCAGTGTTTTTTCATGCCCCCTCTTCGCTCTCCTAATTTCTTTTTTAAGTACCCCTCCTGCACTTTCTATACTCCTCTAGGGCTTCCACTGTTTTTAGTCCTTTGTATCTGCCAAAAGCCTCCCTTTTTTTCCTAATCCATTCTTGTATATCCCTTGACATCCAGGGTTCCCTGGGCTTGTTGGTCCCACCCTTGACCTTTATGGGAACATGTTGGCATTGTATTCTCTCTATTTCCTTTCTGAAAGACTCCCACTGCTCTGATGTGGATTTTCCTACAAGTAGCTGATCCCAGTCCACTTTGGCCAGATCCTGTCTTACCATAGCATACAAGGCTACGGACCAAGTGCTGGAAAATGGGATTAAAATAGACAGGGCTGGATTGCCGGCACGGACACGATGGGCCTCTTTCTGTGCTGTATAACTCTATGGGGGGAAAATTCAGTATCGCCCCGTTTGGGGCGCAATTATCGGCCGGGCGCAAAGTTTAGCGCCTGGCGCTAATTATCGCCTCCGACTGCAAACTTGACTTTTATCGCCCCTGGAGCTGATTGGAGCGCTAAATCAGGCGCTACACATCTGTCTTAAGGCGCAAAGGCCGAGGAGCGAGGCGCTAACTCAGAGCGCTGGCGAAGCTCGTGTGATGTCAGTCAGCAATGGAACACAGACACAATGGCCCCTGCCAGTTCTTAAAGGGGAGGGCTGATCTTTCTTTCCATCCACATCCTGCTCATTGCAGCCTTGAATCCCCCGGCCTGGAGAGACCTGTACATCAAATCTGCTGGAAAGATCAATGGAGAGAACCAGGGAAAGAGCTCAGAGTGCAGCCCCCACACTCTCTTCTAAATCGATACAAGGAAGGGCAAATCAAAATGAACCTGCAAAGTGCTGCTTAGTACCCAAAACTCCTTCACACAGCGTTGAATCTCTCCAGAAGTGTCTCTCTCTCTCTCAGAATGCGTGGTTCAAAAATGTCACCAACAAAAAAAGGCAGGAAGCGGTCGCCTTTAATTAGCGCTCCCCCAGTCCCTTCCCGACTGCAAAACGCTCCCCTCAACCTGTCGTTGCTAGCGGCAGGCGGTGAGGCAGGGGGCGCCACTCAATATACGCTCCGGGGCGCTGCGCACTCGACTGACGTCACGATCTGCCGGCGCAGGAGATCCTGGCGGTAGTGTTTAGCGCCGCCGCAAAATGTCTAGTTAATTTCCCGAGCGGCACAAACATCGCTGTGCTCGGGCGCTAGTTGCTTTGCGCCCCATTAGCGCCCTCTTAAGGTGCTAACGGGAGGCGCAACCAACTGAATTTTTCCCCCTATGACTCTATATTAAAATCGGCCTTCCCCCAATTTAGAACCTTTATTTCCAGTCCATCTTTGTCCTTTTCCATGACTACCTTAAATTTCACCGAATTATGGTCACTGCCACCAAAATGCTCTCACACTGAGACTTCTACCACTTGCCCAACTACATTCCCTAGAATTAGGTCCAGTACCACCCCCTCTCTTGTAGGACTTTCTACATGCTGGCTCAAAAAGCTCTCCTGGATGCACTTTAAGAATTCCGCACCCTCTAAGCCTTTCACACTCTGACTATCCCAGTTCATATTGGGGAAGTTGAAATCCCCTACTATTATTACCCTATTATTTCTACACTTCTGAGATTTGCCTACATATCTGTTTCTCTATCTCCTCCTGACTGTTTGGGGGCCTATAGTACACTCCCAGCAAAGTGCTTGCCCCCTTTTTGTTTTTAAGTTCTACCCATATGGCCTCATTAGAGGAACCTGCTAAGATATCATCCCTCCTTACAGCAGTAATTGACTCCTTGATTAATATTGCGACACCCCCTTCTCTTTTACACCCCCCTCTGTCTCGCCTGAAGATTCTATACTCCGGAATATTGAGCTGCCAGTCCTGCCCCTCCCTCAACCATGTCTCTGTGATAGCAACAATATCATACTCCCATGTGTTCATCAACACCTTCCATTCATCTGCCTTACTCGCAAGACTCCTTGCATTAAAATAAATGCCATCCAGCCTTGCCATCCTCCCTTGTGCCGTTACATATTTGCTCTGCCTTCCAGGCTGACTTGTTTTTTCCTCTATATTTGGCTGTGCATCACCCCCTACTATAGCTCCACTCCGTATCCCATCCCCCTGCCAAGTTAGTTTAAACCCCCCCCACAACAGCACTAGCAAACCTCCCCGCAAGGATGTTGGTCCCGTTCCATTCAGGTGCAACCCGTCCGACTTGTACAGGTCCCACCTTCCCCAGAAGCAGACCCAGTGATCCAGGAAACTAAAGCCCTCCCTCCTGCACCAACTCCTTAGCCACGCATTCATCTGCTCTATCCTCCTATTCCTATACTCACTAGCACGTGGCACCGGGAGTAATCCAGAGGTCCTGCTTTTTAATCTGCTACCTAGCTCCCTAAATTCTTGTTGCAGGACCTCATCCCTCTTTCTACCCATGTTGTTGGTACCAATGTGAACCACAACCTCTGACTGTTCGCCCTCCCCCTTCAGAATGCCCTGCAGCCGTTCAGTGACATCCTTGACCCTGGCACCAGGGAGGCAACATACCATCCTGGAGTCACGTCTGCGGCCACAGAAACGTCTATCTGTTCCCCTTACGATAGAATCCCCTATCACTATCCCACTCTTTTTCCTGCCCTCCTGTGCAGCTGAGCCACTCGTAGTGCCACGGACTTGGCTCTTGCTGCATTCCCCTGAGAAACCATCTCCCCCAGCAGTATCCAAAACGGAAAATCTGTCGGAGAGGAGATGGACCCAGGGTACGCCTGCACTACCTTCCTAGTTCTTTTACTCTGTCTGGCAGTCACCCATTTCCTGTCTGCCTTTGCACTCTTTACCTGAGGTGTGACCACCTCGTTAAACGTGCTATCCACGAAGATCTCAGCTTCACGGATGCTCCACAGTGACTCCAGCCACAGCTCCGGCTCCGAAACGCGGATTTCAAGTAGCTGCAGCTGGATACACTTCCTGCACATGTGTTCGCCCTGGACACCGAAAGTGTCCCTGACTTCCCACATAGCACAGGAGGAGCACTCCATGGTGCCAAGCTGCCCTGCCATGTCCTACTTCCTTTAAATTAAAGAATATTAAATACACTAGGGACCTTACTTCCCTTTAAACACTACTTACTCTAAACTAGAGACCTTACTTTCACTTTAACGACTGGACTGTAGAAATACTCACCAGGTCCTACTTACCAATCAGCTCCTTCCCTGGTTGTGACATCACTTTAGCGGTTTCACAGTTGTTGTTGTATGACTGCTCCCACTCTCGGACTCTTTCCTTGGTGTAAAGTAAGAACCAATTCCTACAGGGTGAAAAGGCGAAGCAAGGGCGCTCCTCCTTCCACTCCTCACCTGACTTCCTGACTCACCCAACTCGCAGCACTCTGTTTAAACCGCACTCAGTGTAAAATCGCACTTTAAAGCCTGTTTTTATAGGCCCTGAAACAAAGGAGACTCGCTGAGCCCAGCTACAGGAGAACCAGTTTAATCTAGTTTCCCTAATTTACTGCCTTCAGCTGCTCTGAATTGTAGGCCTTGTAAATCTTTTATTCAAGTACAATAGTACTTATACAACTCATCAATTACATAATAAACCATTACATTCATTGATCACAATAAACAATAAAGCCTTAAGAACAGCTTTATAATTAATATAAATGCAATGATAAAATTTTTCAAATAGATCAACAAATTTACATTACAAATACCCTTAAATAATCTCACACAAACTTTGAAAATTTAAAACAATAAATCTCAAAGTAAACTCCACATAAAAGAAAACAGTTCAACACCACAGTATACAAATCACATAGCACCATCATAATTCAATTAAATGCTACAAATACTACTTCACGTTTATGCCAGTCCTACTGGCATCGTTTATTCGATCAATCATTCAATTGATCGTTCATTCAATTGTTCGTTCGTTCGATCGAGCGTAAGTTCCAATGTGCATGCGTGCGTGCGTATCATTTGTCTAAGTGCGTGCATGCGTGCGTTCATTCGTTCGTTCGATCGGACCAACAATCGTTCGTTCGAACATAAGTTCCATTGTGCATGCGTGCGTTCGCTCGTCCGTACGTTCGTCCGCCGCTAGTTAACATGCGTTCGTCCGTCTGATCGAGCGTAAGTTCCAATATGCATGCGTCCGTCCGTTCAATAGTTCATTCATTCAGGAAATTTTCCCCCCCACAAGCCAGCCATCAAATACTCAAATTTCTAACCAATATTAAACTATTTAATCTTTTTTTCTCCTTTTTAATTTTCCCCCTATTAACTTATTTTCTTCCTTTTTATAAGACATACCATTACTAGGCAATAATCTCAAAGTAAATTCTACATAAACACTAATTAACACCACAATGTGCAAATCCCATAGCCTTATCAAAAATCAATTAAAGCCTCAAGTAGACTGCTTTCAACCTGAAAACCTGAAACTTCAATAAAACAAGTAAATACCAGTTCTATTGGCAATCTAATAACTCATCTTCACTTGATGTTTGTCAAACCATGTGATGTCATAGTCCTTGTCCACAGTCTTCAGCTTTTCCACGGAAATGAAACCATCCACTTTCTCAATCCCGTAAAAAAGACCGAAAACTCAATTTTCTTCTACTTGCTGTTACCACTTACAGGACCCAGACATCAAATAGTCATTATTCCTCTCTGATATTACTTTGTTTTGTCTTTTATCTTCCTTTTATTTTCCTTTTATTTTTCCACTTTTAACCGTTCACATTTCCATCTTGTGACCGCCCACGCGCCATGCTACAGATGGAAACAGTTTGTCTTTCCTCCACCAAAATGGCGGCGCACAAACCGGTCCCGTCACCGAGAAAAAGCCTCACAGCTGCCGCCAGATGGAGCACATTTGGGGCGGCTGGAACTCCTTCAGGCCCGAGACCATTCTTCAACTTTTGGAACCAGTGCAGCATCCTCACCCTCAACTTCTCCCGACTCCACCTCTGCCGACCAGCCGCCCCGCCCTGGGCCCCCCGCCTGGGGTTCTCCGTGCTGGGCCTCCCGCCTAGGCCACTCTCCTCCGGGTCTTCCACCCTGGGCCTTCTGCACCGGGCCCTTCGCACTGGCATTCCCCGCGAGCGGCCGGGTGTAGAGCAACCGGTTCGCACAGCACCGAGCTGAGCTCAAAAACTCGCAGCCTTCCCGCCCCGGGCCTTCTGCACGGGCCTCCCGCACTAGCATTCCCCGCAAGCAGCCAGGGTATGCTCGCTCACCCGTTCACACAGCACCGAGCTGAGCTGAGCTGAGAATCTCGCAGCCTGTGTCTCTCCAACAAAGGCGAAGCAAGGGAGCTCCTGCTTCCACTCCTCACCTAACTCCCTGACTCACCCAACTCCCAGCACTCTGTTTAAACCGCACTCAGTGTAAAATCGCACTTCAAAGCCTGTTTTTATAGGCCCTGAAACAAAGGAGACTCGCTGAGCCCAGCTACAGGAGAACCAGTTTAATCTAGTTTCCCTAATTAACTGCCTTCAGCTGCTCTGAATTGTAGGCCTTGTACTTTTTTTTGAGCAAACAATAAACTACTGTAAATCAATAAAACTTTAAATAAAACTTAACAGGTTAAATTAAAATTATATTAACCGGGAGACGATGCACTCCAGTCCCTGCGGCGCCCACCGGTCTCGGAAGGCTTCAAGTGTGCCGGCGGACACCGCATGCTCCATCTCCAGGGCCACCTGGGTGCGAATATAGCCACGGAAGAGAGGCAGGCAATCTGGCCGAACGACCCCCTCGACCGCCTGCTGCCTGGACCTGTTAATGGCCACTTTGGCCAGGCCCAGGAGCAGTCCTACGAGGAGGTCCTCCGACCTGCCCGCTCCCCTCCGCACCGGGTGACCGTAGATCAGGAGCGTGGGACTGAAGTGCAACCAAAAAGCGAGGAGCAGCCCCTCTAAATATTGAAAGAGGGGCTGCAACCTCTCACACTCTAAATACATGTGGAACACGGACTCCTCGAGGCCACAAAAACGACAGGCGGCCTGGGAGTCCGTAAACCTACTTAAAAGCTGATTGCACGGGACTGCTCCGTGCAACACCCTCCAGGCCAAGTCCCCAATCGAAAAGGGAGGACTCCCGCGTAGAGAGCCCTCCATTGGGGACCTCTGCCTCCGCCGGACGGCAAGATGGCACGCCAAGGCGTGTCCGGACGGCAGGCAAAGATGACAAAGTGGAGAGTGTGCAGGAGCAGCCCGTACAGGAAACCCCTCCGTGCAGAACTAAAGGGCACGGAGGGTATTTCCCCGAGAAGGCTCAAGTTGTGAGGCGCCGGTTCCCGAGAGGGGTTTCGGGGCCGGGCGCTGATGAGGAATTCCGTCCGAACGGAGGTCAGTTCGGACGGGATCGCCCCACGTGCCTGAGCCTCCTCAATACACCTAGTGGAGTCGGGGCCCAGTGCCACTTTCAGCAACTCGATGGATTTAGTCGCGCGCCAGACGTTGACCCAGGAGAGGCGCCGCGTCAACTCCTCCGCCGCCATCCAGCCCATTCCTCCGCCAGCGAGCAGGTCCCCGACTCTAGTCACCTTGCCAGGCACAGCCCTGCCCTCCGCCATCCGCCCGGTCCAGCGGTCGCGGAGGTGCGGATTCCTGAGCAGCGGTTCCCGAAGGAGAGCCGCCACTCCTGACGAGGGAGAACTCCGCCTGGAGGTGACTTGGTTCCAGACCCATAGCAGTTCCTGGTAGAAGACAGGCAGCTCCCACAGGTAGGCATGCATGCGGCCCAATTCCACAAACAGGAGCTGCGTGTCGTAGTTGAGGCCGTGCATCTGGCGGAAGAAATACGTCGCCAGAGCACACAATCTCGGAGGATTCTCAACGTACAGGTATCTCTGCAGCATCTGAAGACGGAAAGTCGCCACCCGGGTGCGAAGGCACACCAGCGCCTGACCGCCCTCCCTAAGCGGGAGACTCAGAACCGCGGCAGAGACCCAGTGCTTCCCTTTGCCCCAGAAGAAGTTGATGAGTTTCTTCTGCACCTTGGCGACAAACGCAGGGGGCGGGATCAAAGTGACCAACCGGTACCACAACATGGCGGCCACCAGCTGGTTTATGACCAGCGCTCGACCCCTGTAGGACAACACTCGGAGCAGTCCTGTCCAGCGTCCTAGGCGAGCGGTGGCTTTGGCCTCCAGCTCTTGCCAGTTCGCCGGCCAGGTGTCCTCGGCAGGGCTGAGGTAGACTCCCAGGTAGAGGAGGTGCGTGGTGCTCCAGGCGAAGGGCCTGAACTCCTCCGGCAGGGAGTCCACCCGCCACTGGCCCACCAGGAGTCCAGAACATTTCTCCCAGTTGATCCTGGCGGAGGATGCGTCTGAGTAAATCTGCTGGCATTCTCGCATCCTCCGCAAGTCGACGGGATCCATGACCATGAGGAGCACGTCATCGGCGTAAGCCGAGAGGACGACCTCCACGCCCGGCCCTTGCAGAGCCAGTCCCGTCAACCTCTTCCGCAAGAGGCACCGGAAAGGCTCCACGCAAACGGCGTATAACTGACCGGACATGGGGCATCCCTGACGCACCCCCCTCCCGAAGCGAAGGGGCGCCGTCAAAGACCCGTTAACTTTAATCAGACACTCCGCGGCGGCGTACAGAAGTCGGATCCGGGCGACGAAATGCGTCCCGAACCCGAAAGCGCGCAGAGTTCCGAAAAGATACTCGTGATCCATCCTGTCGAACGCCTTCTCCTGATCCAGGGAAAGGAAGGCGACTGACAGACCAGCCCTCTGGGAAAGGTGGACCAGGTCCCGGACCAGATGGATGTTATCGTGGATGGTCCGGGCCGGGACCGTGTAGGACTGGTCGGGGTGGATCATGTGGGCCAGCATGGTGCCAAGGCGGGTAGACATGGCCCTGGCAAAAATTTTATAGTCCGTGCTGAGGAGGGAGACCGGGCGCCAGTTTTTTTAAAAGGCGGAGATCACCCCTCTTGGGCAGCAGGACAACGACCGCCCTGCGCCAAGAGAGGGGCATCTCCCCGGTCGCCAGACTTTCCCCCAGGACCCGCGCGTAGGTGCCCCCCAAGACGTCCCAGAACGCCCTGTGGAACTCCACAGTCAGCCTGTCCAGCCCCGGGGACTTTCCCCTCGAGAGCTCCGCCAGGCCCAGCGGAGCGTCCAATTTTTCAGCGCCCTCCGGGCCGACCTTCGGCAGGTCCTCCCACAAAACTCTGCGCGCATCCTCGCTGGACAGATCCGGAGAGAACAGAGCCCCGTAATAGGCCCGGGTCTCCGCGCTGATCCCCTCCGGATCCGAGACCAGAGATTCGGCGGCGGCCAGCAGCCCCAAGAGCTGCTTACGGACCCCCCGTCTTTTTTCCAGCGAGTAGAAGAAGGGGGAGCCGCGGTCCAGGTCCCGGAGGATCTGGATCCGCGACCTCACGTACGCGCCTCGGGACCCGACCAGCTGCAGGTCCCTCAGCGCGCCCTTCTTCTCTTCGTACACCTTCCGCAGGGCCGGGTCCTCGACGACTTGACTGAGACGGGACTCCAGGTCGAGCACCTCCCTCTCCAACCGCCCGACCCGGGCCTCCCGCCTCTTGGTCGACCCCCTCGCGTACTCCTGACAGAAGAGACGGACATGAGCCTTGCCCACGTCCCACCATAGCCTCAAGGAGGGGAAGCCCCCCAGCTTCCTTCTCCAGTCAGCCCAGAACCGACGAAACGAATCCCGGAACCGCTCGTCCTCCAGCAGCAGGTTGTTAAAATGCCAGTACGCGGACCCCCCCGGCGCGCGCAACGGAGCGAGCTCCGCCCACACCAGGTGGTGGTCCGTGCACGGCACCGGCCGCATGGAAGCTGCCGGAACGCAGGAGATGGGAAATGTAGAGGCGGTCGATTCTGGACCTTCCTCCTCCAGACCTCACGTAAGTGAAGGCGCTGGAGTCGGGATGGAGATTCCGCCAGACGTCCACCAAGTCGAAGGACCCGACCAGGTCCCTCAACTTCACCATCGCCGCCAGGCTTCGCGGAGGACCCGAACGGTCCCTCGCCTCGAGGGTACAATTGAAATCCCCCCCGAGGATAACGCACTCACCCACGTCGATGGAGCCCAGAAGAGCGGACACTTCTTCGAAGAAGCGCACTTGCTGCGCACCGGCCCGGGGGGCGTACACGTTCACTAAATGGAGCGGCACGCCCCCCAGGCGAACAGTGACCTGGAGCAATCGTCCCGGCACGTGCTCCTTGACCCCCAAGATCTCCGGCTGAAAATGTGGGGCCAGCAAGATAGTCACCCCGCCGGAAATGTTGGAGAGGTGACTCATGCTGACCCCTCCTCGCCACTCCAGGAGCCACGTGGCCTCATCTCCCGGAACGGTGTGAGTTTCCTGCAGGAAGCACACCGCATGCCTCCCGTCCCGAAGGGCCGAGAAGTTATTAAATCTACGGCATGCCTCTCTGCTGCCGTTGATGTTGAGGCTGGCTATGGTTATCTTCATGACAAGAGCATAGTGCAACCTCTACCTTACTCTAACGGGAGGAGGGAGCGCGGCCGCTAGTCGACCGCCACTCCCTTCTAAGTCCAGCGAGGAGCTTCCGGATCCGACGTCGCTCGGCCGGGCCCACGCCCCCATCCGCGCCCATGGTTTTGACTGCGGCGCGGACGGAGCAAACGAGCAGCGCCAGATCCGACCATTTATCAATGGCCAACCGGATTATATCCTGGTGACCCTGGGCCATGGCCACAAAGTCCCGGAATTCCACAACGGGGATGAGGGGGGACCCGGAGGGGGGCACGAGGGCATTCCATGTCATCATCGGTGTCCTCCGCTGGGTCCCGGTCCTCCTCCGGGGGGTCACCATCAGCTGGCCCTACCTCTGCCCCGATCCCACCCCCAGGATCGGCGGCAGAGGAGTCCTCCCTGGGCTCCTCCAGAGGCGCCGGGTCAGGAAGCGGTGGCGGCTCGGGGCCCCCCTCCGCCCCCGGCACCGGGGTGCACGGGGAAACCGGGGAGTACATTAGTGCCAGTTCCCCCAACACCCCCGGCGCCAGCGTCGGAGACGGAGTCAGGGTGCCTTCCCCCTCACCGCCACCATCCCCTGACCCAGCGGACCGGGGACCTTGATTAAATTGCTCAACCAGGTCGAGCAGCATCTGGGAGTAGTCCTGACCGTATACGGCGGGCTCAGCCTCATCGGCCTCGCCTGCCCCAGGACGCCCGACCTGGCGAGAAACAACGGTTCTGTATAATTTCCCACCGCGGGTAGTTCCGCGGCCCCCCCCCCCACGAGCAGGGTCTCTTCCCCATCCCCGGGAGGCACAGGCTGGACAGACTCATCTGTCGTGCCCTCCCGGGGGACAGGCGACCCCTGCCGGATGTCGGTGACGGTGGGGGGGGGCGCAGCACCCGCGGCGAGCAACGACTCCCCTTGCAAGGGGGGACCCTGTTCCTCGCGGTCCTCCTCCTCATCCAGGGCGTCGCGCCTCCTTTTCAGTGCGGAGGGACATGAAGGTTGGGAGACCTCCATGCGTACCGAGGCCTCCACCTCCGCTCCCCCCCTGTCGATCGGTTTGCTCGGGGGTCCCGGGCCTGGTCACGGCTGCAGGTCTCGATTTTGCCGCCTTGGCGGTTGCGGCCGCAGGCCCAGGCACGAGGCCCCTCGCACTCTCGAGCACCGCCGCCTCCCGCGCAAGGTATGGGGACGTAAGCTCGGGTAAATCGTCGTGTACGTCAAGTACGTTAAGGGGACCCGCCTGAAGGTGTTTTGTTTTCCTCCGCGCCTTCCTTCCGATCGGACGCTCCCCCTCCCCTCCGCCGGAGGCCGCGACGGCGTTGACCTCCGGCGTCGACAGCGCATCGGGTGTCGCGGACGCGCGGACAGAAACAGGGGGAGGAGTGGCGGCGGCGCCAGCCTTGGCCGCCTCAGATGTTTTGGCGGCCTTGGAGGCGGGGCAGTTCTTTCTTATGTGCCCCACCTCCTTACAGGCGTGGCACCGCACACCATCCGACGTCCAGAAGACGCGGTAGGCGGTCCCCTCGTGTTGTATGCTAAATGCGCCTTCCGTGTCTTCCTCCCGCGCCAGCTGGATAAACAGCTGGCGCCGGAAGGAGAAGACGTGCCGGAGGCTGGCCTCCCTGCAGCCGAGCGGGATCGGATTAATCCCCGACCCCACCTCCCCCAGTTGACATAGGTGGGGGAGGAGGAGCTCAACCGGAACAAAGGGCGGGACGTTTGAAAGGACGAGTCGCTGCACGGTGGCCTCGAGCGGATCCACCGGCAGGAAGGTCCCGCCCACGGTGAGCCCCTCGGTGACGGCCAGGGACACAGCCCGCTCCGACCCCAGGAAGAACACAGCCTTGCCGTACATTTTAGAGGCCGCTACGATAGCTGAGGGGCCGACTACCCCAGCCATGGCTTTGATGCAAGCCTCTATGGTCATGTTGGGGCGAGTGTAGCTCTTCACCCCCAGCTTTTTGGTCAGTAGCCGGAAAGGCGACGGGGCAGCAGAAGCAGCGGGACCAGCTGTGGCCGTGGCTGCCACACCCGCGTACGACCTTACTGGCCCCGTCGCCGGCGAAGATGTACTCGCCATACTGAGGTGCTATAGAGGGCTACACTCACCCCAAGTCACAGGCCGGGTGATGTTTAAAATGGCCTTGGGTTTTTGTTTTGGTCTCTTCCCTGAGCAGAGGGGGTTGTTTTAAAAATGAAGGCACACCTCTCCCTTTTATGATTGGAATTGGGAGAGGGGCCTTCTCCCCTCTGCTCAATTGGGTAATTAATTAATAATAGAGGTGCCTCGTTAGAGAGAGGCAGAGAGAGAGAGAGAGGGGGTGGGAAGGAGGAAGGCCGCACGGGCCTGTTCGCCACTCAGGATAGTGGGTGGGTGCTTCCGGGGGGGGCACTCTCCGATGTTAAATACAGTCTTTGTTGATGGTCTTCTGGTCTTCTGGTGGGGGGAGAAGATGTCTTCACCTGGGAAAAAAATAAAGCTGGAGATGCCCAGGCTCAGTCCACCACCAGGTCTTAATGATGTTGTAGATTGGGGAAATAGGTTGATGACTTCACCTGGGCAGCTCCAGCTGTCCCAGGTCAAGCAATAGGCAAGGGGTGCTTGTTGATGGTGTGTGTGGCCTAGTTGTTAGCAAGAGCCACACACACTCACGCACACCCCTTGCTGTCCCGGTCTTCTCCTTCTTCTTTCCTCCCCCCACCTAAAATACAAAGTCTTTTGGAGAGTGCCCTTTTGAACACCCACCTCTAGATGTTGTTTTCTTTTCAATGGCTCTCCCTCCTTCCAAGCAGATGTTGGTCTTGGTTTTCTTCTCCCCTCTCTCCCTCTCCTGTAATGGAGACCAGTTGGGGAGGCAATGGTGTAATGGCTTCCTTCTGTTGTTGTTCTGGTCTCCTCTCCTCTCTCTCCTCTCGCCCCTCTGGCACCTCAGCAGTAGTATTTGTAGTAGCTGCAGCAGGCGTGGTGGAGGTGGAAAGGGTCTCCACTCTGCCCTTCGTGGCTCTGTCTTCTCCTAGGCACAGAGAGAGACCTTTCCTCTCCTCTCCTCTCAGCACACTGCACTCAGGGCAAAAATTGCAAAGCCTGTTTGCATAGGCCCTGAAACAAAGGAGCTTGCTGAGCCCAGCTACAGGAGAACCAGTTTAATCTAGTTTCCCTAATTAACTGCCTTCAGCTGCTCTGAATTGTAGGCCTTGTACTCTTTTGAGTAAACATAAAACTACTGTAAATTAACAAAACTTCAAATAAAACTTATCCCATTAAATTAAAATGACATTGCCCGGGGAGACGATGCACTCCAGTCCCTGCGGCGCCCACCGGTCTCGGAAGGCTTCAAGTGTGCCGGCAGACACCGCGTGCTCCATCTTCAGATAGGCCTTGTATATCCCTTTATAACCTTGCTTAAAGCTGGGAAATTTAGATTTTAAACAGTAAACAGTAACAGTAAATGTGAAACAAACAAAAGTTTGATTTTAGCAAACAGTTAAGACTCCCTGACTCACCCAACTCGCAGCACTCTGTTTTTTCTGTTTCTATCTTACATCTTAAGTGGAGCATCCCATCAATTCATATCTCATTCATGAGCCCTGGGAGAACTTTATTGTCCAGTACAATATTAAAGAGAGAAAAACATAGATCAAACGTTCCCAATTGGTCCAAGTTATTAACACATTTTATTTTTTATAATCCACTATATTGTGCCTGAGTCCATTTTATCAGTTCAAAGTGGTCCCAAATCCAAATAGCAGTATTGTTGGATTAACAGGTTTTGTCAATGTTCAATTCCTTATTTCCCCCAAAACTTTCTTCTTTAATACACAGCAATTGGCCGGACCACCGAGACTGCTTTCCACTAGTTTCTTTCAATGAATATTGATTATCCTCTTAAACTTCAGTTAGATTTTTCCTTCTCGAGTGCTTGAAACAGCAACTCGTATCAATTTTATTTTTATCAATTTATCTTATCAATTCCAATTTCAGAAACAGGCTTGGTGGTTTAACATGGTGTTTTGACATTAGAGACAGAAGTGCTCGCAATTAGTTTACAAGGTAACTTCCATATCTCTCCTTCTTGAGCACTCTGTCTTGGAAGATAACACATAAGTGCGAGTCTGAGTTTTTGAATGGCAAAGCCCTTCGCCCAAATCGAGCGGCGAGGCGGCGGACCTGCGAGGGAACAGAGGCGGCGAGCGGCAGTATTTAAGGTGAGCCCCGAGGCGGCTTACAAATCCAGGTTCCGGGAGAGGGAAGCAAAAAATATTCGTAGTGTGACGTCACCAAAAAGCAGGTAAGTGATTGGTTGGTGAGTGTTTTCTTTCTCAATTTTTCTAAACTTAAATTTTGTGGCTTCTACGGTCTCTTTGTGTAGCGGGGATTACTGTTAAGTAAGGACCCTTGAGTATATCACTTAATTCCAGTGTAATTGGTGGGATCCATTTAATTTTAATTAAGTCATGGCAGGACAGCTCGGTGCTGTGACATGCTCTTCCTGCACTATGTGGGAAATCAGGGACACTTCCTGTGTCCCTGACAACCATGTGTGCGGGAGGTGTATCCAGCTGCAGCTACTGACAGACCGCATTGTGGCGCTGTAGCTGCGGATGGATGCATACTGGAGCATTCGCGATACTGAGGACATCGTGGATAGCACGTTTAGGGAGTTGGTCACACCGCAGGTAAAGGGTGTACAGGCAGGAAGGGAATGGGTGACCACCAGGCAGAGTAATAGGCGCAGGCAGGTAGTGCAGGGGTCCCCTGTGGCCATCCCCCTCTCAAACAGATATACCGCTTTGGATATTGTTGAGGGAGATGGCTTATCAGGGGAAGACAGCAGCAGCCAACTTCCTAGCACCATAGGTGGTTCTGCTGCACAGGATGGGAGGAAAAAGAGTGGGAGAGCTATCGTGATAGGGGATTCTATTGTAAGGGGAATAGATAGGCGTTTCTGCGGCAGCAAACGAGACTCCAGGATGGTATGTTGCCTCCCTGGTGCAAGGGTCAAGGATGTCTCAGAGCGGCTACAGAGCATTTTGAAGGGGAGGGTGAACAGCCAGTTGTCGTGGTGCATATAGGTACCAACGATATAGGTAAAAAACGGGATGAGGTCCTAAAAGCAGAATATAGGGAGTTAGGAGGTAAATTAAAAAATAGGACCTCAAAGGTGGTAATCTCAGGATTGCTACCAGTGCCATGTGCTAGTCAGAGTAGAAATAAAAGGATATTTCAAATGAATATGTGGCTAGAGGAATGGTGCAAGGGAGAGGGATTCAAATTCCTGGGGCATTGGAACCGGTTCTGGGGGAGGTGGGACCAGTACAAACCGAACGGTCTACACCTGGGCAGGGCTGGGACCGATGTCCTAGGGGGAGTGTTTGCTAGTGCACTGGGGGAGGGTTTAAACTAAAATGGCAGGGGGTTGGGAACCTGAGCAGGGAGACAGAGGAAAGGGAAACAAGGATAAAAGCAAAAGATAGGAAGGAGAAAAACAAAAGTTGCAGTCAGAGAAAACAGCGGTTTAAAGCAAACATGGCCACAGTAAATACTAATTCTAATAGGTCCAAGAGCGTTAAAAAACCAAGCCTGAAGGCTTTGTGTCTTAATGCAAGGAGCATTCGGAACAAGGTGGACGAATTAGCTGTGCAAATAGAGGTAAACAAATATGATTTGATTGGGATTACCGAAACATGGCTCCAGGGTGGCCAAGGCTGGGAACTTAATATCCAGGGGTACTCAATATTCAGGAACGATAGGCAAAAAGGAAAGGGAGGTGGGGTAGCATTGCTGGTTAAAGAGGGGATTAACACAATTGAAAGGAAGGATATTAGCTCTGATGATGTGGAATCTGTATGGGTTGAACTGAGAAATAACAAGGGGCAGAAAACGTTAGTGGGAGTGATATATAGACCTCCAAACAGTAATGCGGAGGTTGGGGATGGCATTAAAAGGGAAATTAGAGAAGCGTGCAATAAGGGCACAGCAGTCATCATGGGTGACTTTAATCTACATATAGATTGGGCTAACCAAATTTGTAACAATACTATGGAGGAGGAATTCCTGGCGTGTTTACAGGATGGTTTCCTGGACCAATATGTCGAGGAACCAACCAGAGATCAGGCCATCTTAGACTGGGTATTATGCAATGAGAAAGGATTAATTAGCACTCTTGTTGTGCGAGGCCCCTTGGGTCGGAGCGATCATAATATGATAGAATTCTTCATTAGGATGGAGAGTGAAGTAGTTGACTCAGAGACTAGGGTCCTGAATTTAAATAAAGGAAACTACGATGGTATGAGGTGCGAGTTGGGTAGGATTGATTGGGGAATGTCACTCAAAGGGTTGACGGTGGATAGGCAATGGCAAACATTCAAAGACCGCATGGACGAACTACAGAATTTGTTCATCCCAGTTTGGCATAAGAATAAAACAAAAAGGGTGACTCAACCATGGCTAACAAGGGAAATTAGGGATAGCATAAGATCCAAGGAGAGGGCATATAAATTGGCCAGAAAAAGCAGTAACCCTGTGGATTGGGAGCAGTTTAAGATTCAACAAAGGAGGACAAGGGGATTAATTAAGAAGGGGAAAATAGAATACGAGAGTAAGCTTGCAGGGAACATAAAAACTGACTGTAAAAGCTTTTATAGATATTTGAAGAGAAAAAGATTAGTGAAATCAAGCATAGGTCCCTTGCAGTCAGAATCAGGGGAACTTATAATGGGAAACAAAGAAATGTCAGACCAATTAAATACATATTTTGGTTCTGTCTTCACAAAGGAGGACACAAATAACCTCCCAGAGATGTTGGGGAACATAGGGTCTGATGAAAGGGAGGAACTGAAAGAAATCAGTATTTGTAGGGAAATGGTGTTAGGGAAATTGAAGGGATTGAAGGCCGATAAATCCCCAGGGCCTGATAATCTACATCCTAGGGTACTTAAGGAAGTGGCCCTAGAAATAGTAGATGCATTGCTGATCATCTTCCAACATTCGATGGAATCTGGAACAGTACCCATGGATTGGAGGGTAGCTAATGTTACCCCACTATTCAAAAAGGGTAGTAGAGAGAAAACGGGGAATTACAGACCGGTAAGCCTGACATCGGTAGTGGGGAAAATGCTAGAGTCCATTATAAAAGATGTAATAGCTGAGCACTTGAAAAACAGTGACAGGATCGGACAAAGTCAACATGGATTTACAAAAGGTAAATCATGCTTGACTAATCTACTGGAATTTTTTGAGGATGTAACTGGTAAAATAGATAAGGGAGAACCAGTGGATGTGGTGTATTTGGACTTCCAAAAGGCTTTTGATAAGGTCCCGCATAAGAGATTAGCGTGTAAAGTTAAGGCACATGGGATTGGGGGCAAGGTATTGACTTGGATAGAGAACTGGTTGGCAGACAGAAAGCAAAGAGTTGCAATAAACGGGTCTTTTTCCGAGTGGCAGGCAGTGACTAGTGGGGTACCGCAGGGATCGGTCCTTGGACCCCAGCTATTCACAATATATATTAATGATCTAGACAAGGGAACTAGATGTAATATCTCCAAGTTTGCAGATGACACAAAACTGGGTGGGCATGTGTGCTGCGAGGAGGATGCCGAGAAACTCCAGGATGATTTGGACAGGTTGGGTGATTGGGCAGAAGCGTGGCAGATGCAATATAACGTGGATAAATGCGAGGTTATCCACTTTGGTGTCAAAAACAGAAAGGCAGATTATTATCTGAATGGCAATAGATTGGGAGAAGGGAAAGTGCAACGAGACCTGGGTGTCCTTGTGCACCAGTCGCTGAAGGTAAGCATGCAGGTGCAGCAGGCGGTTAAGAAGGCAAATGGTATGTTGGCCTTCATAGCGAGAGGGTTTGAGTACAGGAACAAGGATGTCTTGCTGCAGTTGTACAGGGCCTTGGTGAGACCACACCTTGAGTACTGTGTGCAGTTTTGGTCACCTTATCTGAGGAAGGATGTTCTCGCCATGGAAGGAGTTCAGCGAAGATTCACAAGGCTGATACCTGGGATGGCAGGCATGACGTATGAAGAGAGATTCGGTCGATTGGGCTTATACTCGCTGGAGTTTAGAAGAATGAGAGGGGATCTCATTGAAACTTATAAAATTCTGACAGGACAAACTAGATGCAGGAAGGATGTTCCCGATGGTCGGGGAGTCCAGAATCAGGGGTCACAGTCTAAGGATAAGGGGTAAGCCATTTAGGACAGAAATGAGGAGGAATTTCTTCACCCAGAGAGTGGTGAACCTGTGGAATTCTCTGCCACAGAAGGCAGTAGAGGCCAATTCATTAAATAGATTCAAGAAGGCGTTGGATATATTTCTCAAGGCTAAAGGGATCAAGGGATATGGGGAGAAGGCAGGTACAGGGTACTGAATTTGGATGATCAGCCATGATCGCATTGAATGGTGGAGCAGGCTAGAGGGCTCGAATGGCCTACTCCTGCTCCTATCTTCTATGATTCTATGAAATCGTCACCATGCTGTGATTTTGATGTCTGCCAATGTCTGTAGATAAGTTCTTAAATCCTTAAAACTGCTGGATCTCTTGCTATGCCATCAATATTCATGTGGTCTGGAAAGCCATGATCCCCTGTTTAAAAGGAAAAAAAACAGAGAATCCAATGTGGCTCTGCTTAAGAGCCCAAGGGGTTAATTTGCCAGATCATAATTTTGCTTCTGCACCGTGGAAAATATTCACTTAAAATTAAGAAAATTAAAATTAATAATGTCCAATATCTTTAAATTTCATTCAGTAATACAAAAGTTGTTGCTTGGTGAATTTAAAAACAAACAGCTGTCAGCAGAAAGGTTTAACACCTTTGCAGGTTTATAAGAAGGCGGAGCGACACATTGCCAGATGCACGCAATTGCGTCACTCACGTAAATTTAGAAAAAAACTTTCCTGATCAAAAAAGACAGTAAATTGGCGCTTGTTTTTTTTAAGTCTTTGTACCTTCAAAACTTCCTTAGGAATTAAAAAATCCATTAAAACAGCAGAAATCATTAGTAAAGCGGTCATTATTAACTTTAAATAAAACATTCTCATCGAGGAAGACAGCATTTTCGATTAAACTCCAATTGTTTCTCAACTTTTTTGCATTTTTTTTCAAGAGGTTTCCAACCGCAAGATTTTCCAGTACAATCAAGATGTTTAACAAGCAGAATCACCTCAAATGTCCCAAAATTCCAATTCAAATCGTGAAACATTTAAGAAATTCAAAACTGCCAATGTGAAAGTCTCACATCCAAAACTAAAAAAAAAAATAACCAGAATTTCACTCTGGCCACAATGTAAGTTGGGTTTTCACAATTTAATAGGTTAGTTAACTGCAATAATTCCAATTTAATTCGGACCAATATTTTATTAACACAATAGAGAACACATAAAAAAAAATAGCTCATGCTTACAGAAAACAGTAAATTACGTTATCGTTAACTTCAGGCGCTTTTCCAAATGTCTAAAAATACTGAATAAAACTGGAAAAAAATTAGTTTTCCACATTTAAACAAATCAAATCGAAGTGCTTTGGAAATTTCAAATCAAGAATCGGGCACCATGGCAACCGTAATTTCAAGGCTGAAGCTTATCTTTTGTAAAACAAACTCTTGCCCAGCTTACAGAGTTGCACAAGCTGCCCGAGTCAAAACAAATCCATACCAGTGACTTTAACTTAAAATGTAAATCACACAGCTTTCCCCACTTCTGGGTGCACAATCTTTAATTGAAATGAACATTCTCAAAGTATTCACACTTTCTTGAAACTCTCAACATCCAAGACAAGACTACAAAGGGTTAAACGGCTTTTAGCTTTGTGCACAGAAAAGTGGGTGGAGCTAAAACAAATATAACAGAAACTTTTTTTTAAAGACAGACTTCCAGACAAAAGGAAATACTGTAACTTCTTAAGCATTCATAATCAGGAAAACTTCCACACTTTACCACACACTTTCGCACAAACTGAAATTCCAACATTCTTTCAGGTTCCTTTCACTCAGCAAATTTTCTGTTTTATTTTTCTTGGCCCAGAAGCTGGCAGCTTCAGTGTCGGTTTCAACTTTAAGTTTTTTTTCCCGCCTTTTAAACTGTTGTCTCAGCAGCTTATTCCCTAATTCCCTGTTTTTTTTCCCCATTGCTAAGTTCTCAGACGGGTTAGCATGCAGCTTAGATCTTTTTCCCTCTCTCGCTCCCACTGTCTCTCCTGCTCTTTTTATGCTTCTCCTCTCTCGCCTGTTTGTCTCTTTTGTCTCCGCGTTGCGTGCAGAGGTGGGTTGCGTAAGCCAATATACGCTTCCCTTTGTCCAATTTGAACTTGCCCTCGTCAACTTGACTCGCTTTTCAGTACGAGTCACTTGCCGGACTCGCGAGGAATGATACCAAGTCAGTGGCAGGGAGCAGCTTCCCATGTTCCCTGTCCCTGGCACGCTCTGTGAGGTTAGCCATGCTTAGCAAATCAATCGCTCAACTACCGGTAGGCGATTAGTCCTACACCCCCTAAGGTTTTCCTTCCTGGATCGTTAGGTTGGCCGAACCACAGATCCTAGATCCCAGTTCCACCGAATAAAAGACTTATTAATAGTATCGTCTGTCAAGGCCTGCCGCGGTCGCCAATTTGTAGTGTTTCTAGGTCTTTGCCAATTAACCCTTTCACTACTAAGTTCCAAATGATTCGACTTGACCCGAATTGGTGACAGTAATTATATTTTATTCAGTGTAAGTGAGATTTGATACATTACAGCATCTGAGCGGTAGTTAAACAAGGCGCAATCAAGATTTATATTACTCGTTATGCCTTGGGTAGAGGTTGCGATCTCCACGGGTCAACCCCCGTCGGCCCTGGCCTCTAGGCTCGCTCGTCCGCCCGGTGTGACGCATGTGGGTTCTCTGCCAACCCGAAACCCTCCTCGGCTCATCTGGTGGATGTACCCAAGCTTCTTGCCAAATGCCCCTACAAACTAAGTGTTTGAGAGACCCCCTTCTTATACTTCTTCCAGCAAAGCCTTATGGGGACCAGTTAACCCAATCATTGACTTACACCTGAAACCCCCCTGTCCAATTACAGCGATGCCACGTACCTAATGATTCCCGCCTGCCCCTGTCAGGGTCCTCATCCCATGACACCCCGACATCATCTGTTTTTGACCATCAAGACTCATATCTGAGGTCGTTATGACAATGCAAAAGCAACATGTCTCCATTGTAGAGATATGGAACCTTGCTTTTTGCTGCGAAAGGCCTATGTTTTTAATGCCGGCAGATATCATAACATTGCAACACAGTGGCAGCCACACATGACCTTGCTTCCCAGGCTAGCTGTCTACTGTTTGTGTGCAAGGAAGGCTGCTGACTGTATCTTTAATTTGGCCAAGCAAGGCCCAGCGCTTCGGATTCTTCCATTTTAAGTCTAATTGGGTCTACCCAGGGCATATTACAACAGGGTTTACAAGTATGATTATCAGTGCAGCAATAACATAATGAAATCTTTAAACTACAATTAATAATAGAATCAATTGATTTAGTTCAGGTTAGTTAGTAAGAGATATAAAGATCGAGACTTCCCAGGATTCTCACAGATGAAAGGATGTAATCATGCTTCATGGAGGATGTGTACCCATCATTCTGCATCCTCTATGTGCCATAGGAGCATGACAAAGTAGGAGAATTTAGGAGGGGGAGGGCCTGCAAAGGAGTCATAACACCAGCTGTCAAGATAGATCTTAACCATTGGCATTAATGTTTAGTAAATATGTGATGATTGATCTTTGTGGCAGCCTTGTTTCTGCTATCAATTAGTGCCTGATTGAGAGATGCTGTGACAGAAATGAAGCATTTATGTCTATGATGCTTCATTTATTAGATTCTTTGTTGCTGGTCATAATACTCAAACAGGATTTGAACCCATTTTCACCTACAGACCAGGCCCAGTCTGGCCAATATATGCACCTCAGTGCAAGACAGGCAATGGCTAGTCCAGGAAGGCCTTGATATGTGTGGGTTAAATGCTGCCATTGCCCTTTGATGGGAACCCATCCAAAAGGTCATTCAAAGTGTTTAACAGGCCAATGAGTTTCCCAGGAAGGAGCCAAGCCATTGCATTTAATTACAAGCATTGTGTAGAACTGATCTCCGTGCAGGAAGCTGTATCTGTGTAAGCAGGCACTGTTTTGAATCCTATAAACATCCAACCAGCTAAATATAGTTGAGAGTAGCACAGTTTTTAATTTCATTTGGTCTGGGATATGTTCGATGGAATTTAGTCGCTAAATCTTGCAACCAGATAGCAGCCAGTCTAAAGTCAGCAGCAATAGAGATAATCAGAGAATGCTCTGGTAGCAGATCAGCACACAAGCAAGCAGCAGTGTTTCAAAGGTTAATTTTATGCAGAAAGTTAGGGAAGGGGAAGCACCTTTCTCATTCTGCTTAGTCTGTGCTTACTGTAAATGTACTGTCTATTCAATAATGTTCATTTACCTGTTATACGGTATGCACGCCACGATAGAGAGCTGTGGAGGCTGGGTCATTGAATATATTTGAGGTGGAGATAGACAGATTTTTGAACAATGAGGGAGTGATGGGTTATGGGGAGCGGGCAGGGAAATGGAGCTGAGCCCAAGATCAGATCAGCCATGATCTCATTAAATGGCGGGGCAGGCTCGAGGGGCCAAATGGCCTGCTGCTGCTCCTATTTCTTATGTTCTTATGATATCGAAAGAGGTTAGTGAGGGAATGGCAGAGGAACTAACTGATTTTTCAAAATTCATTAGAGACAGGAGCTGTGCCAAAACACTGGCAAATTTGACACGTCTGTTCAAAAAGGGCAAAAGGCAACTATTGAGCGTTTAGCTTTACATCAGCGGTGAGAAATTACCAGAGACCAAAATTAATGAATATTTAGACGGGCATGGACTGATCAGTGTTAGGCAATATGGATTTGTGAAGGGTGAGTGGGTATTTGACTAACTTGATAGCATTTTGTAGAGAAGAACTGAAAGTATAAATGGGGTAATGTGGTGGATGTAGTTTATATGGACTCCTAGAAAGCATTTGGTAAAGTGCTGCATAAGAAATTAGTTAAGAAAATTAAGGCTCATGGTATAAAAAGTAAAATGGAAGTGTGGATTGAGAGTGGCTGAAAGACAGACAGTAAAGTATTGTACTAAGTTTCACAGACTTCTTCTTCTCCTTCTTAGGTAGTCCCTCGGAACCGAGGATGACTTGCTTCCACACTAAAAATGAGTTCTCAGGTGACTGATGAATCCAATGCAGGACCTACAGTCTCTGTCACAGGTGGGGCAGACGGTGGTTGAAGGGGCGGGGGTAGGTGGGGTGCTTGCGCTCCTTCCGCTGTTTGCGTTGGATTCCGCTTGCTCCCGGCGAAGAGACCCGAGGTGTTCAGCGCCTTCCAGGATGCTTCTCCTCCACTTTGAGCGGTCTTGGATTCCCAGGTGTCGGTGGGGATGTTGCACTTTTTCAAGGAGGCTTTGAGGGTGTCCTTGAAGCGTTTCCTCTGCCCACCTGGAGCTCTCTTGTCGTGTCGGAGCTCCGAGTAGAGAGCTTGTTTTGGGAGTCTCGTATCAGGCATACGGACAATGTGGCCCGTCCATCGGAGCTGATCGAACGTGGTCAAAGCTTCGATGCTGGGGATGTTGGCCTGAGCGAGAACACTTCACGTTGGTGCGCCTATCCTGCCAATGGATTTGCAGGATCTTACGGAGGCAGCGTTGGTGGTACCTCTCCAGTGCTTTGAGGTGCCTGCTGTACATGGTCCATGTCTCTGAGGCATACAGGAGGGTCGGTATCACTACTACTCTGTAGACCATGAGCTTGGTGCTGGGTTTGAGGTCCTGGTCTTCAAACACTCTCTTCCTCAGGCGACCGAAGGCTGCACTGGCACACTGAAGGCGGTGTTGGACTTCGTCATCGACATCTGCCCTTGTTGACAGTAGGCTCCCGAGGTATGGAAAGTGGTCCACGTTGTCCAAGGCCTCGTCGTGGATTTTGATAATCGGGGGCAGTACTGTGTGGTGGGGGCAGGTTGATAGAGGACTTTTGTCTTACGGATGTTTAGTGTAAGGCCCATGCTCTCGTACGCTTCGGTGATGGTGTTGACGATGGTTTGGAGTTCGATCTCAGAGTGTGCGCAGACGCAAGCGTTGTCTGCATACTGTAATTCGATGACAGAGGATGGGATGACCTTGGATCTGGACTGGAAGCGACGGAGGTTGAACAGTTTCCCGTTTGTTCTGTAAATTAGCTCCACTCCAGCGGGGAGCTTACGGAGGGTGAGATGGAGCATTGCAGCCAGGAAGATCGAGAAGAGCATTGGTGCGATGACACAGCCTTGCTTGACCCCGGTCCATATGTGAATTGGGTCTGTGGTGGTTCCGTTGGTCAGGATCACAGCTTGCATGTCGTCGTGAAGCAGGCAGAGGATGGTGACAAACTTTTGAGGGCAGCTGAATTTGAGGAGGACACTCCATAATCCCTCATGGTTGACAGTGTCGAAGGCCTTTGTGAGGTCAAAGAAGGCCATGTACAGCGGTTGGTGCTGTTCCCTGCATTTCTCTTGTAGTTGACGCACGGTGAAGATCATGTCCATTGTGCCCCTTAGTGGGCGGAATCCGCATTGCGACTCTGGGAGGAGCTCTTCAGCCACTGGGAGAAGGTGGTTGAGGAGGATTCTTGCGATGACTTTCCCTGTGGCAGACAACAGGGAGACTCTCTGTAATTACCGCAATCGGACTTGTCACCTTTCTTGAAGATGGTCACGATTACGCCATCCCTGAGATCCCCTGGCATGCTCTCCTCCTTCCAAATAAGAGAAATGAGTTCATGTATTCACGCCAATAGTGCTTCTCCGCCATGTTTTAGCGTCTTGGCGGGGATTCCATCTGCTCCTGAGGCCTTGTTGTTCTTCAGTTACGGATGGCCTTTTCAACCTCATGCCGGGCTGAGGTTGTGCTGAGGTGGTGGCGGGTAACATGCTGCGGGATGGAGTTGAGGACACTCGCGTCGAAGACAGAGTCTCGGTTAAGGAGATCTTCGAAGTGCTTCTTCCAGCGGGCACTGACTGCCTCTCTGTCCTTGATGAGTACCTCTCCATTCTTGGCCCGCAGTGGGGTAGGACCTTGGGTGCTTGGGCCGTAGGTGGTCTTGACTGCGCTAAAGAATCCACGCACGTCATGGTTGTAAGCTAGGTGCTGGATCTCCTGCGCTTTCTCCACCCACCATCTGTTCTTTAGGTCACGAGTTTTTTGTTGAACTCGGCCTTTAGGCGTCTGTAGAGCTGCTTTCTTGCTCTCGAGTTCTGTTGCTGGTTCCAGATCAGGAATGCCTTGCGCTTGCAGCTTATTAGCTCCTGGTCGTTCTCGTCGAACCAGTCTTGGTGTTTCCTGGTCGAATGACCGAGCGGCTCTTCACAGGTGCTGATTATGGAGGCCTTGAGTGCAGACCAGGCGCTGTGGACACTCTGTGTCTCTGAATCACTGGGAGTCGTCAGGTTGGTTGTGAGGCGCAGGCTGAATAGGGCTTTCTTAGCAGGGTCTTTGAGTGCTCCAGCATTGATTTTCCTGCGGCATTGTTTCTGTTGCCGCCGCTGTTTTGGGGCTACGTTGATGGAGATGACAGAACGGATTAGGCGGTGGTCTGTCCAGCAGTCATCAGCTCCTGTCATGGCGCGGGTGATGCGGATGTCCTTGTGGTCCCTCGCTCGGACAATGACGTAGTCCAGCAGATGCCAGTGCTTGGAGCGAGGGTGTTGCCATGAAGCCTTGTACTTGTCTCTCTGACGGAACAAGGTGTTGGTTATGACAAGGCCATGTTCTAAGCATTTCTTCAGGAGGAGGGTACCATTGGAGTTGGCTTTCCCTACTCCCTCTCTGCCGATCACACCTCCCCAGAGGTTTGTGTCCTTTCCAACTCTGGCGTTAAAGTCGCCAAGGAGGATCAGCTTGTCGCCCGTTGGGACTCGGGACAGGGATTGTTCGAGGCTGGAGTAGAATTCCTCTTTGGTCTCGTCTGTGGCCTCCAGTGTTGGGGCGTACACACTGATGACCGTAGCGCACTGGTTCCGGGCTAGGGTGAGCCGTAGAGTCATGAGGCGTTCGTTTATTCCACAATGGGAGAAAATTAAGGCTCATGGTATAAAAAGTAAAATGGAAGTGTGGATTGAGAGTGGCTGAAAGACAGACAGTAAAGTATTGTAGTAAGGTTTCACAGACAGGCAGGTGATGTCTAATGGAGTGGCCCAGAGATTTGTGTTTGCACCACTTTTGGCCTCCATATATAAATGATCTGCATTTAGACATGAAGGACTGGATATCAAAGTTTGCTGAAGATACCAAACTGGGAGGAGTAGCAAACTGCTGGAAGAATACAGAAGACTACAGGAGGACATAAACAAGCTAGGGAGTGGGCAGATGAGTGGCAGTTACAGTTTAATACAAAAACATACGGTAGTAAATTTTAGGAACAAGAATAAAAGGAAATAGACCTTAAATGGTAAATTCCTGCATGCAGTTGAGGAGCAAAGGTTCCTAGGTGTGCAGACGTGTAAATCCTTAAAAATGGGTGGACAGGTTTTTTTTTTACAAAAAAAGCTATTAAGGCAAATGGGATTTTTGGCTTATCGATAGGGATTGAATACAAAAGCAAAGAGATCACAATGACCCTGTACTGGATATTAAATATAAAAGGGTAGAGAAGGAAGCAGGAAAGTGGGATGGTATAAAATGAGCCTCGAGTGGCGATGAACTCAGCAGAGGCAAGAAGTGCTATAAATTTCTGTTTCTTTGACACCCAGCTCCGTCTCTCTACCTTCTCCATTGCTCCAAAAGTTGTTGCTCCACTTTGCAATTGCCTGTCTGACATCAAGATCTGGTTTAGCCAAAATTTCCTCAAACAAAATCCATCCCCCTTCTTGGCTACTACCAGCACCTGCATGCCTTTCGCCACAATGCCACCAAGCTCCCTGGCTGCCACGTCCCATTGAGTCGGGAGGTACTGAAGCTTGATTTACTGCTCAGCCTGGAGTTCAGCTTCCTCATCTACATCTGTTAACAAGTTGGCTTTCTTCCACCTCTCCAACATTGCTCACTTCCACCCAGCCTCTCCTCCTCCTCCTCCTCCATCAGCTTGAGACTCTGACAGTCTTCCAGCCACCTTCCTTTCCTCAATGCTCATCCAAAATGCTGCAGTTCCCATCCCCACAAATAGGCAACTCGCAGTGCAAAGATCACTGTGGCTCTTCCCTTCTGCAACATCTTCATATGTGCACTTAGCACTTTTGTTTCCCCAGAACCTATCAAAGTGGCAGCCAGGGCTCAGTAGGTAGCACTCTTGTGGCAGGTGTGGGTTCAAATTCCACTAGAGACTTGATCACAAACTCTAGGTTGACTCCAGTACAATACTGAGGGAGTGCTGCACTGTCAGAAGTGCCATTTTTTGGATCAAATTTAAACTGAGAACCCGTCTGCCCTCTTGGATATAAAAAAATCCCATGGCACTATTTCAAAGAGCAGGGGAGTTCTCCCAGTGTCCTAGCCAATATTTATCCCTCAACCAACATTGCTGTTTGTGGGACATTGCTGTGACTACACATTGGCTGTAACGCGCTTTGGGATGTCCCGAGGTCGTGAAAGGCGCTATATAAATGCAAGTCCTTTTACCCCTAGTGTGGGGAAGATGTGGAATTGAATATCAACATGTCACAGCAGTTCCATTAGAGAGTATGAGAAACATGGGCTCCATCACACTGCACTCCCCCACCTCCAGGAGCCAGGATTTTTATATGAAGTCAGAGTCTCCCTCACTATCACAAAGTTCCAAAAGAATTTGATCACTGTTCTCAGTGGCCCACATCAGAAGAGCAAATGGTTGTTACTGCTTTGATTTGTCCTTCACTGCAACACACTGCTGAGTGTCTGTGCTACATTACACAGTTTATTTATTGGTGGTGGAACATTTCTATTGTATCAAACAGCAGTACCTGCTGGTTAAACAGGGAACAGCTGTTAATAATCTGGCACGGAAGATTAGTCTGTGAAAGGATTTTCAGTCATGCAAGTCCCCACACTCCACTGTGATAGAGAACAAAATCCACAATGATCTCTCTGACAATTTTTATACAGTTTATTTAAAACAAACTTTTTTGTCTCTGGAAATACATTCAGATCCTACAAAATCATTTAAAGACTTACTTCATTTTTTTTTTAAAAAGGTACCAAAAATAATTAAAACCTCAGCTGAATAAAGTGGGGCGTTACCGCAGATTGCAATTATTTACACCAAGTCCCGCCAATGGTTGGAGATGGAATGTTCCATCAGGTACTGATGTGCACGCAGTTCCAAAGCGATGGTTAATCTAGTCACCAGCTCCTCATCCATTTAAAGGAACGCTCCTAATGCAGAGCTACAAAGCTATGCTATAATTTTGATAATTACCGAGACAGGTTTTTAAAGATGGTTTCATTGCTCTCTGTTGCCTCTGGTTCCTGCATCTCATTCATGTAATGAAGCTGTAGCATTTTTATTAATGATGCCAATTACACACATTACAACCTCATTGTGACAAACTAATAGACAGTTTTATGTAAAAATGTGTAGTCACTGTTTCATCCTCGACCTCCATTACATTTAGGAAATATTACACCTTATGCATTAATGTTCCGCTATACTGGGTCAAGCATGGGATCCACACCCAGTTCAGTTCATGCAGGTACATTCACCATGTCTGGCAGAGACATGCAACAGCACATGGAGAACTAAAATAGTGAAAAATGCTTCGGGAGTTTCCCCCAGGAACAAATCTGAATCTCTCGGTCCTCAGGAGGAAAGAAAATCATCTGCCGCGGGGATTCTTTTCATCTGCGGAGATGATAGTCGCAGATTCAAACATTCTGCCTTCCCAACCAACATTTATTTTTGAATGGGGGGGGGGGGGAGAAAAGGAAGAGACAAGTAACAAACTCCCAACTAGCCTAACCTTACCCTAACATACACATACTTTGATCCTATGAATCAGCAGGTCCCAATGAGTCAACTGCAACCAATTCTAGGCTCCATTAGATACTAACGGCACAAAAAAGTGGTTCTGATTCTCAAAGGGAATGCCCAGCACCCACGAAGTTCTACGGATTCTCCCAGGGCACCAACAACACATGGAAAATGTGGTGAAGTTGCAAGATCTCGATAAGACAACTCTGTAGTATGAAGGCTGACAGTCCTAAGTTTGTAATAATGGAGTTTGGGCTATGCAGGAGATATTTTAATTAGGAACTCTGTAAGGGATGACACTGGTGAAAGGGTTAAATCGCAGAAAAAACATTGATGATTGGGCATGGCTGGAAATATAAATATTTCACAATTCATCTTTTGTTGCAGTTTTATCTTCTGATGCATCCTCATCCTCTTCCTCCTCCTCATCTTTCTTTTCTTCATCCTCCTCACCGTCCTCATCCTCCTCCTCATTGTCCTCTTCCTGGTCTTTATTTTTCTCTTCCTCAGCTCGACGTTTCCTGTCTTCTTCATCCTGGCTTTCTTTCATTTTCTTCTCGGGCTCCTAAAGGAAAGCAGCAAAGAGACATTGGGTAAAGTATGTGGGGAGAAGCCTATGAGCAACTGTGCACCCAAACATCACTCCCACACAGAAAACCGTCTCCCCACGAACATATAAAAACACCCAATCGGAGCAAGTATCTCAGACTGATGCCATTTATTGGAGGAGTAAAGTGCAGGACCACTGGAGTTGCAAAGTCAGCAGAATATTCAAATGATAGGGTTTTAATTTTTTTTTTAAAATGTTTCTGTTCAAGTTTTACACCATTCCCATACAATGACATATTGTTACATTCTGATCCATACAGTGACCTTCCTGGGATTTCTCATTCGCCAACTATTACTCTTCAAAAATCCTGAACATCTTTAGTTTTTTCCTTTCTTTGCATTTTAATTTTCCCACACTTCTGTCTGATGGTTAACTGGTTCTCCCAATGGACTGTGGGGTAAAGTCACCATCTCGGGCAATCTAAGCTATACAGAAGAGAAGGTCTCAAATAGTACCCACGCCAGTGAAGAGACACAGAGGGTGATTAGGCAGACCAAAGCGTGGCTAAGGTTTTGGTGTAGGGAATCAGGGTTCCAGTTCCTCAAACAGTGGGACAACTTTTGGAATATACAGACCGGATGGGCTCCACCTAAAAAAAAATGGAGTGGTGGGGTAAGAGATGTTGGCATGCAGGATAGATAGAATGGTGGGAATGTATTTAAACTAGATGCAGGGGTGCTTGCAGTAGGTGTGAGAGAGCACCCGGACCGATTGGAGCAAATCTTAGGTATACTAGTGAAAACACAAATCAAAGTTTAATGTTCAATTTCAATGCTGGGAGAAAAACAAAGTAACATTGTTTAATTTAGCAAATGGGAAAGGTAAAAAGCAATGGAGCTGTGTTTCCATTAATGCAAGAAGTCTGATCAATCAGATGCGTGACCTGGTAAGTCTTGCAGGGGGCGATAGATTGGACATCATTAGTACGAGCGACATAGTGGAATGATTCCAATCAATGGGATACATATCTGGAAGGATATCAATTGTTTAGGAGAGACTTGTATCAGGAGAAAAGAACGTGGTGTGGCAGTACATATAAACTCCAGTATTGAGGCACAAATGAGAGAGGATATAGAAAAAGGAAAGAGCAGTCACAGAATCACTGAGTAGAATTAATAGATGGTGACAGAGGTAAACTATTACTGGAGGTATTCTACAGACCCCCAGGCCAGGGCGAAAGCCTTGATCTGGAACTGTGGGATGAAATCAGGAAGGCAACTAGTATACTTTATAACAACAGAAAACGCTGGAAAAACTCAGCAGCATCCGTGGAGAGAGAAACAGAGTTAACGTTTCAGGTCGAAGACCTTTCGTCAGAACTGGAAATAGCAGGAAATGAAATAGATTTAAGGCAAGGATAAAGCTGGGAAAAGGGGGAGGGGATGAAAGAACAAAAGGAGAGATTAAGAGATGATCAAGGCAAGAGGTGGTGTTAATGTGACAGGTTGAGGCTAAAAGAAGTGCGAAATGCACTGGCAGAATGAAGGACAGCTGCCAGCTTCTAGGAGGGAAAAAAAGTGGGTGGATGAAAAAATAAAATATAAATGTGATAGGGGCTGAGGTTATGATCTAAAATTGTATTTGGAGATTTTAAACTTACTAGAAACTGTTTGGGACAATGCTGTCTCTACTGGTAAGGCAGTTCAGGGATTTCTAGAGTTAAGAGTGTTTTATAACTCAGTTTGTAAAAGAGCCAACAAGGGAATAAAACATCCTGGATTTGATTGCTCAGATCTCCAACACAAAGGTGGGTGAGGCTTTAAGTACCAATGATCAGAATGTGATCACATTTGACATTACAAGAATTGGTGAGGTTATAAAAACCAAAACAAGATTGCCAAATTTTAAGAGGACCAACTTAGTGCCAGAATGGGTGTGGCAAATTTGAATATGGCTCTGGCAGTGGAACTATGGAGTTCCTTCAAGGAAGTGATTCTGAATGCAATCGACCAATGTGGACACATGCAAAGAAAAGGTGCCAGGCTGAAAAGCACTCGTACCTGGTTGACTAGAATGATTGAGGGGATGGAGGGATTGGATTATGAGGAGCAATTATGTAAATTGGCATGTTCTCACGAGAAAAGAGAAGGTTGAGAGGCGATATAATTTGTGTTTTTAGGATTTTAAGAGGGACTAGATAATTTAGACCATTACAAGCTGTTTCACTTTGTCCAGAACAGTACAACCAGAGGACACGAAGGGGATAAAATGCAAAACTAATCTGCGGAAACATTATTTCAGTGAGCGAGTGGTCAATCTATAAAACAGGCTCCCAAAGGAGAGTGGAAGCTGATAGTATTGATTCAAGTTAGATAAGATTTCTTCCAGAAAATATTTGGGATACAGTACATGAGTAATTTGAGACATGAAATATGGAATGTGTAGCATGCATTGGAGGAAGAGGGGAGTTTGGACCTATGGTTCCCAAAGCTTTCCACACCTCATGTCTGGGTCTGTTGTAGACTAATTGATAGAAATGGATTGCCATGATTAGTCGTCAACGATGACGATAACACCACATCTCAAGGCGCTTCACTGGAGCGTTATCAAACAAAATTTCACAAAGAGCCACATAAGTAGATATTAGGTCAGGTGACCTAAAGTTTGGTCAAAGAGATAGGTTTTAAGGAGTCTCTTAAAGGAGGAGGGAGGTAGAGGCGGAGGGGTTTAGGGAGGGAATTATTGTTTTATTGTGTGACACCAGGATGGTAGAAAGCAAACTAGATGGACCTTTGTCTTTTTTCAATCTGACAATTCCCATGTTCCTACTTCTCCAGGCTCAACCCACAATCAGTGCCAAGTAAGCAGGGGCATTGTAATTGGGCTCAGCATCCCTGGGCTAAGAAGGGAGAAAGGGGGGGGGGGGAAATCAGTGTTCTTGATCATTATATATTGGCATATGCAGAATCAGTTAAGAACAGGACCGGGCTCAGCTGCGACGCACTTCATGATCCAACAGCCTGCTTACTTGCTTTCAAGGTTTACACTGTCGTTAGGCAAGGTGCCAGAGGGGCAACCACAACCCACCAAGAGTCAGTACCTTCAGCTGAGGAAAGGAGAAATAAGTACAATAAACAAACATCACTAGGTAACTGGCTCGCAGCAGTTAATATACTAGACTGCGAGGGGGACTGTGTTACATTTTATTTTCCTCTCTTCCACCACCCCCCACCTCCTCTACTTTATGGTACAATCCTTGGTTGATAAAGCAGGCAAGGTCCCATTGCCAGGCCTCTACCAATATTACTCAGGCTGTTATGAATCATAGAATCGTGTGCACAAATTCATGTGCCTGACTTTTATGACAGTGTCGCAGAACCAACATACTAGTACAGTTAACTAAATTAGCCAATTGTCCCGGAATTCTTTCCCCTATTCCACCTCCAATTCACAGACACCTCACCTTGGTCTTTCCCCAGGTCTCGTGGCCAAACTCTTCTGCATATTTTTCATCATCAGTGATGAGAAAGTTGTCAAAAATAGTTCCTGATTTCACCTGTAAAACAAGAATTAGGATAAAGTCCTTGAACTGGCTGCTCTGGTTACCCTACACATGCCGTGCGTGCAATCTCTCTGCAAATCAATTTCAATACTTTGCGGTAATGATGTCATTTTTCAAGGAGACACTGAAACCATCTCGCAAACCAGGTAACCTAGAATTCAGCACCGTAATAATATACTCACAACAACTATAATTATAGAAAGGTACAAGAAACCAGGCAATAGACGACAGGAAATGCCACCTATGACATTCCAATCCATCAGAATTACTGCAGTTGGAAGGGAGACTCATCCGGAAGACGGTACCTCAGACAGCGCAGTGCCTCAGTACCGAAGGGTCAGCCTAGATTATATGGTCAGGTCTCTGGGAGTGAGACTTGACTCAGGAGGTGCGGGTGGCAGCACCGAGCCATGGCTGACACCTTTAAGGTGAAAAGCCGACCAGAGCAGTGCCATCCTCACTGCTCTTGGCTACTGGAGTCAACCCTCTTTGCTGAAAATAGAGGTCAGCTCAGAATAGCACAGCCAAAGTTAATCCAAACCTCTGCTCAGGACCTTCTAATGCATCAGTGAGAGTTTTTTCACTTCCTACATCAACCATCACCTTTTAGTAAAGCGGTCAAATTTTGGTCTGTCTGGTGCAATAGATCCACACCCACTCGGAGCTGGGTTGAGTCCGAGGACTCTTACATTTATTTCATCCAGGGGTTTAAACCTCAGCCCTGATCACAGAGTCTTTCTTTAAGCCAGTGCTGTAAATGTACTGCACCATCCAATACTGGGGGCTCAATTTAATGTTTTTTTAAAAAATCCTCTGTGGGGCATCACAGTCAATCTCAATTTTGCCCTCACACAATGACAACACACAGCTGGGGTCACTGGAAGAAATAAAGAACTTGCATTTATACAGCACCTTTCACAACCTCAGGATGTCCAAAAGCCAATGAAGTAAGCTTTTTTTTTTAAAAAGTGTAGTCACTTATAATGTCGGAAATGTGGCAGCCAATTTACACAGCCAGGTCCCACACACAGTGATGGTGATAATGACCAGATAATCTGTTTTTTTTATTTAAGGTGTTGGTTGAGGAATAAATATTGGCCAGGACACCAGGGAGAACTCCCCTGCTCTTCTTCGAAATAGTGCTGTGGGATCTTTTACATCCACCCGAGGGCAGACGGGGTTCAACGTCTGATCCGAAAGACAGTGCAGCACTCTCTCGGTACTGCACTGAAGTGTCAGCCTAGATTATCTGGAGTGGGACTTGAATCCACAACCTTCTGACTCAGAGTGCTACCACTGAGCCACAACTGACACCCTAAATAGTGGTCAGCAACAGCTTTATCCCTCTGCCTGGCTCAGAGGCACTGAGGTTAACTGTAGCAGCCCTATTGCAATACCAGCTACTGGAGCATATTCAGGATTGTCAATCTCTGGATGGACCCAGGCACCTTTGTAGTTGGGGTTTTCTAACTGTTTTGGTTTCCATTCACCCAAGGTTTCAACCTGGAACTTTGAGTCTGTTTAGCTCACACTACAGCAACCCACTGAGCCAGCAGGAGTGCTGGAGTAGAATTTTCACATCAGTGCAGGCAGCATCCTGAACCTGGAGTATTATAGGAACTGTATGATTTCAGCAGGATGTAAATTCATTCAGCTCCCTCATGACATCTGGCTCAGTGACTTCTCCAAGTCAGTTACTGAGATTGGGTTGTTATCAGCACTCAAATGTTCAAACTGGAATAGATGAACAAGGATGCTAATCAGAATTCTCTGTAACCATTTGTAAGACAGCCATGATGGTGAGATTGTGTGTTAGTGCGTTCCGCGCTTCTGTAGGACAAAGGCCAGACCTGACAATTGAGGAGCCACCTATTGACCATTAGCAGCAGGGGTAGGTTTGTAGTCCCGAGTACACCCTGTGTAAATATTTCTATAAACCATACTGAACCCAATCAGGAACACTGCCTATTACTGACCTGCCACAGGTCCAGTCCAATCACACCAATGTTCTGAAATCTGTAGATGTTAGTGTCAGGAGCATATTCAGGATTGTCAATCTCTGGATGGACCCAGGCACCTTTGTAGTTGGGGTTTTCTAACTGTTTTGGTTTCCATTCACCCTAGGTTAAAACAAACAATGAGTGAACACCACCAAGAAACATCCAATCTGCCAATGTTTAATGCAACATACAAGTTCCCAGGTCTTTAAAGCAGGGCGTCAATACAGGTGTTAAGCTGATTAAAGGGGGCAGTTGCCCTTTGTACTCCAAGTACTGAGATTTTAACAGTTTCTGTTGGGTGCCATTCTGCTCCTCAGGGCTGTGAAATACATCTTTAATTTAAAAAAAATAAAGCCTTTATATTGCATCTGTCCTACAAGAGCCAAGTGAAAGAGCTTCTAAGTGATTAAAGCTTCAGTCCCAGGAGGAAGGGGAGGGGTGAAATACCCTTAATGGAAAATAGGAGAATACCTGTGTTTCCCTTGTAATTAACAACCCACTAAGAAAATCGCATTCTGCATGTTTCAAACTTACACATTTCTGCAATATTAGTATATTTTATTCATAACAGAAACAAGCTGCTTGTTTTTGGTCAGTTAAGAGGAACTTTCAGGGCAAGAGTTACTCACTATGAGACTGTATGGGGTTATACAGCAGGGCAAGGGCTCCTCACTATGACTATATGGGGTTATGCGTTACTGTATACGGCTACACAGTAGGGAAAGGGGTGAAAGCCAGAACCTGTGCCACTGTATTTAGGTAGAATGGGCATTAACTTCTGCCATCTAATTTACAGCCAAAGCAGAAGCTACTGTGCACAGTTCCGATCTCCATATTACAAAAAGGATATAGAAGGTACTGGATAAGGTGCAAAAATGATTTACACGATGATTCCTGATAGCTATAACCTCAGTTCAGGCAAGACTGAACAGGCTGGGGCTCTTATCTAGAAAAGAGGGCGGAGGTCTTAATTATGAAGTGGTTTGATAACGTAGACAAGATGTTTCCACATGTGGGTGGGGCGGGTCCAAAACTAGGAGCCATAAATATAAGATAGCCACTAATAACTTCTTTACCTAGAGTGGTTAGAATCATAGAACAGTAGAGCACAAAGGGATACCATTCGGCCCATCGAGTCTGTGCCAGCTCTTTCGAAGAGTAATCCAGTTAGTGCCACTTCCCCGCTCTTTTTTATCCTTCCAAGTATTTATCCAGTTCCCTTTTGAAGGCTACTATTGAATCTGTATCCCCCGCCCTATCAGGCAGCGCATTCCAAATCCTCACCACTCCTTGCTTAAAAGAGTTTTCCCTCCTGTCGCCTCTGGTTCTTTTGCCACTCACCATAAATCTGTGCCCTCTGGTTATCGACCCTTCAGCCACTGGAAACAGTTTCTCTTTATTTAGTCTATCTAAACCCTTCATGATTTTAAACACCTCTATCAAATCTCCTCTTAGCCTTCTCTGTTCTAAGGAGAACAACCCCAGCTTCTCCACGCAACTGTAATCCCTCATCCCTGGAACCATTCTAGTAAATCTTCTGCACCCTCCGCAAAGCCTTCACATCCTTCCCAGCTGGGGTCGAACTAGTGTTTTATGCAGGTTTGGCAAAACTTCCTGGCTTTTGTACTCTATGCCTCTATTTATAAAGCCCAGGATCCCATATATTAGAATGTGGAACTTGCTACCTACCACACGGAGAAGTTGAGGCAAATAGCATAGATGCATTTAAGGGAAAGCTAAATAAATACATGATGGCGAAAGTAATAGAAGGATATGCTGATAAGGGTTGAATGAAGTAGGGTGGGAAGAGGCTCGTGTGGAGCATAAACACCGGCATAGATGTGTTGGGCTGAATGGCCTGTTTCTGTGCTGTAAATTCTATGTAATACAGAAACACATCATCAATAAGCTAAGTCAATACCAACAGTTTCACTTCCATACCTTGTACTCTGGATTTGGGATCATTGGAGGCTCCCACTCTCCATCCATTTCTTCATCCCAATCCTCTGGTTTCTTGGCATCTGGATCTGGAATGTTCTCAGGCTTATCCCAATCCTGCATTTGTTAGTAGAGAGGTAAAGGATGCTGTGGTCAGATCAGACAATTACCACCTGCACTGGAACAGTCAGCAGGTCCCGAAACTCACTCATTACCTTTCATTAACTGTCTTGCAACACCAGTAAATCAGCCTTCTCACCAACACATGTACGTAGCTGTGTCACTTTATTCCTAGTTAAGGATTTTTTTCCGATTGGATTTAATTGTAAAGTTGTCGCTGCTGATTACGTTGAGGAAAAGACAAGAGCTCCCCATCACCATGTAATGCAGTTTTACAATGAGTATCTACGTCTCCCTTTATTCTGCCAGTAGGAGGCACACTATTGGCCCAAGATAACTCAACCTTCTATTTCCCCTCTCAATGGCTTTGCCAAAAAGAATGATAGCAGAAACTTGCTGTGGCAGATTATGGCATAATTTAAAAATTTGCTGCAACAACTGTGAAACACTAGTCAGCATCATCAGCATCTATACACTTGGTACCCTTGGGACCAATAGAGGGTGTGTGCCCAACAATCACAGGTAGACAGAGACAACAGCTAGTCATAGTTCTCTGATCTCACCTCTGGCTTTTTATCGTTAACATCGTCAATTGTTTGTTGGTCGTCCCAGTCCTCTGGCTTCTTCGCCTCAGGATCCTTGATCTTCTTTGCTGGCAGGAAGTCCCAGTCATCCTCCAAGTTACCCGACTCCACTTTCGCGTTGTCGATCTTAATTTCGTATGTTTGATCGGATTTGATGATCAGTGTGTAGAGGTGGGTCAACTCATCGTCCTGTAAAGAACAGTAAATACGGTGTTTAGGTAGCAGTACCATCCCACTGGTGTGGGCTCAAGCAAACCAATTTGAAACCCAATGGTTGATCACAAAGTATTGCTGTACCCGAGTGAGATAGGCCACAAGTTTGTGCTTGCAACCCCTCTCCCCCACAGGGAGGTGTCAAGCAGAAGCCAGATATGTCCAGGTAAGAATGGGGGGGAAAAGTGCAAAGAACTGTATGCAAAATTGCCATTGGAAGACTGCAGAGAAAGAGGAGAAAATACACGGTCTTAAAAATGAAGCCCTTCAATAAACTTGCTGTTTGTGGTATGCCACTCGGGCCCTTTCACTTGCCCTTCCCCCATGCTCGAAGACACGCCTTCCATCATTTGGCATCTGCCTGTTCAACACAGATCGGAAATAAAACTGGGATCCATCCCCAGTCCATGGTACTTGCTGCCTATTTGAAACCCTCTCAACATTTCTCACTCTTGGGTTTCCCAGTTCACATATTGTTCCTTGGCCAAGATCCCAGGTGGGCAACCTGCTTCCCAGCCTCCATCAATATTGCTCCCAAGCTGGCCACTAGCAAGTGACGAGAACAAATGAGGGTAATTCTCTCTCTCCCCATTTTTTTCCTTCCCCCGCAGTAGGGCTACAACCTTCGTCTGTTGGTGCCTCCGTCCCCTCCACCAACACAGATCAGATCAGATCGGAGACGCAGTGTATGGGAGAATCATCAGCGTGAACCTATATCTCATCTGTGGTAAAATACAAAGCACCAACTCACTGTGGTGCTCTGCTGAGGCCGGCAACCTCCTTGTAGTAATTTTTTAAAATCTCTGTGGTCCAAAACTCAGAAACATAGAAGATAGGAGCAGGAGTTGGCCATTCGGCCCCTCTAGCCTGCGATCATGGCTGATCATCCAAATTCAGAACCCTGTCCCTGCTTTCTCCCCATATCCCTTTAGCCTTAAGAAATATATCCAACTCCTTCTTGAATATATTTAATGAATTGGCCTCAACTGCCTTCTGTGGTAGAGAATTCCACAGGTTCACCACTCTCTGGGTGAAGAAATTCCTCCTTATTTCTGTCCTAAATGGCTTACCCCTTATCCTTAGACTGTGACCCCCTGGTTCTGGACTCCCCGACCATCGGGAACATCCTTCCTGCATCTAGTCTGTCTAGTCCTTTCAGAATTTTATAAGTTTCAATGAGATCCCCTCTCATTCTTCTAAACTCCAGCGAGTATAAGCCCAATCGACCCAATCTCTCCTCATACGTCATTCCTGCCATCCCAGGTATCAGCCTGGTGAATCTTCGCTGAACTCCTTCCATGGCAAGAACCTCCCTTCCTCAGATAAGGCGACCAAAACTGCACACAATGCACTCGTGTTCCATTTACTAACACTAATAGTATTTGTAGCCCTACTACCCTGCGAACTCTCCATTCATCAGACTCCAGCCTCTTGTGCATTTCACCCTCATTTGCGGACATGCCTTCAGGCTCCTACGCTCAACTTTCTGGAATTCCCTCCTAAACCCCTCCACCTCCCTCTCCTCCTTTTAGACCCTCCCTAAATCCTGCTTCTTCAACTAATCTTTTGGCCATCCCTCCTAATCTCTCCTCCTTTGGCTCAGTGTCATTTTCCTTATGGCTCTGAAGTGCTATGGGATGTTTTTCTACGGTAAAGGCGCTATGTAAATGTAAATTGCTGTTAATACCCACCTTGCACTTGATGTCCTTCTTCACGAGATGGTTTTTGCCTTTGTAGTTGATAATGACATGTACTTTCTTTGTCGAGTATCCGCAGATATCAGGACCTAGGATACCATGAAAACAGACACACATTTTCAATTCAGGTTCAATTTGATTCTTGATAAAAAAGGAAACTGCAAATGCAGCAGGTCTGTCAGCAGTTGTAAAGCAAAATAGCAATTTGTTGTTTGTGAGACCTTGCTGTGGGTAAACATGCCTACACACCAACAATGCCTACACCTCAAAAGTAATTTATTGGATGCAAAGTGCTTTGAGACATCCAGATAGTGTGACAAAGTGCCATGTAAATGCAGGTTCTCTCTCAGTATGGTACAGAAGTGAGAAGTCGCACAACACCAGGTTATAGTCCAACAGCTTTATTTGAAATCACAAGCTTTCGGAGCGCTGCTCCTTCGTCAGGTGACTTCACCTGACGAAGGAGCAGCGCTCCGAAAGCTTGTGATTTCAAATAAAGCTGTTGGACTATAACCTGGTGTTGTGCGACTTCTCACTTCTGTCCACCCCAGTCCAACACCGGCATCTCCGCAGTATGGTACAGGGCATAGTGTGCCTAGTGTAGAGGACACAGAACTCCGTGTGCGCAGTACACTGTATAGCATGGCACACAGAATGCTGTGCGCAGTACACCGTATAGCATGGCACACAGAATGCTGTGCGCAGTACACCGTATAGCGTGGCACACAGAATGCTGTGCGCAGTACACCGTATAGTGTGGCACACAGAATGCTGTGCGCAGTACACCGTATAGTGTGGCACACAGAATGCTGTGCGCAGTACACCGTATAGTGTGGCACACAGAATGCTGTGCGCAGTACACCGTATAGTGTGGCACACAGAATGCTGTGCGCAGTACACCGTATAGTGTGGTACAGGGTATGCTATGTGGGCCTCATCAGTTCCACACACAGAATGCTCCGGTATTAAATTACTTGCGGATGTTGCATGGGCATTGAATAAGAGATCAT
The DNA here is from genome assembly GCA_030390025.1 of Squalus acanthias. Taxonomy (NCBI): domain Eukaryota; kingdom Metazoa; phylum Chordata; class Chondrichthyes; order Squaliformes; family Squalidae; genus Squalus; species Squalus acanthias. The sequence continues at coordinate 42,044,976 of CM059443.1, forward strand.
GGGGAATCTGTTGAATCTTTGGTTTCCAAATGAACGGTGATAAAGCGCAGTAATGGCCGGCTGACTCTAGGCCACACTAAAACCAGATGGTTGAGGCACACTTGGAGAGCTTACCTGATAACACGGCCAACCACCCAACTCAATTCTAATCTAAAGGCTGCTTTCATTTCTTATCTATTTGATATGTCACTGGAATTAGTTTATGGTTCGACATAAACTTCCTCACCAAGTGCTTTGACATTGCCAGACAGGCTCAGTGAACTCACCGAACATGAGATAATATTCAGATTCTCCATGAATGGCTTCCTGATCCAGGTCTGCTGGGAAGAGTTTAATGTAACCGCCGCCGCAATCAATCTTCTGCTCGTGTTTCACAGTGAACTGAATCACCAGGCTTTTGTCCTCGCTGCTGAATGGCTCAAATCGTGCAGACAGGGCATAAAACTTAGCATCCTGGCTGGTCTGGATGCCTGGAAAGGATTGAAACGTTGTATAAATTTCACAGTTACGGTTCGCAGAACAGTTGATTATAGAATGGCATGAACACGAGTTGTGTACCAGTACATGGACAAATGATCAATATGGGGCGAGTACCAGTACAACCAGTGACATGGACAGGTTATCAATATGGGGTGAGTACCAGTACAAGCAATCTATTGGCAATGAGGACAGAGAATGGAAAAGGCCAATGTTGCAAGAGAATATGGGATACAACTAGGGCTCAGCTGTTACTGCAAACACAGTGCCATATGCCAACGCTTTGAATTTCAAAGCTCCAAAATATCAAGGACAAGGTAGTTGGAGCCACCTGTTTAAGAATATGAAACTGGATTTCTGGTGTCCAGCCCATTTATAGGAGTTAAAAATGCAAATGTCACTCTAATTAGTTCCCAGTTCCTCTAACAACTTCCTATTCTGAAGTTGCACGTGTCGCTGACTGTACCAAGGTCCTGCCTCTATGAAATTCACAGATTAGGAGATAATGCAGGCAAGAATCAAAGCACAGTGTATTGATAGAGTATCACAGGGCAGTGCAAGAATCATACCTATATGCAAACAGGCCTTCAATAAGAAGTAACTCAAATGAAACACAAGAAATCAAAATCTAATGTCTTCTGATTGTAATGGCTTTAGTCCTTACGAACCAAAGAAACTGGCTGGGCCATACGTATGATTCCTAACGCAGCCTGTTCCTGATCTCAACAAGGGCTTCAAGGAGATGCAGAGAGCACAAGGAAGTCCCATTTCTAGAAGGAAGGAGGGGAATAGACCCAGAGCGTTGTCATTTATTGAGTAATAGCTGTTTACAACGTAACATTGTCAGAGGCCTGGGAGTGAGCAGAGTGAGGAGTAGCAAAGGAAACTGGAGCTCCAACAGTGACCCAGTTATTAAGTGAAACTTAGTCATACAAACCGAAGAGTTCCAAGGTTTGATCCCTGGACCATGTTGGGAGTTAATTGCCTGATCTTAGCCAGGGTGGCAGCAATGGTGCTGAAATTGGTCTAAAAATCCTGAGCTAGAAAGAGAAACTAAAATCAGCCAACACTTCTGCCCCTGATCATTAGCAAGTGACCCTTGCTGCAAAGTGCATCGACATGGATATTGGCGAGAACTGGACCAGACTTGGCTACGATTTCCCCCTCCCATTATGAAATAGCCTCCTGATTTTCGGTGTCTAGGCTCAAACATGAAGCCTGAGGCACCAAAGGGCTGCAGGGCTTTGCTGCAACTGTACCTCAGCATGTGTCAGTGACTTCAGAAGAGCAGAAAATTGAAGGGACAAAAAAAAAACACACCTCAACAAGAAACAAAACTATTGAAGTTGTAGTTGTGTTAATAAGGGAAGCCAGGGGTTCTCTTTAAAAGGGGAGTTGTCTTGCTGAACAGGAGTTTCATACATACAAGCTACAGTATTGTTACTGAGGATCTAAGAGTACCAGATGAAATAAAGTCAAAGATACCATTTCCAAATCATACCAGCCCAGAGCTCAGCAATAAAGCTCAGCAGCAGATCTACAGAAACCATTAAAACTTCTTCAAACACCGTACAAAGGATAACCTACCTTTGTCTTTTTCCGGGTCCCCATGAAATTTTCCAGCCGACAGTTTGAATTTGCCGTAGTCCGATTTATGTTTGGATTCAATCCATCGACTCTCCCAGGCATCTGAAATCAGAACGGGGTGGGGGGGGTGGAAAATTCATCAATAACTTATTTAGCTGCTGTCCTGCAGTGACACTCTTCCACCAATCTAACAAATTCAGACCAACCCCTGCCATTCAAAATTCAGCCAACCAGTAAACTCAAGAAAAGAAAGAAAGGAAGACTTGCATTGATATAAAGCCATTCACAACCAACAAGTACTTTTTGAAGTGTAGTCATTGTTGTACGAAATATGGCAGCCAATTTGCACACAGCATGATCCCACAAACAGCAATGAGATAATAGCAGATAATCTGCTTTTAATGATGTTGGTTGAGGGATAAATATTAGCCAAGAAACTGGGGAAAATGCCCCTGCTCTTCTTTAAATAGTGTCATGGGATCTTTTACATCCATGTGTACCAAGAATGCAGTAATCTCAGGGACGTTTACTGACCAACATTCACAGAATAAAAATCGAGAGAGTCAGTGCACTTTTACCCCTCAGTTTTGTTTGGTGCTCTTTTAAAAAAAAAACAATTTTCTCTCCTCCTCCTCCTCCTCCGAAAGCGCTCGTCTTGATTGGATACGGTTCCATGGACGACAGCAGTGCAGTACCTCACCCAAGTAGCTATTTTTCACGTGTGAGCTTAGGCTACTTGACAATGTTGTTGGGCTGTATGACCACAGAGGGATCACAGTTGAGTCCGATCCTATCCTCACCTAATGTCCACAGACATTTACCAACATGAGTCACTGTGTAACGATTAGGAATAGAAATCCTTTTACCCCCTCCCTGGCCCAAAGTGATGATATTGTAGCAGTTGCCCACCCAAGATTAGCTAGCTCAGCACAGGCTGGGAATCGAACATAGGTCCTCTCAGTTCTTTGGACACAGCCTAGTTACACATCTAGAGAAAGGATTTCAACAGACTGGGTTGTGAGGCACATTGAAGAACAGTCCTTGGGTTTGAGATCAGTCTAGATAGAGGGGACATCCTACACTGTAAATTATTCCAATTTAAAGGCATTTGGACAATCCCAATTCAGCAGCCAACTACAGCAGAGCTCACCCAGACTCTACACTCTCACTAGAAGAAACATGATAACAGGGAGAAGGAAAGGACAGATTGTTCTGAGCTGGTGCTCGAGGTATCTGGCTATCGTAATGTCAGGAGTTAAGAGGTGCCTAGGACCCAGAAAACAGATAACCTGGGATTATTTAGGAAAGCTAGATGCAAATGTGAGAAATTATTCATTTTCCAGTAGTCGTCCTGTTCTTAAAGGAGCCACAATTTCTACCAAAAATAAAAATTTATTCCCAAGTATATTGATTTTACAATTTTAAGACTAAATAATTTTATTTTTTTTTAAACTTTGAGTAGTCCGCCCTCAGCTCAGGTCACTCCCACTGGCCTCCATGCCTTGTCCAAGGCAGGTACGGGGCACCATTATACCAGAAAGGTAAGGGGGCAGATGAGAAGAGGAGGTTAGACTGGTGGGGAAGGAACGGACCCACAGTGCTTTCAACTCAAATAAAGTAGCAAGAACATACCTTTGCTGTTCATTACCTGTTTGATGTTGAATTACTGAATTTCTTTTATTCAAGTATTTCAGCTCTAATTAAACTTTTAATTTCTCCAGTGTTAAAACACAGGGCTCCTTCGATAACTGCTGGCTAGGGTTTCAAATACAGACTTGTCATAAATTTGGAAAAATGCCAACTGGTTTTACCACCATAACTAGGTTTGTGAAGTTGTACTGCAAGCCAAGCTAACACAGGTAGAGCTGGGAGTGCACAGGTGAGTGCCTTTCACCGGTGAACTAGCTATCTCATTAGTAGAAGGCATCCGAGATACTCCCCACAATGAGTTGCTGATCTCGGCTACATTTGTTCTGGAAAGCTGCCAAGCCAAGCACAGCAGGCCAGGCACTCACTGTTTCAAAGTATTTACACCACCTCCCTTCACGGTCATGCTGCCGTGCTCACCTCCCAAACCCAGAACTGACTAGAAGCAAACTGTACCTCAGCCATGATACGCCAATTATTATTATTTATTTTTTAAACCTGCACCCGTGGTCTCTGAGTTGGCTGATCACAGGTGGTGTGGCGGTGAAGGAACAAAAAAATAAAAATCAGCCAGGTTTCCCATTCTGTGACTTTTACTGGAAATGCGCATGAGTGACACTGGGCGAAGACTGGATTAGGCTCTGTTCTGATGCCCCTCGCAGTCCAATAACCACTGACACTCAGACATTATGAAGGATCTTTTCAGTGAGGTACTCAAGGGTGTCTGCTGTGGAATCGTACCCTAATATGAATGAGTCACCATATTTGAGAGCGATGGGGAGCAAATTTGAGGGACACCTTCCACTTGCCTTCCAATGGCCATTATAAATCGAGTCCAAATACAAAATAGCCACAGGAGTCACTGGATAATGGTCCAGGCTATGGCTGACTTTTATTCCCTCCTGATCCCAGTGGGTGGGCTCACACTACTGCTCTGGCCAAGATCAGCTAAAAATACAATGTAATGAATTGTCTAATCTGTGCTGTATCCGACCAGGGAGTGTTTGATGGGACAGTGTAGAGGGAGCTACCCAGACCATCCTAGTCTGTATAGCTCAGTGCCACATTGTGTAGTACATTTTCTCAATAAGGCATCGAGACAGCTTAAGAATGACACATTTGATGGTATTATTTGTCCAGTGTGTCGAGGTCATGCGGTAGCACATCAAGCTGGAGAGCCAATGCCAAGCGATGGGGTGGGAGGGGATTACTTCACTCCTGCACTCATTCCCACATGGAACTTCTGATCTGAGGGATAGCAGTGGGGGGGCAATGAACAGAAGTCTGGCAATTCTCCATGAGTTGGACAGAAGGAAAAGGGGCAGACACCTGGGGCCACTTTCTTAAAAAGCTCCTAATGACTAATTTGAGAGCTGCACCAATGGAGATCTAAGACTTGCTGTTCCATCTGCCATTTGGCCAGACCCAAAATATGGGAAAGCTCTGAAAATACCACCTCTGAGTCAGAAGGTTGTGGGTTCAAGTCCCACTCCAGGGACTTGAGCACATAAAGCTAGGCTGACATTGCAGTGCAGTGCTGAGGGAGTGCTGCACTGTCGGAGGTGCCGTCTTTTGGATGAGACGTTAAACCGAGGCCCCGTCTGCCCTCTCAGGTGGACGTAAAAGATCCCATGGCACTATTTCGAAGAAGAGCAGGGGAGTTATCCCCGATGTCCTGACCAATATTTATCCCTCAACCAACATAATAAAAACAGATTATCTGGTCATTATCACATTGCTGTTTGTGGGAGCTTGCCGAGTGCAAATTGGCTGCCGCATTTCCCACATTACAATAGTGACTACACTCCAAATGTACTTCATTGGCTGTAAAAGCGCTTTGAGACGTCCAGTGGTCGTGAAAGGCGCTATATAAATGCAAGTCTTTCTTTTCTTTGTTGAAAAATAAGTTAGCAAGTTCATAACCTGCTCAGACTTTTGTCATATCGTGGTTTATTCATATCAAACAGTTACATTAAAAGTTTTAATTTGGTAATTTGCTCCCTCCTGTCTATTAAGGATGAATACATCTGTCCAAGATGATTTTACTGTAGTGAAAATAACCAGTTCCTATCGATCAATTTTGTTATTTTTTAAAGTTCCTTCTATGGACACTGAGTGTGATTAGTTACCTTTACCACTGTGCTCGTTTTTAAGTGCATGTCATTTGTTTGAATTCTGGGGATGGTTGAGATAATGTAATTCAAACAGGAACACTTTACTGAAATTACATTCCATGTTTCCATTTTAGGAGATTGCCAGCTAAAACACTGTAGGATTCCCCAAACTCCCCCATGTTTAAACATCAACTTTCAGTTGACAAACTACCTGGACTTTGTAATGTCCTGACAATGTGACATGTAGATACCAAAGTGACCATTCAAAGTGGATCCTAGTCTGTATAACCTTGTACTATGTTACTTCTATGTTTGATGAAATAGCAACACTTCAGTCGAGGATAAATGGAAAACATTTAAATGAATAATGCTGAGCATGCAGGACAAATGCATACTCAAGATCAGTTAAGCTCAGATGAAACAAGCGTGCTCAACAACAAAATAAAAGTGAAATAAAGAGGAAAAAATTACCCCTGCAATTCTCAGAGAAAAGTAGTTCAGTGGAAGAGGGTAAGAGAGACAATAGAATAAAGCATAGCTACAGAGGCAAAGCAAAACAGTAAAAAAAAACTTCAAAACTACAACAAGAGGGCCGTCAGTGGAGATGTGAAAACATTAAAAGACGCAAATGGAGTTGAAACAGAAGATGAACATGAATTAGTGAATATTCTGAATGATTACTGCCCCAAAGTATTCACAACAGAAGACATGAGCAACATGCCACCCCCCCCCCAAAAAAAATTGGCGACAACAACTTACATTTACATAGTGCCTTTTAACATAGAAAAATGCCCAAAGGCGCTTCACAGAAGTGTAATCAGACAAAAATTGACAGCCAGAAAAGGAGATATTGGGATGAGTGATCAAAAGCTTGGTCAAAACTGGGTTTAAAGGAGGAGAGAGGTGTGGAGAGGTATAGGGAAGGAATTCCAGAGCCTAGGGCCTAGATGGCTGAAGGCATAGCCACCAATGGCAGAGAGGGAGATGCTCAAGAAGCAAGAGTTGGAGGAACGCAGAGTTCTGGGAGGGTTGAAGGGCGGAAGAAAGTAACAGAGATAGGGAAGGAAAGCCATTAAGGGATTTTAAACAAGATGTGAATTTTACATCTGAGGCATTGGGGGGACCAGGAGCCAATGTAAGTCAGTGAGCACAGGGGTGATGGATGAGCAAGACTTGTTGCAGGATAGGGCAGGGGCAGCAGAGTTTTGGATGAGCTGAAGCTGGGAGACCGGCCAAGAGAGTGTTGGAATAGTTGAGTCTAGAGGTGACAAAGGCATGGATGAGGGTTTCAGCAGCAGGTGGGGCAGAGACAGGTAACGTTATGGAGGTGAAAGTAGGCAGTCTTTGTGATGAAAAGGATACAGAAGCTCAGCTTGGGGTCAAATAGTACACTGATGTTACGAAAATTCAGTTTCAATCTGAGAGTGGCTGGGGAGGGGGATGAAATCAATGGAGAGGGTATGGAGTTTGTGGCGAGGGCTGAAGACAATGACTCTGGTCTTCCCAGTGCTTAACTGGAGGAAACCGCATTTCATCCAGGACTGAATGTCGAACAAGTGGTCTGACAACACAGAGGCAGTGCAGATGTCAAAGGATGCAGTGGAGAGGTAGAGCTGAGTGTTGTCAGCATACAAGTGGAATCTGGCCCCATGTCTTCTGATAATGTCGCCATTAATAGCATGTAGATCAGGAAAAAGGGGGTCAAGGATGGGTGACTCCAGAGGTAACAGTCCAGAGGCAGAAAGAGAAGCCATTGCTGCAGATGCTCTGGCAAAATATACATGAGATAGAAGTCCTAGACAAGCTGAAAGGTCTTCAAAAAAACAAAGCCTCACAGATAGATGGCATTTATACATTTATCCCAGAGTGCCGAGAGACACTAGGTATTTTCAAAAAGGACGACAAAACAGACACAAGCAACTGCAGACCCATTAGACTTACTTCCATTTTGTGTAATTAATGGAATTGATTATCAGGAGTAAACCGGAGGATTATCTGTATAACAAGAAACTAGTAAACAATACTCAACACAGCTTTAGAAGGAAAGAACCTGGCTGGCAAACCTCCTAGACTTCACTGAGAAAATGATAAATCAAGTGGACTGTGGAAAGCCCCACAATGTTGTGTATCCCGACTTCCAGCTGGGTGGGACTGCCCTCACTTGGTTCCATTCCTAGCTATCCAGTCATAGCCAGAGTAATAATTTGCAATGGCTTCTCTTCCCACTCCGTTATCTCTGGAGTCCCCCGAGGATCTATCCTTGACTCCTATTTCTCATCTACATGCTGCCCCTTCTAGATATCATCCAAAAACACAATGTTAGGTTCCACACGTAAGCTGATGACACCCAGCTCTACCTCACCACCAACTCTCGTGACCCCTCCACTGCCTCTGATTTGTCACACTGCTTATCCGTATCCAGTACTGGATGAGCAAAAATTTCCTCCATCTAAATATTAGGAAGACCGAAGCCATCTTCTTCGGTCCCCACCATAAACTCCGTTCCCTAGCCACTGACTCCATCCCTCTCCTTGGCAACTGTCCGAGGCTGAACTAGACTGTTCGTAACCTTGCCATCCTATTTGACCCCCCGGATGAGCTTCCGACCAAGTATCCGCGTCATCACCAAGACCACCTACTTCCACCTCCGTAACATTGCCCGTCTCTGCCCTGCCTCAGCTCATCTGCTGCTGAAACCCTCATCCATGCCTTTGTTACCTCTGGACTCAACTATTCCAATGATCTCCTGGCTGGCCTCCCATCTTCCACCTTCCGTAAACTTGAACTCATCCAAAAATCTGCTGCCCGAATCCTAACTCGCACCAAGTCCTGTTCACCAATCACCCTTGTGCTCGCTGATCTACATTGGCTCCCAGTCCAGCAAATCCTCAATTTAAAAAGTCTCATCCTTGTTTCCAAATCCTTCCATGGCCTCACCACCTCCTTATCTCCATATCCTCTTCCAGCCCCACAACCTTCCAAGATCTCTGCACTCCTCCAATTCTTGCCTCTTGCACATCTCCGAAATAATCACTCCACCATTGGCAGACGTGCCTTCAGCAGCCTCAGCCCTAAGCTCTGGAATTCCTCCCCTAAACTCCTCCGCCGCTCTACTTCCATCTCTGCCTTTAAGACATTCCTTAAAACCTACCTCTTTGACCAAGCTCTTGGTCACCTGTCCTAATATTTCCTTATGTGGCTCGGTGTTAAATTGTTTGATAACGGTCCTGTGAAGCACCTTAGGACGTTTTACTACAGTAAAGAAAGTATTGCATTTAGAAAGCGCCTTTCACAACCTCAGGACATCCCAAAGCCCCTTACAGCCAATGAAGTACTTTTGAAGTGTAATCACGGTTGTATGTAGGAGGCACTATATAAATGCATGTTGTTGAGGAGTGTAGGTGAATGAATCAAGAGCGGCCAAATGGTTTTCCTCATACAAAATTACCTTGCGATCTTTGTTTGTGTCCTGTAGATAGCCAATGTGATTTGGTCATTATCACATGGCTATTTGTGGGACCTTGCTGTGCACAAATTACAACAGTGCCTACATTTCCAAAGTACTCAAATGGCCGTAACACACCTTGGGATGTTCTGAGATTGTGAAAGGCACTGTATAAATGCAAGTCTTTTCTTTTTGAGGTGTAGAATCTGAGGCTGTTGAGTTAGAGGGGGGGGAGTCCTTTACTCAGATGTAAAAGACAGCAATAAACAACAGAATTAAACCAATATGCAAAACATCTGCCTTCCCCCCCCTAGAGATCAAGGCACATCTGAGCAGTCCTCTTGGAGCTCCTCAAGGAGTATTTCCTTTTGTGCCCCTCCCCCAGATGCACAACTCCTCACAGCACTTCCCCTAGTGTGTCAGTCAGGAGGATAACGGCCACCAAGCTCGCCATATTTTGCCAAGCCCAAGACGATAACGTGGGCTCGGAGATCTGGCTTTGCTGATCACGAAAATTCTTGGAGGGGGAAAAAACCTCGATATCTCCTCTCCACTTCATGAAACACAGAAAGTAACTGGCAGGGTTAAATGCTCCAGAAAATTATGCCAGTCCACGAGGCGATTGAGGAAACCGCCCAATTTTGAAAAGAAAGCAAAACGGAAGAAACCCACACAAAACTAATAACAATGCACCTTTCCCCCATCCGCACAACCAATAAATTAAATAACGACAAATGTTGTCTAGTTGAGAACTGACTAGGTTAAATGAGAGCTCAGAGCAGTTGATTCAGCTGGAGAGCGCTCGTTAAGGAGGTTTCAGTAGAGAGAGAGCCCTTTACATTAGTTAAGAAGTGGTGGAGTTAGTTGCAGAAACCTAATTGCAGACAGCTAGTTAAAGTCGCGAGCTAGCTAGTTAAGATAAGTCGCCGTTTTCTTTTTTAACCAAGCCACGGAGCTAGCAACAGGTCTCGGTTTTTTTAAAAAAATCAATCTCACCTCCGTCTGCGAACTGCTCGGTGAAGTAGGTGCCGGGCTGGGCGATGCCGGCCACGGAGCAGAGCAGCACAAGCAGCAGCATCTCCATTTGCACCAGGTTGGTGGGTGGGTAGGTCGGTGGGTGGGTGGATGTGACCGTGCGGGAGCAATCGGCAGGGACAACACAAGAGTAGCAGCAACAGCGCTGACTCCCGGCTTGGACAGTCCAGATCAACCCCTTCTCTCCACACGGCTTCAAACCATTGGCCGCAGTCAGCAGCCGCCCCGCAAATCAGCTCCAAACACGTTTTTCCGTCTCTTTCCAGTTCCTGCAGGATCCCAGGCAGCACCTTCCTCTCTCTCTCTCTTCAGTCTTAACAACGCATTTCTATACTTCTGTTAACATATTTATACTTCAGTTAACTTTTTTTTGCACGGCAGAATGGAATTCATTTTGAGAATGTATTATTAGGCAATTCAGGCCAACTCAATAGATCGTTAAATTTAAAATAAGCAAAAGGGTATAAATATCAGGGTGGTAGAAGTACATTGACGCTTCAATATAGGCGTCCAATGATTATCTGATTTAAAAATTTGAATGATCAGATAATTTGAATTGAGCTATGTATTAAGTAGTAATTTTGTGGTTAAAGAGTTAAGAATAGACTAGTGCACAGAACAATGGGATACAGGTCCAAATCCACTGATTTCCCCCCCCCCCCCATGTTCCTGGTCTTGAGACATTATTGTTGGGGACAGAGTGACTAAGCACTTGATTTGAGCTGATCAGAGAGTCAGCATGAATTTGTGAATGATCAGTCACGTCTGACTAAATCTTTTGGCGAGGTCCCTAACTTGCTACTGTTCCCTGCCTTTATTAATGACCTGGACAGTGGCATTGGGAGTATGGTCAGTAAGTTTGCAGATGACATCAAAATCTATGCAAGAGCAATCTGTTGAAGCACCTTCGGACGTTTTACTACATTAAAGGCGCTATATAAATGCAAGTTGTTGTTGGTTAAAACTGAGTGTAATCAAATGGAAGAATATTTTTAGATGTGCTAGTGGGCCACAATGGCAAATCCATGTCCTTGTACATGACTCACTGAAAGTGAATGTGCAGGTGCAGCAAGCCATTAAGAAGGCAAATGGTATGCTGGCCTTCATTACAAGAGGATTTGAGTAAACAAGTCTTACCCCAATTATATAGGGCCTGGGTGAGACCACACCTGGAGTACTGTGTACAATTTTGGTCTTACCTAAGGAAGGATATACTTGCCATAGAGGGAGTGCAACGAAGGTTCATGAGATTGATTCCTGGGATGGCGGGACTGTCGTATGAGAAGAGATTGAGTAAACTAGGCCTATTTTCTCTTGAATTCAGAAGAATGAGAGGGGATCTCATTGAAGCATACAAAATTATTACAGGTTCTGATAGGGTGGATGCTGGGAGAATGTTTCCCTTGGCTGGGGAGTCTAGAACCAGGGGCCACAGCCTCAGGATAAAGGGTAGGCCATTCAGGACTGAGACGAGAAGAAATTTCTTCACACAGAGGGCGGTGAATCTTTGGAATTCTCTACCCCAGAGGGCTGTGGAGGCTCAGTCATTGGGTATATTCAAAACAGAAGTCGATAGATTTCTGACTAGTAAAGGCATCAAGGGATATGGCGATAGGGCCGGTGAATGGAGTTGAGGCAGAAGATCAGCCATGATCTCATTGAATGGCGGAGCAGGCTCGAAGGGCCGAATGGCCTACTCCTGCTCTTATTTCTTATGTTCTTATATTTAATTTAGATACATGTAGTGTCATGCATGTTGGTAGGGCCAACACAGAATACACACATAATTTACATGGAGCAATACTGAAAGAGGTTGAGAGAGAAAAAGATGTAGGTGTTATTGTGCACAGATCACTGAAGGGTCATGACCAATGTAGAGAAACTGTAGCTAAAGCTAACAGGGCACTGGGTTGTATTAATAGAACCATTCAGTATAAATCAAAGGACACCATTTTAACACTCTAAGGGGAGGGGGCGTGGGAGGAAGGAAGTGTTTAGTCATGATGCTCCGGCCAATTGGATAGCTCTTTCAAAGCATAGGTATGATCGGCTGAATGGCCGCCTTCGTTGCTGTAAGATTCTTAATCTTGTATCTTCGGCCCCTCGTTCTTGACCCAACTACTTGATTAGTCAGCTTCCAGCTACCCTGGTCCATCCTTTCATAATTTTAAACACTTAGAATCATAACGGCACAGAAGGAGGCCATTCTGCCCATCGAGTCCGTGCCGGCTCTCTGTAGAGCAACCCAGTCAGTCTCATTCCCCTGCTGTATCCCCATAGCCCTGCAAGTTTATTTCCCTCAAGTGCCTATTCAGTCTCCCCTTGAAAACATTGAGTGTCTCCGCTTCCACCACTTCTGTCGGCAGCGAGTTCCAGGTCCTCACCACTCGCTGCGTAAAAAAGTTTTTCCTCACATCCCGCCTGTATCTCTTGCCCAAAACCCTAAATCTGTGTCCCCTAGGCCTTGTACCATCAACTAGTGTGAACAGCCTTTCCCCGTCTAGCCTATCCAAACCCGTCATAATCTTGTACACCTCTATCAAATCACCCCTCAACCTCCTTTGCTCTAATGAAAACAAATCCAGCTTCTCCAACCTGTCCTTGTAGCTAAGATCCCCCATTCCCGGCACCATTCTGGTAAATCTCCTCTGCACCCTCTCAAGTGCCTTCACATCCTTCCTAAAGTGTGGTGACCAGAACTGGATGCAATACTCCAGTTGTGGCCTAACCAGCGCTTTATAAAGGTTCAGCATAACTTCTCTACTTTTGTACTCAATACCTCTATTTATGAAGCCCAAGATCCCATATGCTTTGCTAACCACTCTCTCAATATGTCCCGCCACCTTCAGGGACCTATGCACATTAACTCCCAGGTCCCTCTGTTCCTGCACACTCTTTAAAACTGTGCCATTAAGTGTGTATTACCTCTCCCTGTTCCTTCTGCCAAAATGCATCACCTCGCACTTCTCTATTAAATTCCATCTGCCACTTGTCTGCCCATTCTGCTAGCCTTTCTATGTCCTGTTGCAGTCGATTGGTATCATCACTGTTTGCCACACCCCCAAGTTTGGTGTCATCGGCAAATTTAGAAATTCTACTCTGTATTCCAATATCCAGGTCATTTATTTATTTATTAATTTATATATATATCAAACAAAGCAGTGGCCGCAGCACTGACCCTTGGGGAACACCACTGTCTACTATCCTCCAGTCTGAAAAACAGCCATTTACCACAACTTGCTGTTTTCTGTCCTTAAGCCAATTCCTTATTCAAGCTGCCACTGACCCACCTATTCCATGAGCCTCAATTTTGTCAACCAGCCTTCTATGTGGTACTTTGTCAAACGCCTTCCAAAAATCATATTGCCCAATAATTTGTGTTCTAACAACAACAAAAAAAATTTTTCAAGTCTTTCTCCATCATTAGGCCAGTCTTTGGCCTATTTTATATTATAATACAACCCATGTTCATGCATCATTCACATTCCAAGACAATCTATCATTGATCAAAAAGCAAAACAACTGCAGATGGGGAAAATCATAAACAAAAAACAGAAAATGCTGGAAACATTCAGCAGGTCAGGCAGCATCTGAGGAGAAGTTGGGCCCTTGATCAGAACTTCATAATTGACGGTGAATACTACCATAAAAGATTCCGGCAGCATCCACTTGCATGTTGGGAGGAGAATTTCCAGAGTTCTGCCGATCTCCTGATGTAACTTTGGCGGAGAGTGACAGAACTTCTAGGGAAACGGTGTAATGGCAATTTTTAGCCATTTCCCGAGGCGGGGTGGAGCCCCCCCCCCCCCCCCCCCCCAACTTTCGCAAAATTACAGCGTGAGATTGGGAGAATCTCTGCTGTATTCTTGCGCTGTTGTTTTGGGAGGCACAGTAACAATCAGCATTTCAGCAATCTCTTTCTGATTGCAAGAAAAAGATGTCTACAACTAAAGAAAGAAGGTAGCTACTGGCAGCAGCACTAACCTTAAGCCTGGAGGAATTAACATTAACAATGGGGATGGGAGATAGTGATGGACATGGATTGGACAGAAGCATCAAAGGCGGAGGGCCAGTGAGCTTTTCAGCAGGTTAACGAGTGGAAATCCAGAGAAGAATTTGAAAGTTTTAGAGGATGTTGGAAATTGGACTGAGGGATAATTTTTGCAGTCAGACTGTGACCCAACCTGTGCATGTGCATGGTCCGCCCCAGGTACAACTGATCTGAAATCGCACAATACTGGCAAGCCTGCACTGTTCACATCACATGGTTATAGAATGTTGTATAGCTTACTCTTCACTGACCATCAGTTATGGCACTGCATCCATGCCTGCTGTTCTATTGTTACTTGTAGAAATTCTGCCTATTGTACCAATCATTTTCATCAAAACATTCCAAGTCAACCGTGACTCTGCTCGTAACTTCTGTATGTTGTGAGCAGAGTGTTAAAAATATAACTTTGGTGAAAATAAGTAATCAAATACTATCTTTGTGTCCCTCCAGCAGTCTTGATCATGTGAAGCTGCTTTTCCACCTCTCTCATCATGTTGTTTAAGTTGTTAGTTCTCCTAAAAAGAAAGCTGACCTTTTGGGCTTGCCTTTCTCCTGATTCTAATCTTGACAAGAAACCATTCTATTCTACTGTTATGACTACCAAGTTTTAGCTCTTACCATACCTGCTAGAACCTCCATTCTTAACTCCAATAAGATCTCTGGTTCTGCTGTGATTCCTTCTATGGTTCTGAGGATGTGAGAGTCTGAATCTAGTGGCAGCAATTCAGTATTTCCTATTCCAAGTTCACCTTTCATAGGATTACATACATACATTGGATATACGGCACAGAAACAGGCCATTCGGCCCAACCAGTCCATGCCGGTGTTTATGCTCCACTCGAGCCTCCTCCTGTCTTTCCTCATCTAAATCTGTCAGCGTAACCCTCTATTCCCTTCTCCCTCATGTGCTTGTCCAGCCTCCCCTTAAATGCATCTATACTATTTGCTTCAACCACTCCCTGTGGTAGCGAGTTCCACATTCTCACCATTCTTCGGGTATAGAAGTTTCTTCTGAATTCCCTTTTGGATTTCTTGTTGACTATCTTATAGTGATGGCCGAAAATGCTGGAAAAACTCAGCAGGCCAGGCAGCATCCGTGGAGAGAGAAACAGAGTTAACGTTTCAGGTCGAAGACCTTTCATCAGAACTGGAAAAAAGCAGGAAATGAAATAGATTTAAAGTAAGTATAATGCTGGGAAAAGGGGGAGGGGATGAAAGAACAAAAGGCCTTTTTTGTTTTTGGTTCTTTCATCCCCTCCCCCTTTTCCCAGCATTATACTTGCTTTAAATCTATTTCAGTTCCTGCTTTTTTCCAGTTCTGACGAAAGGTCTTCGACCTGAAACGTTAACTCTGTTTCTCTCTCCACAGATGCTGCCTGGCCTGCTGAGTTTTTCCAGCGTTTTCTGTTGTTATTTCGGATTTCCAGCATCCGCAGTATTTTGCTATCGTTATAGTGATGGCCTCTAGTTATGCTCTTCCCCACAAGTGGAAACATTTTCTCTGTATCCACTCTATCAAAACCTCACAATTTTAAAGACCTCTATTAGGTCACCCCTCAGCCTTCTTTTTTTAAGAGAAAAGAGACCCAGCCTGTTCATCCTTTCCTGATATGTATACCCTCGCATTTCTGGTATCATCCTTGTAAATCTTCTCTGCACCCTCTCCAGTGCCTCTATATCCTTTTCATAATATGGCGACCAGAACTACATGCAGTACTCCAAGTGTGGTCTAACCAAGGTTCGATACAGGTTTAGCATAACTTCCCTACTTTTCAATTCTATCCCTTTAGAAATAAACCCTAGTGCTTGGTTTGCTTTTTTATGGCCTTGCTAACTTTGTGATTTGTGTATTTGTACTCCGAGATCCCTTTGTTCCTCTACCCCACCCAGACTCGCACCCTCCAAGTGATAAGTGACTTCCCTATTCTTCCTACCATAATGTAATACCTCACATTTATCTGTGTTGACCTTAATTTGCCAATTATTTGCCCATTCTGCAAGTCTATTAATGTCCTCCTGTAATTTGTTGCAGTCCTTCTCAGTATTGACTATCCCCCTCAATTTGGTATCACCCGCTAATTTAGAAATTGTGTTTTTGATTCCAAAGTCTAAATCGTTAATGTAAATTGTGAACAGCAGTGGTCCCAGCACTGATCCTTGTGGAACACCACTACCCACCTTCTGCCACTGTGAATAGCTACCCTTTACTCCCACTCTCTGCTTTCTGTCTTGAAGCCAGCTAACAATGCATTCTGCTGCTTGTCCTCTGACTCCGCATTCTCTGACCTCATTCATTAGTCTATTATGGGGTACCTTATCGAAGGCCTTTTGAAAATCCAGATAAATTACATCTACTGCATTACCATTGTCTACTCTCTCTGTTACCTCTTCAAAAAATTCAATAAGGTTGGTCAAGCAAGATTTTCCCTTTTGAAATCCATGTTGACTATTCATTATTATACTTTTTGTTTCTAGATGTTCTTCTATTTTCTCCTTTAGTAGGGATTCCATTATTTTTCCTACCACCGATGTTAAGCTGACTGGTCTATAATTCCCTGGACATGTTCTATCTCCCTTCTTAAATATAGGTATTATGTTAGCTATCCGCCAGATCTCTGGCACTACACCTTTTTCTAATGAATTATTAAATATGTGTAGTAATGCCTCTGCTATCTCTTCCCTAGATTCTTTTAAAATGCGTGGATACAATCCATCCAGACCACGGGTTTTATCCTCTTTTGAGTTTGATTAGTTTATTTAATATATCCCCTTTTTATTTTAAATGCACTTATCCCATTATTCATCTCATCATCCAATGTCATGTCCACCTGTTCTATCTCCCTGGTAAATACCGAAGCAAAATAATGATTTAATATTTCTGCCATCTCCCTATCGTTACCTGTGGTATTGTCCTGTCTATCCCTTAATGGCCCTATTCCCATCCCAATCTTCCTTTTTTTATTGATGTGCCTGTAAAATATTTTACTATTTTGTTTTATGTTCCTTGATAATTTAATTTCATAGTTCCTCTTTGCCTTCCTTTTTTTGACTTCTCTCCTAATCCCTTCGTATTTTCTCTTATCGTGCACTCCTCTGTTGTCTATGTACTTAATGTATGCCTCTTTTCTTGCCCTCAATTGTTCCCTTATGTCTTTATTCATCCATGGAGTCTCATTAGTGTTCCTTCCTGGAAATTTGCTTGTGTTTATCCTAAACCCAAGTAAGGCAATCTCTTTTACCCTTCCCACTACTGTCTTATTATCCTAATGTCTGTATTTTCTAAAGTTATAGAAGCTGCTGCTAACTCTCAAATTATCCATCACCTTGAAAGTTTGTATTTGGTTTTCGGCGTGGCTGTTCAATTGGAGATTCTTGTCAATGTTATACATCTCTAAAACTATGCTCTTGAACACTTTGATGAATCATTTGCCATTTCCCTGAACATCTCCAATGCATTTGACAAGAGTTTGGAACTGTTCTCTTTCAAACAAATGATCATTATATCTATAATTGAGACATTATACCCATCAGGAAAGATTGAACAGGCTGGGGTTCTTTTCTCTAGCAAAGAGAAGTCTGAGGGATGACCTGATAGAGGTCTTTAAAATTATGAAAGAGTTTGATAGGGTAGAGGTAGAGAAGATGTTTCTACTTATGGCAGAGACCAAAAATAGGGGCCATAAATATGATAGTCACTAATAAATCCAATAGGGAATTCAGAGAAACTTCTTTACTCAGAGCGTGGTTAGAATGTGGAACTCGCTACCACAAGGAGTAGTTAAATAGCACAGATGCATTTAAGGGGAAGCTAGATAAACACATGAGGGAGAAAGGAATAGAAGGATATGCTGATGACAGTTACATGAAGAGGGGTGGGAGGAGGCTCGTGTGGAGCATAAACATCGGCATAGACCAGTTAGGCCGCATAGCCTGTTTCTGTGCCGTACATTCTATGTTATGAGATAAGACAGATTATGACATTGTCAGGGATCTGAAGTTATGAGGAAAGACTGGAGCAATTTGAGCTTTCCATCCTGGAAAGGAGGTATCTGAGAGGTGATCTTATAAAAGTAAACGAGATCGTTAAGAGAATGGAAAAATGTAAATCTAGAATAGAGCAGGACAAAGGGACACACGTAGTAATGCCAACTCTTGCGAATTAATCGCAAGACACGCGATTTTTAATTAAAATTTACCCCAACTCTGAAAAGTAATGATTTTTTTCTGACTTTATTCATTTCTGCTGCCTCAGCTCCAGCAAAAAAAAACAATCTCCAGCCTGCCGCCTACCACCCCACCCCCTAGACCACTGGTGGAACCATGTCATCCATCCCTGTCAATCATTGAGATAACAAACCTGATCAGATTGAGGACAGTCGTAAGATTGGTGCATGCGTAGTCGGAGATCACGGATTGTTACCGGAAGTGGCGGTAAATGATTTGATATCATTATTACCCAATAGACAATTGCGTTGTCAATAATGACATTAGAAGTGCCAGTCAGAGAAAGGCTGAGGCGGGGATTCGGCTGTCGAATTATATCGCACCTTTTCAGCAGCCGTTGCGATGTAAGGTATGACAATGGGCCAGGTAGGAGGCTGTGCAGACAATTCCTGTATCTTCCTGCTATGTTTTGATGGGTTTATTTCCTGAATTAAGTGACCCTTCATCATCGACCTGAAACGTTAACTCTGTTTCTCTCTCCACAGATGCTGCCTGACCGGCTGAGTATTTCCAGCATTTTCTGTTGTTATTTCAGATTTCCAGCATCCACAGTATTTTGCTTTTGTATAGGTAGAAACATACTGTTTTCTGTGACTGAAGGGTCTATGAATGCAGTAATGCTAACTCTCGCGAATTAATCGCAAGACACGCTATTTTAATGAAAATTTACCTCAACTTGCGATCTCGCCACTCAACTATGAAATGTCATGATTTCTTTCCTACTTTAGTCATCTTTGTCTTACCTCCTGGTGATTGGCTGCTCTGGGACACATGGGTTAGGTCAGGCCGGTGGGTCCGCGAATTGGTTTGTCCCATTACTGGTCTGTTTTTCCCATCAGCAGTCTCCCCTGCTCCCCTGTGTATTGAGACGATTTGGAAGAGTCTCAGACTGTGAAGGCGTAGTTCTTGCTGTTCTGTTGGGCACCATTTATTGCCACGTGTTTGGGCAAGTTCACTAGCTTGTACGGATTTATCTCGGTACTTTTTTTTATTGCTTCTAGCTTCAGCCCACTCACTGCTTTTAAATATTAAATAAAATAGAGGGAGTTAGAACTTCTTAAAACCCGAGAGCATGAAAATCAGTGACGTTACTACCACCCTAGCTCAGATCTGGTAACTCAGCATAGGCCAGGGATCGAACCCAGGCACCTTCCTGCTCTTACATTAATAAAAATAATAAATATATATGCTTAATTCATGGCCCTGACGGAAACTTGGCTGAGGGGTGATGACACCTTACCCTTAAATGAAGCCTGGTTATACCTTCCATCACTTGCCCCGCCCAGAACGCCATGGTGGCGGTGTGGCTCTTATGACCAAATCATACCTTGGTCTGTCCCCCAACTCCTCCGGCACTTTCTCCTCCTTTGAGCATCTCCCCTTATTCCACCCCTCTCCCCTCTCATTTAAAATTCTCGTTCTCTACCGCCCACCCAAGTACCCTAAAAATTTTATCACTGAGATATCTTCACTGCTTTCCTCTCTCAGCCTTCACACCGAGCGACTTCTTATCCTCGGTTATTTCAACCTCCATCTCAATTCATCTCTCTCCTCTGAGTTCACTCGCCTCCTCTCCTTCCTTAATCTCTCCCCCCCCCCCCCCTTGTAAACTCCCCAACCCATATTCACAGCCATCCCCTCGATCTTGCCATCTCCTGTGGCCTTGCTACTCCCATCGTGTCAATTGTAGATAAGGCCATCTCTGACCACTTCCTTGTATCGCTCTCCACCCACATCCCCCTCTCCCACCCCCACCCAACCCTATTTCCTTCTGTGTCCGCCCTGGAAAAAAATCTCTCCCAACTGCACTTAAATCTCAACTATCCAGCCTTTGGCCCTCCATTTACCACAACATTTCTGTAGCTACCGATCTGCTCAACCACACCCTCATCACCACCTTTGATGCCCTAGTCCCTATTAAAACAATTACTCTCTCTCTCACCCTGGCCATTCCCCCTGGTACGGCCCTCATCTTTGCTCCCTTAAGTCCAAGGGACGCAAACTTGAACGGATATGGCAGACAACTGGTTTAACCATTCACCGCCAGATCTGGCTGGACCACATAAAGCATTATCGGATCCTGCTCTCATCTGCCAAAACTGCTCACTATTTCAGAATCATTCTGGAATGCAAAGATAAACCCCAGCTTCTATTCTCTACTGCTAACAGTCTTCTTAAACCCCTCTCCCCTGTCTCCTCCACCCTCACCTCCAACAAGTGCAAGGAGCTCATGGACTTCTTTGTCTCTAAGATTGAGACCATCCATTCAGCTGCCTCTGCCACTTCTCTTCCTTCCCCTAGCCCACCGGGCCAAACTCCCTCTAAGGTTCCCCCCCTGCCCGAGCCCTGAATTCGCATCTTTCTCCAGTTTCTCTCCAATCTCCCCTCATGACCTCTCCATGCTCATCTTGTCCATGAGACCCACTTCCTGCTCCCTCGACCCTATAATCCCACCAAACTGCTGACCAACCAACTTCCTTTTCTGGCTCCCATGTTAGCTGACATTGTTAATGGTTCTCTCTCCCCCACTCTCCTTCAAATCTGCTGTCAACTCCTCAAAAAACCAACCCTTGACCCCTCCGTCCTTGCAAACTACTGCCCCATCTCCAACCTCCCTTTCCTCTCCAAAGTCCTTGGACGTGTTGTTGCCTCCCAAATCCCTGCCCATCTTTCCCACAACTCCATGTTTGAATCCCTCCAATCAGGTTTCCGCCCTTGCCACAGTACCGAAACGGCTCTCATCAAAGTCACAAATGACGTCCTTTGTGACTGTGACAAAGGTAAACTATCCCTCCTCGTCCTGTCTGCAGCCTTTGACACTGTTTTGACCACTCCATCCTCCTCCAACACCTCTCCAACGTCATCCAACTGGGTGGGACTGCATTTGCCTGGTTCCATTCTTATCTATTTAATTGTAGCCAGAGAATCACCTGCAATAGCTTCTCTTCCCGCTCCCGCATCATTACCTCTGGTGTCTCCCTCCTATTTTTCATCTATATGCTGCCCCTTGGCGACATCATCCGAAAACACAGCATCAGTTTCCACAAGTACGCTGATGACACCTAGCTCTACCTCACTGCCACTTCTCTCAACCCCTCCACGGTCTCTCAATTGTCAGACTGCTTGTCCGACATCCAGTATTGGATGAGCAGAAATTTTCTCCAATTAAATATTGGGAAGACCGAAGCTATTGTTTTCGGTCCCCGCCACAAACTCCGTTCCCTAGCCACTGACTCCATCCCTCTCCCTAACATCTGTCTGAGGCTGAACCACACTGTTCGCAACCTTGGTGTCATATTGGACCCCGAAATGAGCTTCCAACCACATATCTGCGGCACAACTAAGACCGCCTATTTCCACCTCCGTAACATCGCCCGTCTCTGCCCCACCTCAGCTCATCCGCTGCTGAAACCCTCATCCATGCCTTTGTTACCTCTAGACTTGACTATTCCAACGCACACCTGGCTGGCCTCCCACATTCTACCCTACGTAAACTTGAGGTCATCCAAAACTTGGCTGCCCATGTCCTAACTCGCACCAAGTCCCATTCACCCATCACCCTGGTGCTCGCTGGCCAACATTGGCCCCCAGTTAAGCAACGCCTCGATTTCAAAATTCTCATCCTTGTTTTCAAATCCCTCCATGGCCTCGCCCCTCCATATCTCTGTAACCTCCTCCAGCTCTACAACCCTCCGAGATCTTTGCGCTCCTCCAGTTCTGGCCTTTTGCGCATCCCCAATTTCTATCACTCCACCGTGCCTTCAGCTGCCTAGGCCCTAAGCTCTGGAATTCCCTCCCTAAACCTCTCCGCCTCGCTACCTCTCTTTCCTCCTTTAAGATGGTCCTTAAAACCTACCTCTTTGAACAAGCTTTTGGTCATTTGCCCTAATTTCTCATGTGGCTCGGTGTCAAAAAATTTCTTATAACATTTCTGTGAAGCGCCTTGGGATGTTTTACTACGTTAAAGGCGCTATATTAATTGCATAACTAATTTTTATACAAAAAAACTCAATTTTACAACCCGGGAGGTAGACCTCGGAAGCAAGAGGCCCGAGGATTGATAGAAATCGGTCCTCAGGCCACATCTGCATACTCGGGGCAAGCTGCCGATACTGGTTGCGCCTCCACGGGCAACTTGCTCGAGCGAAGACATCAATGCCAGCACCAGCCCTCAGGCAAGTCCCAGGAAGGAGCTTGGAGCTGCCTACGGCAGGGGAGTGATCGCGACTCCTGTCTCCATCGGAGGGGTTTTTGATTTTTCCCCCCAAAACTTACCTATGGTTGGCAGCTGCAGGGACTGCATTAGCATGGTGGTTGTGTTGGGCACCAGGTGAAGGGTGATGGTAACGGGTAGGATTTAAAAAAAGTTTTTTGTCAAGCATTTTCAGATGCAGTAATATTGTTTTTGTAAAGAGCTGTGCCCTGTTACATAGACATTGAATAAAGCCACTAATGAGGTTTATAGACCAACTGTCAATCTATATTGCTTTATGTTTGGGGAGGAAAAAGCAGCTCATGATTTCTATACCAAATCTCATGATTTTTAAGAGTTTGTCTCCTGATTTGAGGCTGTGGGGTTGGCAATACTGTTCACTTCAAACTAGTAAAAGGGGAATTTTAGATCTGAAAGCAGGAAGTTCTTTTTCCACAGAGTGAGCAACACCTGGAATGGACTCCTAGATTTGGTGGAAAGGAAAACCCTGAAATCATTTAGAAACAATTGGATACTACAATGAGGGGACTGTGGGGTCTCTCTGGATGGATGGACTAAGTGGCTTTCCTCGTCCATAATTATCTTGTGATCACAGCCGCCTGCGGGTTCTTCAGCCAGAGGATAAGATGCCCCTTTTATAACACTAACTAACATACTTTTTATAAACCAATATTTTTTCCCCAACGGTTACTGTAACTGAAATCAGTTGCCCTGACATTTGCTCTGAGTGTTGGGGCCGACTGCTCCGCCGGCCGTTACTTGGCGCCAGGCTCGAGCAACGCTCCGTCCGTGCTGACCCCTCGGCAACCTCGGCGCCGCCGGGACTCGCGCGCTGATTGGCTGCATGCGACGCCGTTGGGGGGGGGCGGGGGAAGGGGTAACAACGCGGGAAACGCGGAGGCGGAACAGCCCGGAATAGAATCCATGTAACACCAGCACCCGGAGACCTGACTGGGCAACACCGGGGGGCCGGGTAACCAGGCAACACCGGAAGCGTGGCCCGGGGCGTCAAGCAGGTAACCCAATCAGTCAAACGTCACCTCATTCTGCTTAAAGTCGGGTCGATTTGTTAGATCAAAGCGCTGTGTAAGTGTAAGGAGTGTTTATTTCTCATTCATTTGTTTGAAACGAAAATACAAACGCACAGCAGGTCTGTCAGCATCTGCAGGCAGGCTTGGGTTCACACCTCTTACCCATTCGACCCAGAAACAACGACAGTCTACTCTCTCCACAAACGCTGACTGATTGGCCGTCTGTTTCCAGCAAGTCCCACTCCAGGGACTTGAGCACAAATAGGCTGACACTGCAGTGCAGTACTGAGGGAGCGCTGCACTGCACTGTCGGAGGTGCCGTCTTTCGGATGAGACGTTAAACCGAGGCCCCGTCTGCCCTCTCATGTGGATGTAAAAGATCCCATGGCACTATTCGAAGAAGAGCAGGGGAGTTATCCCCGGTGTCCTGGCCAATATTTACCCCTCAACCAGCATAACAAAAACAGATTAGCTGGTCATGATCACATTGCTGTTTGTGGGAGCTTGCTGTGCGCAAATTGGCTGCCACGTTTCCTGCATTACAACAGTGACTACACTTCAAAAGTACTTAATTGGCTGCAAAGTGATTTGCGTTATCTTGAGGTCGTGAAAGACGCTATATAAATGCAAGTCTTTTTTTCTGTTTCAGATTTCCACCACCTGCAATTTTTTTTTATTCTAGTGCTTAAATGGGTTTACAGTTAGTCTCATCCTTCTTGATTATAAGAATCACTCAACTACATTTCATCCATGTTGGTAACTTTTGACAACAATGCTGGCACTGACTTGATTGCAGAGTAGGGCAGGGAGCACAGACCAAATAACCTCCCACAGTTACGGAACCTATGGACTGGTGTACACCAATAGTACCAGATGCAAAAAGAGAGTATGTTTCAGGGAAAGTTATTTGGAGCTGATGTACTATCCAGGAATCTAATTAAAGATACAGATGGATGAGATACTGAAAATTATGTAAAGACCTGCAAGCCAACATCTGGGGAGAGATTTGCACTTACAAAGAAGCAACAAATATAAACAGAATACTTCAAATGGCTATCAGATATATTAAAGAAGGATGGCTTAAATATATTTCAAAAGTAGTTGATGAAGTGTATGAAGCGAACTCTCAGTAATTAATCCAAAAGCAAAATACTGCAGATGCTGGAAATCTGAAATAAAAACAGAAAATGCTGGAAACATTCAGCAGATCAGGCAGCGTCTGTGGGGCGGGAAACAGAGTTAACGTTTCAGGTCGATGACCTTTTATCAGAACTGGAAGACGTTGGAGATTTAACAGTTTATGAGCAAGTACAGAACCAGGGGAAAAAGGGGGAAGAGGGGAGGAAAGAACAAAAGGGAAGGACTGTGATAGGGTGGAGGGCATGAGTGGTTAAATGACAAGGGATGATGGTGCAAGGCAAAAGGGGGTGGAGTAATGGGACAAGTAAAGAAACAAAAGATGTGTCTAGTGAAGCTGTAAATGGCAACAGCAGAATCATTACCAGCAGCTGCTGTCTGGAAAAAATAGGTGCAGTGGTTATGATCTGAAATTGTTGAACTCAGTGTTGAGTCCGAAAGGTTGTAAAGTGCCTAATCGAAAGATGAGGTGCTGTTCCTCGAGCTTCATTGGAACAGGGTAGGAGGCCAAGGACAGAGAGCTGGGAGTGGGAAGAAGAATTAAAATGACAAGTGACCAGAAGCTCAGGGTCATGCTTACGGACTGAACGGAGGTGTTCAGCAAAGTAATCACCCAATCTGCGTTTCTCTACCCAGTATAGAAGAGACTGCATCGTGAGCAGCGAATACAGTATACTAAATTGAAAGTAAATCGCTGTTTCAGCTGGAAGGAGTGTTTGGAACCCTGGACGGTGGGAAGGGAAAAGGTGAAAAGGCAGATCTTGCATCTCCTGCGCTTGCATGGGAAGGTGCCGTGGGAAGGGGAGCGGGTATTGGGGGTGATGGAAGAATGGATCAGGGTGTCGCGGAGGGAACAATCCCTTCGGAATGCTGAAAGGGGAGAACTGGGAAGATGTGTTTGGTGGTGGCATTGCGCTGGATGTGGGTAAAATGGCGGAGGAATATCTCTTGAATGTGGAGGCTGGTGGGGTGGAAGGTGTGGACAAGGGGGACCCTTTTGTGGTTCTGGGAGGGAGATCAGAGGACTTCGGGAGGTTAGAGGCCTTGGGGAGACTGTGGGCCAGGGGGGCGATCAGATCGTTGGGGGAGTGCAGCTGATCGCAGGGGGGCGCGCGCGAAGTAGGTTAGCTAGGGGTGCCACTCCTGCTTCTCCTGGCCCACAACCAATTCTGAAAAGGCTCTTACCTGCTGGATCCGGCCATTCTTGCCACCCTCCAGCTACTGGGTTTCCTGAAGCATTAAAAGTGAAACTCTGCTAAAATTTGAGGCACGCGGCCTCATTAAATCTATTTAAATTATAGATCAGCCTCTGGTGAGCAGGTTAGTCGCCCACCCACAAGCCGCCTCAATTATAACTGGAAGTGGCCACGTTTGAGTCGGATTTCCAATTTTTGAAATTTAACCTTTCTTCCTCCTCCCCACCTTCCGCCCTTCTTCCGCTCATCCAGGGGATTTAAAATTACCCCAAAGTGTCTTCATGTGAGTGTTGCCAGGCTAAGAAAAGAATCTTTGATATCAGTGCCATTATGAATGGCCTTAGCAGTGGATTTATTTCAGCTCAGAGGACAGAAGTGCCTTGTAGTTACTGACTATTCCAGATTTTTTGAATAGTTTATCAGATTAAAAGGTATGATGGTAGATAAGCAGTGACAAACATTTAAAGAAATATTCCAAAATTCTCAACGAATATACATTCCATTGAGCAATAAAAACTCCACGGGAAAAGTGATCCATCCCTGGCTAACTAAAGAAGTTAAGGATAGTATTAGATTAAAAGAAGAGGCTGCTAATGTTGCAAAGAATAGTAGTAAACCTGAGGATTGGGAGAGCTTTAGAAACCAGCAAAGGATGACCAAAAAATTGATAAAAAGAGAGAAAATAGAATATGAGAGTAAACTAGCAAGAAATAGAGAAACAGATTGTAAGAGTTTCTACAAGTATGTAAAAAGGAAGAGAGTAGCAAAAGTAAGCGTTAGTCCCGTAAAAGCTGAGACAGGTGAATTTATAATGGGGAATAAGGAAATGGCAGAGACTTTAAAGAAATATTTTGTATCTGTCTTCACAGTAGAAGACACAAAAAGCATACTGAAATAGTGGGGAGCCAAGGGGCTAATAAGAGTGAGGAACTTAAAGTAATTAATATAAGTAGAGAAAAAGTACTTGAGAATTGAAAATAGTGGGGAGCCAAGGGTCTAGTGAGAATGAGAACCTTAAAATCAATCAATATTAGTAAAGTAATAGTACTGGAGAATTTAATGGGACTAAAAGCCGACAAATCCCCAGGACCTGATGGCCTACATTCTAGGGTTCTAAAAGAGGTGGCTGTAGAGATAGTGGATGCATTGGTTGTGATCTTCCAAAATTCCCTAGATTCTGGAACGGTCCCAGCGGATTGATAGCAAATGTAACCCTGCTATTCAAGAAAGGAGGGAGAGAGAGAAAACAGGAGAGCTAGCCTGACATCAGTCGTTGGGGAAAATGCTGGAATCCATTATTAAGGAAGTGTTAACAGGGCACTTAAATCATAATATGATTAGGCAGTCAACATGGTTTTATGAAAGGGAAATGGCATTTAACAAATCTATTAGAGTTTTTTGAGGATGTAACTAGCAGGGTAGATAAATGGGAACCAGTGGATGTAGTATATTTGGATTTCCAAAAGGCATTCGATAAGGTGCCACATAAAAGGTTGCTATGCAAGATAAGGGCTCATGGGGTTGGGGGTAATATATTAGCATGGATAGAGAATTGTTTAACGGACAGAAAACAGAGAGTAGAGAATAGAGACAGAAAACAAGTCATTTTCCGGTTGGGGTGCCACAAGGATCAGTGCTTGGGCCTCAGCTATTTACAATCTATATTAATGACTTAGATGAAGGGACTGAGTGCAATGTATCCAAGTTTGCTGATGATACAAAGCTAGGTGGGAAAATAAGCTGTGAGGAGAACACAAAGAGCCTGCAAAGGGCTATAGACAGGTTAAGTGAGTGGGCAATAAGGTGGCACATGGAGTATAATGTGGGGAAATGTGAGGTTATTCACTTTGGTAGGAAGAATAGAAAAACAATATTTTTTAAATGATGAGAAACTATTAAATGTTGATGATTAGAGAGATTTAGGTGTCCTCGTACAGGAAACACAGTAAGTTAGCATGCAGGTACAGCAAGCAATTAGGAAGACAAATGACATATTGGCCTTTATTGCAAGGGAGTTGGAGTACAAGAGTAAGGAAGTCTTAGTACAATTGTACAGGGCTTTGGTGAGACCACACCTGGAATACTGTGCACAGTTTTGGTCTCTTTATCAAGGAAAAGACATACATGCCTTAGAGGCGGTGTAACGAAGGTTCACTAGATTGATCCCTGGGATGAGAGGATTGTCCTATCAGGAAAGATTGAGTAGATTGGGCCTATACTCTCTGGAGTTTAGAAGAATGAGAGGTGATTTCATTGAAACATACAAGATTCTGAGGGGGATTGACAGGGTAGATGCTGAGAGGTTGTTTCCCTTGGCTAGAACTAGGGGCATAGTCTCAGGATAAGGGGTCGGCCATTTAAGACTGAGATGAGGAGGAATTTCTTCACTCAGAGGGTTGAGAATCTATGGCATTCTCTACCCCAAAGGGCTGTGGATGCTGAGTCATTGAGTATATTCAAGGCTGAGATAGATTTTTGGAATCGAGGGATATGGGGATCGGGCGGGAAAGTGGAATAGAGGCCGAAGATCAGCCATGATCTTATTGAATGGCGGAGCAGGCTCAAAGGGTCGTATGGCCTACTCCTGCTCCTAATTCTTATGTTCTTATAACAAATCATCACATTATTGGAAAGTTCATCAATATGTTTACTCACTGGAGTATTCCTGAGGAACTTATTCTGATATTCAAACACAGTTTCAGGTGCTCAGAGCTTAGTATGACCGTATATGGGGAATTTAACTAGCTGTTAATCATCTCAATTGGGTCACCCGCTGCTGCCGGTTGGGTCGGCTCCACGATGACAGACGCGCCTGGGGCAAAGGCACGTGGGGGCGGGATGACGGTGGGTTCCTGACCTGCTGTCAAAAATAACAACTTTCCCACCCAACCCGCCACCGATCACACACGCTACCACCTCGTAAAATTCCGGCCTTTAATTCATCTCCAGGGCCAGTGCTGCTATCGGCAGCGCTAATGCCCTCACGAAAATGGCGGCTGCCGAGTCCTGCGCCAGAGAAGGGTGCTAGAGTGGCAGCTGCCATTTTTCGCCTGGGTGGCGGCCCAAACGGGTGACAGTAAATAGCCCAATTTCTAGGCTTTATTCCTTCTAACGTACTTTCCCTAGACTTGGAATCATCCCAGTTCCTCTTCTCTAAACCTTTTCTATTGTATCAAATAGCTTCTAATATAAGAGGTTAGCTCATAAAGTGTACCATTTTTCTTAGTATTTCTTTGAATGGAGATTATTTGAAGTTTTTCCTCATAAGCATCAAAGTAAATTGAAATGGACCCTTAATTATAGTAGGACTTATACAATAATGAATAGTCAGCATGGATTTCAAAAGGGAACGTCTTGCTTGACCAACCTCATTGAATTTTTTGAAGAGGTAACAGAGAGAGGAGACAGTGATAATGCAATAGATGTAATTTATCTGGATTTTCAAAAGGCCTTCGATAAGGTACCCCATAATAGACTGATGAACAAGGTCAGAGAATGAGGAAGTCAGGGGACAAGTAGCAGAATGGATAGCTAGCTGGCTTCAAGACAGAAAGCAGAGTAGGGGTAAAGGGTAGCTATTCACAGTGGCAGAAGGTGGGTAGTGGTGTTCCACAAGGATCAGTGCTGGGACCACTGTTGTTCACAATTTACATTAACGATTTAGACTTTGGAATCAAAACACAATTTCTAAATTTGCAGATGACACCAAATACTGAGGAGGACTGCAACAAATTACAGGAGGACATTAATAGACTTGCAGAATGGGCATATAATTGGCAAATGAAGATCAACATAGATAAATGGGAGGTATTACATTTTGGTAGGAAGAATAGGGAGGTCACATATTACTTGGAGGGTGCGAGTCTAGGTGGGGTAGAGGAACAAAGGGATCTTGGAGTACAAATACACAAATCACTAAAAATTGCGCCACAGGTTAGCAAGGCCATAAAAAAAGCAAACCAAGCACTAGGGTTTATTTCTAGAGGGATAGAATTGAAAAGTAGGGAAGTTATGCTAAACCTGTATCGAACCTTGGTTAGACCACACATAGAGTACTGCGTACAGTTCTGGTCGCCATATTATGAAAAGGATATAGAGGCACTGGAGAGGGTGCAGAGAAGATTTACAAGGATGATACCAGAAATGTGAGGGTATACACATCAGGAAAGGATGAATGGGCTGTGTCTCTTTTTCTCTTGAAAAAAGAAGGCTGAGGGGTGACCTAATCTTTAAAATTATGAGAGGTTTTGATAGAGTGGATACAGAGAGAATGTTTCCACTTGTGGGGAAGAGCATAACTAGAGGCCATCAATATAAAATAGTCACCAAAAAATCCAATAGGGAATTCAGGAGAAACTTTACCCAAAGAGTGGTGAGAATGTGGAACTCGCTACCACAGGAAGTGGTTGAAGCGAATAGTATAGATGCATTTAAGGGGAGGCTAGACAAGCATATGAGGGAGAAAGGAATAGAGGGTTATGTTGATAGATTTAGGTGAGGAAAGACTGGAGGAGGCTCGAGTGGAGCATAAACGCCTGCATGGACTGGTTGGGCTGAATGGCCTGTTTCTGTGACGTATATCCAATGTAATCCTATGTAAATTCAGTTAATTAAATAAATCTGGAATAAAAAGCTAGTATCAGTAATGGTGACCATGAAACTATCGGATTGTCGTAAAAACCCATCTGGTTCACTAATGTCCATTAGGTAAGGAACTCTGCCGTCCTTACCTGGTCTGGCCTATATGTGACTCCAGACCCACAGCAATGTGGTTGACTCTTAACTGCCTTTTGAAATGGCCCAGCAAGACACTCAGTTGTAAGAAACCGCTACAAAAAGCAATAATAAGAATAAAACCAGGCGGACCACACGGCATTGACCTCGGCACCAGCTTCGGACACAACAACGGCACACCCAACATAGTCGACCCTGCAAAGTCCTCCTCACTAACATCTGGGGAGTTGTGCCACTATTTGGGAGAACTGTCCCACAGACTAGTCAAGCAACAGCCTGACAGTCATACTCACAGAATCATACCTTTCAGCCAACGTCCCAGACTCCTCCGTCACCATCCCTGGGTATGTCCTGTCCCACCGGTAGAACAGACCCACCAGAGGTGGCAACACAGTGGTATACAGTCGGGAGGGAGTGGCCCTGGGAGTCCTCAACATTGACTGCAGACCCCATGAAGTCTCATGGCTTCAGGTCAAGCATCGGCAAGGAAACCTCCTGCTGATTACCACCTACCGCCCTCCCTCAGCTGATGAATCAGTACTCCTCCATGTTGAACACCACTTGGAAGAAGCACTAAGGGTAGCAAGGGCACAGAATGTACTCTGGGTGGAGGACTTCAATGTTCATCACCAAGAGTGGTTCGGTAGCACCATTACTGACCGAGCTAGCCGAGTCCTGAAAGACATAGCTGCCAGACTGGGCCTGCGGCAGGTGGTGAGAGAATCCACACGAAGGAAAAACCTACTTGACCTCATCCTCACCAATCTACCTGTTGTAGATGCATCTGTCCATGACAGCATTGGTAAGAGTGACCAGCGCACAGTCCTTGTGGAGACGAAGTCCCGTCTTCACACTGAGGACACCCTCCATCGTGTTGTGTGGCACTACTACCATGCTAAATGGGATAGATTCAGAATAGATCTAGCAGCTCAAAACTGGGCATCCATGAGGCGCTGTGGGTCATCATCAGCAGCAGAATTGTATTCCACCACAATCTGTAACCTAATGGCCCGGCATATCCCTCACTCAACCATTACCATCAAGCCAGGGGACTAACCCTGGTTCAATGAGGAGTGTAGAAGAGCATGCCAGGAGCAGCACCAGGCGTACCTAAAAATGAGGTGCCAACCTGGGGAAGCTGCAACACAGGACTACATGCATGCTAAACAGCGGAAGCAGCATGCTATAGACAGAGCTAAGCGATCCCACAATCAACGGATCAGATCAAAGCTCTGCAGTCCTGTCACATCCAGTCGTGAATGGTGGTGGACAATTAAACAACTAACGGGAGGAGGAAGCTTCATGAATATCCCCATCCTCAATGATGGCGGAGCCCAGCACGTGAGTGCAAAAGACTAGGGCTCCTTAATGCCACACTCGGTCAAATGCTGCCTTGATGTCAAGGGCAGTCATTCTCACCTCACCTCTGAAATTCAGCTCTTTTGTCCATGTTTGGACCAAGGCTGTAATGAGGTCTGGAGCCGAGTGGTCCTGGCGGAACCCAAACTGAGCATTGGTGAGCAGGTTGTTGGTGAGGAAGTGCCGCTTGATAGCACTGTCGACTACACCTTCCATCACTTTGCTGATGATTGATAGTAGACTGATGGGGCGGTAATTGGCCAGATTGGATTTGTCCTGATTGATTTTGTGGACAGGACATACCTAGAATCATAGAATCATAGAAAGCTACAGCACGGAAGGAGGCAATGTCAGCCCATCGTGTCCGCCCCGGCCAACAAAGAGCTATCCGGCCTAATCCCACTTCCCAGCTCTTGGTCCGTAGCCCTGCAGGTTACAGCATCCCAAGTGCACATCCAAGTACTTTTTAAATGTGGTTAGGGTTTCTGCCTCTACCACCCTTTCAGGCAGTGAGTTCCAGACCCCCACAACCCTCTGGGTGAAGAAATTTCCCCTCAAATCCCCTCTAAACCTTCCCCCAATTACTTTAAATCTGTGCTCCCTGGTTTTTGACCCCTCTGCTAAGGGAAATAGGTCCTTTCTATCCACTTTATCTATGCCCCTCATCATTTTATACACCTCAATAAGGTCTCCCCTCAGCCTCCTCTGTTCCAAGGAAAACAAACCCAGCCTATCCAGTCTTTCCTCATAGCTAAGATTCTCTACTCCCGGCAACATCCTTGTAAATCTCCTCTGTACCCTCTCTAGTGCAATCACATCTTTCCTGTAATGTGGTGACCAGAACTGCACGCAGTACTCTAGCTGAGGCCTAACTAGTGTTTTATACAGTTGAAGCATAACCCCCCTGCACTTGTATTCTATGCCACGGCTAATAAAGGCAAGCATTCCGTATGCCTTCTTAAACACCTTATCTAGCTGGCCTGCTACCTTCAGGGATCTGTGGACATACACTCCAAGGTCTCTTTGTTCCTCTACACTACTCAGTGCCCTACCATTTAATGTGTAATCCCTTTCCTTGTTAGCCCTCCCCAAATGCATTACCTCACACGTCTCCGAATTGAATTCCATTTGCCACTGTTCTGCCCACCTGACCAATTTATTGATATCTTCCTGCAGTCTACAGCTTTCTTCAGTATCAACCACACAGCCAATTTTAGTATCATCTGCAAACTTCTTAATCATACCCCCTATATTCAAGTCTAGATCATTGATATATACCACAAAAAGCAAGGGACCTAGTACTGAGCCCTGCGGAACCCCACTGGAAACAGCCTTCCAGTCACAAAAACACCCAGCAACCATTACCCTCTGCTTCCTGCCTCCGAGCCAGTTTTGAATCCAACTTGACACTTTGCCCTGGATCCCATGGGCTTTTAACTTTGTGACCAGTCTGCCATGTAGAACCTCATCAAAAGCCTTGCTAAAGTCCATATACACTACATCAAACGCACTACCCTCATCTACCCTCCTTGTTACCTCCTCAAAAAATTCAGTCAAGTTTGTCAGACATGACCTTCCCTTAACAAATCCGTGCTAACTATCCTTGATTAATCCGTGTCTTTCTAAATGAAGATTTATCCTGTCCTTCAGAATTCTTTCCAATAATTTTCCCACCACCGAGGTTAGGCTGACTGGCCTATAATTACTCGGTCTATCCTTTTCTCCCTTTTTAAATAAGGGTACCGCATTAGTAGTCCTCCAGTCCTCCGGCACCACACCTGAAGCCAGAGAGGATTGGAAAATGATGGTCAGGGCCTCTGCTATTTCCTCTTTTGCTTCGCTGAACAGCCTGGGATACATTTCATCCGGGCCTGGGGATTTATCCACTTTTAAAGCTGCTAAACCCCTTAATACTTCCTCTCTCACTATGTTTATTTCATCTAATATTTCACAATCCTCCCCCGATAGCAATGTCTGCTTCGCCCCTCTCCTTTGTGAAAACAGACGCAAAGTATTCATTAAGAACCCTACCGACATCTCCCGCCTCCACACACAGATTACCCTCATGATCTCTAATAGGCCCTACCCTTTCTTTAGTTATCCTCTTACTCTTAATATATTTATAAAACATCTTTGGGTTTTCCTTGATTTTACTTGCCAAGAATTTTTCATGCTTTCTCTTTGCTTTCCTAATATCATTTTTAAGTGCACCCCTGCACTTTCTGTCCTCCTCTAAAGATTCTGGAGTATTTAGCCCTCGGTATCTGTCATACGCCTCCCTTTTTTTCTTTATCCTACCCTGT
Organism: Squalus acanthias; assembly: GCA_030390025.1. Taxonomy (NCBI): domain Eukaryota; kingdom Metazoa; phylum Chordata; class Chondrichthyes; order Squaliformes; family Squalidae; genus Squalus; species Squalus acanthias. The sequence goes on from CM059443.1 coordinate 42,079,529, forward strand.
ATGTCTCTAGACATCCAGGGGGCTCTAGATTTGTTAGTCCCACCTTTTTTCTTTAAGGGTATTGTGGGCTGCCGCGAAACACGAATTAAGGCCGAGTCCATGTGTGGAACACAAAGCTTTTAATTACATCTGCCTGGTAAAAATGGCTGCTAACCAACTGAACTCTCAACTCTGAGGCCACGCCCACTCCTTTTCTCCTGCCTTAAAGGCAGCATGAGCCTTAAAGGCAAGGTGCCCGATTTATTGTCCACGGACGGAAAAGTGGATTGCGCCCATTTAGGTGGTGATCCGCCACACAGCTCCCCCCAGAATCCGCTTAGGAGGTGTGGACGAGACGGTGCGGCGGTCTGATGGGCCGGCCGGAGTGGCTCTTGTAGGACGCCGGTGAACGTGGAACGGCCGGGCGTGGAGCAGCCGGGTGAACCGGCTTGAGGGCAGGTCGGCCGCGTGGCGGTGGACGAGCTACAGGGACCTGCTCACCGGGCTCCGAGTGTGCTGGCTTGAGTCGGTCAACCGACACTTTTTCGGTCCTGTCGCCCACTTGCAGGGTGAAAAATTTGTCCCCAGCCTGTAGCACCTTGTAGGGCCCGTCGTACGGGGGTTGAAGGGGTCCGCGGTGGGCGTCGTGCCGGACGAAAACGAACCGTGCCTGGTGCAGGCTTAGTGGGACGTGTGAGGTGGATTCGCCGTGTCGGGCAATGGGCACCGGGGCGAACTGTAGCGCCGGTGAGGCGAATTCGTGGCGTTGCTGGTCGCCTGACCAGGGTGTCGTGGCGGTGGGCAGGAACTCGCCGGGTACGCGCAGCGGCTGACCGTACACGAGCTCTGCTGCCGATGCGTGGAGGTCTTCTTTAACCGCGGTGCGCAGGCCGAGGAGGACCCACGGGAGTCGGTCGGTCCAGGCGCCGTCCTGGAGGCTGGCTCGAAGAGATGCCTTCAAGGATCTGTGGAACCGCTCACACAGTCCGTTGGCTTGGGGGTGGTACACTGTGGTGCGGTGAATGGTCACCCCGAGATTGTGTGCGACGGCGGTCCAGAGTTCAGAGGTAAATTGCGGACCTCTGTCCGACGTCATGTCGGAGGGGACGCCGAACCGTGCGACCCAGGTGCTGACGAAGGCTCTGGCGATGTCGGCGGTGGTGGTAGAGGTCAGTGGAATTGCCTCGGGCCAGCGCGTGGTGCGGTCAACGATCGTCAGCAAGTGCGTGTGGCCTTGTGACGGCGGCAGGGGCCCGACGATGTCCATGTGGATGTGGTCGAATCTACGCGAAGGGACGGTAAACTCCTCGAGGGGTGCTTTCGTGTGTTGCTGCACCTTGGCCCGTTGGCAGGCTAGGCAGGAGTTGGCCCAAGTACGCACATCCTTGCGAAGGCCGCGCCAGACAAAGCGGTTGGCTACCAATTTGATGGATGCGCGGGCGCCGGGGTGGGAGAGGTTGTGGAGAATCTCGAATACCCAGCGGCGCCAGGACGCTGGGACGACGGGCCGATGTTGACACAGGGATATGTTGCACTTGACCGTGACTGCGGTCGGGCCACAGGCGACGTCGGCCAGGCGTAGCCCTGGTAGGTTGGTAGGTGCGGAGAGCAGATCAGGGTCGGTGATCTGGTCTGCTGTGAGTTGAGCGTAGTCGACTGCCAGGTGTGCGGCGTGGATGGCGGGGCGGGAGAGGCAGTCGGCTACCACATTGTCTTGGCCGGAGACGTGTTGGATGTCCGTGGTGAACTCGGACACTGCCGCGAGCTGGCGCTGCTGCCTGGTGGACCAGGGGTCGGTTGTCTTTGCCATTGCGAATGTCAGGGGCTTGTGGTCGACAAACGCAGTGAAGGGGTGGCCCTCCAGCAAAAAACGAAAATGGTGGACCGCCAGGAACAGCGCGAGGAGCTCGCGGTCGAAGGTGCTGTATTGACCTCCGGGGGGTGTAGTTGGCGGCTGAAGAAGGCAAGTGGTTGTCAGGCGCCGTCGACCCACTGCTCATACACGGCGCCGACCGCGTGGTCGGAGGCGTCCGTGGTGAGCGCTACCCTGGCATTGGGCCGTGGGTGCGCGAGCAGGGTGGCGTTGGCGAGCGCGGTCTTGGTGGAGTCGAAGGCGGCTGACGCGTCTGCTGTCCATTCGACCGCCATCTTGCCGCTCCTGCCCCAGAGAGCTTCATACAGGGGCCTCGTGAGGGACGCCGCTTTGGGGATGAAGCGGTTGTAGAAATTCACCATCCCGAGGAACTCCTGGAGGCCTTTGATGGTGGTGGGGCGGGGAAATTGTTGGACGGCCTGCACCTTGGTGGGCAGGGGAATGGCCCCAGCATGGGTGATGTGGTGGCCGAGGAAGTCGATCTTGTCCAGGCCAAACTGGCATTTGGCTGGGCTGAGGATGAGCCCGTGGTCGCTGAGGCGCCCGAACAGGATGCGAAGGTGTTCGAGGTGTTCCTGCTTGGAGGAACTGGCTACCAGGATGTCGTCCAGGTAGACGAACAGGAACTTCAGGTCCCGAAGGACCGAGTCCATGAGCCGTTGGAATGCCTAGGGCCGCGTTTTTGAGGCCGAAGGGCATCCGCAGGAACTCGTAAAGGCCATAGGGGGTTATTACGGCCGTCTTGGGGACGTCCGCGGGGTGGACGGGGACTTGGTGGTAGCCGCGCACCAGGTCGACCTTGGAAAAGACTGAGCGGCCGGCCAGTCTAGCCGAGAAGTCCTGGATGTGCGGCACGGGGTACCGATCAGGGGTGGTGGCGTCGTTGAGGCGGCGGTAATCCCCGCAGGGGCGCCAACCCCCGCCTGGTTTGGGGGCGATGTGGAGTGGGGAGGCCCAGGGACTGTTGGAGCGGCGGATGATGCCGAGCTGTTCCATGGCGGCAAACTCGGTCCGCGCGATCTCCAGTTTGGCTGGGTCCAGCCTGCGGGCGTGGGCGTACACTGGGGGGCCTGTGGTGGGGATGAAGTGTTCCACCCCGTGTTTGGCGGCCTCCGTGGAGAAGGTCGGATTGGTAAGGGCCGGGAATTCGGCCAGGAGTGCCGAGTAATCATCCGTGGCCCGGGCGTGGCACTGTGACGCCATGGCGCCCAGGATGGGGGACATGGTGTTCATGTCCACGAGGCGGTGTCGAGGGATGTCTACCAGTAGGCCGTGGGCGCTTAGGAAATCCGCGCCGATGAGGGGGGAGAGCACCTTGGCAGTGATGAACTCCCATCGGTAGCGGCGACCAGTGAGGTCGAGGGTGACTGTGCGGGTGCCGTACGTCCGTATGTCCGAGCCGTTAGCAGCAGCCAGCACCAGTCCTCGTTTGCCCTTTTGGATGTCGAGGGAGGAGGCCGGGATGATGCTGTGCTGTGCTCCAGTATCGCACAGGAACCGGCGGCCTGGTTTTGTCATCCATGACGTACAGCAGGGAGCCCGCGTGGCCACGGCCATCGCGGGGCTGGTACGGGGCGGACTTGAAAGAGCAGGGAGGTGTGCACCGTTGTGCCCTGGCGCCGAACCGTGTGTGGTAGTAACAGTGGCCCGGGTTAGTGGGGCGCGAAGGCCCCGTGAGCCCGGTGGCTGGGCCTTGTGGCCGCGTGGTGGCCGGTGAGGGGCGCGCCCAGGCAGTAGCTGCCAGGTCCGGAGTGACGTCACGGCTGGAGTGAGCGGACAGCAGCTTGTCGGCCTCATCGGCCAGGGCTTCCAGGTCCGTGAGGCCGGACGCCACGATCGCTGGGTGGATGCTGAGAGGTAGCTGGCGGATGAACAGCGTGCGGAAGAGGGATCCGGGTGGGCTCTCGTCGGTGAGGGAGAGCATGTGGGAGAGGAGGTCTGACGGTGAGGGATTACCGAGGCCTGGAAGGTCGAGGAGGTGACAGTTTCGCTGGTATGTCGAGGCCGTAAATTTTTTAAGGAGCGCGGCCTTAAGATGTGCATACTTGCCCCCCTCTGGTGGGTTCTGCAGCGCTGTCCAGACCTTCGTAACTGTGGAGCTACCGAGTGATGTGATGAGGTAGTCGTACTTCGTCCCATCTGTGGTGATGCGTTGCAGCCGGAATTGGGACTCGGCTTGGAGAGACCAGGCTTCGGGCTGGTTTTCCCAAAACTCCGGCAGTTTCACGGAAACTGCGTTCGTGTCCGCCATTGCAGTGCTCGGAATACGTTCTGAGCGTTGGGGTCACCAATGTTGTGGCTGCCGCAAAACACGAATTAAGGCCGAGTCCATGTGTGGAACACAAAGCTTTTAATTACATCTGTCTGGTAAAAATGGCTGCTAACCAACTGAACTCTCAACTCTGAGGCCACGCCCACTCCTTTTCTCCTGCCTTAAAGGCAGCATGAGCCTTAAAGGCAAGGTGCCCGATTTATTGTCCACGGACGGAAAAGTGGCTTGCGCCCGTTTAGGTGGCGATCCGCCACACGGGCACATATTTGGGCTGAACCCTCCGGATCTCCTCCTTGAATGGCTCTCACTGCTCTGACACTGATTTACCTTCAAGTAGCTGTTTCCAGCCCACTATGGCTAAATCCCCGCTGAGCTTAGCAAAATTTGCTTTTCCCCAATTTAGAATTTTTATTCCTGGTCTATCCTTGTCCTTTTCCATAACTACCTTAAATCTAACAGAATTATGGTCACTAGCACCAAAATGCTCCCCCACTGATACGCCTTAACCTGCCCAGCTTCATTCCCTAAAACTAAGTCCAGAACCGCCCCCTCCCTTGTTGGGCTTGCTACATACTGGCTAAAAAAGTTCTCCTGGATGCATTTTAGGAATTCCGCACCCTCTATACCCTTCACACTAATTTTATCCCAGTTAATATTGGGGTAGTTGAAATCCCCTACTATTACTGCCCTATAGTTTTCCACATTGTCGGGTAGATGCCAGTGTTGTAGCTGTACTGGAACAGCTTAGCTAGAGGCGCAGTTAGAAAGATTAACTGTAGTCGTCTGGCATTGTTCTCTGCACAGGCATTGTTCTCTGTCTATATATGCTGTGCCCATTTGTATTTCTTCACTTCACCTGACGAAGGAGCAGCGCTCCGAAAGCATGTGATTTCAAATAAAGCTGTTGGACTATAACCTGGTGTTGTGCGACTTCTCATAAACTCCTCATTGAACCATGGTTGGTCGCCTGGCTTGATGGTAATGGTAGAGTGAGGGACAGTGTCCTCCTCGGCTCTAGCTCAGCCCAGACAAGGTGTATTTACCCACAATGCCTTGGGGAACACTTTCCTTTACATTTTCAGTTACGTTCTGTGATACATAAAAATACCACCACAAACTAACTGCTAGTTAGCAACCAGCCCATACAACTCAGAAAGCTGCTACTGTGGGGCTGTTTTGGGAGCAGGGAGACAGAGAATGTGTTTTGTGCAAATGTGTATTTATTTATCGCTGAAAGGATGCTGTTCTGTGACTCCCCTTTCCAGACCATGTGTTCTGCTTTTGTTAGGATGTTCAGGAGAAGTGGACTGGGGAGTTCTGCCCTGGCGAGAGCCCAGGCCCAGCTCGCTGGGCAGAGAATACTAGAAAGCTTCGAGGATTCTGGGGACGAACTGCAGGTAATGGAAAACTGTCTTACAAAAAACAGGAAAGATGTGATTGCACTAGAGAGGATACAGAGGAGATTTACAAGGGTGTTGCCGGGAGTAGAGAATCTTAGCTATGAGGAAAGACTGGATAGGCTGGGTCTGTTTTCCTTGGAACAGAGGAGGCTGAGGGGAGACCTTATTGAGGTGTATAAAATGATGAGGGGCCTAGATAAAGTGGATAGAAAGGACCTATTTCCCTTAGCAGAGGGGTCAAAAACCAGGGGGCACAGATTTAAAGTAATTGGGGGAAGGTTTAGAGGGGATTTGAGGGGCAATTTCTTCACCCAGAGGGTTGTGGGGGTCTGGAACTCACTGCCTGAAAGGGTGGTAGAGGCAGGAACCCTAACCACATTTAAAAAGTACTTGGATGTGCACTTGGGATGCTCTAACCTGCAGGGCTACGGACTGAGAGCTGGGAAGTGGGATTAGGCTGGATAGCTCTTTGTTGGCCGGCGCGGACACGATGGGCTGAAATGGCCTCCTCCCGTGCTGTAACTTTCTATGATTCTATGAAAAAGTATCCTTTTGACACCTTTGGTGTCGACCTGCATTTTTCTTACTGGGCTCCTGGGTCACGGGAGCCTGCTCGACTTTGCCCATTTTTCATTTTGTTTTGTTTTCTTTCTATCTTTCTCTAAACCTTTCTATCTATCTATCCCCAGCACCTATAGGTATTCACACACTTTATGTCTCATATTTGTGTTAAGTGGCTTGGCCTGATAAGTGGCAAGTAACATTTGCGCCACACAAGTGCCAGGCAATGACTATCTCCAACAAGCGAGAGTCTAACAACCTCCCCTTGACATTCAACGGCATTACCATCGCTGAATCCCCCACCGTCAATATCCTGGGGGGTCACCATTGACCAGAAACTCAACTGGACCAGTCACATAAATACTATGGCTACAAGAGCAGGTCAGAGGCTGGGTATTCTGCGGCGAGTGTCTCACCTCCAACTCCCAAAGCCTTTCCACCATCGAGGAGGCACAAGTCAGGAGTGTGATGGAATACTCTCCACTTGCCTGGATGATTGCAGCTCCAACAACACTCAAGAAGCTCGATGCCATCCAGGACAAAGCAGCCCGCTGATTGGCACCCCATCCACCACATTAAACATTCACTCCCTCCACCACCAGCGCACCGGGTCTGCAGTGTGTCTCATCTACAAGATGCACTGCAGCAACTCGCCAAGGCTTCTTCGACACCTCCCACACCCACGACCTCTTCCACCTAAAAGGACAAGGGCAGCAGGTGCATGGTTAACACACCACCATCTCCAAGTCACACACCATCCTGACTTGGAAATATATCGCCGTTCCTTCATCGTCGCTGGGTCAAAATCCTGGAACTCCCTCCCTAACAGCACCGTGGGAGTACCTTCACTACACGGTCTGCAGCAGTTCAAGAAGGTGGCTCACCACCACCTTCTCAAGGGCAATTAGAGATGGGCAATAAATGCTGGCCTTGCCAACAACACCCACATCTCATGAATGAATAAAAAAAAATTACTTTCTTTGATTTTCCCATTATGTCGATTATTGTCTAATGCTAATATCACTTCTGCCACTTAACCATCTCCTGTTCTCCCCTTTTATAGATCATTCTATTACTTTACCTGTGCGTGTTTCTGTTATTTTTCTTTCCCCTTAACTCTACGGCCCCAACTGCTGCTTCAGCTGAGATCAATTAAGTCCAACTTGTGACCTGCATGCCTTAGTACTACACCACATCATGCATCTTCTGACTAAGCTATCAAGGAAGCTCAAGTACATACACATTTTTCCCCATTTAAAATATATAGAATCCCTAGGGCTACTCTCATCCAGCTATCAACCCATGTGGTACGTTCCAGCACTGAACCTCCTTGAATCTACATGCTTTCTCTTTGAGGTGGCAAAAGCAACCGTTTTCTAAACTATCAGTCTTGTATTTGCAGGATTATATGAACACTCTCTATAAGAAAAGCAGTGCCCTGAAAGTTAATCCATTCAACCTGCATGAAATTAGTGACGTAAGCGACCTTTCAGTAGAGGACACAGTAGACCGAGAATGGAAAGAAAATCGATATTCGAAAACTGCAGCCACTATAAAGCCAGCAGAAGGCATCAGTGAGCTGCCATTGACTGGCAATCGGTTCTTGAAGAAGCCAAACAAATTGGCAGTATCGCAAAGTCCCACAGTGAGCAAGAGCATGTTGAAGAAAGCTAATGAGGCAGACACAAGAAGACCTGATGCTGCCTCTGCGAGGGTCAGATCCTCCAGTGCTGCGCTTGCCAGACTGGCACAAATAGAAAACAAAATCAGGAGCAGGAAACTGAGTGCACTCGCGATCGATTCAGATGAGGATTTGCGGATGTCCGATGAGAGGCAACTTTCCCCCAAGTCAAGCAGTGAGTTAAGTGGAAAAGGGAGCAGGTTCCTGAAGAGAATGGCAGATACTGCTGCGAAGCAGGAGTTCAATGCCGGGGGTCAGAAGAAAGAAATGGGATCTTCAAAGAAAGGCAAACATAACGCACACCCTAAAACTCCAGTCAGAGTGGTCACAATCGACAGTGATGAGGAGGAAATGAGAAGGATGCTGGGAGGCTCCCTAGAACTCTCCGATGAAAGTGAACTTATAAAAAGATCGCAAGGGACTCCACAACACAGTTCCAAATTGCACAACCAGGTAGTGTACACGCACAATACTACTTCAACAACAACTTGCACTTATATAACCTCTTTAACATAATAAAACGTTCCAAGGTACTTCACAGGATTGTTATCAGACAAAGTTTGACACCGAGCCACATGAGATATTAGGACAGGTGACCAAAAGCTTGGTCAAAGAGGTCGGTTTTAAGGAGAGTCTTAAAAGAGGAGAGAGAGGCGGAGAGATTTAGGGAGGGAATTCCAGAGCTTAGGGCCTAGATAGCTGAAGGCACGGCCGCCAATGGTGGGGCGAATTAAGTGGAAGATGCACAAGAGGCCAGAACTGGAGGAATGCAGAGTTCTGAGGGTTGTATGGCTGGGGGAGGTTATAGAGATAGGGAGGGGGCGAGGAGGCCATGGAGGGATTTGAACACAAGGATGAGAAGTTTAAATTTGAGGTGCTGCTGAACCGAGAGCCAATGTAGGTCATCGAGCACAGGAGTGATGGGTTAACGGGACTTGGTGCAAATTAGGATACAGCTAGCAGAGTTTTGGATGAGCTGAAGTTTACGGAGAATAGAAGATGGGAGGCCGACCAAAAGCAATTTGAAGAGCAAATGCATCTGAACGCTTTTACTTTATTTCAAATAATTTTACTTTGTTGAGTGGTACAAGAATTCAGAACCTTTTTTGGGTTATGGTAGAATACAAAATATATGATGCTTTGCAGATTACACAGGATTTACAAATACATACTTGGGCAGGGTTACTCGTGAGTTTGGCCACGGTCTCTCCTTGTCAGAAGACACTAGTCACACAAGGCGAGGGGGAGTGAAGGGTTACCATGGGGTGTGCATATTTGGTGCTTGTAGGAGCTGAGGGGTGCGATAGGGTCCATTAAGAGGTTGGCCATGGGATCCCTTGGGCTGCAGGGCATAGGGTGTATGTGGGATGGGCCTGGAAGAAGTGGGCCCATGTCTCTTGTTTCCCTAGCTCCAGGTTCAAATGTTGCATCACGTGCCACTCTTGGTAGATATCCCCATGGGTGCTTTGGTCATATGTATTTTATGAAGTTCCAGATTGCACCAGAGCAGAGAAATGCACTGGATTGTAGGTCATACATCTGGGTTCGGAAGGTAGTGTCAGATCTGGGCATAATGGAAGAAATCCTGTGGGGAGTGGGATGTGGAACTGGTCAGTCAGCTGGTTGGATTGGGCAATGCTGGAGCAGTTTCGGTGATGCTCTTCTCATCCCAGGCCTTGAAGCCATTTGTGGCAAGTGTCGTTGGAAGATTGTAGCCGTGTAAAACGGGCAGGTCCTGCTTTATGCTTCCCTCCAAACTTCTAGATTAGTGACACTATTGGATGTTTCCGAGCACAAATCATTGACTGCACTGTAGTTGGACATGGTCAATTACCTATTGAACTATACAATTTAATAGCACATTTGGCCCATTTTGTTTGATCCAGCTCTTTGATAGAGCAATCCAGATCAAATCCCACTCTCCCTATAGTCTTGATCTTCCTCTGCTTCAAAGGTTTATCCAATTTTCCCTTAAACATTGCAATGGTCTCTGCCTCAACCACTCACTGTGGCAAAGCATTCCATCCTCCCACATCTCTCAGTGGAAAGAAATTTCTCATAACCTCCCCCCTCACTCTCAATTTCAAATAGATGACGCTCATCATTGACTCCCTAACCAGAGGAAAGTCTTTCTGCATTCACTCTGTCAAAACCTTTCATAATGTAAAAATCCACTCTTAGCCTTCGCTGTTCCAGTAGAATTAGTCTTTCCCTATTCATTCTTCTTATGACTATGGTTTCCCATCCCTGACATTGTTCTGATTAATCTACACTGGACGCTTCCTATGGCTTTAAAGTCCTTTCTATAACGGGGTGCCTCTAAATGTAATCTAATTAATATTTTGTACAAACTTATCATTATTTCTTTACTCTTGCAGTCTATGCTCCTATTAATAATAATTCAAAATTCTGTTGGTCTTTTTTATAGCTTTATCCACTTGTACTTGCAGGAAATTATGTATTTGAACCGTTGGATCTCTCTGTTCATCCACACCCTTCAGCATTTTTTCATTGAGTGTATATACCAATTCTCATTTCAATTTATTCCACCTAAAATGTATTACCTCACACTTATCCACATTAAATTACATCTGCCACCCGTCTGCCCATTCCACTAATCTATCTGTCTTCGTGAAGCCTTTCACAACCCTCCTCACTGTTTGTGAAACCCATTACTTTTGTGTTGTCAGCAAATTTCAAGATTGTGCTCTCTATGCCCAACTCAAAATCGTCTAGATACGCACCAAGCATAAAAGTGCCCCAGCACTGGCCCTGAGGTACATCACTTCTAATTCTTCGCCAATCTGAGCAACGCCCTTAACTCCTTTGTTTCCTGTCCATCAGCCACTTGTCTGTCCCTGCTGCTGCATTTCCTCTTGTATCATATGTCTGAATTTTGTAACAAGCCTCTTGTGACATCTGATTGAACACTTTCTGAAAGTTATATCTGCTACAATACATTCCCTATAGTCACAGTTAAGGGCTGTCACGCTGTGACAAAAACAGAGAAATCTGTCGTTATTTTGTACAATTTTAGAGAGTCAGGGTAAAGCCAAGTTTTAAAAACATGGTTTTCGCCAGCTATGTCCCTGGAGTGGCTTTCGTGAGAATTCCCTTGTTCAGTAGCTGCATTGCAACCACACAGCCTCTGGCTCACAGCTGGGGAAATCCCTTTGATCTTGAGGGAACTGTTACTTGTCTCTTTTCTGGGGTGATGTACGAGACGTAAAATATCATTTCCTATTTATTGGGTGTTGAGAACTATTGTAACTGGGAAGGTGAAAACATCACTGATGGTTGGAGGACCAGGCTTCAGTAAGGTACGGAGACCTTTCCCATTCTATATAATCCTTGGTCTAGGTGTAACTGTTCAATTTGTTTATTATTTATAATCTTATTGGTTGCGAATTTATAAATATTTGGTTGCACTTGTTCCTGACTTGTTATTGATTCATGCTTTGTTTTACTCTTAGTCTGTCTTGAGGAACCATCCAAGGAGCAAATTGAGAATGCCCTCTCCACCCAGTATGGGCCCCCGTCAATTGGGAATGCCCTCTCCACCCAGTGTGGGCCCCCGTCAATTGGGAATGCCCTCTCCACCCAGTGTGGGCCCCCGTCAATTGGGAATGCCCTCTCCACCCAGTGTGGGCCCCCATCAATTGGGAATGCCCTCTCCACCCAGTGTGGGCTCCCCTCAATCGAGTCAGTCTCCAAGAATGAGGTTTGTGAAACGACTCCCATCTTCCCCATCTGAACGAAGTGAGATTAAATCTCTGGACGAGCTCTTTACTGAAACCTCTGTTGCTGAGGATGTCAGAAGTCTTGACGATGAGACTTCCGATGGTGAGTATGTCTTTGTACCTAATTTTAGGCATCTTGTTCGATTGGAATTGGTGATGAGCGTAAAGTTTGACAGACTGTTCAAGGAGTCTGCAGGCCACAGTTTTGCTAATCCTCAGTTTCTAGCTGTATCTGTCCACACTGTAGCAGTAGTACAGAAACATGGGAAATTTTAGCAATAGGGAAAGGTCATTTGGTCCAACAAACATGCCCCTTTTTCGAATGATCTCAACCACACATTGATTTCCCACCATATTCATCTATCCTCTTTCTCCAGAAATGTATCTAGTTGTTTCTTGAACTCATTCCTAGCTGGTAACCTAGTTTCCTGGAGTCCCATAGTGCCAGATCATCTGTGAAGTTGGTTTGAAGCCACGGTCCCTGTTGTTTTTCCATGGAGTTACTCTGGGACATAGGGCGAGTGGGTGTTGCTTCTCTTGGTAACAACACTTTTTAAAGAAAGAAGTCAAACCAGATTTGTCTTTTCCAGTATAAAATGAGGAGAACTTTGGATAAAAAGTACTCTCCCTAGACTCAGACTCTCCCTTAATAGACAGTGAACATTGACAAGCTACTTGATATGTGGGGAGCATCACAGCTGAATCTAGTCCTGTCCTCCTCTGCCATCTACACACACGTACTTTGCAGCAGGAGTCACCAGAGATCAAACAGGAGTGGGAACCCTATCTGATTTATCTTTCCTTTTTGTGTAGCCCAGGGACACCAAGGCTCTCGTAGTGTCCCAACTGCTATCTAGGCTGAGATCAGCAAACCCAGCACTGTCCGTGATTAACCTGGAAGCTCCTGGTTTCTGTGACTTAATATCACACAGCGTGGTGCATTTGCCTACTAAGCTGGCAGGGAAGGTCTAATTGGCGGTCGGAGGCGTACTTCCGAGTACGCCTCCGAAATATTTCCGAACTTGCCTCCTGGCTCCACAGCTATGGAGAGTTCGAGTCTTGGGACTGCAGGCATACGCCTGCGTAAAGGCCCACAGATCCCAGGGACGCAGGCAGTTTGGAAGCGTCCCTGGGACCACGTGGGCCAGGTCCTCCAATGAGAAAGGAGGATTCCATTGCAGTCATTTCCGAAAGGAATCCCCGAATGACATACAATGGAATCCCAAATAATTAAACAATTTAGACAACTCTAATAAATATAAATGTTCTGATTTTCAAATTTAATTAAAAGTCCCTTAATTACACCAAATACAATTAAAATTTAAATTTTTTGAAAAATAATTTTAAACATAGAAACATAGAACATAGAAAATAGGTACAGGAGTAGACCATTCGGTCCTTCGAGCCTGCACCGCCATTCAATGCGTTCATGGCTGAACATGCTACCTCAGTACCCCATTCCTGCTTTCTCGCCATACCCCTTGATCCCCCTAGTTGTGAGTGTTATATCTAACTCCCTTTTGAATATATTTAGCGAACTGGCCTCAACAACCTTCTGTGGAAGAGAATTCCATAGATTCACCACTCTCTGGGTGAAGAAGTTCCTCCTCAGCTCAGTCCTAAATGGCTTCCCCTTAATCCTTAGACTGTGACCCCTGGTTCTAGTTTTCCCTACCATTGGGAACATTCTGCCCGCATCTAATTTGTCTAAACCAGTCAGGATTTTAAATGTCTCTATAAGATCCCCCCTCATTCTTCTGAACTCCAGAGGATACAAGTTCAGTTGACCCAATCTTTCTTGATATGTCAGTCCGGCCATCCCAGGAATCAATCTAGTGAACCTTCGCTGCACTCCCTCAATAGCAAGAATGTCCTTCCTTAAGTTAGGAGACCAAAACTGCGCACAATACTCCAGGTGTGGCCTCACCAAGGCCCTGTACAACTGTAGCATCACCTCCCTACTCCTGTACTCAAATCCCCTTGCTATGAAGGCCATCATTCCGTTTGCTTTCTTGACTGCCTGCTGCACTTGCATTCCCACCTTCAGTGACTGATGTACCATGACGCCCAGGTCTCGTTGCACCTCCCCTTTCCCTAATCTGCCACCATTCAGGTAATAGTCCGCCTCTCTATTTTTACCACCAAAGTGGATAACCTCACATTTATCCACATTGTACTTCATCTGCCATACATTTGCCCATTCACCCAACCTGTCCAAGTCACTCTGTAGCCTCCTAGCATCCTCCTCATTGTTCACACTGCCTCCCAATTTAGTGTCATCCGCAAATTTGGAGATATTACATTTAATCCCTTCGTCCAAATCATTAATATATAATGTAAACAGCTGGGGTCCCAGCACCGAACCCTGCGGTACCCCGCTGGTCACTGCCTGCCATTCTGAAAAGTACCCATTTACTCCTACTCTTTGTTTCCTGTGTGCCAACCAGTTCTCAATCCACGTCAACACATTACCCCCAATCCCATGTGCTTTAACTTTGCTCACCAATCTCTTGTGTGGGACCTTGTCGAAGGCCTTCTGAAAGTCCAAATACACCACATCTACTGGTTCCCCCCTGTCCACCCTATTGGAAACATCCTCAAAAAATTCCAGAAGATTTGTCAAGCATGATTTCCCTTTCACAAATCCATGCTGACTTGGACCTATCATGTCGCCACTTTCCAAATGGTCTGTTATGACATCTTTAATAATTGCTTCCATCATTTTACCCACGACCGATGTCAGGCTGACCGGTCTATAATTCCCTGCTTTCTCCCTCCCTCCTTTTTTAAAAAGAGGGGTTACATTGGCCACCCTCCACTCCATCGGAACTGATCCAGAGTCTAAGGAATGTTGGAAAATGATCGTCAATGCATCCACTATTTCCAAGGCCACCTCCTTAAGTACTCTGGGATGCAGACCATCAGGCCCCGGGGATTTTTCAGCCTTCAGTCCCATCAATTTCCCCAATACCTTTTCCCGACTAATAATGATTTCCCTCAGCTCCTCCCTCTTACCAGATCCTCTGACCCCTTTTATTTCCGGCAGGTTGTGTGTGTCCTCCACAGTAAACACCGAACCAAAGTACTTGTTCAATTGATCTGCCATTTCCTTGTTCCCCATTACGACTTCCCCTGTTTCCGACTGCAGGGGACCTACGTTTGTTTTTACTAACCTCTTTCTTTTTACATATTTATAGAAGCTTTTGCAGTCCATTTTAATGTTCTCTGCAAGCTTCCTTTCATATTTTATTTTCCCTGCCCTAATCAAACCCTTCGTCCTCCTCTGCTGAGTTTTGAAGTTCTCCCAGTCCCCGGGTTTGCTGCTACTTCTGGCCAATTTGTATGCAATTTCCTTGGTTTTAATACTATCCCTGATTTCCCTTGTTAGCCATGGTTGAGCCACCTTCCCTTTTTTATTTTTATGCCAGACCGGGATGTACAATTGTTGTAGTTCATCCATGCGATCTCTAAATGTCTGCCATTGCCCTTCCACTGATAGCCCCTTAAATATCGCTTGCCAATTTAACCTCGCCAATTCACACCTCATACCCTCAAAGTTGCCCTTATTTAAGTTCTGGACCATGGTCTCTGACTTAACTGTTTCCTTCTCCATCCTAATGTAGAACTCCACCATACTATGGTCACTCTTCCCCAGGGGGCCTCGTACCACAAGATTGCTGATTAGTCCCTCCTCATTACACAACACCCAGTCCAGGATGGCCTCCCCTCGAGTTGGTTCCTCAACATATTGGTTTAGGAAACCATCCCTTAAACACTCCAGGAAATCCTCCTCCACCGTATTGCTTCCAGTTTGAGTAGCCCAATCTATATGCATATTAAAGTCACCCATGATAACTGCCGTGCCTTTTTTGCACGCACCTCTGATTTCCTGTTTCATACCCTCCCCCACCTCACTACTGCTGTTTGGAGGTCTGTACACAACTCCCACTAACGTTTTCTGCCCTTTGGTGTTCTGCAGCTCAACCCATATTGATTCCACATCCTCCAAGCTGATGTCCTTCCTAGCTATTGCATTAATCTCCTCTTTAACCAGCAATGCTACCCCACCCCCTTTTCCTTTTATTCTATCCTTTCTGAATGTTGAATACCCCTGGATGTTCAGTTCCCAGCCTTGATTGTTCTGGAGCCACGTCTCTGTAATCCCAATCACATCGTATCCGTTAACATCTATTTGCACAGTCAATTCATCCACCTTATTACGGATACTCCTTGCATTAAGATACAGAGCCTTTAGGCTTGTTTTATTAACATCCTTTGTCCTTTTAGACTTATGATTTAGTATGGCCCTTTGTGTTTCTTGCCTTTGTTTACTCGGCCTTCCCCTATTGTTTCTCACCCTTCTAACATTTGTTTCTGACTGCATATTACTTCCCCCTGTTTCGCTACATAGGTTCCCATTCCCCTGCCATATTAGTTTAAATCCTCCCGAACTGCTTTAGCAAATATTACCCCGAGGACATCGGTTCCAGTCCTGCCCAAGTGCAGACCGTCCCTTTTGTACAGGTCCCACTTCCCCCAGAACTGGTTCCAATGCCTCAGGAATTTGAATCCCTCCCTCCTGCACCACTGCTCAAGCCACGTATTCAATCTCACTATCCTGTTCTCTCTATTCTGATTAGCACGTGGCCCTGGTAGCAATCCAGAGATTACTACTTTAGAGGTCCTACTTTTTAATTTAGCTCCTAGCTCCCTAAATTCTGCTTGTAGGACCTCTTCCCGCTTTTTACCTATATCGTTGGTACCTACATGCACCACGACAGCTGGCTGTTCACCCTCCCTCTTCAGAATGTTCTGCAGCCGCTCCGAGACATCCTTGACCCTTGCACCAGGGAGGCAACATACCATCCTGGAATCTCGGTTGCGGCCACAGAAACTCCTGTCTATTCCCCTTACAATTGAGTCCCCTATCACTATAGCCCTACCACTCTTTTTCCCGCCCTGCTGTGCAGCAGAGCCAACATTTTAATCTAGGCCAATATTTGCAGAAACTACTTTTAAGTGTTTATGCATCATTTTTTATTTTTACATTTTTAATTTAAGATTTATATTAACCCATACGCTGGTGAAAGCAGGCCCTATGTAAGAGTTTCGTGGGCAATTGCTGGGTAGTAGTTGGGCAAATAGCCCAGCTCTGCGCCAGCGAAAGTGATTTTCTAGTCGGTTTGGTAGATCAGTCAAGGCGTACCTTGACAGATCGCAAGTTCCGGGTGTTCGCGCATGCACAGCGCATGCGGAAACCCGGAACTTGCGGGGCCTTTCAGAAGGCTTATGACGGCCATCATCGGGACCGCAAATTCCGGGCCAGTATGTTTTGTACTTTTGTCCCAGGCCATGTCTGGCAGCTAGTTTGACATTTTATGTAGAACTCCAATAGATATGATATCACACATAGGAAGTTCTGTTTGGGTGCAGCCTGGGAGCAGACAATTTGTGTAGAACTGTGAAGGGACAATGAGTTGTGGGCAGCACTTCCCGTTCTGATGGCATCAGTTCTACACAAAATGTCTGCTCCCAGGCTGCAGGCAAACAGTGCGCAGTTAAATTAGGAGACAGTATTTCAGAAGCTGGTATAATAGCAAAATACTGCGGATGCTGGAAATCTGAAATAACAACAGAAAATGCTGGAAATACTCAGCAGGCCAGGCAGCATCCGTAGAGAGAGAAACAGAGTTGACGTTTCAGATCTGGGACCCTTCATTCAGAAGCTGGTGTTATGTAGGGCAGTGCTCTTTATAACCATATTGCTCTGTTATAATTTAAATATCATGTCACTTTCTAACATGTATTCCACGTCTGTTTCAGACTTCCGGCTAAATATCTTGACTCTAGATGATTTGGTTCCAGCTGTAGAACATAAAACAGCACCGACTGTGAAGGTAACCTGTTTGTTTTGGTGCAGTGCCGGCCCCTATAAGCTGTTACAGGATTTTAAGTTTTGCAGCAGCATGTCATTTCCCATCCCCAAATGGGCGAGCTGCCAATCAAAGGTATTTTTGGAGCTCATCCATAATATATTTCAATGAAGCTGACCCCAGCAACCATGATGGGGTCAGCGCTCAGGATATTGGGCAGGTACGTGCTGTACGCTGCCTTCCTTCTAGTCTGGCTAGTGTCTCTCCAGGCCTGCTCTCATGCACCTCATGAGGTACCTATAGAATGACATAGGCAGAGATGTGAGCATGTCATATATTGCCCGAGAAGTTGCTTTGCATCGGGAGAATGTAAGGAGGGGGTAAATAGAAAATACAAGTAAAGCTGTGATGCAATATGTATAGAATCATAGAATGATACAGCACAGAAGGAGGCCATTCAGCCCATCGTGCCTGTGCCGGCTCCTTGAAAGAGCTACCCAATTAATCCCACTCCCCTGCTCTTTCCCCAAAGCCCTGCAGTATGTTTGCTAAAAATTATCTAAAGGGAAATAACTTTGAGATCAAAGCTAGTGGATGGCTGGATGTTCTGGGAGGCTTTGAAATCTATTGTGATCGACCGCTGACAGCTTTGCTTAATTGTGATATCTCAGGAATGGGGTTGATTGACAGCTCCTTACCTAGGCACAGAATATATTTGGCAGCCTTGCAGCAGTTCAGCAATTCTTCCTGTTCTATTGACATGGAAGGGAACACATGAAGGCTCCATGGGGGTAAACTGAACCTCCCATGTCAGTTTTGTGTTGGGGACACTGGTCCAGGTTCAGTATTATTCGGAGAAGTGGTGAAGCATTCTGTCTTTTATTATTTTGTGAATTGAGGAGCTGCAAGTTAAATGTAATTAAATCTGTTACATCGATATTTCCTACTGTTTACTTCTAATATAAACCTGGTTGGTAGTTTATGGCCTAAGCCACATAGTCTGACAGTGATTACTCTTCCACTGTTGAAAGAACGAGGACACTTGAGTCATTTGCAGTGAGCATATTGCAGCAACAAGGATGTTCTCTTCTACCCTGGGCAACACTACATTACCAGATATTGTACATATGTCATCACATTTCAGTTTGTAGGGAGCGAGGGATTGCTTACATGGTCCTTGGCACTAAGCTCGAGAGAAATACCCAGTGAGCGCCTGAAAATCTTAACCAGCCAGACGTCAGTGGAACTGCATTGCGCAATAGTCAGTGGACTGAGTGTTTTATTTACATGACAATCTGTTATTGCAGGGCTATTGATCTGTACTCGTGATACGAATCAGGAGTGGGAGGCCTGGCTGACTTTTAACTTTTCCCCCCCCTCCTCCCTAGCCCAGGGCACTGAGGCCAATTGTAGCGCTCCCTGGCTGAGATCAGCTGACAACACGGACTAGTAATCACGTCCAAGATCTTTCTGGTCTACATGGCTCAGTTCCACACTAGGCAACGCACTTACCCACCGAGCTATCAGGGAGCTATAGTATATGTTACTAACCCAAGCAAGGGACTGGTAGAGTAGAGTAATGTATCTATTTATATCGCTAGTTATTTACTTGTGCTCTGATATCATGGACTGTTTTCTAAGGATGCCGTTTGTTGTCTTTTTTTTAAGAATAAAGAGAGCCAATCCTCAGGTGATCAGAGCACGCAATCTGCTTTTCACACCTCAGGGCTACATATGGCAAATGAGCTGGTCAGTCCGGATCCCCAAGCCACCAAACCTTCAAGGGAGAAAGATGAGAGTGACTTGGAAAGTGAGATCCGGACAGAAAGTGCTGCAACTGGAAGTGAAATCTCCGAACGTTTGAATGGAGATTCCAATGTGTCGAGGAAGCAAAAGACCTCTCCAGGGAAGCTGCACGAGCGATTAAAAGGGGACGATGAGCGCACTCTGTGTTCCGAATACTCAGAGGACTTTGAATATTCTGACTGTGAAGTGTCCTCGGTAAAAATGGACCGGAGCAAATCATGTATCGAGCAGTCATCTGAGGAGCAGTCAAGGACGGATTACTCTGACAACAGCACTTTCCATTCAACATCCTCAACTCCAACTCCAGACCAGTCCAAGTCGGCAACAAGCACTGAATCTCCCTGCTTAGTGAGAAGGATGCGAGAGTCGGGACTGACTAAAGTGACTGTAAAAGATACAGCAATACAGACACTGCCATCCGGGTTTACCTACAGCTGGCCCAGAGGTTAATTTGTGAATCATTTTAATTTTTATTTGCAGATTTGTTCCCCTCCTCCAATCGTTCATCCTTTTCCTTCCCCCAGTATCTCTCAGTGAAGAGGTTGGGCAGGTAGGGACTGCTGTTGAAGGTGTGTAGAAATTAATAATCCTGCAGCATAGTCTGCCTCCCTCCCGCCTAGTTAGCAGTCCATAACCCAGAGAAACTCCGGCCTGGGAGTCAAAGTTGCAAATGTAATACTTGATTATGAAGCAAGTGATTTACCAATATGTTGTCGGGCTGCCTAAAAACTGTCTCTTTCTTTTCCCTGTGGTCTGATGACTGGCTGTTTAGAACTCCTGACAGCTTCGTCGCAGTGTTTATTTCCTTTACTTTCTCCCCTTCCCTCTGACGGCCAACAGGATCAATTGTTCACGAGTCTGTTTATAAAATGCTAGTTTATAAATGTCAAGTCACCCTCGGCTATTGGTGTAATGCACAGATTGTAGAATTAGTTGTAGCTATGGGTCCACCTTTAATTATAGCTCTGGGATATTAGTTAGTCCCCAGTACCATACTTGAGTTTGAATTTCAGTCTTACCTACAGTTCATTTTTGGGCTTGTCCAAGGAAACAAGTGTCAGTCAAGTGATCTGGAGCAGGGAGAGAATGTTTATCCATGTGTTCCCCATTGTGCCATTCAAGCACACCCTGCTAACAGGTCAACTACAATAACAACAGCAACTTGCATTTATATAGCGCCTTTAACATAGCAAAATGTCCCAATGCGCTGCACAGGAGTGTAATTAGACAAAAACTGACACCGAGCCAAAGAAGGAGACATTGGGACAGGTGACCAAACGCTTGATCGAAGAGGGAGGTTTTAAGCATAAGCAGCCTCTTAAAGAGAGAGTTGGAGAGACAAAGAGGTTTGGGGAGGAAATTCCGGAGCTTCGGTACTAGACGGTTAAAGATAGAGCTGCCAATGGTGGGGCGAAGGAAGTGGTAATGCACAAGTGAATGTTATTAAAAATATGTGTGGAGTTGGCCACCAGCTGAAGTGTCCCACTCTCCCAACCAAAGGGAGCAACAAATTATAGGTGCAGTGAGGAAAGGGAATGTCTGTCTTTAGAGGTGGAAGAGAAACTGAGGAAAGGTGAAAAACAAAAAATGCAAAAGATCTCCAAGATTATGCAGTTCCACGTGGTGATCGTGCCCGGTATAGAAACATCCCCATGAGTAGTGCAGAATATTATAATTCCCTCCCTTCTGGATTACACATTTAGGCTGGTTTATTGTATCTCACTGGAGATTACATGGCTGCTGATGGGTGGGGAGCATTTGGGGTCATTATGTTTAGTTGCAACATGACTATATGGGACAGACTCGATGGACCAGCTAGTCTTTTCCTGTCCATCAGTTTCATATGTATGTAATCTCTCCAGTCAGGTTTCCACCTCAGCCCTAACCAAACTCACAAATGACATCCACTGTGACTGTGGTGCATTATCCCTTTTTGACCTGTCTGCAGCCTTTGACACAGTCGACCAAACCATCCTCCTCCAACGCCTCTCCTCTGTTGCCCAGCTCTATGGGACTCCCCTCATTTGATTCCACTTTTATCTAGCCACAGCATTTCTAGCAATGGCTTCCCCTTGGCCCCCCTCCTATTACTCATCTACATGCTGCCCGTTGGCGATATCATCCGCAGACATGGGGTCAGTTTCCACATGTATTCTGACGAAACACAGCTCTACCTCTCCAACGCCTCTCTCGACCCCTCCACTGTCTCTGTGTTATCAGACTGCTAGTCTGACATCCAGTCTTGGATGAGCTGCAATTTCCTCCAGCTAAATATTGGGAAGACCTAAGTGAATGTCTCCAGCCCCTGCCACAAATTCCATACCCTTGTCACCGATTTCTATCACCCTCCCTGCACACTGTCTCAGGCTGAACCGGACTGTTCATAACTTTGGCGACCCTGAGATGAGTATCCTCTCCATCATAAAGACCGCTGACTTTCACCTCTAACATCGCCTGTCTGTATCCCTGTCTCAGCCCATCTGCTGCTGAAATCATCATCCATGTCTTTGTCACTTCCAGTCTCGACTATTCCAATGCTCTTCTGGCTGACTTCCTATCCTGCATCTTCCATAAACTTCAGCTCATTTCAAACTCTGCTGCCCGTATTCTATCCCACACCAAGTTCCTTGCTGACCTGCATTAGCTCCCAGTCCCCCAACACTTTCAATTTAAAATTCTCACCCCGTTTAAATCACTTCATGACCTCACTCTCCCTGTCTCTGTAACCTCCTCCAGCCTTACTGTCTTGCCCCGAACTCTCCGTTCATCTGACTCTAGTCTTTTGTGCATCCACCCCCCTTCCTTCGCTCCATTGGTGGCCGTGCCTTCAGCCGCCTAGGAGATCCCACTGTTTCCTTTGCCATTTGTTTTCCCTAAATATACTTACAGAAACCTTTCACATTCTTTGTTATATTTAATAGTCCTAATATCATTGTCTCTTTTGGCTCTCCTTAATCGATTTCTTCACCTCTTTCAACTGTTTCCTACACCAAGGCATACCTTTAATCATACCTCCACCATATTCCCCTTATTACTTCCCTGGTGGCCCACATTGGTTTCCTATCTGCTCTACAACACATTTTACCTGGTGAAACGTGTTTGTTCAGCAGTTCCCTAATTATGTCGCTGAATATATTCAATTTACTCTCTGTATCTATTCCGTCTAACAGTGTATGTCAATCCATCATTCTTAGTTCCTTCCTCATCACTTCAGACTCTTCCTGAAATTAAACATCGTACTTGTATTTTTCTCTCTTTCTATTGCAAATCTTAAATTCCACCCTATTGTGGTTGCCATTGGCTAGGCTTTGATTGTATCCACTATTTCCTAGCCATTGCAGGACAGCAAATCTGCTGCTGCCCCCCCCCCCCCACCTTGAGGCTTCTATGTCCATTTGAATTCTATAGCAGTCCATATCGGATCCAGAAATAGCAATTCACTTATCTTATTCATCTTGCTCATTTTATTCACAGTTTCATCTTCCCAGTTAATCCCTTGCAAATTGAAATCCCCCCCCCCCCAATCACAATTGTATTCGATGC
The DNA here is from genome assembly GCA_030390025.1 of Squalus acanthias. Taxonomy (NCBI): domain Eukaryota; kingdom Metazoa; phylum Chordata; class Chondrichthyes; order Squaliformes; family Squalidae; genus Squalus; species Squalus acanthias. The sequence continues at coordinate 42,102,257 of CM059443.1, forward strand.
CTTTTTTATCTGATTACACCTCTGAAGCACCTTGCTACGTTTTTCTATGTTAAAGGCGCTATATAAATGCAGATTGTTGTTGTTCCTTACACATATTCTAATTTGGGCATTAAAAACCCTACCTGTGCTGGATCTGGTAGCCTTTAACAAACACCCTTTCCCTTCCCTTTTTGTTGTTCAGTCTGACACACAAAGTTCCAGATCTTCTGTACCAATGGAGCTTTTGAAAGAGGCCTGGGAGTGACCGTAGTCTTGCCACTTTCAATGTTGAGACACTGTGGAGGAATAATTACAAAGCAAGATAAATGTCTGGTTACAATTCCAGAACAGTAGTGCTGTATCTAAATCTACAGAGGTCATACTGAGGCTCAAACATACACTGGGCAGGACAGAACTGTAGACGGGATTTGGTTGTCAGATTTCAAAAGAACACTGGAGAGGGTGTAGAGAAAAGCAACAAGGATGATCCCAGTGGAAAGGGTAAGAGTTATGAGGAAAACTTAGTGAAGCCTAAGCTTATCAGTGGAGAAAGAAGGTTAAGGATGACTTCACTGAAGGATATAAAGTATTAAATGTTTTGGATAAGGTGAACCCAGGATATTACTTCCTGAGTCAGACCAATAGGACATAAATTTAAATTAGTGAATGGTAAATTTAAAGTAAATCTTTAAAAAACGAATTCTTCACCGATAAGATGATAACCATTTGCAATAACCTACCAAGTAAAGTAATGGAGTCAATATTAGGAGATTTGAAAATGCTGTTGGATGCAAGTCTGGCTAAGTCAGAAAGCTCGAATGATGAGCTTGATGGACTAAGTGGCCTTTTCTCAACCTTGACTTCTTAGTTCTTATGTTGTTAAGTTTATTAGTTGGGAGTTGATCAAGTGCTTGATTCAAAGTTGCATTTAAACAGCTCATTTGCAACTAAGTTCACTTCTGCATGGAACAGCCCAACGACTGTATAGCTGTGTGTCGAATGCAGCTGTTGGTTAGGTTATCCATTGTGGCATAAAACAGTAAGCATTCTCTACTCTTTCCACAGGGGAAGGTGTGGCAGTGCTCGGAGCATCTCTTGGAGCTGCATACGTGGACCCCACACCCATTGCTAGTCACTATTATCAGCCCTGAGGCAATGGAAGGTAAACATTTAGCATTTTACTTATCAAGATGATGTTAAACGGAGGCTTAAGTGCAGCCTCTAGCAGATCCATACTGGAATGAGAATACGGTGCTGAGGAAAGCATGAGGTGTGAAGCTACTGTGTGATGTGCAGCAAGTTCTGTACTGGACTAAGGGACAATGAGCTGAAAGTGAGGGAAAATAGCAGTCGCTGTACTGGAATCCAATATGGGGGACTGGGGATGGAGTAAACTGTGATGATGTAAGAGCCCTGAGATTGAGCCTATGGATAAATCACCAGAAAATTTCACATAGGGCTAAGGGACAAGGAGCTGAGTAACTTGAAGTCAAGTAGAATTAATGATGTACAAAACATTGAATTCTGTTTAAATCTGTACTCATTGAGAACATTGCGATTTAAATATATACTGGAGCTGGGACTGGGATTGGGTTCAGCAGACCAGACTGATGGGATAAAAGTCTTCTCTGGGCATAGTCCGAGAGAATCTCACTTTGAAGCTCTTGGAGAAATTTGCCTACATCTTTCAACGGTGAAGTTACTTGGGAGGAAGGAAGAAAATTATGAGGGGCATAGATAAAGTGGATAGAAAGGACCTATTTCCCTTAGCAGAGGGGTCAAAAACCAGGGGGCACAGATTTAAAGTAATTGGGGGAAGGTTTAGAGGGGATTTGAGGGGAAATTTCTTCACCCAGAGGGTTGTGGGGGTCTGGAACTCACTGCCTGAAAGGGTGGTAGTGGCAGGAACCCTAACCACATTTAAAAAGTACTTGGATGTGCACTTGGGATGCTCTAACCTGCAGGGCTACGGACCAAGAGCTGTGAAGTGGGATTAGGCTGGATAGCTCTTTGTTGGCCGGCACGGACACGATGGGCCGAAATGGCCTCCTTCTGTGCTGTAACTTTCTATGATTCTATGAAGACTTGCATTTCATGACCACCGGACGTCTCAAAGCGCTTATACAAAAGCAAAATACAGGAAACTTTTGTTTATCCGGCATCGACGGGACCGGCGTGGTGCCGGTTTATCGAAAGTACCGGATAACAGAGAGTTATATCTACCGAGGCTATTTTTAACAAAGAGACTCCAAGCAGCACAGGAGAATCTACTCCTGCTACTGCAATGTTTCGGACTTGCGACAGCGCCAGGAGGCCGAGTAGTGGCACTTTTGAAAAGTACCCCTACTGACTAAATCGGCGTTCTCGGACTCGGGATCGGCAACATTGCCGGTTATTTGAGAGGATTTTCCGGAGCACTCGGCGTTCGCGGAGACTCGACTGCGACTCGGCAACATTGCCGGTTATTTGAGAGGAGTTTTCGGAGGATGATTTTTGCCGGTTAAGCGAGAATTCCGGATATTTGGGTGCCGGATAAACGAAAGTTTCCTGTACTGAGGATTAAGTACTTTTGAGTAAGGACCTAAGGTTGTCAAAGAAAAGAAAGAAATTGCATTTATAGAGCACCTTATTGTGTGTCTCAGGATGTCTCAAAGCGTTTCACATGCAGTGAATTACTTTGAAGTGCAGTCACTGTTATGTAGGTGAATTCAGCAGCACAAGCCACAGAGATGGATGCCCAACTATTTTTACTGCAAATTGGGCACCCGATCGTCCAATCTGCGCTTCTGCTGAGCGAGACTTGGCGCTGGGAACAGAGTCTCGCAATTTCAGGCTGTGTTGTTAAAGCAACATGATGGAATTTCTGCATTGATCAGACCCAGAGCGCTCCTGACCTCAGCCTGCCACTGGATGTAGGGGTAGGGTAGGGAAGATAAACACTGCATGCTTCAGCCCTGTCATTAAATAGACACACAGTTGTATGAAAAATACAATAAAATTAGCTGTGCAATAAATGAAACCGGCCTCTCCCGAGGTGAGTGTCGTGATTGTAGATCATTGTACTGCAGTACAGCGTGCCGCTCATTCCCTCCTCTGCTTGTCCACTCCACAGCACTGACTGCGTACAGTCCTGCCATCTTTGCTCTGAACGACATGCTGAAACAGCAGCTCACTCTGACCCGCCAGTTTGTGCAAGTCAGTCGACATCTCTACTTGTCCGTCGTGGCCTCGTTAGAACAGCACAACTACCATTACACGACCTTGGAAGAAACTAAAGAGGTAAGTAAGCGGTCAATCTCTTTGTGTGCAGTGGGACTTTACAGTCCACCCCACCCACTCCCAAACAGTGCTGCTCGGCTCCCTGCATCCTTTGAAGGGGAGAGGGGGCACACACATTGTACATTCATTTCAAGTTGATAACAACAATTTGCATTTATATAGTGTTTTCAATGTAGAAAAGCGTCCCAAAGCACTTCAGAGCCGAAATCAAAAAATAGACGCCAAGCCAAAGAAGGAGATATCAGGAGGAGAGTTCAAAGAGTTGGGTTTTAAGGAAGGTGGGGGGAAGAGGTGTAGGGAAGAAATTCCAAAGTATGGGATCTAGGCAGCTGATTATGAAGCTGGTTTGCAAGGCATCACTGAATGGGAATGCTAGCATATCGAGGTTCGCAGGAAGACTGAAAGAAAGACTTGCATTTCTACAGCGCCTCTCAGGATGTCCCAAAGCGCTTTACAGTCAATGAAGTACTTTTTTGAAGTTTAGTCACTGTTGTAACATAGGAAACGCGACAGCCAATTTGAGCGCAGCAAGGTCCTACAAATGGGTATGTGATAATGATCAGGGATAAATATTGGCCAAGACACCAGGGAGAACTCCCCTGCTATTCTTAGAAATAGTGGCATGGGATTCTCTTACATCCACCTGAGAGGACAGACGGGGCCTCGGTTTAACATCTCATCTGAAAGACGGCACCTGCAACAGTGCAGCACTCCCTCAGTACTGCACTGGAGTGCCAGCCTGGATTTTGTGCTCAAGTCTCTGCAGTGGGACTTGAACCCACGAACTTCTGACTCAGGTGAGACTGCTACCAACTTAAAGCAGACGAGCGCAATGTTTTTGTTCATTTACACTCATTAAGGTGGAGAGTTACCAATTGTTAAATCTGTGCCATCTCAACCTGTTGTACCCCTTTCTTGTTCAGTTTGTCAGAAGTCGTAGGTCACCACCACTCACCTTGGATCAGGCCCTGGAAGAGGTGCAGCAGGAAATGAAGCAGTATCACTACATGTGACCGCCTGCAAGACATGGAAGTAAATATTGCAATGCTAATGATGGAGAGAAGAGCAGCTGCCACTGAGCCTGGCTCTTGTATCAATGTTACCAGTAAAACATTTAGCATTGTACCGCTCACCTGTTAATGCAGCTTTTCAAACTCTGATTCTGTGCATTTCCAAGTGGTTTAATTCTGCAGTTAGCACACCCCGTGTATTAGCACTCATTACAAGAAAGCGGATATGGATGAGAAATATAAAGAATAACTCACACATTGTGCATACAGACTCTGATTATCCCTTGCTAATTGCAATATTCAGTAGAATCTGCTCAATTTTCAGTGTGCCTATCAAAGTTTCACTCAGGAAATGTTTCATTTTGTAACACAGTCCCGATGAAGTTGGTCTGTTAGAAAGAACTTGCATTTATATTGAATGTCCCAAAGTGCTTCACCGCCAATTAATTACTTTTTAAACTGTAGTCATAGTCACTGTTGTAAATGCGGTAGCCAATTTGTGCACAAGGTCCCACACCCAGCAAATTAGATAATTAAACCAGTTAATCTGCTTTGGTGGTGCTGGTTGAGAGAGGAATGTTAGCTAGGATATCCCGCTCTTCAAATAGTGCCATGGGCTCATTTATGTCCACTCGAGCAAGTAGACGGGGCCGCGATTTAACATCTTATCTAAAAGGTGACACTTCTGACAGTGCAGCACTCCCTCAGTATTGCATTCCTGTCAGTCTGGCTGACGTGCTCAGGTACCTGGAGCGGGGCTTCAATCCACAGCCTTCTGTCTTGGGTGGGAGTACTACCAACTGAGCCAAGCTTGCAGTTGGAATTCCTCATTTGATTCCTACTTTGTCAATAAAACTCTCCAGTCTGTGTGATAAGAGCAGCATCACTGGAGACCTACAGAGCCAGGTATTTCGGAATAAAATTTGCTTGTTTGAAATTCTTCTCTAGACCAAGCCTTTCCCTGTACTCTGCTTTACATCCTGGATAAAAGTAAGTGCTACAAAAGTGCCTTATTCTAGGACTTTTCATTTTGGGCTCAGCAGAATCTATTTCTGCAGTTGGATATTACTGGGGCTGTGAAAATCTCCCAACACCACTAGTTAATTCCTCTCTTAAAGTTTCCTGCAGTAAACCAGCTACCATATTAAACTGCAAGATCACACGAGTGAAAATGTTTCAGACAATGCTGTGTTACACTGATTTGTGGAGGCACCAACATGATGTTTAATCCATTGTACGTATAAAGCTGCGTTAGTCACTGAATGGTCCCAAGTTCAATTCCTGGCCTGTGCTGCGTTAGCTGACCTCAGTTGGGATGGTGATGGGGGCACTGCCCCTGGGTAAGGAAGGGGTAAATTGGCTCCCAATTCTGATCAGTAACCCACCCCTACTGGAATGCACGTGTTGCTGTCGGGTGAGAGTAAAATTGGCTCAGCTGCGATGCCCTCTGCAGATGCATAACCCGCTGACACTCCCTGTCAAGGCTGAGACTTGAATAACTTGGGCAAAGCACCTGATACCTGTACCTACCAAGGAGTCAGTGCCTACAGGAGAGGAGGGAAGGGTGATTTTAGCTACAGTCCAGAGGAAGCTAGATAAGCACATGAGGGAGAAAGGAATAGAGGATATGCTGATAGGGTTAGGTAAAGTAAGGTAGGAGGAGGCTTGTTTGGAGCATAAACACTGGCATAGACCAGTTGGGCTGTTTCTGTGCTTTAAAATTGGCAAGAAAAGACAAAGCTGTAAATCCACCTGTTGATGACTCTCCAGGTGTCCTGTGCAAGATGGAACGGCTACTTTGGGGCTGGCCTGGTGGGTGGAATAGGCTTTTACTTCTCCTGTACAATCCTATGGGGTAGAAATTAGGTCGCGCCCCATTTGGGGCGCAAATATCGTCTGGACGCAAATATTAGCGCCTGGCGCTAATTATCGGCACTGATTGGAAACTTCACTTTTACCGCCCCGGGAGGTGAGTGGAGCGCTAAAGCAGGCGCTGCACACCTGTCTTAAGGCGCAAAGGCCAAGGAGTGAGGCGCTAACTCAGAGCGCTGGCGAAGCTCATGTAATGTCAGTCAGCAATGGAACACACACACAATGGCACGGGCCAGTTCTTAAAGGGGATGGTTAATCTTGCTTTCCATCCACATCCTGTTCATTGCAGCCTTGAATCTCGGCCTGGAGAGACTTGCACATCAAATGTGCTGGAAAGAACAATGGAGAGTACCAGGCAAAGAGCTCAGAGTGCAGCTCCCACAGTCTCTGCTAAATCGATACAAGGAATGGCAAATCAAAATGAACCTGCAAAGTGCTGCTCAGTACCCAAAACTCCTTCACACAACGTTGAATCTCTCCAGAAGTCTCTCCCTCTCTCTCTCAGAATGCGTAGTTCAAAAATGCCACCAACAATAAAAGACAGGAAGAGGCCCCCTTTAAATAGCGCCCCCCCCAGCCCCACAGCGATTGATAGCGTTCCAGTCTTCTGGTCGTTGCTAGCGTCAGGCGGTAAGGCAGGGGGCGCCACTCAATTTCCGCTCCGGGGCGCCACAAGGGCGTTGCACCATGGAATGACGTCACAATCTGCGTGCGCAGGTGGTCGCAGCGGTAAGTTTTAGCGCCGCCGCACAATGTCAAGTTAAGTTCCCGAGCGGCGCAAACATCGCTGCGCCCGGGCGTTAGCGGCTTTGCGCCCCATTAGCGCCCTCTTAAGGCGCTAACGGGAGGCGCAACCAACTGAATTTTTACCCCTATGTTTCTAGCGAAATTGGGATGTGTGGGGGAGAGGGCGTCTAGTGATGTGCAATGGGTAACGTTCGATTTTCGAAATAAGCACTGGGAACATAACCGATCCATGAACTGCTCTGGGAATATAGCATTGCTGGGTGGTACATTGACTTAGTGGAATCTAACCACTCGGTGGAATGGCAAATCAGAAATAATATCACAGCTCAGTGAAATTGACCTGTAAAACTGTTTGCAACCCTGGAATGCTGTGGTGTGTCTAGTCACTCTGACCCCTGCACCGTGTCTGGTCACTCTGACCCCTGTGCTGTGTCTAGTCACTCTGCCCCCCTGCGCCGTGTCTAGTCACTCTGCCCCCTGTGCTGTGTCTGGTCACTCTGACCCCTGCGCCGTGTCTGGTCACTCTGTCCCCTGCATCGTGTCTAGTCACTCTGCCCCCTGTGCTGTGTCTAGTCACTCTGCCCCCTGTGCTGTGTCTAGTCACTCTGCCCCCTGTGCTGTGTCTAGTCACTCTGCCCCCTATGCCGTGTCTGGTCACTCTGCCCCCTGCGCCGTGTCTAGTCACTCTGCCCCCTGCGCCGTGTCTGGTCACTCTGACCCCTGCACCGTGTCTAGTCACTCTGCCCCCTGTGCTGTGTCTAGTCACTCTGCCCCCTGTGCTGTGTCTAGTCACTCTGCCCCCTATGCCGTGTCTAGTCACTCTGCCCCCTGTGCTGTGTCTAGTCACTCTGACCCGTGTGCTGTGTCTGGTCACTCTGCCCCCTGTGCTGTGTCTAGTCACTCTGCCCCCTGTGCCGTGTCTAGTCACTCTGACCCGTGTGCTGTGTCTAGTCTCTCTGCCCCCTGTGCTGTGTCTAGTCACTCTGCCCCCTGTGCCGTGTCTAGTCACTCTGCCCCCTGTGCCGTGTCTAGTCACTCTGCCCCCTGTGCTGTGTCTAGTCACTCTGCCCCCTGTGCTGTGTCTAGTCACTCTGCCCCCTGTGCTGTGTCTAGTCACTCTGACCCCTGCGCCATGTCTAGTCACTCTGCCCCCTGCGCCATGTCTAGTCACTCTGCCCCCTGTGCTGTGTCTAGTCACTCTGCCCCCTGTGCTGTGTCTAGTCACTCTGCCCCCTGTGCTGTGTCTAGTCACTCTGCCCCCTGTGCCGTGTCTAGTCACTCTGCCCCCTGTGCCGTGTCTGGTCACTCTGCCCCCTGTGCCGTGTCTAGTCACTCTGCCCCCTATGCCGTGTCTAGTCACTCTGCCCCCTGTGCTGTGTCTAGTCACTCTGCCCCCTGCACCGTGTCTAGTCACTCTGCCCCCTGTGCTGTGTCTAGTCACTCTGCCCCCTATGCCGTGTCTAGTCACTCTGCCCCCTATGCTGTGTCTAGTCACTCTGCCCCCCTGTGCTGTGTCTAGTCACTCTGCCCCCTGTGCTGTGTCTGGTCACTCTGCCCCCTGTGCTGTGTCTAGTCACTCTGCCCCCTGTGCTGTGTCTAGTCACTCTGCCCCCTGCACCGTGTCTAGTCTCTCTGCCCCCTGTGCTGTGTCTAGTCACTCTGCCCCCTGTGCTGTGTCTAGTCACTCTGCCCCCCTGTGCCGTGTCTAGTCACTCTGCCCCCTGTGCTGTGTCTAGTCACTCTGCCCCCTGCACCGTGTCTAGTCTCTCTGCCCCCTGTGCTGTGTCTAGTCACTCTGCCCCCTGTGCTGTGTCTAGTCACTCTGCCCCCCTGTGCCGTGTCTAGTCACTCTGCCCCCTGTGCCGTGTCTAGTCACTCTGCCCCCTGTGCCGTGTCTGGTCACTCTGCCCCCTGTGCTGTGTCTAGTCACTCTGCCCCCTGTGCCGTGTCTAGTCACTCTGCCCCCTGTGCCGTGTCTAGTCACTCTGCCCCCTGTGCTGTGTCTAGTCACTCTGCCCCCTGTGCCGTGTCTAGTCACTCTGCCCCCTGTGCCGTGTCTGGTCACTCTGCCCCCTGTGCTGTGTCTAGTCACTCTGCCCCCTGTGCCGTGTCTAGTCACTCTGCCCCCTGTGCTGTGTCTAGTCACTCTGCCCCCTGTGCTGTGTCTAGTCACTCTGCCCCCTGTGCCGTGTCTAGTCACTCTGCCCCCTGTGCTGTGTCTGGTCACTCTGACCCGTGTGCTGTGTCTAGTCACTCTGACCCGTGTGCTGTGTCTAGTCACTCTGCCCCCTGTGCCGTGTCTAGTCACTCTGCCCCCTGTGCTGTGTCTAGTCACTCTGCCCCCTGTGCCGTGTCTAGTCACTCTGCCCCCTGTGCTGTGTCTAGTCACTCTGCCCCCTGTGCTGTGTCTAGTCACTCTGCCCCCTGTGCTGTGTCTAGTCACTCTGCCCCCTGTGCTGTGTCTAGTCACTCTGCCCCCTGTGCTGTGTCTAGTCACTCTGCCCCCTGTGCTGTGTCTGGTCACTCTGACCCGTGTGCTGTGTCTAGTCACTCTGCCCCCTGTGCTGTGTCTAGTCACTCTGCCCCCTGTGCTGTGTCTAGTCACTCTGCCCCCTGTGCTGTGTCTAGTCACTCTGCCCCCTGTGCTGTGTCTAGTCACTCTGCCCCCCTGTGCTGTGTCTAGTCACTCTGCCCCTGTGCTGTGTCTAGTCACTCTGCCCCTGTGCTGTGTCTGGTCACTGCCCCCTGTGCTGTGTCTAGTCACTCTGCCCCCCTGTGCTGTGTCTAGTCACTCTGCCCCCTGCGCTGTGTCTAGTCACTCTGCCCCCTGTGCTGTGTCTGGTCACTCTGACCCGTGTGCTGTGTCTAGTCACTCTGACCCGTGTGCTGTGTCTAGTCACTCTGCCCCCTGCGCTGTGTCTAGTCACTCTGCCCCCCTGTGCTGTGTCTAGTCACTCTGCCCCTGTGCTGTGTCTAGTCACTCTGCCCCTGTGCTGTGTCTAGTCACTCTGACCCCTGTGCTGTGTCTAGTCACTCTGCCCCCCTATGCCGTGTCTAGTCACTCTGCCCCTGTGCTGTGTCTAGTCACTCTGCCCCGTGTGCTGTGTCTGGTCACTCTGCCCCCCTGTGCTGTGTCTAGTCACTCTGCCCCCTGTGCTGTGTCTAGTCACTCTGCCCCCTGTGCTGTGTCTAGTCACTCTGCCCCCCTGTGCTGTGTCTAGTCACTCTGCCCCCTGTGCTGTGTCTAGTCACTCTGCCCCCTGCGCTGTGTCTAGTCACTCTGCCCCCTGTGCTGTGTCTAGTCACTCTGACCCGTGTGCTGTGTCTAGTCACTCTGCCCCCTGTGCTGTGTCTAGTCACTCTGCCCCCTGTGCTGTGTCTAGTCACTCTGACCCGTGTGCTGTGTCTAGTCACTCTGCCCCCTGTGCTGTGTCTAGTCACTCTGCCCCCTGTGCTGTGTCTAGTCACTCTGCCCCCTGTGCTGTGTCTAGTCACTCTGCCCCCTGTGCTGTGTCTGGTCACTGCCCCCTGTGCTGTGTTTTTTTTAATTCATTCATGGGATGTGGGCGTCGCTGGCAAGGCCAGCATTTATTGCCCATCCCTAGTTGCCCTCGAGAAGGTGGTGGTGAGCCACCTTCTTGAACCGCTGCAGTCCGTGTGGTGAAGGTACTCCCACAGTGCTGTTAGGGAGGGAGTTCCAGGATTTTGACCCAGCAACGATGAAGGAACGGCGATATACTTCCAAGTCAGGATGGTGTGTGACTTGAAGGGGAACTTGGAGGTGGTGGTGTTCCCATGCGCCTGCTGTCCTTGTCCTTCTAGGTGGTAGAGGTCGCGGGTTTGGGAGGTGCTGCCGAAGAAGCCTTGGCGAGTTGCTGCAGTGCATCTTGTAGATGGTACACACTGCAGCCACGGTGTGCTGGTGGTGGAGGGAGGGAATGTTTAAGGTGGTGGATGGGGTGCCAATCAAGTGAGCTGCTTTGACCTGGCTGGTGTCGAACTTCTTGAGTATTGTTGGAGCTGCACTCATCCAGGCAAGTGGAGAGTATTCCATCACACTCCTGACTTGTGCCTTGTAGATGATGGAAAGGCTTTGGGGAGTCAGGAGGTGAGACACTCGCCGCAGAATACCCAGCCTCTGACCTGCTCTTGTTGCCACAGTATTTATGTGGCTGGTCCAGTTAAGTTTCTGGTCAATGGTGACCCCAGAATGTTGATGGTGGGGGATTCGGCGATGGTAATGCCGTTGAATGTCAAGGGGCTGTGGTTGGACTCTCGCTTGTTGGATATAGTCAGTGCCTGGCACTTGTGTGGCATGAATGTTACCTGCCACTAATCAGCCCAAGCCTGAATGTCATCCAGGTCTTGTTGCATGCGGGCATGGACTGCTTCATTATCTGAGGAGTTGCGAATGGAACTGAACACAGAGTGTCTAGTCACTCTGCCCCCTGCGCCGGGTCTGGTCTCTCTGCCCCCTGCGCCGGGTCTGGTCTCTCTGCGCGGGTCTGGTCGCTCTGCCCCCTGCGCCGGGTCTGGTCTCTCTGCACCGGGTCTAGTCACTCTGCCCCCTGCGCCGGGTCTGGTCGATCTGCCCCCTGCGCCGGGTCTGGTCTCTCTGCGCCGGGTCTGGTCGATCTGCCCCCTGCGCCGGGTCTGGTCACTCTGCGCGGGTCTAGTCTCTCTGCCCCCTGCGCCGGGTCTGGTCGCTCTGCCCCCTGCGCCGGGTCTGGTCTCTCTGCCCCCTGCGCCGGGTCTGGTCTCTCTGCCCCCTGCGCCGGGTCTGGTCGCTCTGCCCCCTGCGCCGGGTCTGGTCGCTCTGCCCCCTGCGCCGGGTCTGGTCTCTCTGCCCCCTGCGCCGGGTCTGGTCTCTCTGCGCGGGTCTGGTCGCTCTGCCCCCTGCGCCGGGTCTGGTCTCTCTGCCCCCTGCGCCGGGTCTGGTCTCTCTGCGCGGGTCTGGTCGCTCTGCCCCCTGCGCCGGGTCTGGTCTCTCTGCACCGGGTCTAGTCACTCTGCCCCCTGCGCCGGGTCTGGTCGCTCTGCCCCCTGCGCTGGGTCTGGTCGCTCTGCCCCCTGCGCCGGGTCTGGTCGCTCTGCCCCCTGCGCCGGGTCTGGTCGCTCTGCCCCCTGCGCCGGGTCTGGTCGCTCTGCCCCCTGCGCCGGGTCTGGTCGCTCTGCCCCCTGCGCCGGGTCTGGTCACTCTGCGCGGGTCTAGTCTCTCTGCCCCCTGCGCCGGGTCTGGTCGCTCTGCCCCCTGCGCCGGGTCTGGTCTCTCTGCCCCCTGCGCCGGGTCTGGTCGCTCTGCCCCCTGCGCCGGGTCTGGTCTCTCTGCCCCCTGCGCCGGGTCTGGTCGCTCTGCCCCCTGCGCTGGGTCTGGTCGCTCTGCCCCCTGCGCCGGGTCTGGTCGATCTGCCCCCTGCGCCGGGTCTGGTCTCTCTGCGCGGGTCTGGTCACTCTGCCCCCTGCGCCGGGTCTGGTCGATCTGCCCCCTGCGCTGGGTCTGGTCTCTCTGCGCGGGTCTGGTCTCTCTGCCCCCTGCACCGGGTCTGGTCGCTCTGCCCCCTGCGCCGTGTCTGGTCACTTCCCCCCCCCCGCCTCCGCCCCGCTCTCTCCCTCACTGGCCGTTCTTGCTCCTCTCTGGCCTCTCTCCAAGGTTGTTGCTATAGTCTGTTGATCAGTCTAACTCTGAGAAACTATTTCCATTACAAAGAGGATTAGAAATATTTTGGGGAAAGTACATCTTACACCATATTTTATTAAGCGTTTATTTACAGCCCAGTGCAGGACAACTATTGCATATCATTTGGAAGGAAGAAAATTACCCAAACCTAACTTTTTATGATTGTATTTTTTGTACTTCCATTGCTCTTCTGCTCTGGACTCTTCTGTCAGTGTGGTGCTCTTGTTCTACAGGGCCGCCATTCATTATTAAAATAGATATTTACGTTAGAATGTAAAATAGAGAAATATAGTTTTAAAAATTCTAACCCCCACTGAGAACAATACAACTACATCAAGTAAGATTTGTTCTACATACATAAACTTTTAAAAGTAGATTGCATTGTAAATATTCAGACTGCATTACTATATTAAAGTGCCTTCCTCACATTGATTATATAATCCAAACATTTCCACTTGGAGTGGTGGGAGGTGTTAAACTTTGGTTGTTGTTGCGTTTATAGCACTGGAGGAATAATTAACAAATGTGGAAAAATAGCAATCTGGGCCATTGCAGTGAGATTCACTTTCCAATAGCTGGCGTGGTTGGTGTTCTTGGTTGTGTGCAGTAACCTCCCTTCCACCCCCCCACCGCCAGCTGCCCCCCCCCCCCCCGTCACGTTCAAGGGGGGGGATTCCAGGAGGTGTCATCACATGACCTCCCGCCTCCAACCGTCTCACTCAATCAAACAACTTTAATCTTGAATATTTTTATAACTAATAAACAAAAGTGTTCAAGGAAAATGAAAAAAACCCACAATATTTTAAAGCCCCTATGATTTTTCTCTCATTGACCAGGAGATTAATCTTTAATTTCTGCAGATTCCAGGACACTCCTGGAGGGTTGATAACCCGAGCACACAGGCCGGAGTCAGAGGAACGGAGAGGCCACAGCTGGAGGAGGTTACAAGATAGAGAAGCACAAGGCCATGGAGGGATTTAAACACAACAATGAGAATTTTAAATTGGCGTCGTTAGAGGACAGGGAGCCAATCAGCGAGGACAGGGGTGATGGGTGAGAGAGACATGGGGAGGATAGAATACAGGCAGCAGAAAAAGGAATTTAACCGATGAGCAAAGACGCAGGAAGCTCACAACTGTGAGGCGGATACAAAATAAACCTCAACTCTGCAGGTAACTCGAGCATCATTTTAAATATTAGGTTTATACAATGTGTAAACTAATCATCAAACTCTCCTCACCCGCACACATCACATTCCTAAACATTGTTATCATTCATTATTTTTCGAATGAAACATACTCCATACACCATAAGTGAGGTAAGTAATGGTAATAGTAAAGTCAGATTCCTGCCCCCTCAACACAACAGTGTGAATTAGCTGATCTGATCTAGGGCAGCAGTGGGCCACTACACTTGGTCTCAGTGTCTCTGAGCTAGGAAGGGGAAACAACCTGCCAGGATTCTCCCTCTAAACATTATCCAGTGACCCACTGGAAAGTGCATGTGCCAGCAGGCTGGGTGAGGATAGGATAGACTTGTCTGCGTTTCTAGCTGGGGGACTTGGTCCCAGTATGAGTAAATGACTGCCTTCAGTAGATGGGGGAAGGAATAAAACGCTGTGAACCATAACGCTGGACCATAACGTCACCCTAAGCACGGCTGGATGACTGTTGCCCTAAGGGCCCCTGACCCCAGCCAAGTCTCCACGGTAAGGCTGGAGAATGACTGCAGCAGGACCTGGAGGCACAGTTTAGCACAGGCGGTGGCCTCTGGGGCAGAATTTTAAAAACACTTTTTGGGACAGCAGGGACATGGAGGAAGCCCTTGAGTTAAGGTGCAAATGACGGGGAATGCATCCCCGCACTGAAAACAAAGACTTGCATTTACATAGCGCCTGTCACGAACTCAGGATGTCCCAAAATCCTTTACAGCCAATGAAGTAATTTTTGAAGTGTAGTCACTGATGTAATGTAGGAAACGAGGCAGCCAATTTGTGCACAGCAAGTATCTACAAACGGCAATGTGACCATAACCAGATAATATGTTTTTTAGTGTTTGTTGAGGGATAAATATTGGCCAGGACACCAGGGAGAACATCGGAGCAATGGGATTCTTTCAGAAGGGAGATTGAGATCATACAATGGCAGCATGTTCCCGTAAAGGTCAAGGGTGGTTCCAAAAACCCCAGGGAACCTTGGATGTCAGGGGATATACGAGAATGGATCAGGAAAAAAAAGGGCTTTTGGCAGATACAAAATGCTAAAGACGGAGGAAGCCCTAGAGGAGTACAAAAAGTGCAGGGGGATACTTAAAAAAGAAATTAGGAGATCAAGGAGGGGCCATGAAATAACACTGGCAAGCAAAATAAAGGAAAATCCTAAGATGTTTTATAAGTATATTAAGGGTAAGAGGATAACTAGGGAAAAAATAGGGCCCATTAGGGACAAAATTGGCAATCTGTGTGTGGAGCCGGAAGATGTAGGTGGGGTTCTAAATGAATTTTTTGCATCTGTTTTCACTATGGAGAAGGACGATGCAAACATAAAATTAGGGCAGGGGGACTGTGATATACTCGAACATTTTAACATCGAGAGGGAGGAGGTATTGGCGGTTTTAGCAGGTCTAAAAATGGATAAATCTCCAGGTCCGGACAAAATGTATCCCAGGCTGCTGTGTGAGGCAAAGGCAGAACCTCTCTGGCCACAGGGGATGTGCCAGAGGATTGGAGAACCGCTAATACCATTATTCAAGAAAGGGAGTAGGGAAAAACCGGGGAACTACAGGCCAGTGAGCCTAACATCAGTGGTAGGAAAATTATTGGAAAAAATTCTGAGGAACAAAATTAGTCTCCACTTGGAGAGGCAAGGATTAATCAGGGTTAGCCAACATGGCTTTGTCAAGGGAAGATCATGTCTGACTAATTTGATTGAATTTTTTGAGGGGGTGACTAGGTGTGTGGATGAGGATAATGCAGTGGATGTGGTATACATGGATTTCAGTAAGGCCTTCGATAAAGTCCCGCACAGGAGACTGGTCAAGAAGCTAAGAGCCCATGGAATCCAGGGTGCCTTGGCACATTGGATACAAAACTGGCTCAGTGGCAGAAGGCAGAGGGTGATGGTCGAAGGTTGTTTTTGTGACTGGAAGCCTGTGGCCAGTGGGGTACCACAGGGATCGGTGCTGGGTCCCTTGCTGTTTGTGGTCTACATTAACGACTTGGATATGAATGTAAAAGGTATGATCAGTAAGTTCGCGGATGATACAAAAATTGGTAGGGTGGTAAATAGCGAGGAGGGTAGCCTCAGTCTGCAGGACGATATAGATGGGTTGGTCAGATGGGTGGAACAGTGGCAAATGGAATTTAATCCGGAAAAGTGCGAGGTGATGCACTTTGGAGGGACTAACAAGGCAAGGGAATACACAATGAATGGTAAGACCCTAGGCAAGACGGAGGGTCAGAGGGATCTTGGTGTGCAAGTACACAGATCCCTGAAGGCGGCGGAACAGGTGGATAAGGTGGTAAAAAAGGCATATGGGATACTTGCATTCATTAGCCGAGGCATAGAATATAAGAGCAAGGAGGTTATGATGGAGCTGTATAAAACACTGGTTAGGCCACATCTGGAATACTGTGTGCAGTTCTGGTCGCCACACTACAGGAAGGATGTGATCGCTTTGGAGAGGGTGCAGAGGAGATTCACCAGAATGTTACCCGGGCTGGAGTGCTTCAGCTATGAAGAGAGACTGGGCAGATTGGGTTTGTTTTCCTTGGAACAGAGGAGGCTGAGGGGGGACATGATTGAGGTGTACAAAATTATGAGGGGCATAGATAGGATGGATACTAAGGAGCTTTTTCCCTTAGTAGAGGGGTCTATAACAAGGGGGCATAGATTCAAGGTAAAGGGCAGGAGGTTTAGAAGGGATTTGAGAAAGAACTTTTTCACCCAGAGGGTGGTTGGAGTCTGGAACTCACTGCCTGAAAGGGTTGTGGAGGCAGGAACCCTCACAACATTCAAGAAGCATTTGGATGAGCACTTGAAATGCCATAGCATACGAGGCTACGGACCAAATGCTGGAATATGGGATTAGATTAGACAGGGCTTGATGGCCGGTGCGGACACGATGGGCCGAAGGGCCTCTATCTGTGCTGTATAACTCTATGACTCTAACGCTCCTGCTCTTATTCGAATAGTACCATGGGATCTATTACATCCACCTGAGCAGGCAGATGGGATCTCGGTTTAACATCTTGTTGGAAAGATGGCACTCTCTCAGTACTGTACTGGAGTGTCAGCCTAGATTTTGTGCTCAAGTCTCTGGAGCGGGACTTGAACCCATGACCTTCTGACGCAGAGGCGAGAATGCTACCCACTGAGGCATGGCTGACATTGGTGCCATGCAATGATTCCTCTAGGGTCGGGCGATGGTTCCATTGGTGCCATGCAATGATTCCTCTGGGGTCGGGCGATGGTTCCATTGGTGCCATGCAATGATTCCTCTAGGGTCGGGCGATGGTTCCATTGGTGCCATGCATGACAGCTGACTGGAGGAATTACCAAGTGGCACCAGTGCAAACATTACACAAAACCAGAGGAGCCATCGCTATTGCATGGCACCAATGAAATCATTGCGTGGTACTGGAGGAAATATGTCTTTAAAGGACAGGCATTCTTGCAGTTTTTTTGGTTCGATCACTTCCTTTTTGTGTATGGAGTATTATCAGTGCTATAATTATCACTTTAGACTGCACAGGGCCAGGGATGTAGTGAAATCAGCCACTCCCAGAGCTGGGTAGAGGGGCTTAGTGAATGCTTGCTGCTGGAAGGTGTGCAACAGAGTGAGTTTCCTGTCGGACACACTGTAAAACGAGATCATTCCAGCCTCAAAATCCACATACACTCCCACTCTGGTGGGCATCTGAACCGTTAGTTTAGTAACATTGTTATTATGCAAGGCTGCAAGGCTCCCTGGCTCCGAGTACAGACACCACGACTCCTTGTTCTGTCCCAGTGAACACTCTTTACCCTCGCCCTTCCGGCTCAGGCTCTCATAACACATCCCAATATCCCACCGACGGCGGTCTCCTCCGACCTCCACCTCCCAGTAGCAGCGGCCACAGCTTACTCTCTCGGTGCACAGAACCTGCCACCAGTAGTTGAACCTCTTCGGGGTGTCGGGGTAAGGTTGTTGGCGCTTTGATCCCGATACAGACCGGTTACTGTCAGACAGGACGAGGTGAGGAAATGCTGTGCGAGGATCCAGAGTCGGTGTCTGTCCGTCTATGAATGAAACGAGCAGCTTGAGTAAACCCCAGCCATTCACCCCTGGGAACGGGAGCTGTCCGAATGCTTTCAATTACATTAGAACAACTGCTGGTGAGAAATATTACATAGAATTTACAGCACAGAAACAGGCCATTCAATGCCGGTGTTTCTGCTCCACACAAGTCTCCTCCCACTCTATTTACTTCATCTCATCCTATTGACATACCTTTCTATTCCTTTCTCCTTCATGTGCTTATCCAGCTTCCCTTTATGCTAGTCACTTCAACCACTCCAGGTGGTAGCGAGTTCCACATTCTCACCACTCTGACTAAAATGTAGTAAGGAGTGGCTGGGAGTCAGCTATTGGTTGGGATTTATGTATAAATTGCGCAATGTTCCCCCTAAGGTGCTCAGCCGCACAGCAATCGCGAGGTCCCGCACAGGCCACTCACCAGCTGCTGCCGCTGGAAGAGATACGGCGCATGAGCAGCCACGCAGCAAATTTAAAGGGCCCGCGCAGGGAAACAAAAATTAGAGGGGACATTGGTTATGCGTCATACGTGGGACCTTCCTCATCCTGACAGCTCCACGTACAGACAGGGAATTCCTTTGAGCCACCGTGCTAGATTTCTATCAGGAATTGATCGCTCCTCTATCTATCTTTTGGTTTCATTCACTGCTCAACCTGTTTATCCAACATTCCCTGTTTGTATTTCCAATTTAGAAATTCTTGCTTTTTTTTTCGATTTCTGATTTTTCTCAAAACCTTTTCAAACAATTCATTTTTCTAATCAGTTTCCCCTCACACGACTCTTTCTCTTTTGTCATCTCAATACCCTTCTGCTGTAAAGGGTGGGCTATACTACTGCTGCTATCTTTGTTCACTAAAGGTCTTTTAGATCTTCCATGAGACCACAACTATGGACACTGTAGCAACACACACGACGGAGCTCACATAACACCATGGAAAACACATGGAATACTTAACACAGGAATTGGCAAGAAGGACTCAAATCATCGAATCCTGAAATATTTCTATCCCGGGAGTGGGAGTGGGAAGTACTTTGGCCTATTGGGATTCCACACAAATGAAGTGAGTGGGGAATATAATGCTTTACAGCTTTGGACACCTAGGGCTGGATTTTCAATGACCCGTGGAGTCGGGTTTGGAGGCGTGTGGGGGGTTAAAGTTGCAGATTCGGGGGTCCCGACCCCATCCCGACTCCATTCTGCCTCCACGCAATTTTGACAAAAATCGGTCGCGGGGTTCCCGACTCCGTCCCGCCTCCAAGAGGCGGGAGAGGCCATTAAAGCCCTTAACAAGCCCTAAATTGGCTCTGTAATGCCATTTTGAAACGTTTTAGCTAGTTTAACCCTTTTCCGACGTGAAGTACGCCTGATGTGAAACACGCCAGTGAAACCTGGCGGGAGCACAAGTGGATAGCTGACTATCAGCTGCAGGTCCACTATTACAACGGAGATGTGATGAAGGTAGTAGTAGTATTAGGTCTGAAAGTCACCTCTGATGCTGCTGCATTGAATGTCTTCAGAGACTGCCTGGGAGGACTTGGTTGCAAAAAAATTCTCTCTCTCTCTGATGCTGCTCATTTTGTATCCAGGTCCTCTCACAGCAAAGGCCAGGCAATCTCTGAGACCAGGCAGTCAGTCTCTGACCTGCAATTATGACATCATCAGAGGCGACTTTCAGACTGAAACCACTAATTGGTTCATGGGTTTCCACATGCTGGAACTCAATTGCCCAATTAAGTGAAAATTGCATCATTCATCCACATTAATCTGGAGTCAGAGGGGCAACACGAAATGCGGGTAACCCGACCCCAAGACAAAATCCAGCCCCTAGTGTCAGCATCAAGCCCCAAGGGTTGGAGAAAGCGGCGTTATTTGGTTATGACAAGGTAACTTTACAAGCCCGTGCTGGCCATTTCGAGCCTTGCCTACTGTTGGCATGCATTGCTCCTCGATCCTCAGACTCTCTGATACATGCTGTACATAGATAGGGCTCCACTCTGGAGCATGAACCCAAATGATATGTTGGCCTTTATTACAAGAGGATTTGAGTTTAAGAGTAAAGACGTCTTATGCAATTATATAGGGCCCTGGTGAGACCACACCTGGAGGATTGTGTACAGTTTTAGTCTCCTTACCTAAAGAAGGATATACTTGCCATAGAGGGAGTGCAACGAAGGTTCACCAGACTGGTTCCTGGGATGGGGGGGGGATTGTCCTGTGAGGAGAGATTGAGTAGACTGGGCCAATATTCTCTGGAGTTTAGAAGAATGAGAGGTGATCTCATTGAAACATACAAAATTCTTACAGGGATTGACAGGGTAGATGCAAGGAGGATGTTTCTCCTGGCTGGGGAGTTTAGAACCAGGGGTCATAGTCTCAGAATAAGGGGTCGACCATTTAGGACTGAGATGAGGAGAAATTTCTTCACTCAGAGGGTGGTGAATCTTTGGAATTCTCTACTCCAGAGGGCTGTGGAGGCTCAGTCGTTGAGTATATTCAAGATCGAGATCGATAGATTTTTGGATATTAAGGGAATCAAGGGATATGGGGATAGTGCAGGAAAGTGGAGTTGAGGTAGAAGATTAGCCATGATCTTATTGAATGGCGGAGCAGGCTCGAAGGGCCAAATGGCCTACTCCTGCTCCTATTTCTTATGTTTAGTCTCTGTCAATTAAAGCCCTACCCTCCAATGTTTCATTCATACCTGAAGAAGGTGGGAGTGTTGCTGGGTGCTGTGTGCTCCTTATCCAGGTGTGCAGCTGTTTCCATAGATACTTACACATACTGACCAGGAAGTTACTGGCCAGGGTTGGCTGGGGCGCTGCCACATACTGTCGTTGGACCCAGTCCGCCAGCCTTTCCACAACAGTTATACCCACATCAGAGTCGGGAGTTGGTGCTATGAATGGTTCAGATGCGTCCTTCATTCTAAAGAAGAAAGAACTTGCATTTATATGGTGTCTGTCACGACCTCATGACGTCCCAAAGCACTTTACAGCCAATGAGTTACTTTTGAAGTGTGGTCACTGTTAAAATATAGGAAACGTGGCTGCCAATGTACGCACAGCAAGCTCCCACAAACAGCAATGAAATAATGACCGGATAATCTGTTTAATGATGTTGGTTGAGGGATAAATATTGGCCAGCACACCGGAGAACGCCCCAGCTCTTCTTCCAATAGTCCCATGGGATCTTTTATGTCCACCTGAGAGAGGTTTAACGGCTCATTTGAAAGATGGCACCTCCGACAGTGCAGCACTCCCTCAGCACTGCACTGGAGTGTCAGCCTGGAGTCTCTGGAGTTGTAATTAAACCCACAACCTTCTGACTCAGAGGCGAGAGAGCTTCCAATTGAGCCACCGCTGACACATAAACCATACAGACTAGGAGGTCCCAGCTTCAATTCCAATCTGTATTGAGTCATCTGCTCACAGCTGGGCCAAGTTGCTACATTGGTCTCTATGCTCCTGGTTCAGTGACTGGGGTCACAGAATGCTATTCAGCAACGCCTTGCTGCTAGTCTATCTGTTACTTTGATCAAGGACAGGATTGGGCTCGGCTTTGATCCTCACATTGTAGAGCAGCCATTTGACAATCACCAGACACGCACTCACAAATAAAGAAATGTTGAAAGGTATTAAACTACAAGCATTAGAAATAAATTAAAACAGAATCATGTGCTTTTATTAGATTTCAGATTCATTAAAATATTACTGAAAGCAGGAAATGTCACAAATTATATAAAATATGTGGGTCTTACCTGTCTGCCATTGAATTGAGCCCCTGTAATGAAATACACATTGAAAACCATGTAAATAACAGTATCAGAATCATCTATATTATTATATAAAATATCCTGCCTGGTGATTCAAATACTGTATGTTCCAAAAAATTTCATGGTACCTTTTTTATTACTGTTTATTTTATGTCAAAAACTAGAACTTTGTGTTTTTCAAGAAAATGCAGTCCAGGTATAAATCGTGTCCCTGACGTTCCTCGAGATTCTCCCAATCTCCTGATGTGACTTGTGCGGGATCGGCAAAACTCCCAGACAATCAGCGTTACGGCCTGTATTTACCCCTTCACCCCCTTTCTCCCCATTACAGCCTGTATTTACCCCTTCACCCGCTTTCTCCCCATTACAGCCTGTATTTACCCCTTCACCCCCTTTCTCCAGATTACAGCCTGTATTTACCCCTTCACCCCCTTTCTCCCCATTACGGCCTGTATTTACCCCTTCACCCCCTTTCTCCCTGTTACAGCCTGTATTTACCCCTTCACCCCCTTTCTCCCTGTTACAGCCTGTATTTACCCCTTCACCGTTACAGCCTATATTTACCCCTTCACCCCCTTTCTCCCCGTTACAGCCTGTATTTACCCCTTCAGCCCCATTCTCCCCGTTACAGCCTGTATTTACCCCTTCACCCCCTTTCTCCCCGTTACAGCTTGTATTTACCCCTTCAGTCCCTTTCTCCCTGTTACAGCCTGTATTTACCCCTTCACCCCCTTTCTCCCCGTTACAGCTTGTATTTACCCCTTCAGTCCCTTTCTCCCCGTTACAGCCTGTATTTACCCCTTCACCCCCTTTCTCCAGATTACAGCCTGTATTTACCCCTTCACCCCCTTTCTCCCCGTTACAGCCTGTATTTACCCCTTCAGCCCCTTTCTCCCCATTACAGCCTGTATTTACCCCTTCAGCCCCTTTCTCCCCGTTACAGCCTGTATTTACCCCTTCAGTCCCTTTCTCCAGATTACAGCCTGTATTTACCCCTTCAGCCCCTTTCTCCCCGTTACAGCCTGTATTTACCCCTTCACCCCCTTTCTCCAGATTACAGCCTGTATTTACCCCTTCACCCCCTTTCTCCAGATTACAGCCTGTATTTACCCCTTCACCCCCTTTCTCCCCATTACAGCCTGTATTTACCCCTTCACCCCCTTTCTCCCCATTACAGCCTGTATTTACCCCTTCAGTCCCTTTCTCCCCATTACAGCCTGTATTTACCCCTTCACCCCCTTTCTCCCTGTTACAGCCTGTATTTACCCCTTCAGCCCCTTTCTCCCCATTACAGCCTGTATTTACCCCTTCACCCCCTTTCTCCCTGTTACAGCCTGTATTTACCCCTTCAGCCCCATTCTCCCCATTACGTCCTGTATTTACCCCTTCAGTCCCTTTCTCCCCATTACAGCCTGTATTTACCCCTTCAGTCCCTTTCTCCAGATTACAGCCTGTATTTACCCCTTCACCCCCTTTCTCCCCATTACAGCCCGTATTTACCCCTTCACCCCCTTTCTCCCCATTACAGCCCGTATTTACCCCTTCACCCCCTTTCTCCAGATTACAGCCTGTATTTACCCCTTCACCCCCTTTCTCCAGATTACGGCCTGTATTTACCCCTTCACCCCCTTTCTCCAGGAGTTGCGCCAATCTGCTGGCGTTTCCAGGTGGGGAAATTCCAGGTGTCTATGTCATTTAATAAAAATCAATATTTAACAAGCGAACCTAGAAAGGTACATGTTATTGGAATATAGGAATTTAAGGGATTGAAGAGGGAATTGTTCTCCCTACTTGACTCCTCACTGTATCCCTCACTCCCTTCGTGCCAGAAACACATCTATTTGTTTCTTGAACCCACTTATATTGCACACTACATTGGCTTCTCTGATAACAGATTCCAAAACTCTATTATCTTTGGGTGAAAAAATTCCCCCCCAACTCCCATCTTACTGCTATCTTCCTAATGTTTGACTCGTGCCCCATGGGATTCGAACCCTTCATCACAGGGAACAATTTGCCTGAATAAATTTTCTCCATTCGCTTCATAATCCTGAAAACCTCAATTAGATTCTGTCCAAATTACTAAACAGAGCGGAATTAAACGGAGTACACGTAAACAGAGTGTTTCATTTGGGATTTTGGAAAGAGTGGTAATTCGGAGAAGAGGGGGAAGGAGTTGCTGCTTTTTGCCGACACTACTTGTAGTGCTTTGTGTTACAGGTAGATATTTAATTTCGGTACCCTTAACTTAATCTAGATCAATTAAGTAGTCAAGAAACAAAACTGTAAACTAAGTCACTTAAATACAAATTTAATTCAATTTAATTAAATAGAACAAGGTCATATAGGGATGGCAGTGCAGGTGGTGTGCCGCAACTGCAGCATGTGGGAGTTTGTGGAGAGCATTGTGATCCTTGAAAACCACGTTTGCAGTAAGTGCCTGCATCTTGAGGAACTTCAGCTCAGAGTTTTTGAGCTGGAGTCTGAGGTGCAGACTTTGCGGGGCATCAGGGATGGGGAGAGTTACCTGGACACTTTGATCCAGGAGGCAGTCACACCCCTTAGGTTAGGTAGTGGTACAGGTCTGGTTAGTGGTCAGGGACAGGAGGGTGTGACTGCAACTCAGGCAGGTAAGGGGACCACAGGTGAAGTGCTGGAGGAGCCTCAGCATTTGTCCTTATCCAACAGGTATGAGGTTCTTGCTGCCTGTGTGGATGAGGGAAAAGCCTGCAGGATGGATGAGCAAGCTGACCATGGCACCATAGCACAGGAGGCTATTCAAGTGGGGGGAGTGAAAGGGAATATAGTTGTGGTAGGGGACAGTATAGTCAGAGGGATAGATACTGTTCTTTGCAGCCACAACCGGGAGTTCCGAAGGTGACGTTGTCTGCCCGGTGCCAGGATTAAAGACATCTCCTCGCGGCTGGAGAAGAACTTGGAGTGGGAAGGGGAGGATCCAGTTGTCGTGGTCCACATAGGAACCAACGACATAGGTAGAACTAGAAATGAGGTTCTGCTGAGAGAGTTTGAGGAGTTGGGGTCCAAATTAAAAAGCAGAACATCAAAGGTAATAATCTCTGGATTATTACCTGAGCCACGCGCCAATTAGCATAGGGATAAGCAGATTAGAAGGTTAAATGCGTGCTCAAATAGTGGTGTGGAGGCAGGGGTTTTGCTTCATGGGCACTGGCACCAGTACTGGGGAAAGAGGGAGCTGTTCTGTTGGGACAGGCTCCACTTAAACCGGGCTGCAAACAGTGTCCTGGTGAATTGAATAACTAGGGCAGTAGACAGGGCTTTAAACTAATGAAGGGGGGGGGGGGGGAGGGGAGTGGGAGGATTCAGGAAAGAGTAAATTTAAAAGCAGCAAGAGAAACGTCAAGGCTCGAGAGCAGAGCAGAGTTTTGGGTAAAAATAAGCAGAGTGGGTCAGGAAGGGACAGAGAGAGTAACAAAGGTAATAGGGCATCAATGACTAAGGTGACATCAGGGAAAAATAGAAAAAAGTCAAAGCTAAAGTCACTATATCTGAATGCGCGAAGCATTTGTAACAAAATAGATGAATTAATAGCGCAGATAGATATTACTAGGTTTGCTCTAATAACCATTCCGGAGACGTGGTTGCAAAGTGACCAAGGTTGGGAACTAAATATACCAGGATACTTAACTTTTAGAAAAGGTAGGCAAAATGGAAAAGGAGGCGGGGTAGCCCTGATAATAAAGGATGGGATAAAGACAGTAGAGAGAAAGGATCTTAGCTCCGAAAATCAAGAAGTAGAATCAGTTTGGGTGGAGCTAAGAAACAGCAAGGGGCAGAAAACATTGGTGGGAGTTGTTTATAGGCCCCCAAACAGTATATGTAATGTAGGGCAGAGTATAAATTAGGAAATTAGAGGCGCATGTAACAAGGGTAATACAGTAATCATGGGGAACTTTAATCTACATGTAGACTGGGCAAATCAAATTTGCAGTAATAGTGTGGAGGACGAATTAATGGAATGTATACAAGATTGTTTTATAGATCAGTATGTTGAGGAACCAACTAGGGAACAGGCTATTTTAGATCTAGTATTGTGCAATGAGAAAGGTTTAATTAATAACCTTGTAGTAAAGGGGCCTTTAGGGAAGAGTGACCATAATATGATAGAATTTTATATTAAGTTTGAAAGTGATTTAGTTAAATCTGAAACTAGGGTCTTAAATCTAAACAAAACAAACTACGTAGGTATGAGGGGCGAGTTGGCTAAGGTAGATTGGGAAACTACATTAAAAGGTATGACGGTAGACAAGCAATGGCTAGCATTTAATGAATGAATACATAATTTACAACAAATATACATTCCTTTAAGGCACAAAAACCCCACAGGAAAAGTGGTCCAACCGTGGCTAACAAGAGAAGTTAAAGATAGTATTAGATCAAAGGAAGAGGCTAATAATGTTGCCAAAAAGAGTAGTAAGCCTGAGGATTGGCAGGATTTTAGATTTTAGCAAAGGAGGACCAAGAAATTGATAAGGAAAGGGAAAATAGAATGAGAGTAAACTAGCGAGAGACATAAAAACAGACTGTAAAAGCTTCCATAGGTATGTAAAAAGGAAAAGATTAGCAAAAGTAAATGTGGGTCCCTTACAAGCTGAGACAGGAGAAATTATAATGGGGAATAAGGAAATGGCAGAGAAATTAAACAAATACTTTGGGCAGAATTTTCATTGACCTGTGGAGGCGGGTTTGGAGGCGTGTGGGGGGTTAAAATTGCAGATTCGGGGGTTCCGAACCCATCCCGCCCCCATGCCAGTTTCGCTGGAGGTGGGTACCCGACCTGTGCTGGGACCCGCCTCCCCAAGGCGGGAAGGGGATTAGTGGCAACAAACTGCCTGTTAACAGGTAGTTAACAGGCAGTTTTTTGCCTAATCCATATTTTTATGCCTGAAATGTGGGCTCTCCGACAGGTCCCAAACACGCCGTTTCAGCGAGGCGGACCGTGGGTCTGCAGGGGTTGGAGGGGTCGATATGTCCGGTGGGCAGGTGAGTGATGGGTGCATGTGTGCAGAGGTAAGTATGTAAGGTTAGTGTAAAGTGTGGAAAAAAGTTTTACTTACCTTAACTTCCTCCTGCAGGTGTCAGCCCTTCAGGTCCCGGGAGTCAGAAATCTCACCAGCACAGAAAGCAGAATGGCCGTTGAGCTGTCAAAAGCTGCAGCCTCTGCTTTTTGTTCTGCAGAGATCTCCAAATCAGCCTCAGAGGAAGGAATTAACTTAGAGTACAGATTGTCAGTGTTTGACAGCTTCAAAGAGCTGTCAAACGCTGATATTTCATCTGTCAAAAGCTCTTGACAGATGAAATGTCAATCTGTGACGCCACCTGTTGCCGGGTGGCCCTTAATTGGCCTGCTGAGCCCACTGGGCGGGCTCAACAAGGTAAATCAAGAGAAAATACAGTGGGTTGGCCACAAGTCGATGGAGGCGGGACTACAACCCAAAAAGTGGGAGTCCCGCCTCCATCCCGTCCCCAGTTTCAAAATCCAGCACTTTGTGTCTGTCTTCACGGAAGAAGACGCAAAAAAACTCCTGCAAATAATGGAGAACCAAGGGTCTCGCGAGAATGAGGAACTGAAAGAAATTAGTATTAGTAAAAAAACATACTGGAGAAATTAATGGGACTGAAAGCCGATAACTCCCCTGGACCTGATGGCCTACATCCTAGGTTTTCAAAAATGGTGGCTACAGAGATAGTAGATGCATTGGTTGTCATCTTCCAAAATTCCATTGATTCTAGAGCATTTCCCGCAGATTGGAAGGTAGCAAATGTAACCCCACTATTTAAGAAAGGAGGGAGAGAGAAAACGGGGAACTACAGACCAGTTAGCCTGACATCAGTAGTAGGGTAAATGCTAGAATCTATTATTAAGGACGTGGTAACAGGGCACTTAGAAAATAATAATAGGATTGGGCAGAGTCAACACGGATTTATGAAAGGGAAATCGTGTTTGACGAATCTGTTAGACTTTTTTGAGGTTGCAACTAGCAGAATAGATAAGGGGGAACCAATGGATGTGGTGTATTTGGATTTTCAGAAGGTTGCCACACAAGAGGTTATTAAACAAAATTAGGGCTCATGGGATTGGGGGTAATATACTAGCATGGATTGAGGATTGGTTAACAGACAGAAAACAGAGAGCAGGCATAAACGTGTCATTTTCAGGTTGGCAGGCTGTAACTAGTGGGGTACCGCAAGGATCAGTGCTTGGGCCTCAGCTATTCACAATCTATATTAATGATTTGGATGAGGGGACCAAATGTAATATATCAAGATTTGCTGATGATACAAAGTTGGGTGGGAATGTAAGTTGTGAGGAGGATCCAGAGAGGCTTCATGGGGATATAAACAGGCTAAGTGAGTGGGCAAGAACATGGCAAATGGAATATAATGTGGAGAAATGTGAAGTTATCTACTTTGGTAGAAAAAATAGAAAAGAGTATTTTTTAAGTGGTGAGAGATTGGGAAATGTTGGTGTTCAGAGGGACCTGGGTGTCCTTGTACACGAATCACTGAACGTTAACATGCAGATACAGCAAGCAATTAAGAAAGCAAATGGTATGTTGGCCTTTATTACAAGAGGATTTGAGTATAAGAGTAAAGATGTCTTACTGCAATTATATAGGGCCCTGGTGAGACCACACCTGGAGTATTGTGTACAGTTTTGGTCTCCTTACCTAAGGAAGGATATACTTGCCATAGTGGGAGTGCAACGAAGGATCACCAGACTGATTCCTGGGATGGGGGGATTGTCCTATGAGGAGAGATTGAGTAGACTTGGCCTATATTCTCTGGAGTTTGGAAGAATGAGAGGTGATCTCATTGAAACATACAAAATTCTTACAGGGATTGACAGGGTAGATGCAGGGAGGATGTTTCCCCTGGCTGGGGAGTCTAGAACCAGGGGTCACAGTCTCAGAATAAGGGGTCGGCCATTTAGGACTGAGATGAGGAGAAATTTCTTCACTCAGAGGGTGGTGAATCTTTGGAATTCTCTACCACAGAGGGCTGTGGAGGCTCAGTCATTGAGTATATTCAAGACAGAGATCGATAGATTTTTGGATATTAAGGGAATCAAGGGATATGGGGATAGTGCAGGAAAGTGGAATTGAGGTAGAAGATCAGCCATGATTTTAGTGAATGGCGGAGCGGGCTCGAGGGGCCAAATGGCCTACTCCTGCTCCTATTTCTTATGTTCTTATAAATTCCTGATATTGCAGAATCATCTATCCAAAGCCTGGGATTAGGTGACTGAGACTGCACACAGTGCCCTATATTACTGAAGGTATTGAGACAGGTGCAGCATTACCTGTATAAACACAAGCTCTTCATTGTGCTCCAGAAGGTCACTGAGATCAGAAAAAGACTGTTCAAATTCTTTCACTTTCTTTTCCAGCTCGCAGATCTTGCCATTGATCTCTGTGGTCAGACGACTCTGTTCACTGTCCAGGTACCGCAGAACTCTCCTCTCCTCCTTGTCAATGTGCTTCCTCAGTGTCTCATATTTCGCTTTAATTTTCGTATGTACGATTCTTTTCACGCTCTAAAATGCAGAAGGAGTTTTGTCACCAACAAGCACAGATCATTTCACCTCGGCGCCATTGTGGCAAAAATGAGACTATTGCAGGTGAGAAAAGTCCTTCAGTCCTGCCCATGGGTGAACACTTTCCATTCACCCATGGCAGAACCCACCAGAGGTTATGGTGCCGAGCAGCACAAATTGTTCTCATCAACTTTTCTCCCCTTCCACCCTCTCCTGAAGGTGTTGGCATTGTGCAGGGGTGTGATTCCATGGGCAATGGGCAGCCTTTGGCACCTCACGTGTAAGCCTTCAGTGAGTGTCAGCAGGCACGCAGCATCATCGCCAAGTCCATTGTCCTCACTCAATGCCCACACACTTCCCACATGGGTGCTGGACAGCAGGCAGGAGAGGGAACCCGTGGCTGGTTTTGCCCTTATTAAACTGAGGGGGGGAGGGGGGGGGGGCATTGAGGTCAACTGTCGTGTCCCAAACTAAGATCAAGTAACTCAGCACAGACAGCTTCTCCACTGAATAAACTCGCTGAGCCCTCGCGGGAGCGAGCACAGCGGTCTGGTTTAGTTCTGCCATTCTGCCAGTGCATTTCACACTTCATCTAGCCTCAACCTGTCACATCAACACCTCCTCTTGCCTTGATTATCTCTTAATATCTCTCAATGTCTCTTAATCTCTCCTTTTGTTCTTTCGTCCCCTCCCCCTTTTCCCAGCTTTATCCTTGCTTTAAATCTATTTCATTTCCTGCTTTTTTCCAGTTCTGACGAAAGGGTCTTCGACCTGAAACGTTAACTCTGTTTCTCTCTCCACGGATGCTGCCTGGCCTGCTGAGTGTTTCCAACGTTTTCTGTTGTTATTTCTGGTTTAGTTCTGGCTGTTGTTTGACAGGCTCCTACCTGTGCGTTCCTCTTTTCTTTGTGAAGATCACTCAGAGCTAATTGAACAGCCTCCACGTTGTTTCTGATCTTCTGGAGCTGATGTTGCAAATGATTCTAAAGTGGGATCATTGGAGACATTGAACACATTATGAAGGTCAGGTTTATGTGCAAAGGATGCTTGTCAGGATTTTCACATTGGTCTGAAAACGACAAGATGACCAAAACAAGATGCATGAAGAAAAGCATCACATTTACAGCTCATATCAACAACATTCACTATTGAACACAAATAATGACTGGTCCAAAAGGGGGAAATGTTATCAAAACCGCTGGAGAAACAAGGAGGAGTCAAATCTACAGGCGATAGCGGCAGCAGAATTAGGCAAGTTCAAGTACTTTAAGAAAACAGGCAAGGAGAGGCTAGCAGACCACCTGAATCACCCAGAAGTAGAGGGCCACAGACCCACCAATATCCGTGGACTCGTCAGTCTGCTCCTTAGAGCCATCGGATTGCTTTCCATAGAAAGCAATTTCTAGAAGGACACGGGACCAGACACCAAACATGGCGTCAACACACCGGTGGAGTCAGCTTGCCGGAGCTGACAGCACTTTCCCCTCTGGGTCAGAGGTTGTGGGTGGAGCCCCAGACTGGGCTCCTATCTTCTATGATTCTATATTTCTTAAGGATAAGGGGATCAAGGGATATGGGGAGAAAGCAGGGACAGGGTACTGAATTTGGATGATCAGCCATGATCGCATTGAATGGCGGAGCAAGCTGGAGGGGCCGAATGGCCTACTCCTGCTCCTATCTTCTATGATTCTATGTATCTAGGCTGACACCGAGGGGGTGTTGCATGTTCCCTGGCGCTGCCCTTCAGATCAGATGTCCTTATTCGCCTTTTCCGGTGGTTCAGTTGGACATTTAAGATCCAACAACACTATTCAAAGAGTGTTCTGATGCCGTGGCCAAGATTTCTCCCTCAGTCCATGCTACCAAAACAAGCAGATTAACGTGTCCATCTCATTGCTTTTTGTGGGTCATTGCTCGAGCAGAATGGCACTTCTGAAAGTAATTCATTGTGTGAAGTGATTTAAGATGCTGTAATGCAAAGTAACAGTAAGTTTTATCATCTGCCATGCTCTTGCAGGTTTGTTGGCTATTTCTGGCTATTAACTGTTTGACTAGACACACAGTGCTATCTGCTTTTAAAGATCAGCAGTTATGGTGATCAGGATCAATGATGGATTGATGGATCAAATCTTACTTTCCAAAAACATTTCCCACTAATACTTACATTGGACTGTAATAACAAGGATCAATTTTGAAGTAATTTCCTTTGAATGTTCACAGCTAGGAAGGAATGTCACAGCTTGTGGGAAAGACAACTGCAGCTGGGACCCCCCCCCCTTTTGTTCTTTTATTCCTCCCCCCAGCCTCCCCCTTGCATTTTTATCTGTTTAATTTCCTGCTCTTTCAGTTCCGACGAAGGGTTTCGACCTGAAACGTTAACTCTGTTTCTCTCTCCACGGATGTTGCCTGGCCTGCTGAGTTTTTCCAGCGTTTTCTGTTGTTATTTGCAGCTGGACTAACCTGCCTTGCATATCAAAGCAGCCTCAGCTGTTCTCTCTGAGCATCAGTCTTTGCAAGTTGGAAATGGCTCAGGGCACTTACACTCTGCGGCCACTCTGACACAGCAAGGCGTTGAGACACTGCCCAAAACTAGCCAAAGAGATCTGGTGAAACACTTTAACCTGATAATGGACAAGGATAAAATCACCAGTGGGTTAGCTGGCAAACCAGAACTCAGATTGCAATCGCAGGTTAAGAGCTGGAAGTTGAGCGCACTCTCCTCTGCTGCCTGTCACAGAAACACAAGAAAAGCTGGAAATACAAAGTAAGTCAGTCAGCATCTATAATGAGAAAATAGGTTATGATGTTTCGAATATGTACCCTTCACAAGCTCCAGCTAGTCCAAAACTCTCCTGCCCCACCCGTATCCAATCACCCACCAAGTCCCATTCACCCATCCGTCCTCACTGAATTACATTGGCTCCTGATCCACAAATGTCTCAAATTTAAAATTCTTCTCCTCGTCTTTAATCTCACCATAGCCTCTGCCCTCCCTATCTCTGTAACCTCCTCCAGCCCCTACAACCCTCCTCACCAAACACTCACTTCCTCTGATTCTGGTCCCTTCTACATTCCCCTTCCTTTGCCCCGCCACTGGAGGCTGTGCCTTCAGTCACCTAGGCTTCAGACTCATAGTCCCTCCTAAACCCCTCTGCCTCTCCACCTCCCTCTCCTCGTGTAAGCTCCTCCTTCAAACCCTCCTCTCTGGCCAGGGCCAGGTTTTTTGGTCAGCCCGTCCTAATCTCTGTTGCTTTGGTTTAGCGTCTGTTTTTCTCAGCACTCTGTGAAGAGCCTCGAGACGTTTTCTGCATTAAAGGCGCAATATCATTGCAAGCGGTTGTGCCCCAACTGCACCAACATTCATTAGTGAAACAGTTACAATTTTTTTCATAAAACTAACTGAAACTCCACTGAACATAAAGGATGTTCTAATTATTGTATTTACTGAAAATCTGAAAACAGTGACTGTTGGTGAATAGAACATTTGCCATTCTCCAGTTAGCACCAGGTCAAGTACAGCAAGTCTTAGATTTGGCCCAAAAATTAGTGCCGCTACGCGAGAGTACGCACTGTGTACTCTCGTGTATTCTGTCTCCAATTGCCGGTTTTCTGCATGCACTCGCATGCGCTGAAAACCGGCACTTGGTGAATTCAAAAGGGGGCGGTTCCTAAGTGAACCGCGTGTGCGCTACAGGCTGCGCGCACGCAGTGCACTTAGTGCTTTGGACGCGCAGGTAAGCATGGAAGATTTTAGACATAAAGAAAGGAGGCGTAAGACCCTCTTTTAACAAGGTAAGTACTTAATTAAGTATTATTTTGAATTTTTTTTAACAGGTATATCTTTTTTAGAGACTTTAAAGACAGGTAAGTTTATTTTTATAACTTTTTAAAAGATTTTAAATTTTTTCAAAAATTTTATTTTTTGTTTAAAATGGTTAATTTATTTAACTATACTTATTTTATTAATGTGATGGTTTTTAAAAAAAATTTAATTGAGGTTTAGCTGTTCTTTTGGGGGGGGGGATAGTATTCATAGGCCCAAAAATTTGTGTTGATACGCGAGAGTACGCACTGTGTACTCTCGCGTATTCTGTCTCCAATTGCCGGTTTTCTGCATGCATGCGCTGAAAACCGGCACTTGGTGAATGGAAAAGGGGGCGGTTCCTAGGTGAACCGCGTGCGCGCTACAGGCTGTGCGCACGCAGTGCACTTAGTGGTTTCAACGCGCAGGTAAGTACGGAAGATTTTACACATAAAAAAAGGAGGAGTAAGACCCACTTTTAACAAGGTAAGTAGTGAATTAAGTATTATTTTGAATTTTTTTTTAACAGGTATATCTTTTTTAGAGACTTTAAAGACAGGTAAGTTTATTTTTATAACTTTTTAAAAGATTTTAAATTTTTTCAAAAATTTAATTTTTTATTTAAAATGGTTAATTTATTTAACTATACTTATTTTATTAATGTGATGGGTTTTTAAAAAAATTTAATTGAGGTTTAGCTGTTCTTTTGGGGGGCTATAGTATTCATAGCTTTCACAGCACTTATGTGAAAGTTATGAATGGAAGATGGTGTGCTGCCATTGGCTCTAACTGAGTCACGTGATCCCACAGCTCGCACGAATTAACTGCGCCTGTGGGATACGCAAGCCCAGCACAGCTGCTGTCCAGAACATCAAGTTCGTGCGAGCTCGGACTGAAAAAGCCAACGCGGAGTGAGAGATCGCGGGAAGGCCTTACCCTCGCACGAAGGCTCCCTCACTAATTTTTGGGCCAGAGTGTCCGCACCCTGAGCCGAGGAACGTCCTGTACTGGTCTCAAGACTCCCGCTTCAATACCGTGCTATCGCCAATGATTCTGTATTCAACACTTCAAAAGACTCCCTCTTAAACACACACAGTTCCTGCTTTAATTCCTCCAATATTCATTTTTAAACACTGTGTGTGGCACAATGGATCTTGAAGTCGAATATAAATTAAATATAAAAAGTAAATGTAATCTAAAGTAAGCCACAATTAAATATGCAATTTAAAAAAATCAGTTACAAATAATTGCATTAGACTGGTCATGGTGCCAAGTCACACAACTAACACTGATTTAATTAGATTTATAATGGTTATACAGCAAGCAATGAAAAGGATGGTAAGTCTCGAACCAGTGCTTGGAGCAATAAGGGCAGGTGCAGGTATCTCGCCATCTTTTCCACAGCCCCTCCTTAAGGTCGCACTCATCCTGTTTAGTAGCACTAGATGTGCGGCACATAACACACACCTACCCGCAGTTCCTTCTCTCCCTCGCTGATGCTCCCACACCGGTGGTCCTTGTGTTTCCCGATTAAAGTGCAGAGAGTGCAGACACACACTTGATCATCCTTGCAGTAGATCTTCAGCAGTTCCTGGTGCTCTGTGCACTTCCACCGGGACACGTCTGCAGTGGGATCGACCAGCAGGTGGTTTTTAAACACCGCGCTCTCGGTGTGATGCCGGAGGTGTTCAGGGCACATCGAGGCTTCGCACTTCAAGCAGGTCTTGGCGGCGGGGCGCGGTTTCTCGGTGCAATAGTTACACAGAACAACATCCCGGGAGACCTCCAGAGCCAGGTATCTCTGAACGATATTCGCCAGCTTGAAGTTCCTCTCCAGCCCAGGCCTCTGGCTGTACTCTGCTCTGCATTCCGGACAGCAGTAAGTGGCAGTCGCTGCATCATTCCAGGTCTCTTCAATGCAGGTTCGACAGAAGCTGTGTTTACAGTCGAGTATCACAGGGTCTGTGTAAATCTCCAGACAAATAGCACAGGTTAATTCCTCCCCTAAAGCCTCCTGGGCTAAACCGGTTGCCATGTTCAAGTCGGAGATCTCAAGTGTTCAGCACTATTGCGTTACTGCGATTTGTGCAGAAGACAACAACAGGAGATTAGCAAAACATCTAGTGCCTTTGATCCCTTGTGTATCAGGGTGTGTAACTGCACCTGTCAACAGCACTCCAGGGCTGGTTTACAGAGTCATGGATTTAGTGCATTAATACCCAGGATCAGAGAACAAATGATTCACAAATTTACTAGATATCTGTTTGTGTAATTGTAAAAGCAATGAAATTGTTTGACATTTTATTGACAAAGCAGATCATAGAATCATAGAAATTTACAGCACAGAAGGAGGCCATTTGGCCCATCTTGTCTGTGCCGGCTGACAAAGAGCTATCCAGCCTAATCCCACTCTCCAGCACTTGGTCCATAGCCCTGTAGGTTACGGCACTTCAAGTGCACATCCAAGTACTTTTTAAATGTGATGAGGGTTTTTGCCTCTACCACCCTTTCAGGCAGTGAGTTCCAGACCCCCACCACCCTCTGGGTGAAAACATTTCTCCTCAAATCCCCTCTAAACCTCAGACCAATTACTTTAAATCTGTGCCCCCTGGTTATTGACCCCTCTGCCAAGGGAAATAGGTCCTTCCTATCCACTTTATCTAGGCCCCTCATAATTTTATACAGCTCAATTTTGTCTCCCCTCAGCCTCCTCTGTTCCAAAGAAAACAACCCCAGCCTATCCAATCTTTCCTCATAGCTAAAATTCCCCAGCCCAGGCAACATCCTCATTAATCTCCTCTGCACCCCCTCTAGTGCAATCACATCCTTCCTGTAATGTGGTGACCAGAACTGCACGCAGTATTCTAGCTGCGGCCTAACTAGTGTTTTATACAGTTCAAGCATAACCTCCCTGCTCTTATATTCTATGCCTCAGCTAATAAAGGCAAGTACCCCTTATGCCTTCTTAACCACCTTATCTACTTGGCCTGCTACCTTCAGGGATCTGTGGACATGCACTCCAAGGTCCCTCTGATCATCTGCACTTCTAAGTGTCCTACCATTTATACCGTATTCCCTTGCCTTGTTAGCCCTCCCCAAATGCATTACCTCACACTTCTCCAGATTGAATTCCATTTGCCACTGTTCTGCCCACCTGACCAGTCCATTGATATCTTCCTGCAGTCTGCAGCTTTCTTCTTCATTATCAACCACATGGCCAATTTTTGTATCATCTGCAAACTTCTTAATCATACATCCTACATTCAAGTCCAAATCATTGATATATACCACAAAAAGCAAAGGACCCAGTACTGAGCCCTGCAGAACCCCACTGGAAACAGCCTTCCAGTCACAAAAACACCTTTCAAACCCTTTGTTTCCTGCCTCTGAGCCAATTTTGGATCCAACTTGCCACTTTGCCTTGGATCCCATGGACCAGTCTGCCATGCGGGACCTTATCAAAAGCCTTGCTAAAATCCATATAGACTACATCAAATGCGCTACCCTCATCGACCCTCCTTGTTACCTCCTCAAAAAATTCAATCAAGTTAGTCAGACACGACCTTCCCTTAACAAATCCATGCTGACTGTCCCTGATTAATCCGTGTCTTTCTAAATGAAGATTTATCCTGTCCCTCAGAATTTTTTCCAATAATTTTCCCGCCACCAAGGTTAGGCTGACTGGCCTGTAATTACTCGGTCTATCCCTTTCTCCCTTTTTAAACAATGGTACCACGTTAGCAGTCCTCCAGCACCACACCTGTAGCCAAAGAGGATTGGAAAATGATGGTCAGAGCCTCTGCTATTTCCTCTCTTACTTCTCTTAACAGTCTGGGGTACATTTCATCCAGGCCTGGGGATTTATCCACTTTCAAAGATGCTAAACCCCTTAATACTTCCTCTTTCACTATGTTTATTTCATCAATTATTTCATATATTTAATATATCAAGGTTAATCGATGTCAAATGTAAACACAATAAATGCTGGAAACACTCAGCAAGTCAGGCAGCATCTGTAAAGGAAGAATGTCGCCCTTGGTCAGACCTGGAAGATATTACAGATACACAGAGCGAGAGAAAGGAGGTAGAGCAGATACAAGAGGAAAAGAAAGGGATGTTAGCTGATTGGGTGGAAAACAGGAGATGGTCACCTGACAGAAGTAATGCCAGCGTGAGACCAGGAGGCACAAAGGGAAAAATTAGAGAAATAAAAGACATACGAAACCCAGATTATGTGTGAATAGTTAAAGCAGGTTAGTGAAGTTGGTGAGGGGGAAGCAGGCTCCAGTGGCTCAGGAATCTGGTGGAAGGTAAAGACCAGGGATACAGACCGCCCCACCGACAGTGTATCGATGAGGGAATCTCCATCCCAAGCACCAACCTGCTCCCTCCCTCACCCACTCTGGCAGAGTAGCAATGGGGGAACCACATCCCAAGCACCAAACCGCTCTCTCCCTTCCCTCTTCCAGTGTACAGGGCTACAGAAACCCCAATCCTCTCATGACATGAAGTTTATGATAGATTATGTAATTCTTGCTAATATTTATACTAAACACATATGATGTAGACTTACATATCTCGTATTCTCCTTGAATACTCCTGCTTTTCTCCCTTCCACCTTAATCTCTACCTCTTCTTCCCCTTGCCCTCCACGCCCATACAATTCTCTTGTGTAATTTCCCCCATCCAGCTGTCCATCCCTTGACTCCTTGCTGGTTACTATTTTATAGTTCTTGTCGACTCCAACTCTTAAGCTATACATTTCTTCAGTGAGCTCTCCTAATGCAGTCTGTACGTTGAGCAACAACTCATCCTCAGACATTTCAACCATTATTGAGATGCCCACTCTCCTCCGACTACCCTCCTGTCCTCACTCTACACATCAACTCCCCCATTCATACCCTCTCAGCCTTGCTATCATCTGAGAGCTCGCACCTCTGAAGTTTCAATCACTTCCTCATCTCCCTCCATATCGCCTCATTAAACCCCAGTCCTCTCACCCTCCAACCCTCGATAAACTTATAGAATCATAGAATAGTACAGCACAGAAGGAGGCCATTCGGCCCATCGAATCTGCGCCGGCTCTTTCGTAGAGCAATCCAGTTAGCTCCACTCCCCAGCTCTTTCCCCATATCCTTGCAATCTTTTCTCCTCCAAGTATTTATCCAATTCCCTTTTGAAGGCTACCATTGAATCCGTATCCACCACCCTATCAGGCAGTGCATTCCAAATCCGAACCACTTGTGTAAAAAAGTTTTTCCTCTTGTCGCCTCTGGTTCTTTTGCTAATCACCTTAAATCTGTGCCCTCTCGTTATCGACCCTTCAGCCATTGGAAACAGTTTCTCTTTATTTAGTCTATCTAAACCCTTCATGATTTTAAACACCTCTATCAAATCTCCTCTTAGCCTTCTCTGCTCAAAGGAGAAAATCCCAGCTTCTCCAGTCTATCCACATAATTGTAATCCCTTATCCCTGGAACCATTCTAGTAAATCTCTTCTGTAACCTCTCCAAAGCCTTCATGTCCTTCCTAAACTTCTCCCATTTCCCACAACAACGAAGACATAAACTTCCAAATTCCTGTCCAACAGCTCTCTTGGCTCTGCCTTTAGCACTTCTTTTGCACCAATTTCCCCCCCAGTACAGTTCCCATCTCAACACCCTCAAATCTGAGGGCTGCAGACTGGAGCCACCTAGCTCATAATCAGGTTTCAGTACCTCAAGCAGAGATTACATCGAATTTACAGCACAGAAACAGGCCATTTGGCCCAACAGGTCTATGCTGGTGTTTATGCTCCACACGAGCCTCCTCCCACCCTACTTCATCTAACCCTATCAGGGATACAACCTCTTCCTTTTTGTGGCCAAACAGTCCTATTTGGATGTGGGCATCGCTGACAAGGCCAACATTTATTGCCCATCCCTAATTGCCCTTGAGTGGCTTACTAAGCCATTTCAGAGGGCAGTTAAGAGTCAACCACATTGCTGTGGGTCTGGAGTCACCTATAGGCCTGACCGGGTAAGGATGGCAGATTTCCTGCCCTAAAGGACATTAGTGAACCAGATGGGTTTTTACGACAATCCGGTAGTTTCATGGTCACCATTACTGATACTAGCTTTTCATTCCAGATTTACTTAATTAACTGAATTTAAATTCCCCAGCTGCCGTGGTGGGATTTGAACTCTTGTCTCTGGATCATTAGTCCAGGCCTCTGGATTACTAGCCCAGTGACATTACCACTATGCTACTGTTCCCTATTACTCCAGGATCATCATGCAGGGTAAAAAATAAACCAAGACTCCTCTGACCATCTTACCCTTCCCTCTCCATCCTCACCATTAACACCCAATGTAAAGTATTTATGGACTTTTTCATATGAGATTGGGACTATCAGCTCGGCCACCTCTGCCTTCTCCTCCCCAGTCCCCGACATGACCTCATGTCCCTAACTCCTGCCCCCACCTATCACCAGACTCACTCCTCCATGAAACCTGGTTCTTGCTCTATCAATCCGCTTCTAATCCAACTCTTGTTCACACAACTACTGATCCTTATCCCAGTGTATGCTGACATTGTTAACTAGGCTCCCTTTGCACAGGCAATGTCACCCTCCCCTTCAAAACTGCCATCACTGCGTCCTCAGAAAGCCCACCTTTGACCCCTACATTCTCTCCAACTAGTGCCCCAGTTTGAACCTTCCATTCCTCTGTAAAGTCCTTGACCTCAGCTCCACTCACATAATTCCTTGTTCAAATCCCTTCAGTTCAATTTCCGTGCTGCTCACAGCACCAAGACCCTCTGGCCAGTCATGAATGACATCATTTGTGACTGCACCTGTGACAGATTATCCCTCCTTGATCTCTCCACAGCATTCAACACAACTGACCAATCTGCCCTCTTTCAACACCTCTCCCCTATGGGTGACCTCCACAGGACCACCCTCACTTGGTTCTATGTCCACCTGCCCCACCTAGCCAATATATCTCGAGCAATAGCTTCTCCTCCAAACCCTACAAGGTACCTCAGGACTCCAAGGTTCCAACTATCACCACCTCCTTTATGG
The DNA here is from genome assembly GCA_030390025.1 of Squalus acanthias. Lineage (NCBI taxonomy): Eukaryota > Metazoa > Chordata > Chondrichthyes > Squaliformes > Squalidae > Squalus > Squalus acanthias. The sequence continues at coordinate 42,142,331 of CM059443.1, forward strand.
TGTTGGCCCTCAGAAACATTATCCATAGACATCAGGATCAGCTTCCATATGTATGCTTATGACAGTTCTACATCTAGGCCACCACTCTCAACTTCATGACCACCACTGTGCTGTCAGATTGATTGTCCAAGATCAAGATATAGATGAGCCAGAACTTCCACCAACTGAACAGTGGCAAAACCTAAGCCATCCCGTTTAGCTCTTATCAAAAATGTCATCTTTTTGTCCCAACTTCATTCTCTCCTCAGTTGGTTGCTCAGGCTGATGATGCCAAACTTCAGTGGCCTTTTTGACCTCAAGCTGAGTTTAAAATTCCTTATCTTATCTATCTACTTACTTCCATTGCTACAACATTGCCCACCTCTGACATTACCTCACCTCTACCTCAGCTGAACCTCTTTCCATACTTTCATTACCTCCAGACTCAACTTCGCGAACATCATCCTCACTGGCCTCTTGAGATGCGTCGTACAAAAATCCAACTGGTCCCAAACGTAATCATCTATATCTTGTTCTGCACTAAGTGCTGCTCAACCATTACCCGTGTCCTTGCTGATCTTCACTGGCTCCCTGATACTCAATGTATTGAATGCAAAATCCTTGACCTCATTTACAAATCCCTCCATAGCCTCACCTCACTCAATCTCCAAATCCTTCTCCAGCAGCCCAAGGTCTCCATACTCTATCCCATTCCAAGTTCCTGCTGGCCCATCAACCCCATTTTTGCTGACCTGCATTAGCTCTCAGTCCCCTCAACTCTCAACTTTAAAATTCTGATCCTCACGTTTAAATCCCTCGTCCACACCCTCCTTCTCTGTAACCATCCCCAGCCCCACAACTCCCTCAAACTCCCTGTTCCTCTCACTCTGGCCTCTTGTGCATATCCCCCTCACTTCATACCACCATTTGTGACTGTGTCTTTGCCCTCCTTCAATGCTTTGCCCCTATGGTTGACTGCCACAGGACCTCCCCCTGCTCTGTCTCGCCACCTTCCTCTCCTACTTAAAATCCATCTCTTTGACCATTCATTTGGGACAGGCTTGATGGACAAGAGAGTTTTTTTTGGATGTAATAGTCTTTCGTAGACCTTCACAATGCAACAATACATGTGGTTGATGCTAATTTCCAGTGCACCCCTGGAGTATGAATTTCCAACCAGAACTAAACCTGTAACAGAATTCTCCAGTACTTATTTTCGACCAAAAGCCCCAGCTGCCAATCATCCCTGATCAAAGATACAAATGCATGATTTTCCAGCTTTGATAGATTATTCAACCTGTAAATAAATCTTAGTTTTAGCCTCGCTGCATTGGTCTGACAGGATATTATTTTCCATCTTTCGATATTGAGGGGAACAAGGTGGGTATTTCACATGATCTCCAGTGGGTGATACATCAATTAGAGGCAATGGCCAATGTTGGTCACCTTTTCCCAGACACGGCATGTTGCTGAGCTGTCAAGGGACCGATGTAGCCTCACCCACTTCCTAAACTCACTGCTCCCTCGCTGGCAATAGCAATATATATCTGTATTGTGGCTATCTGTACACGTGCCCCCATCCATTTTGTACCTGTTGATGCACACAAGTCAAGTCCCACCAACTAGTGCTGCCCATTTAAAGAGGAAAATCCAGAAAAAAGAAACACATCTTTGAATCTGCAAAATTACATAGATACATAGATACATAGAAGATAGGAGCAGGAGTAGGCCATCCGGCCCTTCGAGCCTGCTCCGCCATTTAATGAGATCATGGCTGATCCTTCAATTCAGTATCCCGTCCCCGCCTTCTCTCCGTAACCCTTAACCCCTTTTGCCTGTAGAAATATATCTAATTCCCTCTTAAATATATTTAATGAGCTGGCGTACACTGCCCTCTGTGGCAATGAGTTCCACAGGTTCACCACTCTCTGAGTGAAGAAATTCCCCCTCATTTCTGTCCTAAATGGTTTAGCCCTTATCCTTAAATTATGTCCTCTAGTTCTGTTCTCACCCGCCAAGGGAAACATTCCTTCTGCATCTAATCTGTCTAGACCTGTCAGAATTTTATACACTTCTATGAGGTCCCCTCTCAATCTTCTAAACTCCAGTGTGTACATCCCTAAACTACATAGTCTCTCCTCATAGGTCAATCCCGCCATTCCTGGTATCAGCCTGGTGAATCGCCGCTGCACCCCCTCCATGGCAAGAACATCTTTCCTCAGATGAGGCGACCAAAACTGTACACAGTACTCGAGGTGTGGTCTCACCAGTGCCCTGTACAGCTGCAGCAAGGTATCCCTGTTCCTGTATTCCAACCCTTTTGCTATGAAGGCCAGCATACCGTTTGCCTTCTTGACCGCCTGTTGCACCTGCATGCTCGCCTTCAGTGACTGGTGTACAAGAACACCCAGGTCTCTCTGTACTTCCCCCTCTCCCAATTTATTGCCATTTAAATAATAATTTGCCCTCCCGTTCCTGCACCCAAGGTGGATAACTTCGCACTTGTCCACATTATAGTGCATCTGCCATTTATCCGCCCAATCACCCAGTCTGTCCAAATCGCTCTGGAGCTTCCTGGTCTCCTCCTCTGAGCCCACCCCCCCTCCTAGTTTAGTGTCGTCTGCAAATTTGGAAATGCTGCATTCGACTCCCTGATCCAGGTCATTAATATAAATTGTGAACAGCTGGGGACCCAGGACAGATCCCTGTGGTACCCCACTTGTTACTGCCTGCCATTCAGAAAATGAGCCGTTTATTCCAACTCTCTGTTTTCTATCTGACAGCCAGTTCTCTATCCACGTCAATACTTTCCCCTTTATCCCATGAGCTTCAATTTTCCATGCTAATCTTTTATGTGGGACCTTATCGAAGGCCTTTTGGAAGTCCAGGTACACCACATCTACTGGCTCTCCCCCATCTATTTTACCAGTTACTCCCTCAAAAAATTCCAATAGATTAGTCAAGCACGATTTACCCTTTGTAAATCCATGTTGACTCTGTCCTATCCTGTCCCCATTTGCTAAGTGCTCGGCTATTTCATCCTTAATGATGGACTCCAGCATTTTGCCCACAACTGATGTAAGGCTTACAGGTCTGTAATTACCTGCTTTTTCCCTACCCCCCTTTTTGAATAGTGGGGTAACGTTAGCTACCCTCCAATCCATGGGCACTGTTCCCGAGTCTAATGAATTCTGAAAAATCATGCTTAGTGCATCCGCTATCTCTAGGGCCACCTCCTTCAGTACCCTAGGATGCATGTTATCAGGCCCTGGGGATTTGTCCGCCTTCAATCCCTTTAGCTTCCTTAACACCATATCCTTAGAGATATTGATTTGCGTCAGTTCCTCCTTTGCCAATGTCCCTATTTTTCCCGATATCCCAGGGAGGTTTTTTGTGTCTTCCTTCGTAAAGACTGACCCAAAGTATGCATTTAGTTGGTCTGCCATTTCCTTATTTCCCATTATATATTCCCCCGTATCTGACTGCAATGGACCAACTTTGGTTTTCACCAGTCTTTTCCTCTTGATATACTTATAAAAGCTTTTGGAGTTAGTTTTTATATTTTCCGCCAGCTTGCTTTCGTAAGCTATTTTGCCCTTCTTGATTAAGCCCTTTGCCCTCCTTTGCTCTATCTTAAACTGTTCCCAATCTTCCGCTCTGGCGCGTTTTTTGGCTATTTTATACGCCCTATCTTTGGATTTTATGCTGTCTCTAATTTCCCCTGTTATCCACGGTTGAGTCACCTTTTTAGATTTCCTTTTATGCCAGATTGGTATAAACAATTTTTGCAATTTTGTCATTCTATCTTTAAATGCTTGCCATTGTTTATCTACCTCCAGTCCTCCCAGGAACGTTGTCCAATCAGACCTACTCAGTTCCCGTCTAATGGCATCATAATTCCCCTTGTTTAAATTCAGGACCTGAGTCTCTGAGTCAATTTCTTCGCTCTCCATTTCGAGTGAGAAATCGATCATGTTATGATCGCTCTGACCCAAGGGTCCCCGTACAACAAGATTACTAATTAGTCCCTTCTCATTGCACAGTACCCAGTCCAATATAGCCTGTTCCCGAGTTGGTTCCTCGACATATTGATCCAGATAACCATCCCTTAAACACTCAAGGAATTCCTCCTCCTCATTATTTTTACTGATTAGGCTAGTCCAATCTATATGTAAGTTAAAGTCACCTATGATGACAGCTGTGCTCTTATTGCACGCTTCTCTAATTTCCCTCGTGATGCCCTCCCCAACCTCTATTTTACTATTTGGAGGCCTATATACCACTCCTATTAATGTTTTTCGCCCCTCGCTATTTCTTAGCTCCACCCATATAGATTCTGTATTAACTGAGTTAATATCCTTCCTTTCAATTGCATTTATCCCCTCTTTTACCAGCAATGCTACCCCTCCTCCCTTTCTTTTTTGTCGATCCTTCCTAAATACTGAATACCCCTGTATGTTAAGCTCCCAGCCCTGCTCACCCTGCAACCATGTTTCTGTAATCCCAATTAGATCATAATTATTAACCTCTATTTCCACAGCTAATTCATCTACCTTGTTCCTGATGCTTCTCGCATTAAGGTATAAAACCCTCAGGCTTTTTTTATGCTCACATTTTTTATGAATTAGTTTGGCCCTTTGTTTTTTGTTCCTCTCCTTTTTACCATTTATTTCTGTCTGCCTTTCACTTTCCTCTATTTCACTACATGGGTTTCTAGCCCCCTGCCATACTAGTTTAAATGCTCCCGAACTGCTTTATCAAAATTTACCCCGAGAACATCAGTTCCACCTTTGCACAGGTGTAGACCGTCCCTTTTGTATAGGTCACACCTACCACAAAACTGGTCCCAATGCCTCAAAAATTTAAAACCCTCCCTCTTACACCACTGCTCAAGCCACGTATTTAGCCTAACTATCCTGTTCTCTGTACTCTTACTAGCACGTGGCACTGGTAGTAATCCAGAGATTACTACCTTCGAGGTCCTACTTTTTAGCTTGGCTCCTAACTCCCTAAATTCTACTTGTAGGACCTCTTCCCTTTTTTTAGCTACGTCGTTGGTACCAACATGTATCACGACAACTGGCTGTTCCCCCTCCCCCTCCAGAATGTTCTGCACCCGCGCCGAGACATCCTTGACCCTTGCACCAGGGAGGCAAATTACCATCCTGGAGTCTCGGTCGCGACCACAGAAACTCCTATCTATTCCCCTTACAATCGAATCCCCTATTACTATAGCCCTGCCACTCTTTTTCCCTCCCTTCTTTGCAACAGAGCCAGTCATGGTGCCATGAGCCTGGCTGCTGGTGCCTTCCCCCGATGAGTCATCCCCCCCGACAACAGCACCTAAGGCGGTGAACCTGTTGCTGAGGGAGACAACCCCAGGGGATTCCTGCACTACCTTCCTGCCCTTGCTCTGCCTTTTGGTCACCCATGTACTATCTACTCTGGCCTTAACCTGCGGTGTGACCAACTCACTAAATGTGCTATTCACAACCCTCTCAGAATCGTGGATGCTCCAAAGTGAGTCCATCCGCAGCTCAAGGGCCGTCATGCGGTCCCACATGAGCTGCAGCTGGACACACTTCCCGCACACATGGTTGTCAGGGACACAGGAAGCGTCCATGATTTCCCACATGTTACAGGAGGAGCATGACACAGGTCCGAGCTCTACTGCCATGACTTAACCCTTATATTACTTATTAATTTTCTAGTTTTAGTTTATTTATTGACTTTTGTTTTCCCGAAGCTTACTTAGACCAATGTATACTGTACTCCTCTTATTCCTTTTTAAACTAACCAAATCGCACTAGTTTTAGTTGTACTTTCTAGGAAGGTTTGAGGAAAGTACTTACCAGTTAGTCTTACCTCCCTGGTCTTTCGCTGACTTCCCGGTCTTGTGTCCCCTTGGTCCTACGCCGACTTCCCGCTCCTCCCGGTTCCTGCTCTGCTGAAAAGAAACTGAGACCAAAAAATTTGTGACCTCTGTTTTTAGACTGCTAAAAGACTACTAGGTTAGAGGAGGAGGGCGGGTGGGGGTTCCTACTCTGTAGGAACTCGGGTTTAAGCCACCACCCTCCTTAAATGCCGCTCCAACCAGGTCCGCTCCTCCTTCCCCGCTGCCGACCGCTCTGTGGGAGAAAAAGAAAGAAAGGCTCCTCCTCCGCCGCTGTCGACGCTGGTCTGAGGCCTACCTGAGCCTCGGGGCTCCCTTTATCGACTCGCCGCCGCTCCCGCCGCTCCAACCAGGTCCGCTCCTCCTTCCCCGCTGCCGACCGCTCTGTGGGAGAAAAAGAAAGAAAGGCTCCTCCTCCGCCGCTGTCGACGCTGGTCTGAGGCCTACCTGAGCCTCGGGGCTCCCTTTATCGACTCGCCGCCGCTCCCGCCGCTCCAACCAGGTCCGCTCCTCCTTCCCCGCTGCCGACCGCTCTGTGGGAGAAAAAGAAAGAAAGGCTCCTCCTCCGCCGCTGTCGACGCTGGTCTGAGGCCTACCTGAGCCTCGGGGCTCCCTTTATCGACTCGCCGCCGCTCCCGCCGCTCCAACCAGGTCCGCTCCTCCTTCCCCGCTGCCGACCGCTCTGTGGGAGAAAAAGAAAGAAAGGCTCCTCCTCCGCCGCTGTCGACGCTGGTCTGAGGCCTACCTGAGCCTCGGGGCTCCCTTTATCGACTCGCCGCCGCTCCCGCCGCTCCAACCAGGTCCGCTCCTCCTTCCCCGCTGCCGACCGCTCTGTGGGAGAAAAAGAAAGAAAGGCTCCTCCTCCGCCGCTGTCGACGCTGGTCTGAGGCCTACCTGAGCCTCGGGGCTCCCTTTATCGACTCGCCGCCGCTCCCGCCGCTCCAACCAGGTCCGCTCCTCCTTCCCCGCTGCCGACCGCTCTGTGGGAGAAAAAGAAAGAAAGGCTCCTCCTCCGCCGCTGTCGACGCTGGTCTGAGGCCTACCTGAGCCTCGGGGCTCCCTTTATCGACTCGCCGCCGCTCCCGCCGCTCCAACCAGGTCCGCTCCTCCTTCCCCGCTGCCGACCGCTCTGTGGGAGAAAAAGAAAGAAAGGCTCCTCCTCCGCCGCTGTCGACGCTGGTCTGAGGCCTACCTGAGCCTCGGGGCTCCCTTTATCGACTCGCCGCCGCTCCCGCCGCTCCAACCAGGTCCGCTCCTCCTTCCCCGCTGCCGACCGCTCTGTGGGAGAAAAAGAAAGAAAGGCTCCTCCTCCGCCGCTGTCGACGCTGGTCGATTGTTCATCAACACCTTGAAGAACATCCCTCACGGGGGCTCCTCTTAACTCCTTTCTCCCCCTACCCCTCCTCCCGGGCAGCTTAACCTGAGGCTCCATCAGTTGCATGCCACAGACAAAGCAAATCATCGGATGCCACATCCCTTCCCAACAATTATGCATTGGGTGAGAGCCATGGTTTGATAAATAATCTCCCATAGCACTGGCCAAATAGTAGAAACACTTTAATAATCAGGTTAACTAATTCACGAACAGGCACAGAACAGTTAAAAACATCAAGAGTGTAGCCCTGGAAAAAACAGCGTTTTGAAGATTTAATTACCTAAGGAATGAGTTGCGCCTTGGGATCATCTTTCAATTGTGCCCGTCGGTCAGAGCCGAGTGGAAAATATCACATTTTGTGCTGGTGACGAGAGAATCAATACCAGACCTCAACAAGTACAAATAGTTCTAATGGAATGACCTTTCACTTTATTTGGAGCTCGCGGCTCTGCTAGCTCAGAACACTTTCTACATCCCAGTTGCGCCTTGGGATCATCTTTCAACTTCTGGAGGGTCAGCTATGTCCGAGAGGTAGAAACCCATATTGACAATTCCACAGAGGAGTTTGTTTGCTGATATGAAGCACACACACTCCTTTCTGCAGGATACGGCCCTACTTAAGGCCAAAGCACTTAGGCACATACTGGTGATAGGAAAGGTTTAGGGACCAAATGGACGTTGGATTTAACTGTGGAGTTCAATTGGCTAAAAACTCAGCCTAGAGTACTGGTAATCTTCCTCCTGATTGTCCAACTAGGACCACCCTAGCAGGTTGCAAAGTGGCATGGATGATTATCTGAGTGGAAAGTACCCCAGGTGCCCCTCCCCTCCCCTCCCCCCTGAGAAGTCTAAACCCGCCCCCTGGTCCTACCAATGAGCCAGGCTACGCGACCAATCATCAGTAGTGTCTCGAAGACCTGCCTGGCTCACTTATTGAATCTTCACAAAGGATTGACTTGGTTCCAATCTCCAAGAGATCGATTGCAAGGAGACCCCTTGGCAATCCCCTCCTTCAAGAAGAATAGTCATTGGACAACTGACAAGTACAGTTTGAGCTTTTGCAGGAACTTCTCCTGAACGGAAGCGTGATAAGTACATGAGGGAGAAAGGATTGGAGGATATGCTGTACAGATGAAACACCAGCATGGATCAGTTGGGCCGAATGGCCTGTTTCTGTGCTGTACATTCTATGACCACAGTATGGGCACATACCGTATCCCATGAACAGCACCTTTTCCCAGACAAGGTTGGCTGAACATAACCCGACTTCCACTGCAAGTAGGTCCTGGTCAATGTTCAGATCCACAGTGAGGGCTCTGTTTGGAACCAGGTCGTTCAACTACTTGGTAACCACGACAGACATTGATCATTCCACATTTCCAAAAGAGTAAGGAACATAAGAAATAGGAGCAGGAGTAGGCCATTCGGCCCCTCGAGCCTGCTCCGCCGTTCAATAAGATCATGGCTGATCTGATCTTGGCCTCAACGCCACTTTCCCGCCCTCTCCCCATAACCCTCGACTCCCCTGTAGCTCAAATATCTGTCTATCTCCGCCTTGAATATATTCAATGACTCCGCCTCCACAGCTCTCTGGGGTAGAGAATTCCAGAGATTCACGACCCTCAAAGAAGAAATTCCTCCTCATCTCCATTTTAAATGGGCAACCCCTTATCCTGAAATTGTGCCCCCTAGTTCTAGATTCCCCCACAAGGGGAAACATCCTCCCTGCATCTACCCTGTCAAGCTTCCTCAGAATCTTAAATGTTTTAATAAGATCACCTCTCATTCTTCTAAACTCCAATGAGTATAGGCCCAACCTGCTCAACCTTTCCTCCTAAGACAACCCCTTCATCTCAGGAATCAACCTAGTGAACCTTCTCTGAACTGCCTCCAATGCAAGTATATCCCTCCTTAAATAAGGAGACCAAAACTGTACGCAGTAATCCAGGTGTGGTCTCACCAGCGCCCTGTACAGTTGTAGCAAGACTTCCCTACTTTTATACTCCATCCCCCTTGCAATAGAGGCCAACATTCCATTTGCCTTCCTAATTACTTGCTGTACCTGCATGCTAACTTTTTGTGTTTCATGTACGAGGACCCCCAGATCCCTCTGTACCACAGCATTATGTAGTCTCTCTCCATTTAAATAATAATTTGCTTTTTTATTTTTCCTACCAAAGTGGATAACCTCACATTTTCCCACATTATACTCCATCTGCCAAATTTTTGCCCACTCACTTAATCTATCTATATCCCTTTGCAGACTCTGTGTCCTCTTCACAACTTGCTTTCCCACCTATCTTTGTATCATCAGCAAATTTGACTACAGTACACACTTCATCCAAGTCATTAATATAGATTGTAAATAGTTGAGGCTACAGCACTGATCCCTGTGGCACCCCACTAGTTACAGTTTGCCAACCAGAAAATGACCCATTTATCCCGACTCTTTGTTTTCTGTTAGTTAGCCAATCCTCTATCCATGCTAATATATTACCCCAACCCCGTGAGCTCTTCTTGTGCAGTAACCTTTTATGTGGCACCCTATCGAATGCCTTCTGGAAATCCAAATACACGACATCTACTGGTTTCCCTTTATCCACCCTGCTCGTTACATCCTCAAAGAACTCTAGTAAATTTGTCAAACATGATTTCCCTTTCATAAAACCATGTTGACTCTGCTTGATTGTATTATGATTTTCTAAATGTCCTGCTACTACTTCCTTAATAATGGATTCCAGCATTTTCCCAATGACAGATATTAGGCTAACTGGCCTATAGTTTCCTGCTTTTTGCCTCCCTCCTTTCCAATCCGCTGGGACCTCTCCAGAATCCAGGGAGTTTTGGTAGATTACAACCAATGCATCCACTATCTCTGCAGCCACTTCTTTTAAGACCCTAGGATGCAGACCATCAGGTCCAGGGGACTTGTCAGCCTTTAGTTCCATTAGTTTGCCTAGTACTTTTTCTCTAGTGATAGTCGTTGTTTTAAGTTCCTCCTCCCGTACAGCCCCTTGATTATCAATTATTATTGGGATGCTTTTAGTGTCTTCTACTGTGAAGACCGATACAAAATATTTGTTCAAAGTCTCTGCCATTTCCGTTTCCCATTATTAATTCCCAGTCCCATCCTCTAAGGGACCAACGTTTACTTTTGCTACTCTCTTCCCTTTATATGCCTGTAGAAGCTCTTACTGTCTGTTTATATTTTTTGCTAGTTTACTCTCATAAACTATCTTCTCCCTCTTTATTATTTTTTTAGTCATCCTTGGCTGGTTTAAAAAATTTCCCAATCCTCTGGCCTACCACTAATCTTCACAACATTGTATGCCTTTTCTTTCAATTTGATACCATCCTTAACTTCCTTAGTTAGCCACGGATGATGTCATCCTTCTCGTAGAGTCTTTCTTTCTCACTGGAATAAACCTTTGCTGAGACTTATGAAATATCTCCTTAAATGTCTGCCACTGCTGATCTACCGTCTTACCCTTTAATCTATTTTCCCAGTCTACTTTAGCCAACTCTGTCTTCATACCTTTGTAATTGCCTTTATTTAAGTTTAGGACACTAGTTTCAGACCCAAGTTTCTCACCCTCAAACTGAATTTGAAATTCTATCATGCTATGATCACTCTTCCCTAGAGGATCCTTTACTATGAGATCATTAATTAATCCTGTCGCATTACACATTACCAGATCTAAAATAGCCTTCTCCCTGGTTGGTTCCACAACATATTGTTCTAAGAAACCTATCCCGAATACACTCTATGAACTCGTCCTCAAGGCTACTCTTGCCAATTTGATTTGTCCAATCTATATGAAGATTAAAATCGCCCATGATTATTGCAGTACCTTTCTTACAAGGCCCTATTATTTCTTGATTTATACTCTGCCCCACAGTGTAGCTACTGTTAGGGGGCCTATAGACTACTCCCACCAGTGACTTCTTTCCCTTACTATTTATCTCCACCCAAACTGATTCGACATCTTGATCTTCTGAGCCAATATCATTTCTCACCACTGCACTGATCTCACCCTTTATTAACAGCTACCCCACCTCCTTTTCCTTTCTGCCTATCCTTCCGAAATGTCAAATACCCTGAATATTCAGTTCCCAGCCTTGGTCACCTTGCAATCACGACTCTGTAATGGCTATCAGATCATACCCATTTATTTCTATTTGTGCCGTCAACTCATCTATCTCGTTACGAATGCTGCGTGCATTCAGATAAATAGCTTTTATTTTTTTCCTTTATACCATTTTTACGTACTCAAACTACTTGCTGGTGCATGTTTATGCTTGTACGCTGTCTCCTCCTGTCACACTCTGGTTATCATTACCCCCATCGCTACCCTGCACTATTGCCTTCTCCTTGACTTTCTAAATTCCCCTTCACCTGAACCCTCCCCCCCCACTATTTAGTTTAAAGCCCTATCTACAGCCCTAGTTATTCGATTCGCCAGGACACTGGTCCCAGCCTGGTTCAAGTGAAGCCCGTCCCAACGGAACAGCTCCCTCTTTCCCCAGTACTGGTGCCAGTGCCCATGAATCGAAACCCATTTCTCCCACACCAATCTTTGAGCCACGCATTCATCTCTCTGATCTTATTGACCCAATTTGCTCCTGGCTCAGGTAGTAATCCAGAGATTATTACCTTTGTGGTTCTGCTTTTTAATTTGGCCCCTAGCTGCTCATACTCCCTCAGCAGAGCCTCTTTCTTAGTCTTACCTATGTCGTTGGTACCTACATGGACCACGACAACTGGATCTTTCCCCTCCCACTCCAAGTTCCTCTCCAGCCCCGAGGAGATGTCCTTTACCCTGGCACCTTCGGCAGCCTTCGGGACTTATGCTCTCGGCTGCAGAGAACAGTATCTATCCCCCTAACTATACTGTCCCCTACCACTGCTACATTCCTTTTTACTCCCCCAACTTGAATAGGCCCCTGTACCACGGTGCTGTGGTCAGTTTGCTCATCCTCCCTGCAGTCCCTGCTCTTGTCCACACAGGCTGCAAGAACCTCGTACCTGTTGGACAAGTGCAAGGGCTGAGGCTCCTCCTAACTCCTGGATCCCCATACCTGCATGCAGTAACCAAAATTAATATCATACTTTAGGTTAATGTTAGAATATGTATAACGTCAATGTACAGGGTGGAGGTGGCAAATTAATCCATGCCCTGAGTTAAACGGTAGACATTAGACAAGACTAAGATGGTGGGAAATTAAACTGCAGAGTCAGCTGCAGAGTATGACTCGTGGGAAAATTAAGGAGGGTACCTACTCAGCAAGGCAGGATAACACGCATACAAGATAACATACATAAGGATTGAGTGACGATGTGGCCTGAGGTGGCCTTCGCTTGTTTGTGAGGCTACAACATGGCTGGCCAGAAGACAAAATGGCTTACATCGAAGTCAAGTTGAACTAATTATACTATGCTTGCTTTGCAGAAGTACATGAGCAGGTCACAAGGTCAGAATCTGTGCTTTGAAGAGATTGTGACTCTCAGACTACACGAATAGATAAGAAAGAAGGCCACGATGATAGAGGGGTTGGGATGTCAATTAAGCAAAAACATGGTTGACTGCAGAATGTGGGAAGAAAGCGTAAAAATGTCACGCGGTAGAAGTAATGGATATAATGGAATACTAGACACCATGATGGATAAATTTGTACCCGCCCCTAGGGCAGGATGAGACTGATAAGATTATGTATAAAAATGTAATTTACTAAGCTGTCGTTGGAGTCGGATCCAAGAGCGGTCTTGGTAGGTTCTCCCCAGGCCTGTGAATAAAGACCGTTTTGAACCATCACTCGAAGTCTGTCATCTGTACTGAAGCTAAGCGTTGACCTTGTACATCACTTGGTCCGCTGATTGCTTACATCAATTGGCGTAGTCGGCAAAATCACAGACTCTGACCAGTCCACGGAACGTCGAGCTAAGAAGGGTGAGTATGTTTTAAATTACCACCCATAAATTAGAAAGCTCAGAACGTACTGTGAAATCTGGTAAGGCTGTGATTAAAAGGACCAAAATTTAAAAAAAGACAGACTCGAGGAAGTGGTGCGGTCTGATGAGCCGGGAAGGCGGCAAATCCTCCAAGTAAAATTGGATCCTTGAGAGTCACGGGGTGATCGACACGGACAAGGGTGGTGAAATATCTCAAACACCTAGCCTGAGCCCGAATTAAGAGGACGTAGTCCCACGTGACAGCGAGGATCAAGTAGGTGTAGGGAACTAATAACACCACAGAATCATGACCCCGTGACGAGTGAGTGTGTGCAACTAAGTGTGTGTGGGTGAATGATAAAGTAACATAAGAACCACTGAGAAGTAAGTCGGAAGTTCTATAGTATGCCTAAAAAGGATGTAGAAATAAAGGAGGAGGGACCGTCCCCTTGGGGAGATCCCGACTCCGTCACTCGCTATTTAGCAGACAAAAATCAGAAACTCATTGAAACTATGAAAAAGGGTGGGATCCCGAGGGCAGCGGAGAGAGCCAAAGGGCTTGGTGGAGGGGACAAACCAAAGATAAAGAAGGAAAAAGATCTCATTTGCAGGCTAACCAATCTGAAAACTCAGCAAAGGAAGAAAAAAAAAGGGATTTGGAAAGCCAGGAAAAGCTGCTGAGACACCGATGTAAAAAGGAAAAAAGAGAGAAATTTAAAGTTTTACCGACATGAAAGTTATTAATGTCTGTGCCGAGACAAATAAAACACAAGATTTGCTGAGTGAAAGGAATGCTGGGATCTCAGTTTGTGTGAAAGTGTGTGTTAAAAGTATGAAAGTTTTCCTGACTGAATGTTTAAGGAATTACAGTATTTCTTTTGTCTGAAAGTCTGTCTTTAAAAAGTGTCTGTCATTTTTGTTTTAGCTCCACCCACTCTTTTGTACAGAGAGCGAAAAGCTGTTTAACCCTTTGAAGACTTGTCTTGAATGATAGTCAAGCGTGTGTTGTTTTAAGTTTTTAAATTGTTTTGCAAAAGGTAAGCTTCAGCCTTGAAGTCACAGTTGCCAACACGTGCCTGGAAGAAAATTAATTTGAATATTTACAAGGCATGGGTAATTGTTTCTTTGTTAATATGGTTTCTTTCTTTTCCAAGTGATACTTGTTAGTTTAAAAAAAATTGATCTGGATTGAATTGGCTTTATTGAGGTTAATTAACCTATTAAAACCAGACTTTTATTGTGGCCACGGTGAAATTCTGGTTGGTGTAAATTTGTGTAGACCACATCGATTAAGATTGTGCACCCAGAATTGAAACAAAACTTCAAACTACAATTTAAGTTAAGCTGGTGTGTAAAAACTGAAGAAAAACAAAAAGTTTGTTTAACAAAAGATTAAGTTTCAGTCTAAGATTTAACCTTGGAGTGGCAGCTGCTATGGTGAAATCCTCCAAAGCAATTTGTTTAAATGTGAAAAACTAATTTTTCTCCAGTTGTAAGCAACAACTTTAGTATTGCTGAATGAAATTTAAAGATATTGGACATTATTAAATTTAAGTGTCTTAATTTTAAGTTAATATTTCCCCACAGTGACGGAAGGAAAATTAAGATTTGATAAATTAACCCTTGGGCTCTTAAACAGAACTATATCAGATAGCCGGAAAGCAAAGTGGGAAGCAATCCTCCTACCAAGAGATAGATCAGTATTAATACAAAAACATACTGGAATAAACCCAGCATCTGGAATATTAACAGAAGGGGATGAGCATAGTTGCCAAGTAAAAATAGAGGAAGAAGTAAGTAGTGGGGTAAAAGAGAACCCCCTCGAGAACCCGGATGAAGTATTATATGTGGATGGATCAAGAAAATACATAAATGGGAAACCTAGAACAGGATGGGCCGTGGTAAATGAGGGGGAAACCTTAATGACTGGAGCACTACAGGGGGATAAATCAGCACAGGTGGCTGAATTGGTGGCCCCGATCAAAGCATTAGAATCAGCAAAGAACAAAAAGTGAACATATACACAGACAGTTGATACGCATTTGGGGTGGTTCATGATTATATGGCTTCGTGGGCTCAAAGGGAATATGTAACCTCAACCGGAGAGGTAGTAAAACATGAAAAATAGAAAGGCTAGTGAAGGCAGCGCAGGCACCCCTGGAGGCAGCCATAACAAAAGTTAAAGCCCATACTAAGATAGGGGAAGGCTCAAGGGAACCTCGAGATCTGCCCCTGCTAGGAAACCGATACGCTGACACAGCAGCAAAAAGGGCCGCAGAGGACCTAAGGCCAGAACCAGCCTTTAGGACCAAAGTAAACATGGTAATGGTCACTAGCGGAATAAAGGAGGTAAACGTAGCTGAGGTCCAACAGGACGTAAGCACAGAGGAAAAAGAAAGATGGAAGCAGGCGGGGGCACAAAAGCAGGATGAGATATGGAAATGGGGACCACGGAATCAGGTAGTAGCACCCGAGTGCTGCAGGCAACAACTGCTGACACTATATCACGGGATAACCCACACTGGAAGGAGTAACATGCTACACCTACTATCCCAATACTGGTTGTGGCCCGGAATGGGAAGGGATGTGGCAAAGCATTGCCAGAAATGTATAATATGTGCTAGAAATAATGTGGGACGAGGCTGTAAGGTAAGGATGGGAAACCAACCGAGACCACGGGCCCTGGGAAAACTTACAAATCGACTTTACCGGACCACTAGCCCAGGACAGGGGAAAGAAGTACTGCCTGGTAATAATTGACCAATTTACCAGATGGGTGGAAGCCTTTGCCACCCGAGACTGCTCAGCAAGGAGAGTAGCACAAATACTGGCCAGTGAAGTAATACCCAGATGGGGAGTCCCACTCCAAATTGACTGATAATGGTACGCATTTTACTGGGAAAATAATGAAGAAAACTTGTAAGTTGCTAGGGATAACCCAGAAGTATCACATCCCGTACCACCCGCAGAGTTCCGGGATGGTGGAAAGAATGAATAGAACCTTAAAAACCACCCTGGCAAAGGCAATACAGGAAACCGGAAAAGGGTGGTCAGAATTACCCCCCAGTATACTAATGAGATTAAGAGCAACCCCGGGACGAGTAACCGGACTAACACCCTATGAATTAATGACAGGCAGAGCAATGAGGCTACCAGAAGACCTAGTAGGCGGTAAACAAGGTCGAAACAGAACCAGAAACGCAGATAGACATAGCTGCTATTACTGCCCTGCCAGAGAATATAGACATATCCAAATTACATAAGGACGTATCCCAGGAGGAGAAGCAGCTATGGGAACGAAGAGGTGCAAGAGAAAGGGCGGGGGGAATATGGAGAAAAGAGCAGCAAATATGTACATCAAGCTGTATACAACAAGAATTAATGGGATTATACCATGGTAGACAACACACAGGTATATCCAATATGTTAAACAACCTCCAGCGATGCTGGTGGTGGCCCGGAATGGTCCAAGCTGTGGGCAGATTCTGTAAGCACTGCCACATATGTGCGCAGTATAACATAGGGAAACCCGTCAAGGTAAAGTGGGGACATCAGCCGAGACCAAGAGGCCCATGGGAGAAGTTGCAGATAGACTTTACTGGACCCTTACCAAAATCAAAGGGAAAGACTTATTGTTTGGTAATAATAGATCAATTTACTAGATGGGTTGAAGCATATGCCACTAGAGATTGTACAGCTACAACAGTGGCACAAATAATGGCAGAGGAAGTAGTACCACGATGGGGAGTCCCGGTACAAATTGATTCAGACCAGGGAACGCATTTTACGGGGAAAGGTCATAAAAGAGACATGTGCCTTATTAGGTATCAGACAGAGGTTCCACATACCATACCACCCTCAGAGTTCAGGGATGGTAGAAAGAATGAACCGGACGTTGAAATTATCCTTAGCTAAGGCAATAGACGACACAGGGAAAGGATGGGCAGAATTACTCCAAGTATACTAATGAGACTTAGGGCAACTCCGAATAAAACTACGGGGCTGACACCATTTGAACTGACGAGCAATGACACTGCCAGAAGGGGTCGTTACCGGGGGAGAGGATGTAGGGCCCCTGGAAGACAGAATCAGGAGATTTATTAAACAATTGTGTACGCAATTGCACGCTCTCAGACATGAGGCCAAAGACCAGCAGATCATACGGGATCTAGAACAGGATACACGGGACGATCAGGAGGTCCCAACAATAGGTAGCAAAGTGATGGCAAAAATACTATCAGCCAAACCAGGGCTAGCACCCAGATGGTCAGGACCTTACGAAGTATTAATGAACAGTGACACATGTGCTTGTATAGATGAGTCCGGAACGGGTAAAGGAAGGTGGAAACACTGGACTCAGTTAAAGGTATATAACAAGACTAATGAGTAGACCAGAGATAGCGCCTTTTGACGAGAGTGAGGAGTATGCTCGAAAGTATGAAGAGTGGAAGGAGGATGCTATACATTAGTAATACTAGGGCTGTGTGTGATGTTAATATTATATGTTGTGATATGTATCTTCAAGTATATCTGGAAACAGCCACAGACCAAGAAACGAACAATTTGTACAACATCTTGAACTGATAGAACAAATAAGAATAGAATAATCCTAATCGGCTGGTGACAACTGGCTCCTTTGTCTATTTTTACAGGAACGATAAACTCGTAAGATGATGAAGTGGAGCATCGTTTGCGCCCTCATCGGGATTTTATGGCTAAGTATAAGCGCTGAGTCTAGTGGGAGGCGCAAGCAACTTGGGATTTTATGGTTAAGTATACGCCCTGAGTCTGTTGGGAATAAAGAGGGAGGGAGGCGCTGTCCAGCAGGATTTTCAGTATGTAGTAATGAAATCTGTACATACAATGAGAGTGATAGGAGGACCAGATACGGGGACGAGGATACGGGCTACCACCGGAGTGTGTGGTTAAGATGATCCCCGGATAATGGGGCGCGTGTTTAAACGGCACCTTCTGTATGAAATACATAACAAGTACAACAACGACGATGCCCTCCCCGATAACTACAACTACCATCCCGCCACCTCTCATCCACAACCCCACTAACTTGCCCGTCAATGGAAAAAGGAGCTAGAGGGGGTTTAATAATAAGAAAAACACAACGAGGTGTATTTTAGTGTGACACAGAGTTATTAAACTTGCTATCGATATAAGTACTTTTACTATGCCTGCGATGTGTAACAATCGTACAAGACAATTATGGGACTCCCTGTGGGTAAAACAATTAGAGGGCCCACAGGGAAAATCTAGCTTACAAAAACGTAAGAAACGGGGAATATTGGAAATGGTCGGAGCAGGGTATGCGGCCGGGTTAGCAAGAGTTAATAGTTTGGACATAGAAGGAGTAAATGAAGGAGTAGAAGAACTACAAGCAAAAATAGAGAAGTTACTGAAACAAGCCACTGGAAATAGCCAGCAAATGGCACTGGCGGGAAAACAAACGACAACACAATTGTTAGGGGTGGAAGAGATAGTAGCCCCCCATGCAGACAGAGAATGAAAACCCTAGCCAAACGAGTGAAGAAGGAGGAAGAAAAAGAAGAACTGTTGCTAACCACTAACAAACAAGGGGTAGGGCGTGAGAAGAATTATTATGAAAACTGTGTTTAGGATTGTGGAAATATGAATACTAGACACCCTGGGCTGGTACCACCAGGGCGACGGGAACTCATAACAAACAATCTTAAACTGTAGTATATTGGCCATATTGGGTCAAGGTGACCAATGGGCCAAAAGGGGGGATTGCAGTAACTAAAATTAATATCATACTTTAGGTTAATGTTAGAATATGTATAACGTAGCATCAATGTACAGGGTGGAGGTGGCAAATTAATCCATGCCCTGAGTTAAACGGTAGACATTAGACAAGACTAAGATGGTGGGAAATTAAACTGCAGAGTCAGCTGCAGAGTATGACTGGTGGGAAAATTAGGAAGGATACCTACTCAGCAAGGCAGGATAACACGCATACAAGATAACATACATAAGGATTGAGTGACGATGTGGCCTGAGGTGGCCTTCGCTTGTTTGTGAAGCTACAACATGGCTGGCCAGAAGACAAAATGGCTTACATCGAAGTCAAGTTGAACTAATTATACTATACTTGCTTTGCAGAAGTACATGAGCAGGTCACAAGGTCAGAATCTGTGCTTTGAAGAGATTGTGACTCTCAGACTACACGAACAGATAAGAAAGAAGGCCACGATGATAGAGGGGTTGGGATAAGTCAATTAAGCAAAAACATGGTTGACTGCAGAATGTGGGAAGAAAGCGTAAAAATGTCACGCGGTAAAAGTAATGGATATAATGGAATACCAGACACCATGATGGATAAATTTGTACCCGCCCCTAGAGCAGGATGAGACTGATATGATTATGTATAAAAATGTAATTTACGAAGCTGTGTTTGGAGTCGGATCCAAGAGCGGTCTTGGAAGGTTCTCCCCAGGCCTGTGAATAAAGACCGTTTTGAACCATCACTCGAAGTCTGTCATCTGTACTGAAGCTAAGTGTCGACCTTGTACATCACTTGGTCCGCTGATTGCTTACATCACTGCATCACTTGCAGTCACATCCTCCTGTCCTTGACCACAGACCAGATTTGAAGTACTTAACCTAAGGGGTGTGACTGCCTCCTGGAACAAAGGCCCAAAAATTCGGCCCTTCCCGGGTGAGTACACACTGTGTACTCACCCGTATTGCTTCCCGAAGTGCCGGTTTCTTGCATGCACTGCGCATGCGTGGGAAACCGGAACTTCCGGTATGGTGAAGGGGGCGCGCTAGACGCTGCGCGCACGCAGCACACTTAGATTTTTTTTCAGGTTTCTACGTGAGGTTAAGTATGGAAGATACTACGCTAATGAAAAGGAAGCGCAACACACGTTTTGAACAAGGTAAGTGGTTAATTAAGTATAATTTTAAATTTTTTTCAACAGGTTTATCTTTTTTAGATACTTTAAAGAAAGGTAAGTTTATTTTTATAACTTAAAAAGTATTTTAATTTTTTCAAAAATTTAAATTTTTGTTTAAAGTGGTTAATTTATTTAACTATAGTTATTTTATAAATGTGATGGTTTTTTAAAAATTTATTTTAAGTTTAGCTGTTCTTTTGGGGCCGATTTCAATTCACAGATTTGACAGGTCTCCTGTCAAATCTATGAATGAAAGATGGTCTGCTGCCATTGGCTCTCCATGGCCCACGTGATCCCAGGGGTCGCATCGCACTAACTGCGCCCCTGGAACACGCAAGCACTGCGCGCCGGCAGTTGGGAGAGGCCCAGGACCCGAAGTTCCCGTGGGCCCAAAACACAACGGCAGGCGCGGGAGGTAAGAGCGCGCGTGATCCTTACCCCCGCGGCAAGCTGGACACGCGAATTTCTGGGCCAAAGTATCCAGATAACTTTCTCCCTCCCTGATGTATCGCAGTGTCTGAAGCTCGGACTCCAGCTCATCAACTCTGAGCCGAAGTTCCTCAAGCTGCCAACACTTACTGCAGATGTGGTCGCTGTGAATCACACTGGCGTCCACCACTCCCACATGCTACACCTGCAAAACATCGCCTGCCCTGCCATCTCTATTGTATTTTATTTAACTAATTAGGTTTTCAAGGTTTGGAATATCACTCAATTGTCTATATATAGTTTATAATCTATAATCACGGCTCTTAATTTAAGCCAATGCCCAAGTTTAGAGAAAGAGTAATACTCACAGAATCTCCCGCCCTGTTTACTAACAGAATCTCCCGCCCTGTTTACTCACAGAATCTCCCGCTCTGTCTACGCACAGAATCTCCCGCTCTGTCTACGCACAGAATCTCCCGCTCTGTCTACTCACAGAATCTCCCGCCCTGTTTACTCACAGAATCTCCCGCTCTGTCTACTCACAGAATCTCCCGCGCTGTTTACTCACAGAATCTCCCGCTCTGTTTACTCACAGAATCTCCCGCCCTGCTTACTCACAGAATCTCCCGCCCTGTTAACTCACAGAATCTCCCACCCTGTTTACTAACAGAATCTCCCGCTTGTAAGGGATTCTCTCCTGACCCTGCGTGTCTCGTAGCCTGTGAGATTCACGCGGCTCTGTGCAGCCTGTATGTCAGTGCGGGTCTAGGCCTGGTCTCCAGCCAGTCTGGGAACACTAGACACACCTGTGAGTGGTTCG
This sequence comes from Squalus acanthias, assembly GCA_030390025.1. NCBI lineage: Eukaryota > Metazoa > Chordata > Chondrichthyes > Squaliformes > Squalidae > Squalus > Squalus acanthias. Next base: position 42,163,706 of record CM059443.1, read on the forward strand.
AATCACTCTCCCTTACGGTTCTAGACACTGGACTTAGATGCGAGAGCAGTAATGGAGATAAAACTCATGTAGACTTGGTTTGAACGGTACGAAATGGAAAATCTTTATTGCATGATACTTAAAATTATGAAATACATGTCACACGCACAGATTAATGACAGTACAATCTTACAAACGGTTATAATCACTCTTAGGGAAACGAGGAACGAACGGCACAACGTAAATAGGGCACACATTACAAATATCCTTAACCTTTACACCCTCCCCTATCAATATCTATCCTAAACTAGCTTCGTAGGGTCTCGAGACTCATGCTCACCACTCGTAATAACTCGGAGAAATCCCGAATAGCTGATCGGATGTTTTTCACCGCAGCACCCACGTGTTGGTCAGGGGATCTCCTGGTCCCACTTGTTTACTGCTTCTGCTGCTCGGTCAGTCGGCTGGACCGTCCGCTGTGGTGAAGACCTCTGTTGGTGGGCTTCAAAGTTTAATCGTGGAGCACCGTTGTCAATATCACTGATACGATGTGTTTACACAGTCCAGTTATCATTGATGCAATATGTCTTGTTAAAGAAGAAAACTTCCTGTCGAGAAGACTTGGCTGATCGACCTACAGGCGCGGTCGGGATTTACTGACCGTGGCGATGGATAAGGTCTTCTTCTCTTCTCCTCTCATCTCATCTCATCTCATCTCGGGCCTTTGGTTCCGCTGCCAGTTACCAACATAGGTCTTCTTTACGCGACACGAGGTAGATCCGAACGGATCAGAAAGTTCAACAGTCTTTTACACAGGAGCAGCCACGAGGTTACGAATCGACCGGATAAAACACAGGAGCAGCCACGATGATAACAGCAGCAAGCGGCAAGAGTCAAGAGCAAGAGCACGAGGCAAGAGAGCGAATGGACGGTTTGGGGCCTGCAATTATAGTGCGAAAATCTTCCGTTTCCCGCCCAACTATAATGTCCATTCTTTTGTTTAAGGTTTGGCGCCCAAATGTCTTGTATGGGTGATCTCCGTCCTTAATGGGTTTCGGGGCTACTCATGAATGTTTGAGTACCTGTTAATACTTCTCCCATTGTTAAATCGGTCGGTGTTCCCCTGGAGGGGTTTGGGGCTTCCAAGTGTCCTGTATAACTACCTGCTAACGGCTCTCTCATCGTAGAGCCGTTGGGAGTTTACATATTAATATCCTTTGGATGGGCCCTTGATGGCTTTCCTTTGTACCTGGGAGACCGATTCCAGTATCGATGTTTATACTGTAAACCCATAATGTCTCGTGTATTATCTTCACTGTGCTGAATCGTTATCGATCTTGCAAAAAATGTTTAATGGAACGCCATCTTGTCTGCCTGCTGAAAAGTCTAGAATGTTCTGTCACGCGGTGCGGCGGCCATTTTACAGGCTGCTTGTGTCCAATTTAAACCTGACAGCATTCTGCTGAAATAAAAAGCTGTTTGACCGAAACTTTGTGTTTTCTCCTCATTAATCAAATCGTGATAATTGCGAATTCTACAGTCCCTCCTGTTGATGCGAATAACTCCGCTTATCGTATCAAAAACTCTCAGTGGTGAGCAATCTTATCTCGATTTCACTCCGAATCCAGTAAATTAATCCCATAATTTTTAACTTAACTAGGGTCTCTGTGTCGTCCTCATTTCCCAAGAAAATCACATTTTAAATCACCGTAGGCATCATTTGCCCTTACACTTACACCACTTGTTTTCCTTTCCGGCGTAACCAGGCCGATACCTCACGCATCACCTGTATATCTGTCTTTTATTCAGGGAAAGGAAAAACAAAACCCAAAAACCAAACAATCAACACCATCACCAAAATAAACAAATCCCAACTCTTAAACATGTCGAGTTTCCAACGTATTTACAATGAGTACAAACTTCCGCGGCGCACGTGGCGAGCGGGAGTGACGCCATTTTCCCATTACACGGCGCTCTCATCGTGCACGCGCACGTAACGTTCTCGCCACTCTCCCGTGTTCTCATGCTTGGTGAGGCGCTTGTCTCTTTTACAATGTATGAACAATAGGTACACTACAATAAACACTTGACAGACGACTAAAATGTGGGAGGCTATTCTGACCCATGAAGGCACTTCAATATTGGTGAACAGATTCCACCACGGTGGAACCACTATGTCCAAAATGTCTGTACCTATCTCGACGGTTTTCTGTTCTAACGTATAGAAATGCTTCTGTGATACCGCGACGGCTTTCAGAAGTTTGGTTAAATGCTCAGGGAGAGGGGGAATGAGGTATCCAAAATGCGCGACAAATCGCTGCAAGTCGGTGAAATTCTCTTTTACTGTGAGGTGAACAGTGGATGGTTCAGGGATTGGGATAATTCGCTGTTGTGCTACTTGAACTTCAGCCCTGGGTTTAAAACAGAAACTGCTGTCACTCACCGGACACCGGCTACGGTTTCCATGCTGGTAGTGTTGCGCTGCAGTGGTAACACAATATGTTCCACCCCCGATGTATGCTACCTGCGGAGGCACATGATCTTGTGCCATTGCCTCCATGGTGCAATTCATGGACTTGGCGCCAGCCGTTCTGAACCCGCACTGTGGTGTTAAAAAGGCATTCAAGTGCTGGGGGCACAGTATTATGTGTGCTCCCCTGCCACGACAACCAGAGAGATCTGTACCTGTCATCGTTTGCTCCCAGCGGATGACGTAAGGTGGAACCGCTGCATAACGAATGTGGGCTCCCCCCTGAATGACACCAATGTTCTCTACCCGATACACCGGGGCGGGCTTTGCTGTGTTGCCCAAAACCGGCATGCGTAATACTATTCCCATAATAGTATGGTTTGAACGTCCGCAGTCCACGGGGACTGGGTAAGCTTCTGAAGCTAACCTGAGCTGGCACGGACTTAATGCGTTCTGAAAAGGGTGGAGCGCCCGCAGGTGTTTGTTACTTATCCAGGACGGAACCAAACCTTGTTTTAAATCCTCCAAATTACTGCGGCCCTCGCCCAGTAACCACGCCCCGTAAAGCACGCACACCTCGTTCTGCGCAGCTTGGTCGGATGCATTCCGATCTTCCCTGATCAGGGCATTTACCGTACGCGCATGTTTCTCCAGCTCTGCTATAATTTCCTTTAAATGGAGAGTCATGGCTTGGTCCTCGTGTAGACCTGACCCTACCACTTTATTCTCATCTGTTAGAATGTCTTTTAACTGTGTTTTTAAACCATTAATCTGGGTCTGCAGCTCCACACTGTCTAGAGCGTTGACCACAGATGTCCCTGTGTTAAAAGCAGTGAACGCATCGTTCACCAAACCCCTTCTTTGCCTCCCTACTTGATCCAAAACTTCCTGCGGTGCGGTGTACAAACTTGTCTTATCAATTTCTGCAAAATCAAACTCGTAAAATTGCCTGAACATCTTGGTCAACAGGACCTGATACAACTGTTCCGTCTTTTTGGGGCACCACTCTGGTAACCGTACCTCAGTGAGATTTAAAATCACCGAGGCCACCGCGTAATGTACCCCCTGAAATAGTATCTGGTCTGTGGGGACCAGTACCAAACCGTTCCCGGGTCCCTTACTAGTTTTAGGGCACCCTTCTTCCTCAGCTAGAACTACCGGAATCGTGGGCGGGGCTTTGCGTGGGCGCGTAATGAGCTCAGTGGCATTTACTGGGATCGGGGAGAATGGGGCTCCGCACCCCCTGGTGCTCGCATCCCACCTCATCCCCTGTCCGTTATCCTGCCACTGATTAATAAAAAATATGGAGATGCCTTTGGGGCAAACGTACTTTGACCCCCACATACAAACATAAATTCCCTCATCCGGTTCCCACCATTTGTCCCAACAGACTTTCACTTGTCCGTTTGTCCCCGTAATTGTCCGATGGGTATTATTACCCAGTCGTTCCCACTCGACCGAAGAGTTCCTCATAGTTTTGCTCAGCTTTCGCAGCCACCACCATCGGCTCAATGGGACATCCCCACTACAGGTCAAACAAATCCGTTTGCCGACGGTGACGCTGATCCTGGGTGCGATGATCCGTACTTTGGGGCACATTAAAGAAGTCTCTTTGTAGGCGAACCCCGATGTGCTGGAATACTCCGTTGAGTTCGTTCCCAGCCATCCTGGCCACCTTCCCTTGTGGAAATAGGTGCTGGTCCCCTCTGCCTTCCGTCTTCCGGTCCCATCCACCGCGATGGGGGCCGTGTCCCCGGAACATCCAAACACCACGACATCCTTGGTGTGGCCTCGATAGGCCAATCCACATCCAATTGCCACGAGCAAAACTAGAAGTCGTTCCATCCTTCCTTGGTTCCTGTGATCAGATAGAATGAGGTAGCCAGCCTCGCAAAAAGTCTCTGGCTGTTGTGAAGGGTGAGCGGGTCCCCTGACCTCGCCTCACGTAAACTTCAACGTTTGCTGAATAGACTTCCTCTAAACCTAGCCTTAAAACTCCCACCATTTTATCGTTTTTTTGTTAAAACACTACAAACTTAACCTTGAACTAAAACTTAAAACCTTAAACTAAAACTTAAAACTTAAAACTAATACTTTACAGTGCCGCCCGTTCTCAGGGCGGCCCCTTTAAATTCTGAGAAGGCTGCTGCGAGCTCTTCCCGACGGTGGGAGGGCACTGACCCTTCCCTCTGATCTGCCGCAGCCTGTTGCTGCGCTGACCCTTTCCTCTGATCTGCCGCAGCCTGTTACTGCTGCGATGTGGCCCGTCTCTACCCGGGTTATCTTAACCTGAATCTTACGCCTTGGGGCAGTCTGGGGACATGACCACATCCTCCTGGGCTGGGGTTCTCTGCTTGACCTACGGGGAGTTGCTATGGGCGGGGGTTCCGTGACGGACGGACCGGGTTCCGAGACCTCCAACGGGACGACCTGGGGTTCCATCACAGTCGCCGGCTCCGCCTCCGCTGACTCCGCCTCCCTAACCTCGGGGCTGGCATTTCGTGGCTCCGCCCTGCTCGGCCCAGCAGGCGGCCCTTCACTCGTGATCTCTGCCTCCCCTGAGGACTGGACGTTCAAAGCGGGCGGCCACACCTCTGGGAACCACATTGGTACTCTCTGTGCTCCTATAGCGGCTGGCCCTGCCTCCTCTAGCTCCTCCCTCCTGCCCTCGGGACCTGCAGCTCGTGTGTCCACCCCGTGTGGATCTCTACCTATCGGCCCCAATCCTCCCAGACCGTTCCTCCGGAACCACCCGTCATCATCACTATGCTCATCTGCACTATCCTCATCTGACCAGGGAACCCTGGGTTCTTCGTCATCTAACCCCCAACTCCAGAAAAACGCTGCATGATCGTCCGGGATGTCCCTTCCCCTGATGCAAGCTGCTACGCCTGCCTGTGTGCCTTGTGGTCCTACCTGGGGCTGTGTTTTCCCATTGGCGGGATTTACCCCTGTCGTTTTCCCCTGCGCACCCGGCTGGTACAGTTTGCATTGGTTTATGTGGAACCACTTAGTGCGCCGAGGTACTTTTACGGCGTAAACCATGGGACTCGCCTTGTCTACAATGTTGTAGGGTCCCATATACAGTGGTTCCAGACTCCCTACTCTGGCGTAGTTTCTGACCATGACCTGGTCTCCTACTTCCCACTCCCGCATTTTGCGGGGTTCCAGCAACAAGCGATTGCCCTGATGCTGCCTTCCCATGTTCCCAGCCGCCTGCTCATAAACTTGCTTCAGGCGCTCCAAGAGAGTTTGGGCGAACTTGTCCCTGCTGATCTCTTGAAGCTGACCCTCAGTGAGCACCGGGGCTAGCACATGGGTGGGGGTTCGCATGAGCCTGCCAGTCATTACCTCGTGCGGGGAGTACCCCGTACTTTTTGACTGACTGGCCCGGACCCCCATGAGGACTAAAGGCAGAACTTCCGCCCATTTTTGGGGCGAGTTCCTAGTCTCTTTCCTCAATTTCTCCTTCAGGGTCCGGTTCATACGTTCAACAATCCCGGATGACTGGGGATTGTGTGCTACGTGCCACTTCCCTTCAATGCCCAAAAGCATGAGGGTGTTCTGCATCACCTGGCCGGTGAAATGACTCCCTTGGTCTGACTCCACAAAACGGGGGAGTCCCCACCGCGAGAACACTTCCCGGACCAAGATTTTTGCTGTACCCAGTGCCGTAGCTGTTCGACAAGGGAAGGCTTCCACCCACTTGGAAAACACATCCACCAGGACGAGGCAGTACTTATAACCTCCCTGGGTGGTGGGCAGGGGTCCTATATAGTCGATCTGTATCGACTGCCATGGTCCCTCTACCCTTCTTACGTGTCCCATGGGCACCTTCCTTTTCTGGGGGTCTGGGTTATTTGCAGCGCACACAAGACAGTTTGCACAGAACTCGCGGACTTGTTCCCTGAGCCCCGGCCACCATCCCGCTTGCTCTACCCGTTGCCAGGTAACCTCGGGCCCGGGGTGCCCTGCCCCTGGTCCCTCGTGAGCCAACTGGAGGAATTCCCTCCTGTGCTGCTGCGGCACAACCCACTGCTCCCCGCGGAACAGCATGCCTTCCTTAACTGAGAGGGTTGCCGTACTGTACGGACCTTCTACCTGCCTCCCCTCAGCAATCGTTTTTAGGACTGCTTTTAGGGCGGGATCCTGGGCTTGGACGGTCTTAAGGTCTAGGGGCAATGCTACCCTGGTGTTCCCGGTATTCCCGTCCCCACCTCGGACCGCTGCTATGGGTCCGGTCCTATAGGGGTTCCAGAAAGTACCGTCTCGGGCACCCTCCCTGGCTAGCGCATCCGCCTGCCGGTTGCCCTCCCCACGGGGCTCTGTGGAGGAGTGAGCTTTCACCTTATGGATGAAAATCTCCCCTTCCTCCCCTACTGCTGCTGCTAAGATCTTTTCCAGCAAGGGCTTCACCGTTAAAGGTCGCCCGTCCGCGGAGGTGTATCCGCGGCGGGACCAAATGGCCAGGTATTCCGTACACGAATTGCAGGTGAACATACTGTCCGAGCAAATCGTGTATGGGGTTGGGAAAATGTCTGGGTGGGTCACCACGTACACCACGGCAGACAGCTCAGCCTGCTGCGCGCTCATGGTGCTAGGGAGCTTGATCGCCAGGGCAAGGTCTGCCGCAGGGTCATAAACTCCACACCCTGTGAGTCGCTCGCCAGCAGACACTGTGCTAGACCCATCAACATAAATCTCGCGCCCAGTGGGATGTATCCCGGCCCGTAAACCTATGTTGACGTCCCACACCCCTTCCACCGAACACCGGTGGGCTGTACCGGGGTATACCAAATTGGCCGCAAGCCTGGGCTCGCAAAGACCTTTCACTCTGATATCCAACTGGGAGAGAAGAAGGGTCCAACGCGCAATGCGTGCGCTGCTTACGGTCCCGTCTTTAATCCTCCCATCCAGAAGCATCTTAGTTGGTGTGTGATGGGTGAGGAGAGTGATGGGAGAGAGCCCTGTGAAGATCGCTGATCTTTTCACAGCCCAATGCGTGGCTAAAAGGTGCCTTTCGCAATTGGAAAAACTTCTCTCCACATCCGTTAATACCCTGGATGAATAGACAACCGGCCTCAGCTTGCCGTGACGCTCTTGGAGCAGCACGGCGCTTAAGCTGTCTCCGCTGGCAGCTACCTCCAGGAAAAACTCCTTCCCCCCATCTATGGCCCCTAAGGCTGGCGCGGTCTGCAGATCCCCTTTTAACTTCTCGAAGGCTGCTTGGCAGCCCTCGTCCCAAGACCACTCCACTCCCTTATGGAGGAGTCGGAGGAGCGGCGCCGCTGTGGCCGCATAATCCTCAATAAAATCCCTGCAGTAACCGGTCAGTCCCAAGAAGGACCTCACACCCCTTACGTTGTTGGGAATCGGTAATTCTTGCACCGACTCCCTCCTTGCTTTGTCTATGGCTCTTTCCCCAGCGCGTAGGGTCAGTCCCAGGAATTTTACTTCCTGCTGACCGATACGTGCTTTCTTAGGGTTTACTTTAAAACCCTTTCTCGCTAACAGCTCCAATAACTCGTCCAGTAGTGGTCCGTGCTCCTCCCTTGAGTCCGTAAATAGGAGCAAATCATCCACATACTGTACTATCTGATTGGGCTGACTAAACTCCTTTAAACTTCCTGCCATACACTGATGAAAAATACTGGGGCTATTGTGGAAACCCTGTGGCAAACAGTTCCACGTGTACTGTTGCCCTTTAAACGTAAAGGCAAACTTGTACTGGTCCTCTCGCCGCAGCGGGATGGACCAAAAACCGTTCGAGATATCCAGCACCGTGAACGTGGTCGCGGACGCTGGGATGCTCCCTATTAGGTCAGCAACTGCTGCTACTGTGGGCGCGCAGGCGGGAATGTTACTGTTAAGGACTCTGTAGTCCACCGTGGCTCTCCACGAATTATCCGGCTTCCTAACCGGCCATAATGGGGAGTTCACGTGTGTGGCTATCGGCCTCAACACGCCCTGCTGCACCAAGGAGGACATTGCTGCCTCCATATCGGGTTCTGCTTCTTTGGGGAAGTTATACTGCTTTTGGGGTCGGGTCATGGGGTCCCCATCTACGCTGACCTCAAACCCGACCACCCTCCCACAATCGTGCTTGTGGGTTGCAAACGCGTGCATATTATCTGTCACGTACGTTTGCATGTCCGTTGGGACATCTGCGACCATAAGCCTGAGGTCGTAGCCTCCGGATGGCTGTACGGTACACAGGACCCCTGTTTCTTCCTCCCCTTGAATTACCATTACCTCGCCTTTTTCACCTTTAGCCCCCCAGAGACAGTGATTTCTGAGGTCCACGAGGATCCCGTGTCCCGCTAGGAGATCGGACCCGAGAATACCTCTTCCACCCCCCTTTTGCCATGCCATCAGTATACACTTCCACTTAAGGCGAAGTGTTCCTAACCGAATGGATAGCGGGAGGGAAAACGTGCCAGCCTGTTCTTTCCCTGTGAACCCTGCTAGCGTGAATGGGACCTTGGTAGATAGCGGCGAGTCAAAAGGGTCATCTGTATGGATTATGGTGCAAGAAGCTCCCGTGTCCAACAAATAACTGCCCTTCTGTTTCTCTACCTCCATCTCCACCACAGGTCGCCTCCACGCATCATAGCTGAGCGGACACAGGTAGACGGGCTGTGCTGGTTCTAGTCATGGGGCACTATTAGACGGTCCTGCGGCACCTACGGGGCCGGTTGCGACCGCCACCTGTCCACGCGCATTCAAAACCATCTTGCGCATGACTCCTAACACTGCTTCGAGGTCGTCGGGAGAGGTGGGTGCCTTTGCTTCCTTAGGCGGGACAGGCGTCTGGGCTCGGACCGCGGGATTTTTATCCTTGGAATCCTTCCAAGGGTTCCTGCAGTGCTTGCGCCAGTGCCCTGTCTTCCCACACCCGTAACAGGCATTACTCGCCTGTGGGGCGCGATTACCCTCCTGATGCCACTCTCTTTGAGCTGGGGCTGCGGGTCGTACCTCATGTACTCTTCCCTTAAAGGGACGTGTCGTCATACCCCTTATGTTACGGTAACCTAACGTGAGTCGATTCAAGACCGACTCTTCCGTAAGGTTGAGGTCATTGGGATCGAACCAGGCTTTTGCCTGCTCTCTAACGGCTGGTAAACTGTTGGCTATGATGCACCTAAGCCAATGAATTAAAGCGGCGCCTTCCACATCTTCGCGCTCGGGCGCACCTAGACAGCTGCGCTCATATACTGGCCACAGCCTGTCGGCAAAAACCTTCGGGGGTTCTCCCTCCATCTGCACTGTCTGTCCCACTCTAGCAAACGGACCTCCGTCGTTCGCTCCCACTACTTCTAGGACCTCATTTTTCAATTCCTCATAACTTTTGTTTCCCCTCTTGCTATCGCCTGAGAGACACTGAAGGACCGAGCTGTCTAATGAGAACAGCAGCATTTTTGCTGTCTCCCCATCATCGCAGCCGTTGATGGCTGCGGCTTGCTCAACTTCCCTGAAATGTACGGAAGGGTCGTCTATCTCGGTCAGCTTCCTTACGTGGTTTATCATGGCCCTCAGCTGATGTGAACTGTGAGGCAACAGCAGCTGTCCGAGGAGATCCCCCGGTTCTTCCCCACCGTTCCTGCTTGGGCCCCTTTTAATCCCCGTTACTGGATACAACGATCCCTTTTCTACCTCCTTTTCAACGGGCTCTTTTGTTTCTTCCGTTGCTTCCTCCCTAACCCAGGTTTCTGAATAGCTGGGTGGCGCGGAGGGCGCAGTGGCTACTACTTCTTCTGCTTTACTTGGTGGGGAAATTCTAAATCTCTCATTTACTAGCGGCTGGCGCGCCGACGGATTGATAAGGCACACCATGCCGTTCGCATTATTCACGGCCTTTTTGAGGCTCTCTATCTCTTTTTGGCAGGCGCTATGGTCGGCTCCCTGAAACTTATCCTCAAGGGCCAACTTATACGCCGACCTAACCCCCATTAAGCTCTCTTCCTGAGTTCTTATCTGGGCAGCTTGACGGTTACATCTTTCCTTCATCCTACTCTCGTTCAATTTTGCTTCAGTGATCTGGCACTCGAGATACTCTACCCGTGTTTTAAGGTAACTGGAGACTTCCTGGCTTTCCTGGCGTAACTCATTTAAACTCTTAATGAGCACCTCCCCTCCAGAAACCTTCTCCTCCATTTCCTCCTCTAAATGCTTGATTCGAGCTGTTAGCGCTGTATTGGTCTGGTTTGAAATCTGAACCTGCCTTTTGTAGCACATAAGCCAGACTGCTTTCTCAACTGCCTTTTTATGCTCCTTACTATCAGTCCACCTTTCAGCTGCCTCTAGTGGGCTCTTATCCGCTAACAATTCGCTTATCCACTTTTTAGTTAGATTAACCTTTCCAAACACATAATCCGCTATCTTTTCCTGCATAACATTTCGTACAGTCATTCCATAATCTAACACACTACCCTCTCGCTGCCAGTGTCCTGCCGCGGTCGCCATTTTCTGTAAGGGATTCTCTCCTGACCCTGCGTGTCTCGTAGCCTGTGAGATTCACGCGGCTCTGTGCAGCCTGTATGTCAGTGCGGGTCTAGGCCTGGTCTCCAGCCAGTCTGGGAACACTAGACACACCTGTGAGTGGTTCGAATCACTCTCCCTTACGGTTCTAGACACTGGACTTAGATGCGAGAGCAGTAATGGAGATAAAACTCATGTAGACTTGGTTTGAACGGTACGAAATGGAAAATCTTTATTGCATGATACTTAAAATTATGAAATACATGTCACACGCACAGATTAATGACAGTACAATCTTACAAACGGTTATAATCACTCTTAGGGAAACGAGGAACGAACGGCACAACGTAAATAGGGCACACATTACAAATATCCTTAACCTTTACACCCTCCCCTATCAATATCTATCCTAAACTAGCTTCGTAGGGTCTCGAGACTCATGCTCACCACTCGTAATAACTCGGAGAAATCCCGAATAGCTGATCGGATGTTTTTCACCGCAGCACCCACGTGTTGGTCAGGGGATCTCCTGGTCCCACTTGTTTACTGCTTCTGCTGCTCGGTCAGTCGGCTGGACCGTCCGCTGTGGTGAAGACCTCTGTTGGTGGGCTTCAAAGTTTAATCGTGGAGCACCGTTGTCAATATCACTGATACGATGTGTTTACACAGTCCAGTTATCATTGATGCAATATGTCTTGTTAAAGAAGAAAACTTCCTGTCGAGAAGACTTGGCTGATCGACCTACAGGCGCGGTCGGGATTTACTGACCGTGGCGATGGATAAGGTCTTCTTCTCTTCTCCTCTCATCTCATCTCATCTCATCTCGGGCCTTTGGTTCCGCTGCCAGTTACCAACATAGGTCTTCTTTACGCGACACGAGGTAGATCCGAACGGATCAGAAAGTTCAACAGTCTTTTACACAGGAGCAGCCACGAGGTTACGAATCGACCGGATAAAACACAGGAGCAGCCACGATGATAACAGCAGCAAGCGGCAAGAGTCAAGAGCAAGAGCACGAGGCAAGAGAGCGAATGGACGGTTTGGGGCCTGCAATTATAGTGCGAAAATCTTCCGTTTCCCGCCCAACTATAATGTCCATTCTTTTGTTTAAGGTTTGGCGCCCAAATGTCTTGTATGGGTGATCTCCGTCCTTAATGGGTTTCGGGGCTACTCATGAATGTTTGAGTACCTGTTAATACTTCTCCCATTGTTAAATCGGTCGGTGTTCCCCCTGGAGGGGTTTGGGGCTTCCAAGTGTCCTGTATAACTACCTGCTAACGGCTCTCTCATCGTAGAGCCGTTGGGAGTTTACATATTAATATCCTTTGGATGGGCCCTTGATGGCTTTCCTTTGTACCTGGGAGACCGATTCCAGTATCGATGTTTATACTGTAAACCCATAATGTCTCGTGTATTATCTTCACTGTGCTGAATCGTTATCGATCTTGCAAAAAATGTTTAATGGAACGCCATCTTGTCTGCCTGCTGAAAAGTCTAGAATGTTCTGTCACGCGGTGCGGCGGCCATTTTACAGGCTGCTTGTGTCCAATTTAAACCTGACAGCATTCTGCTGAAATAAAAAGCTGTTTGACCGAAACTTTGTGTTTTCTCCTCATTAATCAAATCGTGATAATTGCGAATTCTACACGCTCTGTTTACTCACAGAATCTCCCGCTCTGTCCACTCACAGAATCTTCTGCTCTGCCGACTCACAGAATCTCCCGCTCTGTTTACTCACGGAATCTCCCGCTCTGTTTACTCTCGGAATCTCCCGCCCTGTTTACTCACAGAATCTCCCGCTGTTTACACAGAATCTCCCGCCCTGTTTACTCACAGAATCTCCCGCCCTGTTTACTCACAGAATCTCCCGCTGTTTACACAGAATCTCCCGCCCTGTTTACTCACAGAATCTCCCGCCCTGTTTACTCACAGAATCTCCCGCCCTGTTTACTCACAGAATCTCCCGCCCTGTTTACTCACAGAATCTCCCGCCCTGTTTACTCACAGAATCTCCCGCCCTGTTTACACAGAATCTCCCGCTCTGTTTACTCACAGAATCTCCCGCCCTGTTTACTCACAGAATCTCCCGCCCTGTTTACTCACAGAATCTCCCGCTGTTTACTCTCAGAATCTCCCGCTCTGTTTACTCACGGAATCTCCTGCTCTGTTTATTTAATCTCCCGCCCTGTTTACTCACAGAATCACCCGCTGTTTACACAGAATCTCCCGCTCTGTTTACACAGAATCTCCCGCCCTGTTTACACAGAATCTCCCGCCCTGTTTACACAGAATCTCCCGCCCTGTTTACACAGAATCTCCCGCCCTGTTTACACAGAATCTCCCGCCCTGTTTACACAGAATCTCCCGCCCTGTTTACACAGAATCGTCCGCCCTGTTTACTCACAGAATCTCCCGCCCTGTTTACTCACAGAATCTCCCGCTCTGTTTACTCACAGAATCTCCCGCTCTGTTTACTCACAGAATCTCCCGCCCTGTTTACTCACAGAATCTCCCGCTCTGTTTACTCACAGAATCTCCCGCCCTGGTTACTCACAGAATCTCCCGCCCTGTTTACACAGAATCTCCCGTCCTGTTTACACAGAATCTCCCGCTCTGTTTACTCACAGAATCTCCCGCTCTGTTTACACAGAATCTCCCGCTCTGTTTACTCACAGAATCTCCCGCTCTGTTTACTCACAGAATCTCCCGCCCTGTTTACTCACAGAATCTCCCGCTGTTTACTCACAGAATCTCCCGCTGTTTACTCACTGAATCTCCCGCTCTGTTTACTCAGAATCTCCCGCTCGGTTTACTCAGAATCTCCCGCTCTGTTTACTCACAGAATCTCCCGCTCTGTTTACTCACAGAATCTCCCGCTCTGTTTACACAGAATCTCCCGCTCTGTTTACTCACAGAATCTCCCGCTCTGTTTACACAGAATCTCCCGCTCTGTTTACTCACAGAATCTCCCGCTGTTTACTCACAGAATCTCCCGCCCTGTTTACTCACAGAATCTCCCGTTCTGTTTACTCACAGAATCTCCCGCTCTGTTTACTCTCAGAATCTCCCGTTCTGTTTACTCACAGAATCTCCCGCTCTGTTTACTCTCAGAATCTCCCGCTCTGTTTACTCACAGAATCTCCCGCTCTGTTTACTCACAGAATCTCCCGCTCTGTTTACTCACAGAATCTCCCGCTGTTTACTCACAGAATCTCCCGCCCTGTTTACTCACAGAATCTCCCGCTCTGGTTACTCTCAGAATCTCCCGTTCTGTTTACTCACAGAATCTCCCGCTCTGTTTACTCACAGAATCTCCCGCTCTGTTTACTCACAGAATCTCCCGCTCTGTTTACACAGAATCTCCCGCCCTGCTTACAGAATCTCCCGCTGTTTACTCAGAATCTCCCGCTATGTTTACACAGAATCTCCCGCCCTGTTTACACAGAATCTCCCGCTGTTTACTCAGAATCTCCCGCTCTGTTTACTCAGAATCTCCCGCTCTGTTTACTCACAGAATCTCCCGCTGTTTACTCAGAATATCCCGCTCTGTTTACTCACAGAATCTCCCGCTCTGTTTACACAGAATCTCCCGCTGTTTACTCAGAATCTCCCGCTCTGTTTACTCACAGAATCTCCCGCTCTGTTTACTCACAGAATCTCCCGCCCTGTTTACTCAGAATCTCCCGCTCTGTTTCTCACAATCTCCCGCTCTGTTTACTCAGAATCTCCCGCTCTGTTTACACAGAATCTCCCGCTCTGTTTACTCACAGAATCTCCCGCTCGGTTTACTCACAGAATCTCCCGCTCTGTTTACACAGAATCTCCCGCCCTGTTTACTCACAGAATCTCCCGCTGTCTACTCAGAATCTCCCGCTGTTTACTCACAGAATCTCCCGCCCTGTTTACACAGAATCTCCCGCTGTTTACTCAGAATCTCCCGCTCTGTTTACTCAGAATCTCCCGCTCTGTTTACTCACAGAATCTCCCGCTGTTTACTCAGAATATCCCGCTCTGTTTACTCACAGAATCTCCCGCTCTGTTTACTCACAGAATCTCCCGCCCTGTTTACTCACAGAATCTCCCGCTGTTTACTCACAGAATCTCCCGCTCTGTTTACTCAGAATCTCCCGCTCTGTTTACTCAGAATCTCCCGCTCTGTTTACTCAGAATCTCCCGCTCTATTTACTCACAGAATCTCCCGCTGTTTACTCTCAGAATCTCCCGCTCTGTTTACTCAGAATCTCCCGCTCTGTTTACTCAGAATCTCCCGCTCTATTTACTCACAGAATCTCCCGCTGTTTACTCAGAATCTCCCGCTCTGTTTACTCTCCGAATCTCCCGCTCTGTTTACTCACAGAATCTCCCGCCCTGTTTGCACAGAATCTCCCGCTCTGTTTACTCACAGAATCTCCCGCTCTGTTTACTCAGACTC
The DNA here is from genome assembly GCA_030390025.1 of Squalus acanthias. Taxonomy (NCBI): domain Eukaryota; kingdom Metazoa; phylum Chordata; class Chondrichthyes; order Squaliformes; family Squalidae; genus Squalus; species Squalus acanthias. The sequence goes on from CM059443.1 coordinate 42,179,065, forward strand.
TCCCGCTCTGTTTACTCACAGAATCTCCCACCCTGTTTACACAGAATCTCCCGCCATGTTTACTCAGAATCTCCCGCTCTGTTTACTCAGAATCTCCCGCATTGTTTACTCAGAATCTCCCGCTCTGTTTACTCAGAATCTCCCGCTCTGTTTACTCACAGAATCTCCCGCTCTGTTTACTCAGAATCTCCCGCCCTGTTTACTCACAGAATCTCCCGCTCTGTTTACTCTCAGAATCCCCCGCTCTGTTTACTCACAGAATCTCCCGCTCTGTTTACTCACAGAATCTCCCGCTCTGTTTACTCACAGAATCTCCCGCTCTGTTTACTCACAGAATCTCCCGCTCTGTTTACACAGAATCTCCCGCTCTGTTTACTCACAGAATCTCCCGCCCTGTTTACTCACAGAATCTCCCGCTGTTTACACAGAATCTCCCGCCCTGTTTACACAGAATCTCCCGCCCTGTTTACTCACAGAATCTCCCGCCCTGTTTACTCACAGAATCTCCCGCCCTGTTTACACAGAATCTCCCGCTCTGTTTACTCACAGAATCTCCCGCTCTGTTTACACAGAATCTCCCGCTCTGTTTACTCACAGAATCTCCCGCCCTGTTTACTCACAGAATCTCCCGCTGTTTACACAGAATCTCCCGCCCTGTTTACACAGAATCTCCCGCCCTGTTTACTCACAGAATCTCCCGCCCTGTTTACTCACAGAATCTCCCGCCCTGTTTACACAGAATCTCCCGCTCTGTTTACTCACAGAATCTCCCGCCCTGTTTACTCACAGAATCTCCCGCCCTGTTTACTCACAGAATCTCCCGCTGTTTACTCTCAGAATCTCCCGCTCTGTTTACTCACAGAATCTCCCGCTCTGTCTACTCACAGAATCTCCCGCTCTGTTTACTCACAGAATCTCCCGCTCTGTTTACTCACAGAATCTCCCGCTCTGTTTACTCTCGGAATCTCCCGCTCTGTTTATTTAATCTCCCGCCCTGTTTACTCACAGAATCACCCGCTGTTTACACAGAATCTCCCGCTCTGTTTACACAGAATCTCCCGCCCTGTTTACACAGAATCTCCCGCCCTGTTTACACAGAATCTTCCGCCCTGTTTACACAGAATCTCCCGCCCTGTTTACTCACAGAATCTCCCGCTCTGTTTACTCACAGAATCTCCCGCCCTGTTTACACAGAATCTCCCGCCCTGTTTACTCAGACTCTCCCGCTCTGTTTACTCACAGAATCTCCCGCTCTGTTTACTCACAGAATCTCCCGCTCTGTTTACTCTCAGAATCTCCCGCTCTGTTTACACAGAATCTCACGCCCTGTTTACTCACTGAATCTCCCGCCCTGTTTACTCACAGAATCTCCCGCCCTGTTTACTCACAGAATCTCCCGCTCTGTTTACTCAGAATCTCCCGCTCTGTTTACTCAGAATCTCCCGCTCTGTTTACTCACAGAATCTCCCGCTGTTTACTCTCAGAATCTCCCGCTCTGTTTACTCAGAATCTCCCGCTCTGTTTACTCAGAATCTCCCGCTCTGTTTACTCAGAATCTCCCGCTCTGTTTACTCACAGAATCTCCCGCTGTTCACTCAGAATCTCCCGCTCTGTTTACTCACAGAATCTCCCGCTCTGTTTACTCAGACTCTCCCGCTCTGTTTACTCACAGAATCTCCCGCCCTGTTTACACAGAATCTCCCGCCATTTTTACTCAGAATCTCCCGCTCTGTTTACTCAGAATCTCCCGCATTGTTTACTCAGAATCTCCCGCTCTGTTTACTCAGAATCTCCCGCTGTTTACTCACAGAATCTCCCGCTGTTTACTCTCTGAATCTCCCGCTCTGTTTACTCAGAATCTCCCGCTCGGTTTACTCAGAATCTCCCGCTCTGTTTACTCACAGAATCTCCCGCTCTGTTTACACAGAATCTCCCGCTCTGTTTACACAGAATCTCCCGCTCTGTTTACTCACAGAATCTCCCGCTGTTTACTCACAGAATCTCCCGCCCTGTTTACTCACAGAATCTCCCGCTCTGGTTACTCTCAGAATCTCCCGTTCTGTTTACTCACAGAATCTCCCGCTCCGTTTACTCTCAGAATCTCCCGTTCTGTTTACTCACAGAATCTCCCGCTCTGTTTACTCTCAGAATCTCCCGCTCTGTTTACTCACAGAATCTCCCGCTCTGTTTACTCACAGAATCTCCCGCTGTTTACTCACAGAATCTCCCACCCTGTTTACTCACAGAATCTCCCGCTCTGGTTACTCTCAGAATCTCCCGTTCTGTTTACTCACAGAATCTCCCGCTCTGTTTACTCTCAGAATCTCCCGTTCTGTTTACTCACAGAATCTCCCGCTCTGTTTACTCACAGAATCTCCCGCTCTGTTTACACAGAATCTCCCACCCTGTTTACTCACAGAATCTCCCGCCCTGTTTACTCACAGAATCTCCCGCTCTGTTTACTCTCAGAATCTCCCGCTCTGTTTACTCACAGAATCTCCCGCCCTGTTTATTCTCAGAATCTCCTGCTCTGTTTCCTCTCAGAATCTCCCGCCCTGTTTATTCTCAGAATCTCCCGCTCTGTTTACTCACAGAATCTCCCGCCCTGTTTACTCACAGAATCTCCCGCTCTGTTTACACAGAATCTCCCGCTCTGTTTACTCAGAATCTCCCGCTCTGTTTACACAGAATCTCCCGCCCTGTTTACACAGAATCTCCCGCTGTTTACTCAGAATCTCCCGCTCTGTTTACTCAGAATCTCCCGCTCTGTTTACTCACAGAATCTCCCGCTGTTTACTCAGAATATCCCGCTCTGTTTACTCACAGAATCTCCCGCTCTGTTTACACAGAATCTCCCGCTGTTTACTCAGAATCTCCCGCTCTGTTTACTCACAGAATCTCCCGCTCTGTTTACTCACAGAATCTCCCGCCCTGTTTACTCAGAATCTCCCGCTCTGTTTCTCACAATCTCCCGCTCTGTTTACTCAGAATCTCCCGCTCTGTTTACACAGAATCTCCCGCTCTGTTTACTCACAGAATCTCCCGCCCTGTTTACTCACAGAATCTCCCGCCCTGTTTACTCACAGAATCTCCCGCTCTGTTTACACAGAATCTCCCGCTCTGTTTACTCACAGAATCTCCCGCTCTGTTTACTCACAGAATCTCCCGCCCTGTTTACTCACAGAATCTCCCGCTGTTTACTCACAGAATCTCCCGCTCTGTTTACTCAGAATCTCCCGCTCTGTTTACTCAGAATCTCCCGCTGTATTTACTCACAGAATCTCCCGCTGTTTACTCTCAGAATCGCCCGCTCTGTTTACTCAGAATCTCCCGCTCTGTTTACTCAGAATCTCCCGCTCTGTTTACTCACAGAATCTCCCGCTGTTTACTCAGAATCTCCCGCTCTGTTTACTCTCCGAATCTCCCGCTCTGTTTACTCACAGAATCTCCCGCCCTGTTTGCACAGAATCTCCCGCTCTGTTTACTCACAGAATCTCCCGCTCTGTTTACTCAGACTCTCCCGCTCTGTTTACTCACAGAATCTCCCGCCCTGTTTACACAGAATCTCCCGCATTGTTTACTCAGAATTTCCCGCTCTGTTTACTCAGAATCTCCCGCTCTGTTTACTCACAGAATCTCCCGCTCTGTTTACTCACAGAATCTCCCGCTCTGTTTACTCACAGAATCTCCCGCTCTGTTTACTCACAGAATCTCCCGCTCTGTTTACTCACAGAATCTCCCGCTCTGTTTACTCACAGAATCTCCCGCTCTGTTTACACAGAATCTCCCGCTCTGTTTACTCTCAGAATCTCCCGCTCTGTTTACACAGAATCTCCCGCTCTGTTTACTCACAGAATCTCCCGCTCTGTTTACTCACAGAATCTCCCGCTCTGTTTACTCTCAGAATCTCCAGCTCTGTTTACTCACAGAATCTCCCGCTCTGTTTACTCTCAGAATCTCCCGCTCTGTTTACACAGAATCTCCCACCCTGTTTACTCACAGAATCTCCCGCCCTGTTTACTCACAGAATCTCCCGCCCTGTTTACTCACAGAATCTCCCGCCCTGTTTACTCACAGAATCTCCCGCCCTGTTTACTCACAGAATCTCCCGCCCTGTTTACTCACAGAATCTCCCGCTCTGTTTCCTCTCAGAATCTCCTGCCCTGTTTATTCTCAGAATCTCCCGCTCTGTTTACTCACAGAATCTCCCGCTCTGTTTACTCTCAGAATCTCCAGCTCTGTTTACTCACAGAATCTCCCGCTCTGTTTACTCTCAGAATCTCCCGCTCTGTTTACACAGAATCTCCCACCCTGTTTACTCACAGAATCTCCCGCCCTGTTTACTCACAGAATCTCCCGCCCTGTTTACTCACAGAATCTCCCGCCCTGTTTACTCACAGAATCTCCCGCCCTGTTTACTCACAGAATCTCCCGCCCTGTTTACTCACAGAATCTCCCGCTCTGTTTCCTCTCAGAATCTCCTGCCCTGTTTATTCTCAGAATCTCCCGCTCTGTTTACTCACAGAATCTCCCGCTCTGTTTACACAGAATCTCCCGCTCTGTTTACTCACAGAATCTCCCGCTCTGTTTCCTCTCAGAATCTCCTGCCCTGTTTATTCTCAGAATCTCCCGCTCTGTTTACTCACAGAATCTCCCGCTCTGTTTACACAGAATCTCCCGCTGTTTACTCCGAATCTCCCGCTCTGTTTACACAGAATCTCCCGCTCTGTTTACTCACAGAATCTCCCGCTCTGTTTACTCACAGAATCTCCCTCCGTTTACTCGCAGAATCTCCCGCCCTGTTTGCACAGAATCTCCTGCCCTGTTTACTCACAGGATCTCCCGCCGTTTACTCACAGAATCTCCCGCCCTGTTTGCACAGAATCTCCCGCTCTGTTTACTCTCAGAATCTCCCGCTGTTTACTCACAGAATCTCCCGGTTTACACAGAATCTCCCGCTCTGTTTACACAGAATCTCCCGCTCTGTTTACTCTCAGAATCTCCCGCTGTTTACTCACAGAATCTCCCGCTCTGTTTACTCACAGAATCTCCCGCTCTGTTTACTCTCAGAATCTCCGTTTACTCACAGAATCTCCCGCTCTGTTTACACAGAATCTCCCGCCCTGTTTACACAGAATCTCCCGCCCTGTTTACACAGAATCTCCCGCCCTGTTTACACAGAATCTCCCGCCCTGTTTACACAGAATCTCCCGCCCTGTTTACACAGAATCTCCCGCTCTGTTTACTCACAGAATCTCCCGCTCTGTTTACTCACAGAATCTCCCGCTCTGTTTACTCACAGAATCTCCCGCTCTGTTTACACAGAATCTCCCGCTCTGTTTCCTCTCAGAATCTCCCGCCCTGTTTACACAGAATCTCCCGCTCTGTTTACACAGAATCTCCCGCTCTGTTTACTCACAGAATCTCCCGCTCTGTTTACTCACAGAATCTCCCGCTCTGTTTACTCACAGAATCTCCCGCTCTGTTTCCTCTCAGAATCTCCCGCTCTGTTTACTCACAGAATCTCCCGCTCTGTTTACTCACAGAATCTCCCGCTCTGTTTCCTCTCAGAATCTCCCGCTCTGTTTACTCACAGAATCTCCCGCTCTGTTTACACAGAATCTCCCGCTGTTTACTCAGAATCTCCCGCTCTGTTTACACAGAATCTCCCGCTCTGTTTACTCACAGAATCTCCCGCCCTGTTTACTCAGAATCTCCCGCCCTGTTTACTCACAATCTCCCGCTCTGTTTACTCACAATCTCCCGCTCTGTTTACTCAGAATCTCCCGCTCTGTTTACTCACAATCTCCCGCTCTGTTTACTCAGAATCTCCCGCTCTGTTTACTCACAGAATCTCCCGCTCTGTTTACAAAGAATATCCCGCCCTGTTTAGTCACAGAATCTCCCGCTCTGTTTACACAGAATCTCCCGCCCTGTTTACTCACAGAATCTCCCGCCCTGTTTACACAGAATCTCCCGCTCTGTTTACTCACAGAATCTCCCGCCCTGTTTACTCAGAATCTCCCGCCCTGTTTACTCACAATCTCCCGCCCTGTTTACTCACAATCTCCCGCTCTGTTTACTCACAATCTCCCGCTCTGTTTACTCAGAATCTCCCGCTCTGTTTACTCACAATCTCCCGCTCTGTTTACTCAGAATCTCCCGCTCTGTTTACTCACAGAATCTCCCGCTCTGTTTACAAAGAATATCCCGCCCTGTTTACACAGAATCTCCCGCTCTGTTTACACAGAATCTCCCGCTCTGTTTCCTCTCAGAATCTCCCGCTCTGTTTCCTCTCAGAATCTCCCGCTCTGTTTACTCACAGAATCTCCCGCTCTGTTTACACAGAATCTCCCGCTGTTTACTCAGAATCTCCCGCTCTGTTTACTCACAGAATCTCCCGCCCTGTTTACTCACAGAATCTCCCGCTCTGTTTACTCACAGAATCTCCCGCCCTGTTTACTCACAGAATCTCCTGCCCTGTTTACTCAGAATCTCCCGCCCTGTTTCCTCACAATCTCCCGCCCTGTTTACTCACAATCTCCCGCTCTGTTTACACAGAATCTCCCGCTCTGTTTACTCACAATCTCCCGCTCTGTTTACACAGAATCTCCCACCCTGTTTACTCACAGAATCTCCCGCTCTGTTTACACAGAATCTCCCGCTCTGTTTACTCACAGAATCTCCCGCTCTGTTGACTGCCAGAATCACCCGCTCTGTTTACTCGCAGAATCTCCCGCGCTGTTTACTCGCAGAATCTCCCACCCTGTTTGCACAGAATCTCCTGCCCTGTTTACTCACAGAATCTCCCGCCCTGTTTGCACAGAATCTCCCGCTGTTTACACAGAATCTCCCGCCCTGTTTACTCTCAGAATCTCCCGGTTTACACAGAATCTCCCGCTCTGTTTACACAGAATCTCCCGCTCTGTTTACACAGAATCTCCCGCCGTTTACACAGAATCTCCCGCTCTGTTTACTCACAGAATCTCCCGCCCTGTTTACACAGAATCTCCCGCCCTGTTTACTCACAGAATCTCCCGCTCTGTTTACTCACAGAATCTCCCGCTCTGTTTACTCACAGAATCTCCCGCTCTGTTTACTCACAGAATCTCCCGCTCTGTTTACTCACAGAATCTCCCGCTCTGTTTACTCACAGAATCTCCCGCTCTGTTTACTCACAGAATCTCCCGCTCTGTTTACTCACAGAATCTCCCGCTCTGTTTACTCACAGAATCTCCCTCTGTTTACACAGAATCTCCCGCCCTGTTTACACAGAATCTCCCGCTCTGTTTACTCACAGAATCTCCCGCTCTGTTTACTCACAGAATCTCCCGCTCTGTTTACTCACAGAATCTCCCGCTCTGTTTACTCACAGAATCTCCCGCTCTGTTTACTCACAGAATCTCCCGCTCTGTTTACTCACAGAATCTCCCGCCCTGTTTACTCACAGAATCTCCCGCTCTGTTTTCTCACAGAATCTCCCGCCCTGTTTACTCTCAGAATCTCCCGCTCTGTTTACTCACAGAATCTCCCCCGCTGTTTACTCACAGAATCTCCCGCTGTGTTTACTCACAGAATCTCCGTTTACTCACAGAATCTCCCGCTCTGTTTACTCTCAGAATGTCCCGCCCTGTTTACTCTCAGAAGCTCCCGCTCTGTTTACACAGAATCTCCCGCTTTATTTACTCACAGAATCTCCCGCCCTGTTTACTCACAGAATCTCCCGCTCTGTTTACTCAGAATCTCCCGCTCTGTTTACTCACAGAATCTCCCGCCCTGTTTGCACAGAATCTCCCGCTGTTTACACAGAATCTCCCGCTCTGTTTACACAGAATCTCCCGCCGTTTACACAGAATCTCCCGCTCTGTTTACTCTCAGAATCTCCGTTTACTCACAGAATCTCCCGCCCTGTTTACACAGAATCTCCCGCTCTGTTTACTCACAGAATCTCCCGCCCTGTTTACTCACAGAATCTCCCGCCCTGTTTACTCACAGAATCTCCCGCCCTGTTTACTCACAGAATCTCCCGCTCTGTTTCCTCTCAGAATCTCCTGCCCTGTTTATTCTCAGAATCTCCCGCTCTGTTTACTCACAGAATCTCCCGCTCTGTTTACACAGAATCTCCCGGTTTACTCCGAATCTCCCGCTCTGTTTACACAGAATCTCCCGCTCTGTTTACTCACAGAATCTCCCGCTCTGTTTACTCACAGAATCTCCCTCCGTTTACTCGCAGAATCTCCCGCCCTGTTTGCACAGAATCTCCTGCCCTGTTTACTCACAGGATCTCCCGCCGTTTACTCACAGAATCTCCCGCCCTGTTTGCACAGAATCTCCCGCTGTTTACACAGAATCTCCCGCCCTGTTTACTCTCAGAATCTCCCGGTTTACACAGAATCTCCCGCTCTGTTTACACAGAATCTCCCGCTCTGTTTACTCTCAGAATCTCCCGCTGTTTACTCACAGAATCTCCCGCTCTGTTTACTCACAGAATCTCCCGCTCTGTTTACTCTCAGAATCTCCGTTTACTCACAGAATCTCCCGCTCTGTTTACACAGAATCTCCCGCCCTGTTTACTCACAGAATCTCCCGCCCTGTTTACACAGAATCTCCCGCCCTGTTTACACAGAATCTCCCGCCCTGTTTACACAGAATCTCCCGCCCTGTTTACACAGAATCTCCCGCTCTGTTTACTCACAGAATCTCCCGCTCTGTTTACTCACAGAATCTCCCGCTCTGTTTACTCACAGAATCTCCCGCTCTGTTTACACAGAATCTCCCGCTCTGTTTCCTCTCAGAATCTCCCGCCCTGTTTACACAGAATCTCCCGCTCTGTTTACACAGAATCTCCCGCTCTGTTTACTCACAGAATCTCCCGCTCTGTTTACTCACAGAATCTCCCGCTCTGTTTACTCACAGAATCTCCCGCTCTGTTTCCTCTCAGAATCTCCCGCTCTGTTTACTCACAGAATCTCCCGCTCTGTTTACTCACAGAATCTCCCGCTCTGTTTCCTCTCAGAATCTCCCGCTCTGTTTACTCACAGAATCTCCCGCTCTGTTTACACAGAATCTCCCGCTGTTTACTCAGAATCTCCCGCTCTGTTTACACAGAATCTCCCGCTCTGTTTACTCACAGAATCTCCCGCCCTGTTTACTCAGAATCTCCCGCCCTGTTTACTCACAATCTCCCGCTCTGTTTACTCACAATCTCCCGCTCTGTTTACTCAGAATCTCCCGCTCTGTTTACTCACAATCTCCCGCTCTGTTTACTCAGAATCTCCCGCTCTGTTTACTCACAGAATCTCCCGCTCTGTTTACAAAGAATATCCCGCCCTGTTTAGTCACAGAATCTCCCGCTCTGTTTACACAGAATCTCCCGCCCTGTTTACTCACAGAATCTCCCGCCCTGTTTACACAGAATCTCCCGCTCTGTTTACTCACAGAATCTCCCGCCCTGTTTACTCAGAATCTCCCGCCCTGTTTACTCACAATCTCCCGCTCTGTTTACTCACAATCTCCCGCTCTGTTTACTCAGAATCTCCCGCTCTGTTTACTCACAATCTCCCGCTCTGTTTACTCACAATCTCCCGCTCTGTTTACTCACAGAATCTCCCGCTCTGTTTACAAAGAATATCCCGCCCTGTTTACACAGAATCTCCCGCTCTGTTTACACAGAATCTCCCGCTCTGTTTCCTCTCAGAATCTCCCGCTCTGTTTCCTCTCAGAATCTCCCGCTCTGTTTACTCACAGAATCTCCCGCTCTGTTTACACAGAATCTCCCGCTGTTTACTCAGAATCTCCCGCTCTGTTTACTCACAGAATCTCCCGCCCTGTTTACTCACAGAATCTCCCGCTCTGTTTACTCACAGAATCTCCCGCCCTGTTTACTCACAGAATCTCCTGCCCTGTTTACTCAGAATCTCCCGCCCTGTTTCCTCACAATCTCCCGCCCTGTTTACTCACAATCTCCCGCTCTGTTTACACAGAATCTCCCGCTCTGTTTACTCACAATCTCCCGCTCTGTTTACACAGAATCTCCCACCCTGTTTACTCACAGAATCTCCCGCTCTGTTTACACAGAATCTCCCGCTCTGTTTACTCACAGAATCTCCCGCTCTGTTGACTGCCAGAATCACCCGCTCTGTTTACTCGCAGAATCTCCCGCGCTGTTTACTCGCAGAATCTCCCACCCTGTTTGCACAGAATCTCCTGCCCTGTTTACTCACAGAATCTCCCGCCCTGTTTGCACAGAATCTCCCGCTGTTTACACAGAATCTCCCGCCCTGTTTACTCTCAGAATCTCCCGGTTTACACAGAATCTCCCGCTCTGTTTACACAGAATCTCCCGCTCTGTTTACACAGAATCTCCCGCCGTTTACACAGAATCTCCCGCTCTGTTTACTCACAGAATCTCCCGCCCTGTTTACACAGAATCTCCCGCCCTGTTTACTCACAGAATCTCCCGCTCTGTTTACTCACAGAATCTCCCGCTCTGTTTACTCACAGAATCTCCCGCTCTGTTTACTCACAGAATCTCCCGCTCTGTTTACTCACAGAATCTCCCGCTCTGTTTACTCACAGAATCTCCCGCTCTGTTTACTCACAGAATCTCCCGCTCTGTTTACTCACAGAATCTCCCGCTCTGTTTACTCACAGAATCTCCCTCTGTTTACACAGAATCTCCCGCCCTGTTTACACAGAATCTCCCGCTCTGTTTACTCACAGAATCTCCCGCTCTGTTTACTCACAGAATCTCCCGCTCTGTTTACTCACAGAATCTCCCGCTCTGTTTACTCACAGAATCTCCCGCTCTGTTTACTCACAGAATCTCCCGCTCTGTTTACTCACAGAATCTCCCGCCCTGTTTACTCACAGAATCTCCCGCTCTGTTTTCTCACAGAATCTCCCGCCCTGTTTACTCTCAGAATCTCCCGCTCTGTTTACTCACAGAATCTCCCCCGCTGTTTACTCACAGAATCTCCCGCTGTGTTTACTCACAGAATCTCCGTTTACTCACAGAATCTCCCGCTCTGTTTACTCTCAGAATGTCCCGCCCTGTTTACTCTCAGAAGCTCCCGCTCTGTTTACACAGAATCTCCCGCTTTATTTACTCACAGAATCTCCCGCCCTGTTTACTCACAGAATCTCCCGCTCTGTTTACTTAGAATCTCCCGCTCTGTTTACTCACAGAATCTCCCGCCCTGTTTGCACAGAATCTCCCGCTGTTTACACAGAATCTCCCGCTCTGTTTACACAGAATCTCCCGCCGTTTACACAGAATCTCCCGCTCTGTTTACTCTCAGAATCTCCGTTTACTCACAGAATCTCCCGCCCTGTTTACACAGAATCTCCCGCTCTGTTTACTCACAGAATCTCCCGCTCTGTTTACTCACAGAATCTCCCGCTCTGTTTACTCACAGAATCTCCCGCTCTGTTTACTCACAGAATCTCCCGCTCTGTTTACTCACAGAATCTCCCGCTCTGTTTACTCACAGAATCTCCCGCCCTGTTTACAAAGAATCTCCCACCCTGTTTACTCACAGAATCTCCCGCTGTTTACTCACAGAATCTCCCGCTCTGTTTACTCACAGAATCTCCCGCTCTGTTTACTCACAGAATCTCCCGCCCTGTTTACTCACAGAATCTCCCGCTCTGTTTACTCACAGAATCTCCCGCCCTGTTTACTCACAGAATCTCCCGCTCTGTTTACTCTCAGAATGTCCCGCCCTGTTTACTCTCAGAATCTCCCGCTCTGTTTACACAGAATCTCCCGCTTTGTTTACTCACAGAATCTCCCGCCCTGTTTACTCACAGAATCTCCCGCTCTGTTTACTCAGAATCTCCCGCTCTGTTTACACAGAATCTCCCGCTCTGTTTACACAGAATCTCCCGCTCTGTTTACACAGAATCTCCCGCCCTGTTCACTCACAGAATCTCCCGCTCTGTTTACTCACAGAATCTCCCGCCCTGTTTACTCACAGAATCTCCCGCCCTGTTTACTCACAGAATCTCCCGCCCTGTTTACTCACAGAATCTCCCGCCCTGTTTACTCACAGAATCTCCCGCGCTGTTTACTCACAGAATCTCCCGCTGTGTTTACTCACAGAATTTCCGTTTACTCACAGAATCTCCCGCCCTGTTTACTCACAGAATCTCCCGCTCTGTTTACTCACAGAATCTCCCCCGCTGTTTACTCACAGAATCTCCCGCTGTTTACACAGAATCTCCCGCTCTGTTTACTCACAGAATCTCCCGCCCTGTTTACTCACAGAATCTCCCGCTCTGTTTACTCACAGAATCTCCCGCTCTGTTTACACAGAATCTCCCGCTCTATTTACACAGAATCTCCCGCTCTGTTTACTCACAGAATCTCCCGCCCTGTTTACTCACAGAATCTCCCGCCCTGTTTACTCACAGAATCTCCCGCCCTGTTTACTCACAGAATCTCCCGCCCTGTTTACTCACAGAATCTCCCGCCCTGTTTACTCACAGAATCTCCCGCCCTGTTTACTCACAGAATCTCCCGCCCTGTTTACTGACAGAATCTCCCGCCCTGTTTACTGACAGAATCTCCCGCTGTTTACTCTCAGAATCTCCCGCTCTGTTTACTCACAGAATCTCCCGCCCTGTTTACTCACAGAATCTCCCGCTCTGTTTACTCACAGAATCTCCCGCTCTGTTTACTCACAGAATCTCCCGCTCTGTTTACACAGAATCTCCCGCTCTGTTTACACAGAATCTCCCGCTCTGTTTACTCACAGAATCTCCCGCCCTGTTTACTCACAGAATCTCCCGCCCTGTTTACTCACAGAATCTCCCGCCCTGTTTACTCACAGAATCTCCCGCCCTGTTTACTCACAGAATCTCCCGCCCTGTTTACTCACAGAATCTCCCGCCCTGTTTACTCACAGAATCTCCCGCCCTGTTTACTCACAGAATCTCCCGCCCTGTTTACTGACAGAATCTCCCGCCCTGTTTACTGACAGAATCTCCCGCCCTGTTTACTGACAGAATCTCCCGCTGTTTACTCTCAGAATCTCCCGCCCTGTTTACTCTCAGAATCTCCCGCCCTGTTTACTCTCAGAGTCTCCCGCCCTGTTTACTCACAGAATCTCCCGCTCTGTTTACTCACAGAATCTCCCACTCTGTTTACTCACAGAATCTCCCGCTCTGTTTACTCACAGAATCTCCCGCTGTTTAACATAGAACATAGAACAGTACAGCACAGTACAGGCCCTTCGGCCCTCGATGTTGTGCCGAGCATTTTCCGAGACCAAGATCAAGCTATCACAGTCCGTATCACTCTGGTTTTCTCCATGTGCTTATCCAATAACCGCTTGAAAGTTCCTAAAGTGTCCGACTCCACTATCACAGCAGGCAGTCCATTCCACACCCCAACCACTCTCTGAGTAAAGAATCTACCTCGGACATCCCTTCTATATCTCCCCCCATGCACCTTATAGTTATGCCCCCTTGTAACAGCTGCCTCTACCCGAGGAAATAGTCTCTGAACATCCACTCTATCTATCCCCCTCATCATCTTATAAACCTCTATTAAGTCGCCTCTCATCCTCCTCCGCTCTAAAGAGAAAAGCCCCAACTCCCTCAATCTTTCCTCATAAGACCTCCCCCCCAAACCAGGCAGCATCCTGGTAAATCTCCTTTGCACTCTTTCCAATGCTTCCACGTCCTTCCTATAGTGAGGTGACCAGAACTGCACACAATATTCCAAATGTGGTCTCACCAAGGTCCTGTACAGTTGCAGCATAACCTCACGGTTCTTAAACTCAAACCCTCTGTTAATAAACGCCAACACACCATAGGCCTTCTTTACTGCTCTATCCACTTGAGTGGCAACCTTCAGAGATCTGTGGATATGAACCCCCAGATCCCTCTGCTCCTCCACGTTCCTCAGAACCCTGCCGTTGACCCTGTAATCCTTATTCACATTTGCCCTACCAAAATGAATCACCTCGCACTTATCAGGGTTAAATTCCATCTGCCATTTTTCGGCCCAGCTCTGCATCCTATCAATGTCTCTTTGCAGCCTACAACTGCCCTCCACCTCATCCACTACTCCACCAATCTTGGTGTCATCAGCAAATTTACTGATCCACCCTTCAGTCCCCTCTTCCAAGTCATTGATAAAAATCACAAACAGCAGAGGACCCAGCACCGACCCCTGTGGCACACCGCTGGTAACTGGTCTCCAGTCCGAAAATGTTCCATCCACCACCACCCTCTGCCTTCTATGAGATATGATGCGGAGATGCCGGTGTTGGACTGGGGTGGACAAAATTGAGAGGTCGCACAACACCAGGTTATAGTCCAACATTTGTCCGACCATACCCTTCAACCAGACGAAATCGAAGTTCTCTCCCTAGGGCTCAAGTTCTGCCCAACCACCAAAATGGACCCCATCGGTCTCGCGGCAGACACGGAGGAATTCATCAGGAGAATGAGGCTCTGGGAATATTTCCACAAATCCCAAGATGTCAGCAACAAACCCAATGAGACAATCAATGATCCAGAACAGCAGACAGAGGGACTCGCAGTGCAGCAACCGAAGAAAAAAGAGTCAAACTGGACCCCTCCGGAGGGTCGCTGCCCCAAGCTTGACATGTATGCTCAAGCTGTCAGGAGATGCATCAACGCCAGATTCATCAGCCGCACTCACAAGACAGTCCAGAATGTCACCCGAGCACAACGCAACGCCATCCACGCTCTCAAGACCAACCGCAACATCGTCATCAAACCAGCGGACAAAGGAGGAGCCATCGTCATACAGAACAGAATGGACTATTGTAAAGAAGCATACCGATAACTGGACAACCAGGAACACTACAGACAGCTACCCGCAGATCCGACCAAAGAACACACCCGCCAACTCAATAGACTGATCAAGACCTTCGATCCAGACCTTCAAAACATCCTACGCGCTCTCATCCCACGTACTCCCCGCGTGGGAGACTTCTACTGCCTCCCAAAGATACACAAAGCCAACACACCCGGACGTCCTATCGTATCAGGCAACGGAACCCTATGTGAGAACCTCTCTGGATACGTCGAGGGCATTCTGAAACCCATCGTACAGGGAACCCCCAGCTTCTGTCGCGACACTACAGACTTCTTACAGAAACTCAGCACCCACGGACCAGTTGAACCAGGAACACTCCTCGCCACGATGGACGTATCGGCACTCTACACGAGTATCCCCCACGATGACGGCATCGCTGCGACAGCCTCAGTACTCAACACCAACAACAGCCAATCTCCAGACGCCATCCTACAACTCATCCGCTTCATCCTTGACCACAATGTCTTCACCTTCGACAACCATTTTTTTACCCAAACACACGGAACAGCCATGGGGACCAAATTCGCACCCCAATACGCCAACATCTTCATGCACAAGTTCGAGCAAGACTTCTTCACTGCACAGGACCTCCAGCCAACGCTGTACACCAGATACATCGACGACATTTTCTTCCTTTGGACCCATGGCGAAGGATCACTGAAAAGACTACACGATAACCTAAACAAGTTCCATCCCACCATCAAACTCACCATGGACTACTCCTCAGAATCGGTTTCATTCCTGGACACACGAATCTCCATCAAAGACGGACACCTCAGCACTTCACTCTACCGCAAGCCCACGGACAACCTCACGATGCTCCACTTCTCCAGCTTCCACCCTAACCACGTTAAAGAAGCCATCCCCTATGGACAAGCCCTGCGAATACACAGGATCTGCTCAGACGAGGAGGAACGCGATGGACACCTACGGACGCTGAAAAACGCCCTCGTAAGAACGGGATATGACGCTCGACTCATCGATCGACAGTTCCGACGGGCCACAGCGAAAAATCGCATAGACCTCCTCAGAAGGCGAACACGGGACACAACCAACAGGGTACCCTACGTCGTCCAGTACTTCCCCGGAGCGGAGAAACTACGCCATGTTCTTCGCAGCCTTCAACATGTCATCGATGACGACAAACACCTCGCTAAGGCCATCCCCACGCCTCCACTACTTGCCTTCAAACAGCCGCCTAACCTCAGAAGTACCATCGTTCGCAGCAAATTACCCAGCTTTCAGGATAACAGCGACCACGACACCACACAACCCTGCCATGGCAAACTCTGCAAGACATGCCAGATCATCAACACAGATACCATCATCATACGTGAGGACACTACCCACCAGGTACATGGTACATACTCATGTGACTCGGCCAACGTTGTCTACCTCATACGTTGCAGGAAAGAATGCACCGCGGCATGGTACATCGGCGAGACCATGCAGACACTGAGACAACGTATGAACGAGCACCACGCAACAATCGCCAGGCAGGATTGTTACCTCCCAGTCGGGGAACACTTCAGCAGTCAAGGACATTCAGCCTCGGATCTGCGGGTAAGCGTTCTCCAAGGCGACCTTAGGAAAACACGACAACGCAAAATCATCGAGCAGAAACTGATAGCCAAGTTCCGCACTCATGAAGACGGTCTCAATCGGGATCTTGGGTTTATGTCACGATACATGACGTGATCCGGACTCGAGTCGTCGTTGGCTTGTTCACAGATGTGATTCCCAGTAAAAAAGTAAAAATTTTAAAGTTAATCGTTTTACATACAGACGGCAGCTTTTGACACGTTCGACCCCATGCGATTCCACCTCATTGTCTCAGTTGTATCTTGCTATGTCTTTGATGTGGTACCTTCCTGACCTGATTAACTTTATCACACCTCGGCAGATAAACAGTCAGGATGATTGAATTCAGTTGTCTGCAATTGTAAGTTACACATGCTTTGTTCTCTATCTATATATGCTTTGACGATTCTGTATCTCCTCACTTCACCCGACGAAGGAGTTTTAACTCCGAAAGCTTGTGATTTAAAATAAAACTGTTGGACTATAACCTGGTGTTGTGCGACCTCTCAATTCTATGAGATAGCCAGTTACTTATCCAATCGGCCAAATTTCCCTCTATCCCACAACTCCTTACTTTCTTCATGAGACGACCATGGGGAACCTTATCAAACGCCTTACTAAAATCCATGTATACGACATCAACTGCTCTACCTTCATCTACACACTTAGTTACCTCCTCAAAGAATTCAATCAAATTTGTTAGGCAAGACTTACCCTTCACGAATCCGTGTTGACTATCCCTGATTAAGTTGCCCCTTTCCAAATGGTCATAAATCCTATCCCTCAGGACCTTTTCCATTATCTTACCAACCACCGAAGTAAGACTAACCGGCCTATAATTACCAGGGTCATTCCTATTTCCTTTCTTGAAGAGAGGAACAACATTCGCCACTCTCCAGTCCTCTGGCACCATCCCCGTGGACAGTGAGGACCCAAAGATCAAAGCCAGAGGCTCTGCAATCTCCTCCCTTGCCTCCCAAAGAATCCTAGGATATATCCCATCTGGCCCAGGGGACTTATCGACCCTCAGGTTCTTCAAAATTGCTAAAACATCTTCCCTCAGAACATCTACCACCTCCAGCCTATCCACCTTTATCACACTCTCATCCTCAAGAACATGGCCCCTCTCCTCGGTGAACACTGACGAAAAGTATTCATTCATCACCTCTCCTATCTCTTCTGACTCCATGCACAAGTTCCCACTACTGTCCTTGACCGGCCCTACCCTCACCCTGGTCATTCTTTTATTTCTCACATAAGAGTAAAAAGCCTTGAGGTTTTTCTTGATCCGACCCGCCAAGGACTTCTCATGCCCCCTCCTAGCTCTCCTAAGCTCTTTTTTTAGCTCATTCCTTGCTACCTTGTACCCCTCAATCGACCCAACTGAACCTTGTTTTCTCATCCTTACATACGCTTCCTTTTTCCTCTTGACTAGACATTCAACCTCTTTTGTGAACCATGGTTCTCTCACTCGGCCATTTCCTCCCTGCCTGACAGGGACATACCTATCAAGGACACGCAGTAATTGCTCCATGAAAAAGCTCCACTTTTCGTTTGTGCCTTTCCCTGATAGTTTCTGTTCCCATCTTATACTCCCTAATTCTTGCCTAATCGCATCATAATTACCCCTCCCCCAATTATAAACCCTGCCCTGCCGTATGGCCCTATCCCTCTCCATTGCAATAGTGAAAGTTACCGAATTGTGGTCACTATCTCCAAAGTGCTCTCCCACATACAAATCAAACACTTGGCCCGGTTCATTACCCAGTACCAAATCCAACGTGGCCCCACCTCTTGTCGGCCTATCCACATATTGCGTCAGGAAACCCTCCTGCACACACTGTGCAAAAACTATCCCATCCGAACTGTTTGACCTATAAAGGTTCCAATCAATATTTGGAAAGTTGAAGTCACCCATGACAACTACTCTGTGACCTCCACACCTATTCATAATCTGCTTTGCAATTTCTTCCTCCACATCTTTATTACTATTTGGGGGCCTGTAGAAAACTCCTAACAACGTGACCGCTCCTTTCCTATTTCTAACTTCAGCCCATATTACCTCAGACGGCAGATCCCCTTCGAACTGCCTTTCTGCCACTGTTAAACTATCCTTGATTAACAATGCTACTCCTCCACCTTTCTTACCAACTTCCCTACTCTTACTGAAACATCTATACCCCGGAACCTCCAACAACCATTCCTGTCCCTGTTCTAACCATGTCTCCGTAATGGCCACCACATCGTAGTCCCAAGTACCAATCCACGCTCCAAGTTCTCCTACCTTATTCCGGATGCTCCTTGCATTGAAGTAGACACACTTCAAGCCATCTTCCTGTCTGCCGGTACATTCCTGCGACCTTGATGCCCTCCTCAGTACCTCCCTACACTCACCACTGGCTCGTGGACTACAGCCCTTTTTCCCATCCCCCTGACAAATTAGTTTAAACCCCCCCAAAGAGCCGTAGCAAATTTCCCTCCCAGGATATTGGTGCCCCTCTGGTTCAGGTGCAAACCGTCCTGTTTGTACAGGTCCCACCTTCCCCAGAATGTGCTCCAATTATCCACATAACTGAAACCCTCCCCCCTACACCATCCCTGCAGCCACGTGTTTATCTGCACTCTCTCCCTGTTCCTCAACTCGCTAGCACTCACAGAATCTCCCGCTCTGTTTACTCACAGAATCTCCCGCCCTGTTTACTCACAGAATCTCCCGCCCTGTTTACTCACAGAATCTCCCGCCCTGTTTACACAGAATCTCCCGCCCTGTTTACTCAGACTCTCCCGCTCTGTTTACTCACAGAATCTCCCGCTCTGTTTACTCACAGAATCTCCCGCTCTGTTTACTCACAGAATCTCCCGCCCTGTTTACTCACAGAATCTCCCGCCCTGATTACTCACAGAATCTCCCGCTCTGTTTACTCACAGACTCTCCCGCCCTGTTTACACAGAATCTCCCGCCCTGTTTACTCACAGAATCTCCCGCTCTGTTTACTCACAGAATCTCCCGCTCTGTTTACTCAGCGAAACACAAATCCATAACTTTGGAGGGTGGGGCAGAGAAACAGGGGTGATCTCAGGCTTCTCATCACCAAAACAGCTGCTATTCCAGGTGGCAGAAGAGAGCGCGCAGAATTTTGAGAGAAGTCCTTACACTTCACAGCATGAACATTCATTGTGAGTGGGCCACGGAGAAAGCAGAAGGAAACGACTTTTGAATGGGTACCAGCTACTTTGCTAATATTAATGAGCTTATATATGTACAGTGTCTGAACGTACTGGGATTACTACCTGGTCCACACCTTACCATGCAGACACAGAAACAACCTACGTGTACAAACATACAAAATCTTTTAAGAATCAACTTTTGGGCCTGGGCAGAGGAAATTATGCTCTGTATCAAAGCACTGTCCAAATGCAATAGTCATTACAGATTATTAAAAGCCATTTAATCAACCGTGATTTCTTATTGGCAGTTTGATGACGAGGATGTTGCTATAACCGAGTCCTCTGCCCCCACCGTTAGCTGTACTAACGCTTCTAAATCCAGGCGAGTCACGCAACAAGTGCTTGGTGATGGCGTTATAGCAAGATCCACTTGTGCTACCAGTTTATGAATGGAAGCAAGATAGTAGACAGACATATGGGCGTATCACGAGAGGAACCTGCTCAAACCAGTGTTGGGTAGTATGGAGGTCGGAGCACTGATTGTACTGTATATTTGCTGTTCATTTGGATTCCATTAGTGGCCATGCCTTCACCCGCCCAGGCACTACTAGGCTTTGGAATTCCCTCCATAAAACTCTCCGCCTCTCTATCCTCCTTTAAGACACTCCTAAAAACCTACCTCTTTGACCAAACTTTTGGTCACCTGTCCTAATATCTCATGTGGCTCAGTGTCAAATTTTGTTTGACAACATTCCTGTGAAGCACCTTGGCACGTTTTACTACATTAAAGGCGCTATATAAATGCAAGTTGTTGTCAATTCAACAATTTGCCATCATAAGGAAATTGTTTGTTTTAGTTCAGACGTGGACTCCTGATGTAAGCCGTGCATGTGACTTATTTCCTGGAGTGAGATGAACGTTTATCGGCACCGAGCAGGAAACTTAACGGTGACCAAAATGGAGGTCTGCACAATAAACAGAATGCGTTTAATTAATAAGAAATTACTGATTGAGAAACTTTACTCCTGCAGTTCAGATGAACAGGTTAAAATGGTTCACAAAAGTCATTACATTAGCTCTAGTCTAGTGGGTGATCAAACAAGAGAGTGTTAACAATCCAGACACACCTCTCTATAACTGAACACAAAAGGGCAAGTGAAAATACTTCAAGAGTTCAGAGTCCTTCCTTTGTACATCACAGAGGAGACAGTCAAAATGTCCAATTTTAGGCCAACACAAACATTTACAATTTGTCAGTATAAAAATTCTCATCCTATCATTGATGCCTACAACTTTGCACTGCTTCACTTAAAAAAAAACACTGGGAAAAACACATCATTGTATAAGCAGGTACCCCAAGTGAAAATGAGATTATTATAGTATGTTCAGATCTACATTAAGATTCATTAGGGATTTAGTCCTCTGCTCGTGTCCCAGCCCCGAAATACTCGGTACGAGAGGCCCCCCGTGATCGATCAGTCCAGCAGTGAGTAGCTTGGGTTTCTAAGTCCTTATTGTGTTACGGGAGTGATGTCACCATCTGAAGCAGAACAAACACAGCTCCGTCTTCTCCCACACGCTTCACTCTGGGGGTGGCTGCTCCTGTATCTCTTTCTTCACTGCAGTAACAAAAAAAAATAAAAAAGGTCATAAAAGGAAAAGCCCAGCAAAACAAATATTCTAATATTTAATGAACAGGTCACAATGTATGTAATAAATTCTATGTGGGACCATGACAAAGGTTTACCGCTGTCACCCAAGGCAATGTACTATTTGAAAACTGCTTTTCAAATATTTCCATTTCCCTGCATTTGTCAGTCAACCTCAGGTTAATTTTACTAAACATGTAATGGTCCTGTTTAGTAACGCAACAATTAGCAGGTGAACCTCCCTGAACTAATTTAACACATCAGTAAAAAGAGAGGACGGGGGAAGCCATGGGAGTTCTGTCCAAAAGCAACTGCGAGCACTCCTGTCTGTGCTGTAAGATCACTGAACCGAGGCATCAGTCGTTTACAACAACAGGATGTATTGCTTCGAGCTGCTGTTCAAGCACTCGGGAAGGATAACAACTTACCTGAAGGGATCCCATTTAAGAACTGGGAATAATCAAATTTTATTATTTAAAAAAAGAGCCCTGTCTTGAAGGTTCCTGCATAACACTTTATGAAGATTGGAACAGTGGAAGAAAAAGCTTCCACACCAGTCAGCTGAAATTGAAATTGAGAAGGGAGGAAAGCTTTTGATTATACCAAAATTATTTAAAGATGATGCTGAAGGCCTTTGGGATTCGATAGTTAAGGATAGTTAATTGATCAGCTTTCTCTTGGAGATGGTTGTCCTTGCCTATACTGAACAATGAGAAGAATGTATTTGTAGCCTGGTCACTACCCGAAACATTGGAACCATACAGGGGGAGATTCTGATCAAACACCCCTGGTCTTTGGATAGACAGCTGGGAAGGGCAGGAATGCCCCGTATCCGATGTCTCGTGCTGTATGATCTTGGGATAGGATGTGCAGACGTGACGTGTTGTGCGTGAAGCAACCAGTGTGTGGAATGCATGATGAACACGGTGGCATAGTGGTTAGCACTGTTGCCTCACAGCGCCAGGGACCCGGGTTCGAATCCGGCCTC
The DNA here is from genome assembly GCA_030390025.1 of Squalus acanthias. NCBI lineage: Eukaryota > Metazoa > Chordata > Chondrichthyes > Squaliformes > Squalidae > Squalus > Squalus acanthias. The sequence continues at coordinate 42,201,305 of CM059443.1, forward strand.
GGGTGACTGTCTGTGTGGAGTTTGCAGATTCTCCCCGTGTCTGCGTGGGTTTCCTCCGGGTGCTCCGGTTTCCTCCCACAGTCCAAAGATGTGCGGGTTAGGTTGATTTGGCTATGATAAATTGACCCTTAGTGTTAGGGGGGATTAAATACGTGGGGTTACGGGGATAGGGTGGGATATGTGTCGGTGCAGGCTCGATGGGCCGAAATGGCCTCTATCTGCACTGTGGGGATTCTGTGATTGATGCACTGAGGAACGGGTTGCAGACATGGTCAGTCACACGGCCAACACCAGTACATGGTTAATGTGGCTCAGGAGAGTGGGAACATACACTGTATTACTACTAATTTAAAACTTTTACTCAAGGCTCTGACACATGCTCCACAGAGACACTGACCTTCTGCATTAAGCTTAATGGAACACAGGATAGGGGTAAGCACACTGGGAACGATCAGAGCTATTGAAGTTCAAGCAGAGAAGCAATTTCAGGGTGAACCCCCAAAACTGAAATAAAAACTATCCACACTGGATAACTAAGAGTACAGGAGGGTATTTCAAATCCAGATGGTGACCTTTTGATAAATGGAAGTACGTGAGGAGAAATAGGTTTTGAACCTTGTTTACTATACAATGTATAATGACATTTGTAATAATTTTGATGATTACGCTATTTAAACAAATGGCTACATCGAGATAGATGCATGATGGGGGACTGAGTGTCTCCACAGCACAGGCGGTGCTCCAGTGTACGTTGGGGACTGACCCCTCTCTGTGTGCCCAGTTTAAAGAGGAACTCCACTTAAGCTCCACTTATTTCAATGGATGTGCTACCGGTCACTGTCAAAGGTCAGATCCTGGTGTGAAAGTGCACAGAGAGGCAATCTCACTCATGTTCCAAAGCAGCACGAGTGCCACCTCAAGAGTCACATACACGGGACTGCATTCATTCACATTACTTACTTTCATCTCTTGCTTTCATGCGAGCTATGAAGGAGTAGCTCTTATTTCTTCGATAATTCTCGTAGGGATCATCGAGTGGGACCCCCACTCCTTTATACTGGTCCCACTTATCCCGGATCTCTCCTCCTTTGATTGGGTCCTGGATACCCTGCTCCTTTGCCCCAAGGCCTCCTGACCCGCTCCATCCTGGAATAGACCAACACAAACCCAATTATTTTCTACCGAATATGTAGCCCTTGGGTGTCCAAACTGTGGCACATGAACCCTGGTTATCGGCCTCCAAAGCTCTGGTGACGTTGCTGCTTATATTTCTTACTCAGCCGGGTTTGCCATTTGAATTCTGCTGGTTAAATCTCTAAGTTAGCTCGGGGAAATGATTTTAGGTCTCTCTCTAATTACCCCAAATTCTTTTTTAATTTTACAGCACCTGGTTGGTGTTTTGCATTGGTTATAATACCTTTAGGCTGTACCAAATGGCCCATGAAGACAAAAGATTTGGACACCCCTGGATGTTACCTAGGCTGCAGGTCTCGTGCACCCACTAAGTAACCGTAACATTATAAGCCCCTCAATGAATACAATAATCTACAATGCAAGACCTGTATTTTGCTTTGATAACACTGCCCTGACAAACTATTAATTTTGGCAATAAAAACCCAGGCACCCTTCTGGTTTAGGGGTAATGTGAGACTTTGTGCGCCTTAAATGGAATTGCTGTGAAAACCATGACTGAAAGCAGAAAGAGTCAACCATACCCATCTTCATTAACAGCTGGTGCCCTTTGTTTTCTTCTCCCAGTCTCTGATCGGGTGTGAGAGTGACAGGACCACCTCCAAGTCCTGTTGTGGAGCTACAAGAGAACAGACGTCAATAAATTAATCCTAACGCAGTGGTTACCACAGACAACACTTGTGCGGCAGCTGGAACGACTTGCAAGGAAGTTAAGGGCCTTTTGCTCTTGTGAAGGAACACAGTAAAAGACTGGATGCTGGTTACTGGAGTATTCTTAGACCTGGGACCCGACAATCCTACGCTCATCAAGCTTGGTGAAAAAGTAGACGTCATTAGAGAGTTGCGGAGTTTTGGAAGAAAGTGCCAATGCACAACTCATCTGTGCTGAGCTTTGCTCAGAGCGATCTCACCTCTCCAAACAAAGAGTAGTGACCACTAAAAAAAAAATGAATAAAAATCCAAGTAACCGGTTAAAGGTCATTAATGAACAAAACAGCATTTTGCATCTGCAGAGTAACATCGAAAGGCAAGTGCTTCACTCTATGTCAGACGTGGCATTAGGGAATTGAATAAAGGGAAAGATTTGAAGTTTCATCTCGGAAGTATGGGAACATTAGAGAGGAGTTTTCTTTGAGAATGTGTGGATGATGACTGATAGTCATGGGCGAGAAGGAATAAAAAAAAAGCTTGAGAGAACACAGGGCTTGAGAGGCAGCTGTACCAAAACAAAATCAGCTCCCAGGGCACGATAGGACCACAAGGCACGAGCCTGCTCAGGTTCATGGATGTGACAAGAGGGGCATGACTTGGTCCACAAAGACCTGCAGGGAGAGTCGACAGTCGGCCATCTTTAACACATTATGATTGGCAGTGAAGCTCAACACTCTCATCATCCTTGATGACATAAAGGTCACAGCAAGAATCAGCCTTCAGTCTGGGCAGCTCCACTAAGGAGTTAGCTAAAGCCCAATGTTGTCACTCATCCCGTTACATACACCTCAGCAAGCGCCAGCCGTGGGACCCCAATGTTTCAGGCAGAGAGAGAGGTGCGTGAAAGTCTCAATCCCTCACTCAGCTTGGAAATTGGGCAGGATTCATTTCTTTTACAAACACTGCTTGATCTCCCAAGCACTACTGAGATAAAAGGAAAATATGCTTCTTCCTGTAACTGTCTCTCTGCTCGTGGCTATGGCTGTTTGCCTTTCACTCTGTCTCCCTCTATATGGGCCACACACTTTTACCATCATTTCTGTTGCCAACCTTTTCATCCTTTCTCTCTTCCTCTGCAACTCCCTCATTCTCTGTGTTCTCTTGATTCTGTAAGTTTCTCAATCTATGTACAGTCTGAGTTTTTCCTTCTTGACTCATACGCTTGCTTTCTCGGTGTATCTCTCTCTTCCCCTCCCTCCTTTTCCTCTCGCCCCCTGGAGATCTGGAGGCAGACTGAAGACCGACAAAATGATTTTGTCTCTCTCTCTGGGTACAATGCCATCATTCTCCATAAAGCATCTCAGTAATCCTGAAACTCCTTTCAGAAGAGCCTGATCACCACAGAAACGCTTCAATCAAATTATAGACCAAGAGCTTCCCTCCATCATCATCTCCCGATCCTTCCTCTAACACCATTCTGGGCAGCATCTCCATATACCTCCTCTAACACAAGCTGGTTGGTTGGTTTGTTTTTTTGGAAAGTTGGTAAATGGGTTTGCAAGAGGCTGGGGAGAGCTGCTGTCCATCTTAATACTGGTCCTGGTCCCAATGTCTCCTTTCTCAAACTGCTCCAAGGGGGTTTGTAAGGTACATACCACTAATCCTGGCTTCTCCTCCAAATCTCACCAACTTCTAAAATCTCCCTCTTGAACAAATCAGGCACAACTTCCTCATATTCCTCAACGTCTGAGGGTCCATCACCCAGTATCACAGCCGGCTTGGATTACCATTTTAAACACAACCCTGACGTAAAATCAGAAAGTCCCTTTACATTATCAAAGTAGAGAGAATCTGCTACAAGGTAAGACAATCCTGGGGCAAACACTGAAAACTCCTCCAGCTTCCATGTTACCCACCTCTCTCATACAGCTTAGATTCTGAACATTTCTGAAGCTGCAAGAGCTCCTACCCCACTTTGGTGCAGGATGGAGTCTTTGAAGGGAGAAGACGTACACACCAGCCCTTTCTGTACAGTAAACAAAAGCAATAATCTGGCGCCAGGCCAGTTTCCTACATTACAACAGTGGCTACACTTCAAAAGTACTTCATTGCCTGTGACGTGCTTTGTCATGAGGCCATGAAAGGCGCTTTATTAATGCAAGTTTGTTTGTTATTTTTTTTTTAAACAGAATGCAGCATCCCTTCTGCTGGGGTGCAGTGAGCTACCCAGCTCCCCACTCACTTCATTAACACCCTCCCAAATAGACCATCATCAATATTTTAAACACACAACTGGTTTACTTTCTTGAGAAGCTAAAGCCGTGGCTCAAACTTGTGACATCACAGGCTATGAGTGAGGTGGAAAAGTTTATGATTGTACTTTGCACCTCTGGTTTCTGTATTACACAAAGCACGCGCGCAGAGTGGGGAACACTGGAATACGGATTTAAACCCATCTATCAACAAGGCCTGCGTAGCTCACGCGCTATCAATTACCCATGGACTACTCTGCATATTGTACTGTCCTCCATCGTTTATCCTCTACCGCACATCTTGTAATAGACAACACGCGCCAATTACATGCACTTACGGTGGAGTTTGGCTACGCGACCTCGATACCCGCCTCTTCCCTGGTGAAAAGGATCGTGACCGCGAGCGAGACCTTGACCTCGACCGACTGCGAGATGACCCTGACCCGCTGCGACTGAAAAGATAATATTAGGAAGATTTTACACAGGACTCTACGTTTTTAAATTTCAACACAATTCGTGGTGGCATGCAGCAGCATCGGAGTTAAGACGCCTGTATGATATGGTGGCCATGAGTTCCAGTCCCAGAGTTGCCCGACTCTCAAATCTGTCAGCCCCAGTGCGAGGGTTAGTTTCACCTCAGAGAAACATGTTCCGCTTTGTGTCGTGAGCCATCAGGTCCCCAGTCACCGCAGGCTGGTGACGGCAGCTATGCAATGCGATCGGGCAGAACTTTTTATTGTGGGTAGAATGTAACTTGGGAGAAAGGTTTAGTGCAGGATAATTGGTGAACAACAAAACCAAGAAATAGTCAATTAGAAAGGAGAAAATACTGAGGCACAAACATTGAACCACTGAAGACTCCTGCGCTTCTGGGCGACACGAAAGGTGAATACGTTGGGATTGAATCCATGACGGATGGGCATTGTTGTGAAAAACCACAGAAAATCCTACATCATAGAGTTAACTTCTTTACACAACACAAAGCCAGATGAGAGTTGAGCTGTAGGTGTATCCTATGCACTGTATGAATGGAGCAGTACAAATCAAAGGAGCAGGACAAATCACTTCTCATTTCACGATCAAACAATATTTGGCACTTAACACTTTGAGGTGGGTTTGGTTAATAATGTCAAGCAACAGTGGTGGTCTTTAATTAGGTGTAGATCTGGAGAATCTTAAAGTTAATTCAAAGATAACGTGTACGGCCTGACATGGAAATGCTGGCCTTGGTGAAGAGAGCACTGACTGGGCAGAGGGCCTAGCCTCTTGCTGTTATAATTTAAAGTATTTTAAGTGTGTCATACACCTTAAAAGTTGGAAGTGAAAAGTGGCAAAAGAAAAAAAAAACAGTAAAAGGAAAAATGGTAAAAAAAGAACATGAGATACATGAGAAATGACACGATGAAGAGTTTATATCCTGTCCCTGGAACAATCGTGTCTATATAACCACATTCCTCTTGTCTTGTCATGCAGCAGAATATTCTTGTCTGGTTAAGTGCTTACTCTGTGCTTTTCGCCTTTCCAGTTGGTCATTTTCTGCTTTTGTCATTCATAATTACACAAAACATTTCGTCCCAATTACATTCTCCTGAAATATTTCTACCCAATCACATTGCAGCAAGAAAACATTTGAGCTACAGCTCCCCGCAGTGCCGGCCCCTTAAAATACAATTTGGAACATGACAGACATTTAAAAAAAAACAATAGGTCAGAGGGGGAAAAAAAGAAAAAATCACAAACTTAACAATGTCATCCACTAGCAATGCCTTGCCATGAGCAGCCTGCTGGGCCTCATTTACATCCCTCAGCTCAGGTACTTACATCCCCCCCCACCGGTTGAGGCCTGCCACGTTTGCCTGCATTTCTAAAGTAACCCATTGGTTGTGGAGGGCTTTGGGACATCCTGAAAATGTGCCAAGATGCAGCAAAGATGCAAATTCTCTCTTATGTTGTCAGGTGTAGAGTTTTTCATCGCACACTAGTAACAGGGCCCTAACACTTCAAAAGGTATCAGAACAGCGAGCAGGCAGGCAGGTTAGAAAGTAGCTTCTGTGCTCTTACCTGGAACGCGAACCAGAATATGAACGAGAACGTGAATGAGATCGAGACTGTGACCTCGATCTGGAATAAGAGCCGGAGGACCGCGAAGACCGTGAGCTCGAGCCGGATGAAGAACGCCTGCTCCGTGACCGACTGCGGGATTTTGATCGCCCACTGTGGAAAAATGACCCGAGTCACTGTCTGGATTAAAATACATCTTCATGTTTGTTCTATAGGAATCTGAATTTTTTCCACACAAATCTCCCATCTGCAATCCCCCCCCCCAGCAAGACAGTGGGACAGTCAGACTACAATCAACACTACCACAAACGTGGGTGCCTTGCAATTCAATCGATGCATGTCAGGCATTACATTTACATTTTTGTATTGGGAACACCATCACCAAGTCACACACCATCCTGACTCAGACATACATCATCGTTCTTTCATCGTCGCTGGGCCAATATCTTGGAATTCCCTAAACTAATACCACTGTCGGAGCCCCACCACAAAGACTCACAGTGGTTCAAGGAGAAGGCCACCGCCACCTTCTCAGGGCCACTAGGGAGAAGCAATAATGGCGGCCTTGCCAGTGTCACCCACATGCTGAGAATAAACTTCTACAGTGAGACACAACTCTCCAGTTCTGCACAGTACTCCATCGAGTTGCCCAAATGGAACAACACTCACTTTACTGAGGCATACCGAATCCAAGACAGGTGACTCTGGGGCTCAACAGAGAGAGCTGGCCTCTGCCAGTGGGGATTCTAACAACACATATACTTATGTATGCATGATACATTTCTGGCCAAAATCTTTCTTACTCCAGGGGTCCCTCAAAGGCAGAGTTCTTAAAAGACATCCACCAGAAGTGTATACATGGAGCTTCCTTAGTACACGTACATGCACTTTATTTGAGAAACTGTAGATTTTATTTTGATGGGAAAATGTCCCAAAATAGGCACATTAGCGGCACCTGGTATTCCATCCAAGTGTCCAATGGACAGCGGGCATTCTAATAGAAGTGATCAAAGATGCCCCGAATTTGGAGAATTCACCAATTTATTCACTGGTTGAGGTAGTTAAAGGCCGAGCCATACAGACCAGGAAGATTCCCGGCTCCATCTCCAGTCTGCGTGGAGTAGGCTGATTTCAGGCTGACCGGAGGCAAGGACATTATAACTGGCCTCAGCACACAGGTTAGGGAGACGGGAAACAGCCAGGGCTCCTCGCTCCCGATTGCTTTCTGCTGGCCCCTGCTTGAAGTGTGCGCATAGACATTGGCTGAGGACAGTATTAGGCTTGGTACGAAGTACACTGTGGCTGAATAGCCTGCTGAAAACACTGCATAGGCTTACGTGGAACAGAGGTGAGAAAAATGATGGAAAAATAAAAAAAATACTGGAACAGCATGGAAGTTGGGGCACCAGATGTTGCTAGTTCATTTAATACTGTACCCTATCATCATAGAATTTCAACACCAAAACCAGCCCATATTGGTGTTTAACCTCCACACAAGCAGTGGCCCTAATCCCATAGGCCTGCCCTTTTCCCTCATCTCTTTAGTCCACTTTCTTTCAACCACTTGCCTAATCTATTCTTAAATGTTGACATGGTCTCGGCTTCAATTGTTAACTCAGGTAGTGCATTCCACAGCCTCTCAACCCTCTGTCCTAAATCTCTTGCCCAAACTTACAAACCACAGAGAAGGCACCAGGGCAGAGTATCATGTCTGCACTAACCGTTTCTCCACTTTGACTCCACTACTGGCCTCATGGGATTCCGAACGGGCTCCTGGCTTCAGAGTTCCAGGTGCAGCTGTGCTCGGACCCCTGTATCAAGGATGGTTGGGAAAAATCAGAGTACTATATCGGTTATATTGTTTCTAACACAAACTTTTCTCTTTGCTCCCACAACCAGAACTTATTTCTTTAGAACCAAAATTTCAGATACTTCAAGGATTTTGCAGACAAGCGCAAAGGTCAGCAGAAATCATTTGGTAGAGCAAGTATTGTAAGGAGTTAGATCAGTGTCCTTTCCCCTCGATGGTCACTCCCACTCACACCGCCCCCATCACCCGCCCAGTAGTAAGTGTCGTTGGCATTATCCAAGTAAACAGTCCGACTAGTTACTGAAGCCTGAAAACCTGCAGTGACAGATCGTATGATAATACTGTTGACTCCCAGGTTAAATGGTTCTCTCTACTGACAGCAATTCACTTCCTTTGTACCTTGGCACAGAGATCTGCACTTTCAGTTTTCCCCCAGTAAAGTAACTGGCTATTGTTCAGAAAGTGAATCTCATTGTTTGGAACATCTGAGTATTGAAAGGGAGAATTCCTTTATGATAATAAATTGCAGATGCATTAGTCAGAATTTTCCAAATGCTTTCTAGATTCAGGAATTGTGCATTTGGATTGGAAAATTGTAAATGTAATTCCATTATTTAAGAAGGGAGGGAGAGAGAAACCAGGTAACTACAGACCCATCAGTGTAACATCAGTTGTGGGGAAGTTACAGGAATCTATCATCAGGGACAGAGTGGCTGAGCAGGAGGACTATCAAAAAACCCAATGGAACGTTGGGCTTTATTTCAAGGGCGCCTGGAATACAAAGGGGAGGAAGTTATCCTTTAGTTGTAGAGCGCCTTGGTCAGACCCCATCTGAGGTGCTGCATTCAGTTTTGGTCACCGATCCTCAGGAAAGCGAGTGTAGAGCGCAGATTTATCAGAATAACAGCAGGGCATAAAGGGTTAAGTTATGAGGACAGTTTGCATAAACCTGGTATGTATTCCCTTGAGTTTAGAAAATTGAAGGGTGATGTAATTGAGATGTTTAAAAAGATAAAGGGATTCGATAAGGTAGATACAGGAAAAATATTTCCTCTGGTAGGGGGAATCGAGAACAAGGAGGCATAATCTTAAATTTAGAGCTAGACCATTTAGAAGGGAAATCAGGATGCACTTTTCCATACAAAGGGTAGTAGAAATCAGGAATTATCTTCCCCAAAAGGCTGAGGTTGCTGGGGGTCAATTGGAGCTTTCAAGACTGAGATCAATAGATTTTTGTTAGGTAAGGGTATCAAGGAATATGGAGCAAAGGCCAGTAAATGGATTTGAGGTGCAGATCAGTCATGATTTGATTGAATGGCTCGAGGGTCTGAATGGCCTACTCCTGTTCCTATGTTCCTACCCATTAAATAGCCAAAGGACTGACATCATTAGTAGCTGGCACAATGAGACCATCAGAAAAAATAAATCATGAAATATTGAACAGGTTTGGATTTTGCAATTTCTAATAGGTTTTAATCCAATTTCCAGTCCCATTTCTCTCCCTTCCGAATAAACACTTACCTGCTCCTCTTGTCTTGCCCCTTTTTCCTCCGTGCTCGCATTTTGGCTCGGAAGAATTCATACAGTCCATTCTGCTCCCAGCCTTCACTGCATAGGGAAAACAGAATTTAATAAGGTGAAGCAAGCCCAAGGAACTGAAACATTGTCTGGATACTCAATTCAGAAACCAGAAACCAAAAGCACAGATTTTCTCTTGTTCTCCTAGTACGTAAATAATTTGGACACAGGCATGGAGGATCAAACACGCCAAACTGTGGGGAAGACTGCAGGAGGATGTGCACAGAACAGGGAGTGGGCAGATATGTGGCAAACGCAGTTTAAAGTGGATAAATGTGAAGTGGTACCTTTTGGGGCAAATAACAGAGAATGGAAATATACCCATGACGGTAAAAAATAAAATTCTCAGTAGAATGGAGGAACAGAGAGATCTAGGGGATCATAGAATCATACAGCACAGAAGATGGCCATTCGGCCCATCGTGCATGTGCCAGCTCTTTGAAAGAGCTATCAAATTAGTCGCACTTCGCTGCCCTTGCCCATAGCCCTACAAATCTTTCCGTTTCAAGTATATATCCAATTCCCTTTTGCGATACACAGATCATTAAAAGCAGACTACAGGTGGCAAAAGTCATAAAAAAGGGAAAGTGAGATTCTAAGTAGTATACAGAGAGGCACTGAATACAAAGCAATAAGGTGATGATGAAGCTGTACAGACACGAACTAGGCCATACCGTACTATTGTGTGCAATTCTCGACACTCCATTATAGAAGACATGCTAGAACCAATGGAGAAGACACAATGTAGATTTACTAGAATGTAAAGATGACAGGATAAAGTCATGACGAGAGACTTGAAAACTAGTGCTGTGTGCGCTAGCAAAGAGAAGGATCTAGTAGAAATGTTTAAAGTTTTGAACGGCTTATGGGGTAAACAGTGAAAGAGTATTTCAACTGGTAGTTCAGAGTTAGGTTATCAGAGCTTGCAACATACTGTCACAAGTTGTTTTTGAAGCAGTCATTCACACCATTTAAGAGGGAATTAGATAGACATCTGAAGAGGCGAAACATTAAAGCATAGAGGAATTGAGCCAGCAAATGGGATAAGAGTACAATGTGGAGCTGGTGCTGGCACAGGCACAATGGGCTTCTTCTGTGCTTACACTTCTATAAAGACACTGGGAATCCTAGCTTTTCCCGAGACTACTACACAGAACTTTTTTTTGCAACTCACCCTGCGAAGCAGAGTAAAATTACAGGCAATATTCCCTTTAATTTTTTTGGGTGCGCGGCCCCTTTAAGGGGCCGTGCAGCTCATTCAAAATGTCGCGCACGCATGGTTTTTCCCGTTTAAAAGCCAGTGAGCCGGCTGCGTGGGAGCTCCAGAGCGCTGTGCGGCCACGCAGCTTAAAGGGAACATTGATTACAGGTAGCATCTGAACGAGCTGCTAGTAATGGAATTAGAAGAGAGAGCAAAAAAGATATACAGACATTTATGATTGAGAGGGAGATAATTGATAAACTAACCAAACGTAGAGATGGATTACATCCACGCGTATTAAAAGCGAGGAAAGAGATAGCAGAGGCCCCATTACATATTCATTAAAAAAGGGAATAGTGCCAGAGGACTGGCAGACAGCTAATTTTATTCCTATATTTAAAAAGTGCGATAGAACAAGTCCAGGGAACTATAGACCAGTTAGCTTAATGTCGGTGGTAGGAAAGATAACTGAATCTTTATTCCAAGATGTAATAGAAAAATATCTAGAAACTGAAAATATAGTAAAGAATAGTCAGCACGGATTTCAAAAGAGGTCATGCTGGACCAACCTTATTGAATTCTTTGAAGAAGTAACAGAAAGAGTAGACAAGGGTAATGTAGTAGATGTAATATATTTGGATTTTCAAAAGGCCTTCGATAAGACTTATGACTAAGGTCAGAGCATCTGGAGTCAGGGGTCAAGTAGCAGAATGGATAACAAGCTGCTACAAAACAGAGAGTAGGGGTTAAAGGTATCCACTCAGACTGGCAAAAGGTGGGAAGTGGTGTTCCACAAGGACCAACGTTGTTCCCTATTTACATCAATGATGTGGGCTCGGGAATCAGAAATACAATTTCAAAATTTGCGGGTGACACCAAGTTGAGAGGTATAGTCAACACTGACGAAGACTGCAACAAATTACAAGACGACATTAATAAACCTTCAGAATAGGTGTGTAATTGGCAAATGAATTTCAATGGCCCTGAATTTGTGGTCGGAGGCTTCCCGCGGGGAAATGCCTCCAATTCGCAAATAAAATGCCCTGCGTACCTGGCGGTGTGGGAGGTACGGAGAGTCGCGGTCCTGGGTCTCTCCGGGTACCCACGGGAGAGAGGCCCATGTATCTCGGGGTGCACGTGGTTCGCAAGCACCCCTGGGATACGTGGGCCGGCCCAACGAATGACAGAAGGGGGATTCCCATTCATGCTTATGGGGATTCTGTATGTATGGAAACCCCATAAGCATGAATGGGAATACCCCCAAAAATACATCTACACATCAAATTAAAAAAAAATTACATATTTAAAATTAATTAAAATGCCATTTAATTAAATATTTAAAACAAATTTTTTTGGGAAAAATACCTGGGAAATTGATGAAGTGCTTGCCACAATTTCTTTGCTAGAGCAAGTTCTATTATCATTGATTTTAATTACAAGACGTGGTAATATAAATATCACGTGGCATTATTTTTTAATTTAAACTATTTTAATAAAAAAATAAACTTACCTTATTGTACAGGTTTTTTAATGTATAAATGATTGATAAAAATTAATTTCTATGTTTATTTAAACTCTTACGCTGATAAAAGCAGGCCTTTCGCCTGCTTTTACCAGGCGTAAGAATTTCACGGGCATTCACCGGGCAGAAGTTGGGCAAATAACCCAACTCTCCTCCCGCGGATGCCCTTTTCCTGGGGATGCGGATGATCTGTCACGAAAATTCTTGACAGATTGCAATTTCCGGGTTTTTTGCGCATGCCTAAACCCAGAACTTGCGCGGCCCTGACACGCCCATAGGGGCCGCAAATTACGGCCCACAATAGATAAGTGTGAGGTGGTGCATTTTGGTAGAAAGAATAAGGAGGTCACATACTCCTTGAAAAAATAGAGTCTAAATGGGGTAGAGGTGCAAAGGGATCTAGGGTAGAGATCCACAAATCACAAAGTAGCAACACAGGTTAATAAGGCCATAAAAAAGCAAACACAGCACTGAGGAGGATTTCTAGAGGGATAGAATTGAAAAGCAGAGAAGTTATGTTAAAAGTTATATAGAACCATGGTTAGACCACACTTAAGAGCACTGTGCACAGTTCTGGTCTCCATATTATAAAATGGATATAGAGGAACTGGAAAAGGTGCAAAAAAAGATTTACTCGGATGATACCAGAAAAGACGCTCATTTCTATACAATTGAAAAGACTGAGCGGTGAACTGATACAGGTCTTTAAGATTATGAAAGGGCTTGATAGGGTAGATGTAAAGAAAATGTTTCCACTTGTGAGGGAGTCCAAAACTAGGGGTCATAAATATGAGATAGTCACTAATAAATCCAGTAGCGAGTAGGAGAAACTTCTTCACCCAGAGAGTAGCTAGAATGTGGAACTCGCTACCACAGGGAGTAGTTGAGGCAAATAGCTTGATGCATTTAAGGGGAAGCTAGATAAGTACTTGAGGGAGAAAGGAATAGGAGGATATGCTGATAGGGTGAGATGAAGTGAGGTGGGAGGAGGCTCGTGTGGAGCATAAACACTGGAGCAGTTGGGCAAAATAGCCTATTTCTGTGCTATAACATTTTATGTCATCACACTGTTCCTTTCATTGACCAGAATGCCTGATCACTGACGGTAGACAGCAATCATTTCTCACCAGGCGCCGATAGAAGGCTAACAACAATACCTACCTGTTTCTTGGTCTGTCGTGAGATGGCGGGCTGTAAAACGCCTCAACCGCAGCAAGCAGCCTCTCATTAGGTGGCATTGGAGGTGGAAGACGCATATCTTTAGGCTCCAGGGCCTTGTAGTCATAGTCTTCCAGCTGTTTCAAAATAAGGACAAGTAATCCACAATCCAAAGTTACTGCATGTTTGCAGTTGGTTTACAGATTGTATTTAGCAGGCTGCTTCTTAGCTTCATATGTATGTACAATCATTTGTTTTAAACGGAGGGGAAAAAAAGATCTGACAATGGATCTTGCTACCAAAGCTTTAATGAGGCTACTTTAAACCACATTTTAATAAAATAACCTGAAGACCTGGAATTATGAATGGTTGGACTATAATAAGTGCGCACTTTACACTCTGGGTTCTGATGACATGAAAAGCCAATGACAGTGCAGTGTGGTTTGTCGATATTATCTGAACCCTGAGATTGAACTACATTTCAGTGCACATTAATATCTGTAACCTCATCACTTGCACCACAGTCCGACTAATCTGAGTCAAAAGGTTGTGGGCGAGTTCAAGCCCCACTCCCGAGAACTGAACACATAATCCAGGCTGACACCACAGTGCAGTACTGAGGGAGTGCTGCACTGTTGGAGGCGTCGTCTTTCGATGAGACGTTAAACCGAGGCCCCACCTGCCCTCTCAGGTGGACGTAAAAGATCCCATGGCACTATTTCGAAGAGGAGCAGGGGAGTTCACCCGGTATCCTGCCAACATTTGTCCCTCAACCAACATCACTAAAACAGATTATCTGGTCATTTATTTCATTGCTGTTTGTGGGAGCTTGCTGTGCATTAATTGGCTGCTGTGTTTCCTACATTACAACAGTGACTACACTTCAAAAGTACTTCATTGGTTGCAAAGCGCTCCGGGACATCCTGAGGTTGTGAAAGGTGCTATATAAATGCAAGTTCTTTTTTTCCCCTTTAAAATGACAACTGATAACAGTGACTGGAGACTAAGGAATCACTGTGCCATCATTACTGCAGAAAAATAATAATTTGCCTGACAGCAGGGTATAAAGGAACTGTTTCGCAGGTCCAAAGCAGGACTACAGAAACTAATAGTTTGTGTAATAGAAGTAATTATTGTTTCTCTAGAAATCCTTGGATAACAGAACACTTCGATTCGCCTACACCGTTCCCTCTGGAGTCCCCCAAAGATCTATCCTTCGCGCTCTCCTCTCTCTCATCTACATGCTGCCCCTCGGCGACATCATCCAAAGACATGATATCAAGTTCCACATGTACGCCGACGACCCCAAGATCTACCTCACTACCCCTTTCTCGACTCCTCCACTGCCTGTGGTGTCAGGCTGTTTGTCCGACATCCAGTCCTGGATGATGAGCAACAATTTTCTGCAATTAAACATTGGAAAGACCGAGGCCATTGTCTTCAGCCCTCACCACAAACTCTGCTCCCTCACCGCTGATGCCGGCCCCCTCCCAAGCCACTGTCTTGGACTGAACCAGCCTGATTGCAACCTCGGTGCCCTATTTCACTCTGAGCGGAGCTGCCGACCCTATATCATCTACATCATCAAGACTGCTTACTTCCAGCTCCGTAACATCGGCCACTCCGCCCCTGCCTCAGCTTATCTGCTGCTGAAACCCTCATCTATGCTTTTGTTACCTACAGACTCAAATATTCCAATGCTCTCCTGGTTGACCTCCCATTTTCCACCCTCCATAAACTTGAGCTCATCCAAAATTCTGCTGCCCGTATCCTATTCCACACCAAATCAACCCTGTGCTTGCTGACCTACATTGGTTCCCAGTCCACCAACACCTCTAATTTAAAATTCTCATCCTCATGTTTATAGGAGTTCCTGTGAAGCGCCGTTGGACGTTTTCCAACGTTAAAGGCGCTATATAAATGCAAGTTGTTGTTATTGTGGAGTCTAAAGATTGACCAGTGATTTGGCTGCTTACCTTCACCAGTGGTGCCATTAATCCTGCCGGGAGATCAAAATACGGCACATTGGGCACCAGGCTGGGGTCATCTGGGCTGATCTGTGGCGGAGGTGGACCTTGCCGTCGGATATGTGGAGGCTGCCCATTAAAACCTGGGGGAGGTCCACCAAAATCTGGGTGCTGGGGTCCGCCCCACGGAGGAGGTTCGCCCATTCCTGGTGGAGGCAATCGGTGTGGAGGGTGGTGAGGGGGGCCCATGTCTGGAATATATACATCATAAAAGGTGTTTCAGTCAAAGTTCGGTGCCAGGTTCGGCCTGCCCACCTTTTTATTACATTATTTACTGTACCAGGCTTGTCCATAACAACACAAGTACTACCTGACCTAGAGATGGCGTCGAAGCACCATGAAGTTTAAGTAGTCTTTTGCTGGAGGATCAATACATTTTAGATTATAAAGGAACGTCAACATTTTTTGACGTGGATTTTGGATCTAGCTACAGGTTGAAATCATGAAAAATCTGGTTGTCAGATAAAAAAAGACAGATTTCCACAAGAAAGCACTACAACCATTAGATGATCACAATTTTGCAACTAAAAAGATAAAATATAACCAGGTTTGTGGATTATATATGCAGTTCACAAGACAATTATGAATGAAGGCGGCCATTCTGCCCACCCAGAACAATGCTGCATTCCCCCATTGCAGCACCTGACTTCACCCGACTCTCTTCCCTCTTCCTACCTTCAACTACAATTCCCTCAATCAGGACTGCCCAATTGAGGATACCATCAATGTCATTCCTTAGCAGGAGACGCACTTTACAGGTTTGGCATAGGGCTCCTTCCCCAGGGTCAGTAACTCACCAGGGAAACTGGAATGCAAACATCAGTCAAGACAAGGGTCTGAACTAGAATCTCTTCCCTTTTGTCACATTGTAGCTACCAGGTGTTAGTCATGGCTCACTGGTAGCACTCCAGAAACTTGAGCACAAAATCTAGGCTGACACTCCAGTGCAGTACTGAGGGAGTGCTGCACTGTCGGAGGTGCCGTCTTTCGGATGAAACATTTATCCGAGGCCTCGTCTGCTCTCTCAGGTGGACGTAAAAGATCCCATGGCACTATTTCAAAGAACAAGGGAGTTCTCTTCGGTGTCCTGGACAATATTTATCTCTCAACCAACACCTAAAACAGATGATCTGGTCATTTACCTCACTGCTGTTTGTGGGACCCTGCTGTGCGAAAATTGTCTGCCGCGTTTCCTACATTCCTACAGTGACTACACTTCAAAAATATTTATTTGGCTGTAAAGCGCTTTGGGACGTCCAGAGATTGTGACAGGTGCTGTATAAATGCAAGTCTTTCTTTCTTTCTCTACAACCAGCATTTGAAAAAATAAACAAAGATCTTCTATAGGAAATAAGTATTTGAAATCAGCTTAAAGTCGCAGTAAAAAGATGAAAACCGTTAAATAAGAGCTAAACTACACACCGTTACCATTGAACATGGCCGCTGGGAATTGTTTACCTGGCGGAAAGTCTCCCTGTTGATAGTCGAAGTGGTGAGGGGGATACGGGGGACGATCGAAGTGGTGTCGGGGAGGGAAATCATCCTGCATGAACCGCGGCGGAATGCGGTTGAAGTTGTGGGGGTGCGGCGGCTGGTTAAACGGCGGGTGCTGCTGGTGTGGCGGGAAGGGGGGCTGCTGCCGGAAGTGGGGGGGCCGCTGCATTCTGAACGGCGGGTCCCGCTGGCCCCCCCAGGGCGGCTCGTGCTGGTTGTTCCACGGGGGATCATACTGGTTGTTCCAGGACGGCTCGTGCTGGTTGTTCCATGGAGCATCTCGCTGGTTGTTCCAATTTTGCTCCCGCTGGTCGTTCCACATCCCTTCGTGGTTGTTATTCCAGGGCTGGCAATGAGGTGGCCCTTGGTGCGGAGCATTAAACGCCTGGTCGAACTGGCAGTGGCAAAAGAGAGAAAGATGTTCTCAGACCACGTGAATGATTATTGAACTGAGATAGAATTTACAGCACAGAACCGTTTGTTAACTGAACATTTCACCAGCACGGTTTAAACTGCAATTATCCGCTCTAATCTGCCCAGTGAGAACAGGACGGGTTTGGGTTGCACGCCCGATTTTACGCTCCGGCTAATGTCCGCTCCCAGACTGGTCTAGTTAGAGAACTAAAGCATAAATCAGGTCAGCAATGAGTGCCTGCAACACACTGATAAATGTACTAATATCTCTCCTTTTTAAGATTAAAGGGGCAATTAATTTCATAGAATCATAGAAATTTACAGCACGGAAGGAGGCCATTTCGGCCCATCGTGTCCGCGCCAGCCAACAAAGAGCTATCCAGCCTAATCCCACTTCCCAGCTCTTGGTCCGTAGCCCTGTAGGTTACGGCACTTCAAGTGCACATCCAAGGACTTTTTAAATGTGGTGAGGGTTTCTGCCTCTACCACCCTTTCAGGTAGTGAGTTCCAGACCCCAACCATCCTCTGGGTGAAGAAATTTCCCCTCAAATCCCCCTACCAATTACTTTAAATCTGGGCCCCCTGGTTTTTGACCCCTCTGCTAAGGGAAATAGCCCTTTCTATCCACTTTATCTAGGTCCCTCATAATTTTATACACCTCAATAAGGTTTCCCCTCAGCCTCCTCTGTTCCAAAGATAACAAACCCAGCCTATCCAATCTTTCCTCATAGCTAAAATTCTCCAGTCCAGGCAACATCCTCGTAAATCTCCTCTGTACCCTCTCGAGTGCAATCACATCTTTCCTGTAATGTGGTGACCAGAACTGCACGCTATACTCTAGCTGTGGCCTAACTAGTGTTTTATACAGTTCAAGCATAACCTCCCTGCTCTTGCATTCTATGCCTCGGCTAATAAAGGCAAGTATTCCGTATGCCTTCTTAACCACCTTATCTACTTGGCCTGCTGCGTTCAGGGATCTGTGGACCTGCACTCCAAGGTCCCTTTGTTATCTACATTGGATTATACTTCTCCTTTAAATCAGTGTTATATGCTACAACTTCCTTATACACCCATCAATCTGCGATTAAAACAATGTAACATACAAAAATCATAGCCGCCTGAAAGGATTGCTGGTGTACCAGGGCACTGTGCCACAGCATGGTACAATGCATATCTATGCTTGCGACCCCTCGTGCGATGAGTTCCCAGTTTTGGTTGAACAGTCCACCCCTCCATCACTTAATAGCCAACCATTTGCTTGAGATAAAATAAATTACAGTTCATAAAAACCATCTCGCATGTAAGATTGCCAAAGATACGGCCTTGCCGATTACAACCCCAGGAATGAATGCATGTGTTCATACGTTGAAACTTTTCTAATGTCTATACATGAACTGCAGAGATATTTACAATTAGAGGGACATCACCATCTTACAATCATTGTGGCCAATTTATTTTTGTAAACTTAGCTTCAATAAATACCAAATTTTAAAAAATACATACAGAATTTTACGTTGCAGACATGTAGCTTTGGGTGCAAGGTGTTTTTGTCAACGAGGCAAACACAGACTCAATGGTGGAGTTTGAGGAGCAAGACTGCTGCAAGCTCCCTGCCCTTCAATTTCAAATTCAGAATGTCTTCCCAATTAAATGCATCTTTATGCCTTACAAGCCTTCGAGCTCTGCAGGCACCAATCAGTCTCAACACAGCAGTGGAAAACAGTTTCATGAGAAAGAATGCAGTCAAACCAGTCCTAAAACCTGCTTTAAGAGGTTTCAAAAATTCTGGTGTCCTCAGAATCTCCTGGCGAGGGATGGAGAAAGGGGTGGGGGGGCACAGCTCCCGATGACTCGCCAGTAGTCTTGGCTGGAAGCACGTGTGGCTGTTGAATGGGGGGGCAGGACTGGCTGTGAGTGTGTTAGAACCCACCAACACTGTCTGTGGTAAGAAATGAAGAACGGACACCCAGGGAAGTTGAAACCATCAAGTGCCACCTCTGAAGCTGGACCTCAGCACAAGCTGCCATCACCATCAGAAAGGAGGTTTGGGAGAGGTCATAAAAACAGCAACGGTTATGGTGTTGTTTAGGGAGTAGTTATATTCCACACAAAGTTACGGGCTTGGTTTTACTACTGGAGTCAGAGCATTGGTACCGAGTGATGTGTGTGTACAGTGTCGCCTTTTAACTTACCAATGAACAATTATATAAGGTGACCCTGACCAGCTTGCGATCAGCCGTGGCTCAGTCAGTAGCACTCTCGCCTCTGAGTCGGGCCATGGGTTCAAGTCCCCTTCCAGAGACTTGAGCACAAAATCCAGGCGGACACTCCAGTCCAGTAGAGGGAGTGCTGCACTGTCGAAGGTGCCGTTTTTTGGATGAGACGTTAAACCGAGGCCAAGACCCTATTTCTAAGAGCTGGGGAGTTCTTCATTGGCTGTAAAGTGCTTTGGGGCATACTGAGGTCGCGAAAAGGCGCTATAGAAACCCTTCTTTAAAAGGTGACCAAGACAAGAGCTACCGACCACTGAAACAAGGCAGAAATCAGTAACTTAATCCAGATTTGCTTTGGACTAGTAACTTGCAAAGAAATTCATTCAGCAAGGTCTCACAAACAGCAATAAGATTTTGGTTGAGGGATAAACATGGCTGCATGTAGCCAGAGTGGAGAAGATTGGGTAATTCCTTCTTTCAGCTTTGACTGTGTTGACCCGCCACAGACAGAAGAACCCACCAACACTCTGTCTGTGGTAAGAAAGAACGGGCGCCCAGGGAAGTTGAAACCATTGAGGGCCAGTGCCACCTCTGAAGCTGTACCTCAGCACAAGCTGCCATCACCATCAGAAGCAAGTCATTTACCCCCTAAAACACTCTCCCTGTACAAGGTCACCCACCTGCCACATTATCCTTTTCAGCCAGGCAGTTTATGCTGTGGACTCGTGATGAAACCACATCTGGTCAGCAATTTTCACCTCGAGATGCCCCGGTTAGTTAATGTTTCGAGTTAGACCGGTTTAGATCTTGACCGAGAAACTCAAACCAATCCAATCCTTTCCTAAACAGTGAGCCTTCACCGAGGCCAGGCATTACTCAGCACTATAATGCCAACTTCCCACTCTGCATACCAGTGTTTGCAGCGTCAATGGATGGGAGCCACAAAAGAAAATGGAATTTGTACTGAAAAAACACGAACAACTTGATTCCGAATTTCACAGAAGTAAAAGTTCAAGACTAAAATAAGAGTCAGTCAGACACTCCCGCACCCTACGGGCACATTACCAAGGCAGCACTCCCTTCACATTACAACAGCAAAGGAGATCACACTGTAGGAGGCCCTTGGAGCAGCTGGCTACTGCTTCTTAAACAATTTTCTGATTCATTATCCCCAAGGAAGGATTTTTAAAGACGGTAATGTGTTACCTTCTTCTCAGCTGAATAATTAAATATCTCGTGGTTAAGCACATATAAGGCGTCAGCCGTGCCTCACCAGGTCGTCACTCTCACCTCCGAGTCAGAAGGTTGCGGCTTCATGTCCCACTCCAGAGAGTTGAGCACAAAATCTAGGCTGACACCGGGGGTGGTGCCGTCTTTCAGATGAGATGTTGAACTAAGGCCCCATCTGCCCCAGTGTCTTGGCTAATGTTTATCCAGTGTGTCTTATTGACACCACTGTGTCAGCCAATGAGTTGGAGGTGGGGCGGGACTTAAGGCAGGTCTCACAGCAAACAATGTATTTTACAGCAAACAAAGTCTACTTACTCAGCAAAGAGTCTGTTTAACCAGCGCACTACAGCTAGCAGTCTACAGAGTATTTAAAAAGAGACTCTATAAGCTACAGCAAACAGAATGCAAGACCAAAACTGCAGCATCGTCTCCCGATAAAAGCAAGGGATTTCTCCAGCAAAATGCAGTGAGTGGAGGAAGTTACATACAGGTTATGTGTGTAAAATCAATCCCAGTCGCTTACAGCAGTGTGGTCTCCAGGCGTGATTGACGGTGGAATTACCCAATCATCTCCATTCTGGCTGGGAGTAGTGGTGTCACAACATGCAGCCATGTTTCAACCAAAACCTTATTGCAGTTTGTGGGAGCTTGCTGTGCGCAAATTGGCTGCCGCGTTTCCGACATTACAACAGTGACTACACTTCAAAATTACTTCACTGGCTGTGAAGTGCTTTCGGATGTCCTGAGGTCATGAAAGATGCTATAGAAATGCAAGTTCTTTCTTCTTATATCCTCTATTGACCTAAGCAAATAGAGTCCGAGAAGCCTGTTGCGTAGGCACAGAATGCTGGTGCTCTTAACATGCTGCAAGTGCAGAGGTACAGATGCGATTCACAAAACTTCAAGCAGTGACTTTCCATCTTAGCACTGCCACTAGGGGAAGGTGAAGAATGGGGAATAAGTCACCACTGGTCACGATCACTCTGCCAATAGCAGACCAACCAAACCATCAGCGGCAGGAACATGGGAGCAGATCACCTGTCTGGCTCCTCAGACAAACACACACCCCAAGGGAAACCCCAAACGACCAAGGAAACAAATTAAATGTTAAAAATACGTGAGGGAAAAAAATTGTCACAAAGGAAACACGATGGCCCGTAATTTGCAATCAGCGCGATGCGACGGCGATCGCCGCTGACCTCGAAGAAAGCTGCCCACAGCGATTCGCGGTCTGTGTGGCGAAAACTTCAGGTTTCTCGATGTGTAATCGATTGTAGCGCTGTGAATAGGGGATTCCTAGCGTAGTGCAGCAGTGACATCATCAAGCTGTCTAAGCAGCCAATCACATTGAAGAATTCTCACAGACAGCAAACAGGAAATAAAACAGAAATAACAACAGAAAACGCTGGAAAAACTCAGCAGGCGAGGCAGCATCCGTGGAGAGAGAAACAGAGTTAACGTTTCAGGTCGATGACCTTTCGTCAGAACTGGAAACAGCCGGAAATCAGATAGATTTAAGGCAAGGATAAAGCTGGGAAAAGGGGGAGGGGATGAAAGAACAAAAGGAGAGATTAAGAGACATTAAGAGATATTCAAGGCAAGAGGAGGTGTTAATGTGACAGGTTAAGGCTGAAAGAAGTGTGAAATCCACTGGCAGAATGAAGGACAGCTGCCAGCTTCTAGGAGGGAAAAAAAAGGGGGGGGGGGGGGCAAATAAAAGGGTGGATGAAAAAATAAAATATAAATGTGATTGGGGCTAAGGTTATGATCTAAAATTGTTGAACTCGATATTGAGTCCAGAGGGCTGTAGCGTGCCTAAACGAAAGATAAGGTGCTGTTCCTCGAGCTTACGCTGCGCTTCCATGGAACAGTGTAATAGGCCGAGGACGGAGAGATCAGAGTGGGAGTGAAGCGGTGAATTAAAGTGACAGGCGACCGGGAGCTCGGGGTCCCCCTTACGGACTGAACGCAGGTGTTCCGCAAAGTGGTCACCCAATCTGCGTTTGGTCTCCCCAATGTAGAGGAGACCACATCGTGAGCAGCGAATACAGTATACTAAATTGCAGGAAGTACAAGTAAATCGCTGTTTCACCTGGAAGGGGTGTTTGGGGCCCTGGACAGTGGGAAGAGGGGAGGTATAAGGGCATGTGTTGCATCTCCTGCGCTTGCACGGAAAGGAAATAAAACAGCACTGATTATCTGCACTTTTAAAAAATATAAGAGAGCAAAATAAAGATTGGGACGTACACATGAGGTTAAGGTCGAAGCTGAAATATCATGTACAAACTTTAAAAAAAAGTTTTTTTTTGTCATTTTTATAAAAATGGAGAAATTTGATATTCCACAAATAAAAGAAATTCGTTTTTCAGAGCCAGAACGGTTGTTCAGCAGTCAATACGCTGTTAAAACCCCAGTTACACCTATTCCAACAAGGCTTAGCATTTAATGGGATGTTTAACAGCGATATTAGCGTGGAATAGCCCACGTTTTCGTCAGTTCCACTGATTGCTGGCTGTGGGGGGGTGTTGGCCACAGCGCAGCCTGTGTTGGAGCAGTGAATGACTGACCGCAACTTCAGGATTTCTGCGTTTAGATGCGCATACGCTAAATCCTGAAGTTTCGGCCAGTTTCAGTGGGGCAATGACAGCGAATGCCGACATTCGCCATTCATTACCCACCGCAAAATATGGGACAAGAGTTTAGATTTGTATTTACACAAAGAGTGGGAATTGAAAGCAGAGCCGAGCAGTCAATTCCCCGACAGGAGACACAAATGAGTGGAAGCCATTGTTTTTGGGCCCCACAAACTCCACTCCCACACCACTGATTGGCTGCCTTCTCCCCAGTCATTAGTCATAGTCATAGAGTCATAACGGCACAGAAGGAGGCCATTCGTCCCATCGAGTCCGTGCCAGCTCTCTGTAGAGCAATCCAGTCAGTCCCATTCCCCCGCTCTATCCCCGTAGCCCTGCAAGTTTATTTCCCTCAAGTGCCTATCCAGTCCCCGCTTGAAAACATTGAGTGTCTCCGCTTCCACCACTTCTGTCGGCAGCGAGTTCCAGGTCATTACCACTCGCTGCGTCAAAAAGTTTTTCCTCACATCCCCCCTGTATCTCTTGCCCAAAAACTTAAATCTGTGTCCCCTAGTCCTTGTACCATCAACTAGTGGGAACAGCCTTTCCTCGTCTAGCCTATCCAAACCCGTCATAATCTTGTACACCTCTATCAAATCACCCCTCAACCTCCTTTGCTCGAATGAAAACAAATCCAGCTTCTCCAACTGTCCTTGTAGCCAAGATCCCCTATCTCTGGAACCATTCTGGTAAATCACCTCTGCACCCTCTCAAGGGCCTTCACATCCTTCCTACAGTACGGTGACCAGAACTGGACGCAATACTCCAGTTGTGAGCTAACCAGCGCTTTATAAAGGTTCAGCATAACTTCTCTACTTTTGTACTCAATACCTCTATTTATGAAGCCCAAGATCCCATATGCTTTGTTAACCACTCTCTCAATATGTCCTGCCACCTCCATGGACCTATGCACATTAACTCCCAGGTCCCTCTGTCCCTGCACACTCTTTAAAACTCTGCCACTAAGTGTATATTGCCTCTCCCTGTTCCTTCTGCCAAAATGCATCACATAAGAACATAAGAAATAGGAGCAGGAGTAGACCAATCGGCCCCTCGAGCCTGCTCCGCCATTCAATGAGATCATGGCTGATCTGATCCAACCTCAACTCTAAAGAACACAAGAAGCAGGAGCAGGACCAGGCCACTCGGCTCCGCCACCCACAGGGCCTTGACCGATCCGAACTCAAACTCATGTCCAATTTCCAGCCCGCTCCCCGTAACCCCTGATTCCCTTTACTTCTAGGAAACGGTCTATTTCTGTTTTAAATTTATTTAATGAAGTAGCTTCCACAGCTTCCTGGGGTAGCAAATTCCACAGACCCACTACCCTCTGAGTGAAAAAGTTTCTCCTCATCTCAGTTTTGAAAGAGGAGCCCCTTATTCTAAGATTATGTCCCCTAGTTCTAGTTTCACCCATCATTGGGAACATCCTCACCGTGTCCACCCGATCAAGCCCCTTCACAATCTTATATGTTTCAATAAGATCGCCTCTCATTCTTCTGAACTCCAATGAGTAGCGTCCCAATCTACTCAACCTCTCCTCGTATGTCCACCCCCTCATCCCCGGAATTAACCGAGTGAACCTTCTTTGTACTGCCTCGAGAGCAAGTATGTCTTTTAAGTATGGACACCAAAACTGTATGCAGTACTCCAGGTGCGGTCTCACCAATACCCTATACAACTGCAGCAATACCTCCCTGTTTTTATATTCTATCCCCCTAGCAATAAAAGCCAACATTCCATTGGCTTTCTTGATCACCTGCTGCACCTGCATACTAACTTTTTGATTTTCTTGCACCAAGACCCCCAGATCCCTTTGTACTGCAGTACTTTCCAGTTTCTCGCCATTAAGATAATAACTTGCTCTCTGATTTTTCCTGCCAAAGTGCATAACCTCACATTTTCCAATATTGTATTGCATCTGCCAAATCTCTGCCCACTCTCCCAGCCTGTCTATATCCCCTTGTAGGTTTTTTATGTCCTCCTCACTCTCTACTTTCCCTCCCATCTTTGTATCATCTGCAAACTTTGATATGTTACACTCGGTCCCCTCCTCCAAATCGTTAATATAGATTGTAAAGAGTTGGGGACCCAGCACCGACCCCTGCGGAACACCACTGGCTACTGGTTGCCAGTCCGAGAATGAACCATTTATCCCAACTCTCTGCTTCCGGTTAGATAACCAATCCTCCACCCATGCCAGAATATTACCCCCAATCCAGTGATTTTTTATCTTGAGTAATAATCTTTTATGTGGCACCTTGTCGAATGCCTTCTGGAAGTCTAAATACACTACATCCACTGGTTCCCCTTTATCCACCCTGTACGTTATGTCCTCAAAGAACTCGAGCAAATTTGTCAGACATGACTTCCCCTTCATAAAGCCATGCTGACTTTGTCCTATTAAATTATGTTTATCTAAATGTTCCGTTACTGTCCCCTTAATAATAGACTCCAAAATTTTACCCACCACAGATGTTAGGCTAACTGGTCTATAATTTCCAGCCTTCTGCCTACAACCCTTTTTAAATAAGGGTGTTACATTAGCAGTTTTCCAATCTGCCGGGACCTTTGCTGAGTTCAGGGAGTTTTGGAAAATTATTACCAAAGCATCCACAATTCCTACTGCCACTTCCCTCAAGACCCTAGGATGTAAGCCATCAGGTCCAGGGGATTTATCCGCCTTGAGTCCCATTATTTTACTGAGTACCAATTCCTTAGTGATTTTAATCGTATTTAGCTCCTCCCCCACTAGAGCCCCCTGTTTGTCCAGTGTTGGGATATTCTTAGTGTCCTCTACCGTAAAGACTGAAACAAAATATTTGTTCAGCATTTTTGCCATCTCCATGTTTCCCACCATTAATTTCCCGGTCTCATCCTCTAAGGGACCTACGTTTGCCTTAAACACCCTTTTTCTTTTTATATAACTATAGAAACTCTTGCTATCTGTTTTTATATTTTTTGCTAATTTATTTTCATAGTCTATTTTCCCTTTCTTAATCAATCCTTTAGTTACTTTTTGTTGTCTTTTGAAGACTTCCCAATCTTCTATCCTCCCACTAACTTTGGCTACCTTATATGTCCTTGTTTTTAGTTGGATACTTTCTTTAATTTCTTTACTTAGCCATGGATGGCTGTCATTTCATTTACACCCTTTTTTCCTCAGTGGATATATTTATTTTGAAAGTTGTAAAATAACTCCTTGAATGAACACCACTGCTCATGTACCGTCTTACCCTTTAATCTATTTTCCCAGTCCACTTTAATCAATTCTGCTCCCATGCCATCATAGTCTCCTTTATTCAAGCTCAGTATGCTTGTTTGAGAACCAACCTTCTCACCCTCTAATTGGATATGGAATTCAACCATGTTATGGTCACTCATTCCAAGGGGATCCTTAACTAGGATATTATTAATTAATCCAGACTCATTACACAGTACCAGGTCCAAGGTTGCTTGCCCCCTTGTAGGATCAGTTACATACTGCTCAAGAAATCCATCCCTAAGACACTCAATAAACTCTTCCTCAAGCCTGCCCTGCCCAATTTGATTTGCCCAGGTAATATGATAGTTAAAATCCCCCATAATTATAGCTGTTCCCTTATTACATGCCCCAACTATTTCCTGATTAATACTTCTTCCAACAGAGTTGCAACTATTAGGAGGCCTATATACTATGCCCACCAGTGTTTTTTCCCCCTTATTATTCCTTATCTCTACCCAAACTGTTTCATTATCCTGATCTTTTGACCCAATATCATTTCTCTGTATTACAGTGATTCCTTCCTTTATTAACATAGCCACCCCTCCTCCCCTTCCTTCCTGCCTGTCCTTCCTGATTGTTAAATACCCTGGCATATTTAATTCCCAGACGTTGTCACCCTGCAGCCATGTTTCTGTAATGGCCACAAGATCATACCCATACATAGTTATTTGTGCCGTTAACTCGTCAATTTTGTTACGAATGCTACGTGCATTCAGATAAAGAACTTTCAAATGTGTTTTGCGACACTTACTTCCTGTTTTTTCCTTATTTAACACTTTACCTTTTACTCCATACCTTCTGTCCCTTCCTGACATGCTTTCCTCTGTCTCCCTGCTCAGGTTCCCAACCCCCTGCCACATTAGTTTAAATCCTCCCCAACAGCACTAGCAAACACTCCCCTTAGGACAGCGGTCCCGGCCCTGCCCAGGTGCAGACCGTCCGGTTTGTACTGGTCCCACCTCCCCCAGAACCGGTTCCAATGTCCCAGGAATTTGAATCCCTCCCCCTCACACCATTCCTCTAGCCACGTATTCATTTGAAATATCCTCCTATTTCTACTCTGACTAGCACGTGGCACTGGTAGCAATCCTGAGATTACTACCTTTGAGGTCCTATTTTTTAATTTACCTCCTAACTCCCTATATTCTGCTTTTAGGACCTCATCCCCTTTTTTACCTATATCGTTGGTGCCTATGTGCACCACGACAGCTGGCTGTTCGCCCTCCCCCTCCAAAATGTTCTGTAGCCGCTCCGAGACGTCCTTGACCCTTGCACCAGGGAGGCAACACACCATCCTGGAGTCTCGGTTGCGGCCGCAGAAACGCCTATCTATTCCCCTTACAATTGAGTCCCCTATCACTATAGCTCTTCCACTCTTTTTCCTCCCAGCCTGTGCAGCAGAGCCGCCCATGGTGCCAGGAAGTTGGCTGCTGCTGCCTTCCCCTAAGTCATCCCCCCCAACAGTATCCAAAGCGGTATATCTGTTTGAGAGGGGGATGGCCACAGGGGACCCCTGCACTACCTGCCTGCACCTCCTACTCTGCCTGGTGGTCACCCATTCCCTTCCTGCCTGGACACCCTTCACCTGCGGTGTGACCAACTCACTAAACGTGCTATCCACGAGGTTCTCAGCATCGCGAATGCTCCAATATGCATCCAGCCACAGCTCCAGCGCCGCAATGCGGGCTGCAGCTGGATACACTTCCCGCACACTTCTCTGTATTAAATTCCATCTGCCACTTGTCTGCCCATTCTGCTAGCCTTTCTAAATGTTTCTGCCCAGTTACCTCAACCCAACCAGACCAACTGCAACCTTTGCACTCCATTTTGTTAATGACCGTAGTTTCAGACCCCATATCCTGTCCACAACACTGCCATCTCAGCCCCTTCGCCGTAGAAACCCATCCCCATGCCTTTGTTCCTTTCACACTCGACTGGCCAACACTCTCCTTATTGGTCTCTTGTATCTTCCAGCCTCCATAAACTCCAACTTCTACTAAACTCATCCTGTCTTACACCAAGTCCCACTCCTGATCTTGTCCTCACTAATGTATATTTGCTCCCTGTCCCCTCAATGCATTCAATTTAAAGACCTCAGCTTTAAATCCCCTCAGGGACTCCTTCGCTCCACCCTACCTCTGCAATCTCCTCCAGCCCATCCAGTGAAGGAAGACTCACTGTGACACCAGTCCAGCCAACTATTTTCCAATTTAACCTTTGCTTCAGAAACCCTTTTGATACTTTGGACACCAGCACGTTAGCTATCACAGACATATTTAGCCTGGCTCCACCTCCTACAAGATGACAGCGCTGGGCTATCTGTCCATCAGAATAAATCCAGTCGCTAAACAGTAAAAAAGTGAAGCCTGTTTACATGTTAAACCAATATTTGTTGACTAGTGCGATGTTGAAAAATCCCAAAACGTGAACTACTTCTGTAATCTCACCGACATCTGGTGCACCTTTCAAACCAGAAAACCAAACAGCTAACGCAGCCACAAACAAGATCTGATCAGTTTAGCAACTGGGTTTTATGACTTACTGACACAGTGACTTCAGCTGCTTCATCAATGACCTTCCCTCCAACATAAGGTCAGAAACGGGGATGTTCGCTGATGACTGCAGTGTTCAGTTCCATTCGCAACTCCTCAGATAATGAAGCAGTCCATGCCCACATGC
This sequence comes from Squalus acanthias, assembly GCA_030390025.1. Taxonomy (NCBI): domain Eukaryota; kingdom Metazoa; phylum Chordata; class Chondrichthyes; order Squaliformes; family Squalidae; genus Squalus; species Squalus acanthias. The sequence goes on from CM059443.1 coordinate 42,230,684, forward strand.
AACAAGACCTGGACGACGTTCAGGCTTGGGCTGATAAGTGTTAGGTAACATTCGCGCCACACAAGTGCCTGGCAATGACCATCTCCAACAAGCCAGAGTCCAACCACCGCCCCTTGACATTCAACGGCATTACCATCGCCGAATCCCCCACCATCAACATCCTGGGGTCACCATTGACCAGAAACTTAACTGGACCAGCCACATAAATTCTGTAGCAAGTGTCTCACCTCCTGACTCCCTAAAGCCTTGCCACCATCTACAAGTCACAAGTAAGGAGTGTGATGGAATACTCGCCACTTGTCTGGATGAGTGCAGCTCCAACACTCAAGAAGCTCGACACCATCCAGGACAAAGCAGCCGCTTGATTGGTACCCCATCCACCACCTTAAACATTCACTCCCTCCACCACTGGCATAACGTGGCTGCAGTGTGTACCATCTACAAGATGCACTGCAGCAACTCGCCAAGGCTTCTTCGGTAGCACCTCCCAAACCCGCAACCTCTTCCACCTAGAAGGACAAGGACAGCAGGCGCATGGGAACACCACCACCTCCAAGTTCCCCTCCAAGTCACACACCATCCTGACTTAGAAGCATATCGCCGATCCTTCATCGTCGCTGGGTCAAAATCCTGGAACTCCCTACCTAACAGCACTGTGGGAGTACCTTCACCACACGGACTGCAGCGGATCAAGAAGGTGGCTCACCACCACCTTCTCAAGGGCAATTGGGGATGGGCAATAAATGCTGGCCTTGCCAGCGACGCCCACATCCCATAAGCGAATAAAAAAAAACCAGCTGTTAACATAGTTTAACATTTTGTTTCCAGACTTCATTTTTCCTCTTTTCTAGCCAATCTTCTCTCCCCAAAGGCATTGCTTCCACGGGTGCGTGACACCCTTCAGTACTTTGCCATTAGTCCTGAGTGAGCCCTGACAGTGTCAGTGGGTTAATCAACCACCTAGGGAGGGAGGAATTTCACTGCCAAACCTGACCCTGTCCTCACTAGACCTCCACTCACATAAACTTAGGTTACCGCACGCGGTCCATTAAAATGCATGATGCTGGTCACTTTTATACAACGCAAGCAGACTCTCAAAAGGTGCCTTCACTAAAGAGAATGGCATCAGAACAGCGGCATAAAGGACAATGGATAGACCAGTGCCAGTTACAGGAACAGACAGGCACTCGCTGCAGGAAGTGTGTCTGCATCAACGGCAAAAATCACCTAACCAGTGATCATTTCAAAATAAAAAGAATCCCGATTGGCATGTAAGCACAGGTACTACGTGCAACTTAATGGTAGCTAGATGTGTTTCATAAGGTTCCTCCCATCTCACACGTGCAGAGCCTGTGGGCTGTCAGCAGAGGAACCCCATAACAGTCAAGTACTCCTGAAGAGCAGCACTGCTTTGGCTGAATGGCACAGGAGATACAAGAGGGCTGGTACTTTACATTAATAGCAAGTTCTTTGTCTCCTTCCCCTTCAGACCACTGTCTTGGCAAGATAGTATTATTTATAGTTCGCTTGTTACTACTTAAAGGCACTGCAAAGTCAGAGTGAAAGGAGGCAGGTTGGATCCATGTTGCTTTGAGATCCCAATCTCAGTCACACATCAAAGGGATCAGGGAAATGTGAGAAAGAGAGGAGGAGGAACATCTACAGGTGGGAGGAAGGGCAGAAAGGAATTACCCAGCGAAACAAGAACAAGGGAACAAGGGTGAAAATATAGGTCTTGTATCTATACATTTATAAATATACATCTCACATCTATACAATTAAAAATGTCGTATCTATATAATTAAAAGTGTACCTCTTAAATCTATATAATTAAAAAATTTGTGTCCACCATGTGTCCAATATACTCCCCTAAATATTCTGCATTCAGTGGGATTTTATCAATTAAACATGAAAACCAGGAATCCCAGGCATTAACAAGGAACCCCAGGCAGTAAGTGTGCTTTATTTATTTAAATCTGCAGTAATTATTTGGCCTTATTCAATCAGATTCTCCCTAAACCGCGGTTCTATCGCTGCCACTCCCTCATTCCCGGCTCTTGCCCGTTCCCCTGTAATAAGTCACTTGTGACCCTCCTGTTGGTTGATCGGCTCCACACGCCTGTCTGTTCGACATAGCTTGAGATATTCCCCGAACCAGTACCTGCTGCTGTTGGCCCCAGAGTGGCATAGCAGGGCGCTCGAACCATGGCGGCTTGGAAGAGGAGTGTTCGTGCTGCCCAGGCCCCCGCTGTCCTCCTGGACTGGGCTCCTGCCCGCCACTCGGCACATTTTCAGGGAGGGGATGTGGTGGCTTGGCCTCATCTGTAACCAAGCAGTAGGTTTTAAAAGTAGATTCCTCTCTTAGCAGCACTCTGCAAACACAATCTGTCAGACTGCGTTCCATGTTACGAAACAAAATACACAAAAGCTCCTGGCAAGAGTCTAGGTATTCAACCAAGTCTCACCAACCACCTGTTCACAGGCTATGGGGCACTCCCTCCCGGTGGAAGAAGCAGCCTTTCACTTCACACCTTCTGCACTGAAAGGTCAGCTGAGATCAGAGAGGGACCTTGCTCTATGGGATTCCATCATGGAGCACAGGAACCTTTCAGAACTTTTAAGTAGAATAAGCAAAGCTGTGAACATAAGAACATAAGAAATAGGAGCAGGAGCAGGCCATTTGGCCCCTCGAGCCTGCTCCACCATTCAATAAGATCATGGCTGATCTGATCTTGGCCTCAACTTCACTTCCCGCCCGCTCCCCATAACCCTCGACTCCCTTGTAGCTCAAATATCTGTCTATCTCCGCCTTGAATATATTCAATGACTCCGCCTCCACAGCTCTCTGGGGAAGAGAATTCCACAGATTCACGACCCTCGAGAGAAGAAATTCCTCATTTCCGTTTTAAATGGGTGAGCCCTTATTCTGAAACTATGCCCCCTAGTTCTAGATTCCCCCACTAGGGGAAACATCCTCCCTGCATCTACCCTGTCAAGCCCCCTCAGAATCTTATATGTTTCAATAAGATCCCCTCTCATTCTTCTAAACTCCAATGAGTATAGCCTCAACCTTTCTTCATAAGACAACCCCTTCATCTCAGGAATCAACCCAGTGAACCTTCTCTGAACTGCCTCCAATGCAAGTATATCCCTCCTTAAATAAGGAGACCAAAACTGCACGCAGTACTCCAGATGTGGTCTCACCAGCGCCCTGTGCAGTTGTAGCAAGACTTCCCTACTTTTATACTCCATCCCCCCTGCAATAAGGGCCAACATTCCATTTGCCTTCCTAATTACTTGCTGTACCTGCATGCTAACTTTGTGTTTCATGTACGAGGATCCTCAGCATTTTGTAACCTCTCTCCATTTAAATAATAATTTGCTTTTTTATTCTTCCTACCAAAGTGGATAACCTCACATTTTCCCAAATTATACTTTATCTGCCAAATTTTTGCCCACTCACTTAACCGATCCATATCCCTTTGCAGACTCTGTGACCTCCACACAACTTGCTAACCCACCTATCTTTGTATCAGCAGCAAATTTGGCTACATTACACTCAGTCCCTTCATCCAAGTCATTAATATAGATTGTAAATAGTTGAGGCCCAGCACCGATCCCTGTGGCACCCCACTAGTTACAGTTTGCCAACCTGAAAATGACCCATTTATCCCGACTGTTTTCTGTTAGTTAGCCAATCCTCTATCCATGCTAATTTATTACCCCCAACCCCGTGAGCTCTTATCTTGTGCAGTAACCTTTTATGTGGCACCTTATCGAATGCCTTCTGGAAATCCAAATACACTACATCTACTGGCTCCCCTTTATCCACCCTGATCATTACATCCTCAAAGAACTCTAGTAAATTTGTCAAACACGATTTCCCTTTCATAAAACCATGTTGACTCTGCTTGATTGTATTATGATTTTCTAAATGTCCTGCTATTACTTCTTTAATAATGGATTCCAGCATTTTCCCAATGACAGATGTTAGGCGAACTGGCCTATAGTTTCCTGCTTTCTGTCTCCCTCCTTTCTTGAACAGGGGCGCTACATTTGCGGTTTTCCAATCCGCTGGGATCTCTCCAGAATCCAGAGAATTTTGGTAGATTACAACCAATGCATCCACTATCTCTGCAGCCACTTTTTTTAAGACCCTAGGATGCAGGCCATCAGGTCCAGGGGACTGGTCAGCCTTTAGTCCCATTAGTTTGCCTAGTAGGGAGTGTAACTTTTCACTAAAGGGTTAAAAAGTCAAATGTGGGCTCTCCAATCTGCGAAGTGCATGTTCTAAACTTTTCGCCATCATAAAAGGGGAAACGCAGAATTTTTCCCTCACACTACTTGTGTCTGTGAGGAATGCAACTTTGCTCCATTTATTCTGTAGCCCAGTACCGGACGAGGGACTGAATGGCAGCTCCATATCTGAATTCGGCTTGCTAACTGAGAGGGACTTGTCTCGGGCCTCTACTCATCCTGAAACGTCAAGCCTCCTCAGGGTTAAAGGTTAGCTGCCTAAAGGCAGGATTTCTCTAAACAGATATGGATTTTTACTTAGGAGGCACAAGGAAAGAAAAGAACGAGTATTTTAACTTGTTTTTTTGCAAACAGTTCTCTAACCTATTCAATATAACAAAGGAACAACGTGTTAACAGTTCATTCATGTCCAAACTCGATTCCATTTCTACTGTTACTGCACCTGGTGTCTCTGTTGGTGAGAGAGCGGGCAGATCCTGGCTCTGGGGCAGTGTGATGTGGGGGGGTGGCGGAGCCTCGGGTTCCAGTAATGGTTGTGGCTGCGGCTGGGGTTGGAGTTGGGGTTGGGGCTGAGGCTGTGGCTGAGGCTGGGGCTGGGGCTGTGGCTGGGGCGGAGGTGGGGGCTGCTGATGCTGATGCTTGGTGAGACTGTCCACAAACTCCTGATGCTGGGCCTTCAGGGTCTGGATCTGTTGCTGGAACGCCATCTGAATGGGCTGGACCACGGCTGCAAACTCTGTGATGAGAGAGGCCTGTGGAAAGCACCAGGCAGAAACACAAAATTAAAAATCAGGAACATTAGCGGAGGAGATGAGACCAAAATACAGAGAAGATGCTGGGAAGATAACGCATACGCTTGATAATTAAGCTTAAGGGTCTCAGGCAACTTGCTTTTATCACAAAGGTCTTGGATTTAATCTAATCTGTGAAAAACAAAGGATAATTTCTACATCACAGATTCACAGTAAAGGGTTTGAGTCAACTGCCCCTCTTCCTAAAACTGCCAAAGCTTTTAGTAAGGAGTTATGCATAGTGTCAGCTGTGGCTCAGTGGTAGCAATCTCACCTCTGAGCCAGAAGGTCGCAGGTTCAAGCCCCACTGTGTGACTTGAGCACATAATCTAGGCTGGCACTTCAGTGCCATACTTGGTGAGTGCTGCACTGTCTTTTAGAAGAGATGTTAAACCGTCTATCTGGTCAGGTGGATGTAAAAGATCCCATGACACTACTTGAAGAAGAGCAGGGAGTTCTCCTGGTGACCTGACCAATATTTATCTCTCAACCAACATCACTAAAACAGATGATCTGGTCATTTGTCCCATTTGCTGGGAGCTTGCTGGGCACAAATTGGCTGCTGCGTTTGCCTACATTACAACAGTGACTGCACTTTAAAAGTACTACATTGGCCGGAAATGATGTTTGGGACGTCCGGAGGTCATGAAAGAAGCAATATAATTGCAAATGCTTTCTTTCTGTCTAGAAATTTTTGAAATATTCGATCTTACAGATTCGGCATACATGATGCAGCACAGTCCCAAGTCCTAGAAGTTTTATTTACTGACCACTGTTTTGTTAAAAACAAATGTTCCAATGCTCATCACAGTAACCAGTCTCAGCATCACGTATTCCCGAGCCAAGTCTAGCACAGCCAGTTGCAGAGTTAAGCTCTTGCTGCCTGAACAAGGTGTTGTCACCTCAGACCAGTGCCACCTACTGCATCGCTGTTAAATTTTCAATTCCTCACACCAGTCGTCATTGCAACCTCTCTGTTTTAGACTGCTAATTAGAGCCAAATTTGGGTCGGCTTAATTCCATGGGCCAACATCCACTAGATGTGGAAACAAGACTATGCAAACCCGTCTCGTGTAGGATCCTCAAAGGCAGCAGAGAAAGGCGATTTTCACCCCATTCGTCTCTGCTGACTTTTAGCACAGATCACAGATATGAAAGGACAGTGCACTAGCCTACTGCGCCATCCAGAGCTGTGTTATGCAAGGTTTAAAGAATTTGTTAGGAATTACTGCCATAAGCTTGTTGGGAGTGGGCCTTAAAGAGTTTTTGCCTCGGGAAGCCTAGCATTTAATGAAATGTGTCTGATCTACAAGCTCAAATCCCTAGCCTGAATCTGCAATAAACACGAGGACGTCAACAGGGCCACGTGTTAAACCTAACCATCGAGCTGTCTGCATTCAGGATCCCCGCGCGATACTGCCTCCTAGCCGCAGGTTACCACAAATGCCACAAGTTACTAACCTGGTACTGCCCAAGTCCGAGAGCAGGGCTCTGCAACTGCTGAATAATGGACTCGTCGAAATAACCGTTCTTCTCCCATAGTTGCAACAGCTGTGAAAAAATTAATAAAAACAATGTTCTGTGTTAGGAGATGGTGACAGTGAAAGACTGCACAATATTGTGTATTGTGATATGGAATATACGTCAAGCTAGGCAACAAAAAAAAAAAATCAGTGAAGGATGTGTTATTAGAGGCTATGTCGCTCATGGGACGAGGTCCCTGCCGTGTACCCTGTACAGGTGGTGCCACTCCATTGCGTGGTGTTAGTGCCTGCCTGGCACTCAAGGTCAGTGTAATTAGTTTACAGGTACAATAGCACAAGGCGTGTAATAAAATCAGAAAATGCTGGAAATATACAGCAGGTCTCTCAGCATCTGTAAAGAGAAAAGACAGATGTTGACACTTTGGGTGTGCACCCTCCAGTTTTGTCTTTGACCCTCAGAGATGCTGACTGACCTGCTGTGTATTTCCAGCATTTTTCGATTTCATTTCAGATTTCCAGCACTTGCAGTTTTTTTTTTATTAGCAAGGGAAGATCGGGACAGAATCACGTCACTTTGCCAGACCGACTGAAATATCCCAAATGGTATTTTATTGTTCCCCCATCTCCTCTGCTTTGCTTACTTTACACCATGGACCATCCACAGCCAAGAGGGCCGACAGGCCAATTGGTTCCTTGGCCTCTGCTGCTTTCTGACTGACCGCCAACAGGGCTGCAACAGCAGGGTCCCTCTTAGGAACATAGGAACAGCAGGAGGCCGTTCAACCCCTCGAGCCTGTTCCACCACTCAATGAGATCATGGCTGATCTGCGACCTAACTCCATATACCCGCCTTTGGCCCATATCCCTTAATACCTTTGGTTAACAGAAAGCTATCAATCTAAGATTTAAAATTAATTGGCCCAGCATCAATTGCCGTTTGCGGAAGAGAGTTCCAAACTTCTACCACCCTTTGTGTGTAGAAGTGTTTCCTAACTTCACTCCTGAAAGGTCTGGCTCTAATTTTTAGACGATGCCCCCTAATCCTAGAATCCCCAACCAGCAGAAATAGTTTCTCTCTATCTACCCTATCTGTTCCCCTTAATAACTTGAAAACTTCGATCAGATCAGCCCATACATAACCTTCTAAATTCTAGGGAATACAACCCTAATTTGTGTAATCTCTCCTCGTAACTTAACCCTTTAAGTCCGGGTATCATTCCTCTTGGAATTCCTCCATCCTCTGTAGGGGGAAATTTCTGCTCTCGCCGTGATTTAGACGGGTTATCCACTGTGTGAGAAGCTGTGGGTGTGAACCCACATCATAACACTCCATAGTACGATCCACTGAAGCTACAACACGTTATACCAGCACTGCACCATAAAGTTGTGGTTTTCCATTCTTTCCCCCGATATGCGATTTTTAAATTTTTTTTTGAGGGTGTGGGAAGGAAGGGGTTAAGTTATCCCCAATTTCCTGTAATTATTCTCCCTGTTTTTTCTGGCTATTTGGCCTTATTTCTTGCAGCGGGGAGGGCAGGCACACAGCCTGCTTCCAAGCTAGTCAATAACCCCAGCAACTGGCTGCTGGAGGAGGGGGGCTGAGGTACTGCTCAGGCATGACTACCCCATCTGATTTTTATCCCCTCCCCCACCAACCCCGATGGAGACATCATAACCTCTGCTCTGTGCTTTTTCACTTAACTCCGCTCACTTCAGAAATGGAGTGGAGAAGGGCTCAAATCTGCACACAGCAGATTAGGCATCATAGAATTACATAGAAAGTACAACACGGAAACAAGGTGTTTATCCTCCACATGAGCAATAGTCCTAATCCCTCCTGCCTGCCCTGTTCCTGGATCCCGCTATTCCCCTTTCTAACCCATTTTTAAACATGGTCATGGTCTGTGCTTTAATCTCTAACTCTGGTTGTGCACTCCACAGCCTCGCAATCCTCGGTGTAAAAACCTTTCTCCTACTCTCGGTCCTACATCTCATAGACATTTAATTTTATATCCATGTCCATTCCTTCTGGACCCCTCAATCACTGGAAACAGTCTGTTTCTATCAACGCTGCCCCATCCCTTCATAATTTTAAACAACTCTATCAAATGACCCCATATTCTCCACTATTTAACAAAAAGTAAAATTAAACAGTTTCTCACATCTTTCTTTGTATTTGTATTTCCCCATACCAGGCAGTTCCCAGTGACTGCGCTGTCCCCTCTCTAACGTCTCAACAGCCTTTCCAGAGTGTGGAATCAAAATCCCACACAGTACTTCAACTTTGGTCTAACAAGAAGTTTATATAGATTTACTATTACATGTCTTACTTTAATATTCTATACTTCTTGCTAGAAAACCAAGTATTCAATTAGCTTTTTTATGACCTTATCCACTTGAGGTGCTGATATTAAGATTAACCTAGAGTCCAGCTACGGGTCCGAGTGTAAACGGTTCAAGACATATTATTGGCACAGACAGTTTGTTTTCTACAGGCGAGCTTTAAGAACGTTATTAGGGTAGCATAAAGATCCATCCACACTGAACCACGTTGAGAATTGATTCATGATGCGACTGGGTGCAAAAGGTGCTCCATTCTCAGCGGTAACATGCCAAACTGTGAGCACCAAAAACACACACGGACCCAAGTGTCATACATCATAACCCTCTTCAGTTAAATCGCCAAGTTCTGCACTAGAAACCACAAGCAATGAGACAGTGGGCTGTGAAGAGCACTCCCATTCCATTGGAACGGTACATCACTGGGGAGGGGGGGGAAGGGACGCAACAAAAGATCTGGTGCCAAGCTGCCCCGGCTGTCACTTTTTATGCACACACTGAAACAAAGGGCTGAGCTACTTGGGTAAGCGTACGGAATTGTCCGATAACAAAATACCCTTTAATAACTCCAGCATGCAAATTTCTTCTAGTGTGTATTAATAATTTATATTTTTTTAAATCGTAAGTAACAACACACCGCCGCCCCCTCCTGGCAGTAAAGCGACTCACGAGGATGTAGGGAGAATTACCCGTGCAATCTTCTGTTGTTTGTCCTCTTCCACCGCGAGGAAGCTGGTGCAGTAAATGGGAACCACGACCTTCTGCAGGGCTGCAAGCAGGTCTCGGGCCTGTTTCCGCTGACTGCGGACACACAACACAGAGGAAAAGTGAGGCACTGTCACCAAGGGCTCCAGAAACACCGAAACATCTCAATTAGGTACAATATTAGAATTTTTCTGTATGCACACACACATTTCACAAGACATTAAATCTGTAAAAAGAGTTTAAGGAAATATACAATGCAGGTAGCTACGGAAGCACTAGCACTACCATCACCAGGGAGCTCAAAACAAAGTGGAGAAGAAAGCCCACGTGTATGTGCAGTGTCAAAGCTCCTGCAGACTGTTTCATTCACTGGGTGCTGCGTACGGTCTGTGTATATCTGTAAAGTAGCAGAAGCTGTGTGTGGTAGGGAGCCCTGCTATCATCAGTAAAGTTGGAGCACAAGAGCTTCAGAACAAATACTCACCCAGAACTAATTACTCGATAAAATTTAGGCTTGTGCTAATGAGGTCATTATACTTTTTATATAAATAACACACTCCTACGTGTGTGAATCTGTCTGACTTCAGACTGCGTGTTCGCCTGGGTGTAATGCACTATATAAGGCAGCTGTTGTTTTCCCTAACCTGCAACGCCTGTTTTGGGTGAGTTTCTTTAACTACCACGGCCGTGTTTAATATTCAAAGCCACTCAAAGTGGGGTCACATTACAGGACAGGAAGGGAAAGCGGGAGTTAATCTCAGAATATTACCAGCCCCCACTGAGTGGGTCTGAACAGTAAAACATGGCAGTGATAGCTAAAGAAACTAACTCAAAACAGACATTGTAGATTAGGAAAAACAACAGCTGCCTAATATATAGTGCATTACACCTAGGCTAACACAGTCAGACGTTTGCCGTACACAGACTGACATCTGGGTGTTAAAGAGAGTGATACATACAAGTAACGTGAACAGTTTATCAACGCTGAATGCCAAGATATGCTAATAGCTTGACACAGACTTCAGCCCCATTTTTCACCTTTCCCTCCTCCCTGTACCATGCACTATATTTACCTTGAGCACAGGGACCATTTCTAGATCTGTACTTATACCATTCTCTAAGTGGTTATAAGGAGGTGCTGGAAGGTGGCTCCAGGGTGCGTTGCCCTGTAATTTTCCTCCCCCTTCTTGCGGAAGAGTGCCTGATCCCTGCTTGGCGTCTGCTACGACGGTGCAGCTGAAATTCGCAACTCATCATGTGTAGGGTATACCCATGTACCTCCACTCCCTGACACAGCATGTTGGAGATGTCACATATTGCCTCACCACAGCTCCATTACAGTGGAACCTTGAAGAATACTGTTACGTTACTGACAAATGATGAAGGATTCTGTAGAACGGGGATAAATCAGGGTACCACATTAGAATTCCTGCTTAAATCCAAATACAGCCTGGATTACCTCTCAGTCCCAACTCAATATTTCTGTCACCACACAGATCTCCCGCTTTGGATATCTTCTATAATGTGCTTAGGATTTGCTATATTTGGTCTGGTTTTCTATAGATCTGACAATCAGACACTAACCAGTGATGCAGCACATCATTTATCAGGTAGATTAGATGAAGGCGCAGTTCGAAATGGGCTCCATCAGCTGTGATGCGGTTTCTCAGGTGGCCAGACATCAGCTCACAATGCTGGGGGGTTTTTGCATTGTTAAACATCCAGTTCTTACCAGCCTAGGGAAGAAAGGAGAAAACGACAGGGGTTCAGAGAGAGCGTGGTCACTCCAGCTGTGAGAAGACAAGTAGCTTAAAGAGTAAGTGTCATCTTCAGTATCTCTCATTTAAAAAAATATATTGCAGAGATCCTTTTGCTTTTTCTGACCTCTTTATTGACTTTAAAAAAAACATTTGAATGGTGAATGTTACAACCTCACTGGGAAGAGAATGATGGTGCTGAGCTACTCCACTATGCTTTAATGCCAACTCTACCCATTAAGCTGTGCTCGAGGTTCAGGGGTTTTCAACAGTGTCCTTTCACCGCCAGCTGCTCCATTTAACTACAGTCCAAACCGAGGGCAGGGCACAGTCTCTCTCTTGTGACAATCAAGGTGCTAAAAGAACAGGCGACCCGTGGCCAGACTACAACACCATTAGGGCTTACAGATGCTCCAAAGTTCATTTGAACAACCTAATTTAACCTTTACATTGGTGCCTGAGACACAGTATCACAGGTGGAAAGTGAGCTAAACATTGCATGGGTGCAATTGGCCATCTCCTCACAAGTGGGCCAAGCACCAGTAAGTCAATGGCAAGCAGCACTCAGAGCAACTTTGTGTTATGTCAAAACATCCACTACATATGCTACAACTGTACAGGGTATTGGTGAGACCACACCTTGAGTACTGCGTACAGTTTTGGTCTCCTGATTTATGGAAGGATATACTTGCATTGGAGGCAGTTCAGAGACGATTCACTAGGTTGATTCCTGAGATTATGGGGTTGACTTATGAAGAGAGGTTGGGCCTATACTCATTGGAATTTAGAAGAATGAGAGGTGATCTTATTGAAACATATAAGATACTGAGGGGGCTCGACAAGGGTAGATGCAGAGAGGATGTTTCCCCTCGTGGGGAAATCTAGAACTCGGGGGCATAGTTTCAGAATAAAGGGTCGCCCTTTTAGAACTGAGATGAGGAGGAATTTCTTCTCTGAGGGTCGTAAATCTGTGGAATTCTCTGCCCCAGAGAGCCGTGGAGGCTGGGTCATTAAATACATTTAAGGTGGAGATAGACAGATTTTTACAAGATAAGGGAGTGAAGGGTTATGGGGAGCGGGCAGGGAAGTGGCTTTGAGCCCAAGATCAGCCATGATCTGATTGAATGGCGGAGCAGGCTGGAGGGGCCAAGTGGCCTATTCCTGCTCCTATTTCTTATGTTCTTATCCAGTGTTGTAACTAAGATTCAGGTAAAGGACAATGCTTGTGCATGACATTTGCATACCGTGTCCACCTATACTGTGAAAAATACCCGGCTATACAATTCTAGATGTCCTCCCAACTTGGGCTGTGTCTGGAGAGAGCACTTTGAGTTATAAAACACCAGGGTGAAGTACTGATGGTTACAGCTGTCACTGGTGATACTGGTGGGAGCAATTGTGATACTGGTGGGAGCAATTGTGATACTGGTGGGAGCAATTGTGATACTGGTGGGAGCAATTGTGATACTGGTGGGAGCAATTGTGATACTGGTGGGAGCAATTGTGATACTGGTGGGAGCAATTGTGATACAAGCAACTGATACAACATTAAAACATACTGGCTTAAGTGGAACTCTTCCTATACCATAGTGGTACCAACCTAGAAATCAATCAATCAAGTCCAGTGACAACATCAAGTCACCCCAACCGTGTGGCAATATATTTAGATCCTACACTTTCTAAAATTAGACCAACTGAAGTTCACTACCGCACATGAGCTCAGTCTCCTACTGTTTAAGTTCTTTTAGGGAGTTTGAACACTGCTGAAGTGGAACTGAATCACTCCAAGTAACAATTCTTCACCGGTTATCTTATGGTGCTTTTTGCATTCTTCACGGTGAATGATATCAGTGCTATGGAGTGGAGCACTCCCACTTTCTGTAACCTCCATTGCAATGTTTATTCTCCCATGGGAAGGGAGGGAGTTAAGGAGAAAAATAGTCAAAATGCAACTTATGTGGTTGCTGCAATCCCACTCGCTTGCTTAGGTACCATGGAAACAGTGGTGGTGACCCTCAAAAACCAGCTAACTATGGCCACCAAAATGGCAGCAATTCTGTCCTTATTTGCCCTCTCTTGAAGGTGGCATCTCAAATTGGAGCACAGTTCTACAGGCAGAAACTTCCCTCCAGTATATTTGGCAAGTGACCATTCTCCATATGAAAGCCTAGACTGAGAGCATCTGGGGACGTGTGACCACTGCCACTGCCAACTCCGATTGTGTCCACACTCAATGACCATGTGCACAAGCACATTCCAGGCTTCACTGGTTAGTGAAGTGGAATTCCAGTCCCCCCCCACCCCCACCTATAGACTAGGGTTCGAGACACCAATTGCAGTGACCCTGCTGTTGCCTTTACTGATGTCAGATAACCCAACACAAACCAGGGATCAAACCTTTCTGAGCTGTTTGCCTCAGTGCCACCATGAGCTATGATGGAAGTAGCATTACACCCCTCCCCCTCACTGCATCACACAGTTTGTTGATTTGAATGCTTTAATACAAGCTTTGGTAGCTAAAAAATGAGGGATTTGGCCGAGTTGGAATTTTCATCTCAAGACCCAGAGCTAACGCCAATCTTGGCTTGATACAATGCCAGTGCAAACACTACAAGTTCAGAAGAAGATAATAAGAGGCACCGTACTGAGATGGCATCTTTGGTACAGGTGTCGATAATGGGCTGTAAGAGACTGTCAAACTCGGTCATGTCCAGCTGCGTCTCTGACAGGAGCTTCTGGATTTGCTGTTCCATTGCCAGGGCGATTGCTGCAGTTATCTGTTCCTGGAGGAACATAAACAAGTTTCATTAGAGATGAAAAAGACCACCTGAAATCAAGTGAGAAGAGAAAAGTGCGGAAATGCACAGTCAGTATCGGTTCCGATGAAGGGCCACTTCCCAAATTGCTGGTTTTCCTCCCGCTGTTTCAGATGCTGATCTGCATTTCACCAGCCTCTACTACCCCAATTTTGTTTGCTGTCCTGCATCATATATGCCTTTCCCTGACAAAGACAACCTACTCCCGATCCTGTACTGTCCTTTCAAACCATGGAGCTGATCCAAAGGCGGCTCGGGTGACGCATAGGAACAGCAATAGGCCATTCAGCCCCTCGAACCTGTTCCGCCATTCAGTTAGATAACGCCTCAACTCCATTTACCCGCTATCGATTTTGCCATATTTTTCATCTGATAACGCTCCTGTGAAGCGCCTTGGGACGTTTTACTATGTTAAAGGCGCTATATAAATGCAAGTTGTTGCGGTTGTTGATCCAAATCCCTTGATACTCTTACCTAATAAAAATCGATTGGTCTCAGTCTTGAAAATTTCAATTGACCCCCAACATCCACAGACTTTTTGGGGGAGAGAATTCCAGATTTCCTTTGTGTGAAAAAGTGCTTCGTGATTTCACTCCTGAACAGCCTAGCTTTAATATTCAGATTGTGCCCCCTTGTTCTGGATTCCTCCATCAGAGGAAATAGTTTCTCTTTATCTACCCTATCAAATCAATTTATTATTTTAAACACTCAATTAGATCACCCCTCATCTGGACCATTTAAAAGACGTGTATTCAGTGGGCGAATCAAAGCTGCAGATTCTAATTGGAACATTGTCAGATGTGTATGCGGGTTCATAGGATGCCCGGACAATGGAGCTAGTTGCACTTTTGTCGGCGCCTGGCCTGATTCATTGATCGCTGTCTACTGTAGTTACTGACCTGTCTTTGCATGAGGAGATGCTGCTCCTGCTGCTGCAGATTCCACAGGCTCTGCTGTATCAGCTCCTCCAGCTGTGGCTGGCCTGGAGCGGGCGGTGTGGGTGGCTGAGTTAGGGTCGGGGCCGGAGCAGGGACGGGGGTTGGCACGGCGATGGAGGCAGGGGTCGGAACTGGAGCCGGGATTGGGGCTGGCGCGGGGGCTTGAGCTGGAGGTTCACTTTCCTGCCCTGACGGATTGCACAACACTGCAAAAAGAACAAAGAGAGAGAAGTTAACGTCAAACACCTCCTCACGCTTCACATTATTCATCTTGAAATGAATATGTTCCCAACTCTCCCAATATCTCCGGTTTCACTCTCTTTGTATAGGACCTTTCCATCCCCCTTCTTTCCCAAAGACCACACTGGGATCCAGGTCTGTCGGCAGTGCAGGCCCTCTGATGCCTCACACAAGTTGCCGTCCTCCAAATGACTGATGTGGAAGCTGAGGTTACGGCTGAGCTTGATCTTGTCCTCACCCGACGCCCACCCTAATGCGGCTTTTGCTTCAACCAGCATTCCCAAGCGGGAGCCCCGACTGATTTTTCCCTTCAACCAGTCCAGGAACACACAAGTGTTTGTCCTGTCACCTCTCCAGAAATTAACTAATTCAGGGCAGACGAAGAATTGAACAATTCGAAAGAGCAGACTGGAGATCCTTTCTGGGCTGCATGACCCAGTACAGCACATTGGGAACTTTGCTGTCCAAAATATATTCTATTCACGAGGAGCAGAAGCAATTTTGTTGCAGGAAATAATCAGCTTTCTACATTTTTTCTACTTATCAGGAACATGCATTTCAGTATCAGCAAGAACATTCTGTTCCACCACACTACAAACATTTCATTGTATTCGATGGCATTTCTCAAATTCTGAGTGGCTTTTCATGTTGCTATTGCTGTAACATTCAGTTCATCAGCTGCACCAGTTAATCTTATGACCAGCTAGCTTAAAGAATTATATCACATTTTAGATGGTCACAAAAATCTGTGCATGGCTATGAACGAAATACCAAATTTTAAATGTGTGTACCCTCCTGTAAGAGCGTTTTCGTGCACACAAGTCAGCTGTGGCTCCGTTTAACCGCTCTCCGCTCTGAGTAAGGAGGTTGTGGGTTCAAGTCCCACTCCAGAGACTTGAGCACATAATCCAGGCTGACACTCCAGTGCCAGTACTGAGGGAGCGCTGCACTGTCAGAGGTGCCGTCTTTTGGATGAGACGTTAACCTGACAGGGCCTCAGTTTAACGTAACAGATCCCATGGCACTATCTTGAAGAGGAGCAGGGGAGTTCTATCCAGAGTCCTGGCCAATTTTTATCTCTCAACCAAAGATCAACAACAAATGATCTGGTCGTTATCACATTGCTGATTGTGGGTCCTTGCTGTGTGCAGATTGGCTGAAATGAGTCCTTTAACCCTCACCTTTATATTTGTGGATTCTGTTTTGCTGCAGTGAAATGGCAATGGTTAGTCTGAGTGAGCCGAGGAGCTGGCCAACAGCTTAAAGAAACCTCAGAACACAATGTTTTAATCAATCAGACACACACACCCCCAACACAAACACTCACCCCCCTCACCCC